>ML675603.1:7153956-7309664 GCA_007922155.1 Mesoclemmys tuberculata | reverse complement strand
CTATGAGTCTATGAGTAACAAGATCTCAGAGTGCTTTATGACTGATAAATAGTAGCACCTAGCTCTTATAGACTGTTTTTCATCAGTAGATCTCAAAGCACTATACAAAGAAGGGCAGTGTCATTATCCCCATTTTACAGCTAGAGAAACTGAGGCACAGAGTGGGAAAGTAGCTTGACCAAGGTCACCCAGGATGTCCACATCCTTTTTGTAGTGGGGGGCCCAAAACTGGACACAATACTCCAAATGCGGCCTCACCAATGCCAAATAGAGGGGAATAATCACTTCCCGTGATCTGCTGGCAGTACTCTTACTAATGCAGCCCAATATGCCATTAGCCTTCTTGGCAATCAGGGCACACTGCGGACTCATATCCAGCTTCTTATCCACTGTAACCCCCAGATCCTTTTCTGCAGAACTGCTGCCTAGTTCATCGGTCCCCAGTCTGAGCTGTGCATGGAATTCTTTCGTCCTAAGTGCAGGACTCTGCACTCATCCTTGTTGAACCTCATCAGATTTCTTTTGACCTAATCCTCCAATTTTTTTAGGTCCTTCTGTATCCTATCCCTCCCTTCCAGCGTATCTAGCACTCCCCCTAGCTTAGTTGAAACCAGGAATACCCCAACCAGTTGAAACCAACCAGTTGAAACTTCAGGGTGGATTTTAGTAGCTGTAATATTTGGAGAATATATGACTTATATTCCTTCTCTTATCCGAAGTGCCGTGTGGTCTTTCATGACCACAAAAAAGAGGCACATGTGACATGCCTAACGTGCCTCTGGAATGCATCCTTTCACCACAGTGATGGGCATTATATTAGAAGCTGAATAGAATAGGAAGTGGTCAGGACTCTGGTTTTAGGTTTCATTGTAAAATCACTCTTTAATTCTGGCTTCCCCAATAAACTTTTTTAACGTGCGGCACACTTTCCATCCCATCCCCACCTCCCAGTGAAATATTTAAAGGGACAGCTGCATGTTTCCAACCCCAAGAAGTATTTTCAGCCACTCTTTATTGGTATAAACGTATGCAGCAATCTTCCTGCACGGGAGAATCATGCACGCAAGAGCCCTGTTGTCATTTTAACATGATCAAGAAGAATAAAAGGTTGGGGGTGGGAGGAGAGCACCGATTAGGTTTTGCTTTCCTAAATGGAGCGGGTAAGAGAGTTTCACAGATGTGTGCTTTGAAAACAAGCCCATCTAAATGGGAAGATGGAGCCAGACTGCTGTGTTTTACTGGAGAGGAAGAGTTTGCTCCAGTTTTTACTGAAATGCCTCATCAATCTCCCCTTCTTTGAATGCCTTTGAGCAAGCTTTTCATTCTGCCCTCGCCAGCACTGGGAAGAAGTTATTTCATTGGGCATGCACCTCCCTCATTGTTGCAGCTGTGTACGGGAATAATGCAGCTGTGGTTGTTCTGCTGCCACTGAGCTCCTACAAGATGCTTTTGTGTCGTTGGATTCCTCTCCCCAGCAGTGCAGAGGATCCGTTGACTATGCATGACCAGATTCAGAAGCATGGGGCAAAAGATTTGGGGTATGAGTAGGTGCTCCAGACTTCATGCTTATTATTTGTACTGGAAGGGGTATAAACTCGCATGCTTCGGGCATATGCCAAGGTCTAGGCACTTGGGTTGAGAAGAAACTTTCCGTATGGATAGGTTATCCCGTAACTGCCTCCTGGGGTTTTTACTGCACCTTCCTCTGATGCAGCTTACGCTGACCAGAGCTCGAGACAGAATGCTAGACTAGATAGTCCATAGGCCTGAGCCAAAGTGGAAAATTCTGTAGTCCTGTGGATTGCATTAGCACCTAGTGACCCCAATCATTGTCAGAGCCCCATTCTGTGGGGTGCTGTAAGGCAACTCCTGTGTCAAATAGCCTACAGTCTAAATAGCCAAGACGTGGTGTTACTATCCCTGTTTTACAGCTGGAGGACTGAGGCAGAGAGGAATTATGTGACTTGCCTAAGATCGCATAGCATGTCTTTGGCAGTGAATGGAACTAAACCCAGATGTCAGGAGCCCCATGCCCTAACCACAAGACGATCCTTCCTCTCGATCTTCACTACCCCCTTTGCCAATCGTCTTCCCTGGCACATGCTGTGCTGCCACTGTCCGAGCAATATGCCATTACAAACCACTGGGATGTATGAGTATTCTCTGAACACAAAAGGGACGTTCTACCTGCACATATTCAGTTTGAGCATCGGTGAAAACAGGTATATTCCATATGGATGTGCCAGGTGTGTTCCATAAGAACATAGGAATTCCCATTCCACATTAGACCGGTGGCCCATCTAGTCTACTAGCCTGTTTCCAACAGTAGCCAGCACCAGATGCTTCACAGGAAGATGCAATAATCTCCTGGAAGGAATTCACAGAGAAAGTTTCTTCTTACCCACAGCAGCATTGCAGGTAGAGCCTGCTGGCACATTCAGCAGCACTCTAGTGGATAACGTGGAATCGCTCATTTGATTTCTTCCCTCTTCACCTCTCAAATAAATCTAAGTGCTATTGTCCTATGGACATTTACTGGGGCTTCATTTAATTGAGCCAGCAGAGGAAACAAAAGAAGTTGTATTTCAGCAGCTAATGGCCTGAAACCACCATCTAATTGGAAAATTCAGGTGTGGAAAAGACTAGTTTATATTGTAAAGTTTCTTACGCTACATCATGACCCACAGGTCTTGAATCCAGACCCTGATATGTCATGGGAGCAGCCACATGCTACCCCTACACCTGGTAGTGGCTTACCTCACCCCCTGAATTCTAACCCCACTGTGATGCTCTGCCCCTGAGGTCCAATGGGAAGCTTCCAGAGCTGCTGATTGGCCAGCTGGCCCTACTTAAGCCAGCAGCAGGAACAGGCTGCAGTCTAAATAACTGGGCTCTGCTCTGCTCTGGGCTATGTGCCTTGAGTTTCGGCTCTGGAATCCCATCCTGGCTCACCGCCTAGCGTCTGACTTGAAGTTCCTGACCTCCAGTTTGTCTCACACCCCTGACTCTGGTTTCCAACTTGTGTGTCTCCTGCCTCTGACCTCCTGGTATCCTGACCCAGCTGACTCGTGTCCTGTGACTGCAGACTCTTGCTCTGACTGTTAGGTCTGGCTGTGATGTAACAATATTTACATGGTGCTTTCAAACAAACTGATTAAGACTTACGCTCTCTTGGGAGGTAGGTTATTGTTATCTTCCCTTCACAGATGGGGGAAATGATGTTAAACAATGTTTAAGTAACTTGGCCAAGGTCACACAGTAGGGCATTGGCAACAACAGGATTAGACACTGGGAGTGTCTTGGACCCAGTAGACAAGCTCTTCTGGGTTTGGTTGGGACCAGAAACAAGGGGCTCAACTCTACCTTCTGCTGTGCAATTTATGCACTATGGGACCGGATCTGCAGCTGGTGTAAACTGGTATAGTGGAGCTGTGCCAGTTTGCAGCGGTGGAGGATTTCACCCTAAATAAAATGTATCAATAGATAAAATAGATGTATCTCAAAATATATCGCGGCCCTTAGTGGCAATGTACAATAGTTGACTTTACACTGATCTTCAGGGGTGTGCTCTGTATGCTGAGGAAGGCTTGCGTGCAGTCAAGCTGCCATGAGCTGCAATTGTGAGGATCGTGGTATGTAAGCAGGGACAGGAAAGGTCAATACTTGGATGACAGACTTACAGACAGTTTACAGACAGGTGTTAGGAAGCCCACATCAGGTGGAAGCGCTCTCTTTCAGATGCAGTGTGAACTGGAGGTCCTGGCCACTTATGGTAATCCCCTGTCCCAGTGCACGATTTGAGAGAGAAAAGGTTAAGGGAGTTAAAGCTGATAGGCCAAATTCTAATTTGGGTGACTGCATTCTGTCTACGACCTACCATTTTCCTTGCATACAGCATTGTTCTTCACCTCCTATCCTAGACTGTGTAGTTGTGCTTTGTGCGGCAAAGCAGCTGCTGCAGTTCACTGCAGACGTGGACATATTGCAGTGGTGAGTTTCATGATCCCCATGCAAATAAACCTTGGTTTTATGAAGGTCCCAAAGGACATCTGGAACCTTTGGAAAATAAGTGGGGGAGGTGTCAAATGGAAGTGATATCAAAAAGCAACCATTAAAAAATGCTCTTTTGTTACTCAAGAGATGTGCTCCCTGGTGTATTCTGTGTCACAGCTGCTTTATTTTCTGACAAAACTAATTGTGTAGTACTTTTCAGTCCTGTTAGCCCTGCAGAGCCAACCAGAGATATGGAAAAGTTAGCTGGACTTTATTTTGACTCGTGCCTCATCAACAGAATTGTTAACCAAATTCCAAGAGCAGAATGTCTTTTTACAGATGGTGGTTCGTGAGCCAGAAACACTTAATTTTTTTATTGTAATTGCCATTATCATCATCATCATGGCAAATCCCAAAGGGACATAGGTTCTTTGCAGATTGAGAACCACCCAGATGGATTTCTATCAAGGGCCTTAAAATGGTCTGGTTGAATGTCAGTTTATGTCCATTGCTGGCAATCTTATCACGCCACCAAAGCTTGTGTTGATCATGTGATTGCTGGCCATGGGATCGCCAGCCCTGTAGTGCATTCCTTGGTAAATATGCTTCATAATTCATTGGTCTTCCATCCTAATAATACTTAACAGCAAATACAAGCACAGACAAACCCTAGATTGGACTTGTAAATTGAACCCAGTGGATGAAGAGTCCCGAACCAGTAAGCTATTTGGGAGGGGAATTGTCTTTTTGTTATATGTTTATATGGCATCTAGTATAATGGGGTTGTAATCCATGACGGGGGCTTCTAGGTGCTACGGCAATACAAGTGATTAGGAATAAGAACGTGTGAAAGCCCACAATGTTATTTTGCAGAGTCTCTTTTGAGATGATTTCTGCACTTTAAGAGGCACCAGTAATGAATAACAGGCATTTGGGGGTAGTTTTTAGCAAGGACGGTGCACAATTACTCCAAGACAAAATGTAGTATTGGCTAGTTTTTATGTCAGCAAGGATTACACAAGAGCAAAGAGAGGGCAGTACATTAACGCAGACGTTGTTTATTAGATCTGATTAAGCATGTAAAAGCAAAAGGGCTAAGGGAACAGGAGACACCGATGTATATGCTAATGGTTTCTAAGGACAATACAAATGGTGACCTTTTCAGAAATACTCTGGGCTTTTTCTTTTGTTCTGCATGCACAGTGTACTGGTACTGAATGTCATGGAATTGTTTAGATACAGGAAGACAGATACTGAGAGAGTCAAAGCAGTCAGTGAGGTGCTGTATTACAATGGTTTTGGGTTCTCGACAAGTTCCTATGTAGGGCCAGATTCTCTACTGTGGTCCGGCCCCTTTGCTCCCTCTGATGGCAAGAGGGAGCTGTACTCTGGCTGCAGATTGCCAGCTGGGAATTCCCCATGTGAAGAAGCCCCTCGCTGATTGTAACTGTGCCATGTATCTGTCCTTCTCCATTGCATAGGGTGTGTGTTGGGGAGAGGAGTGGGTGGGGAGAAGGCATGGCAGAATTCCAGCAGCTATTTCAGTGTTGAAACTCAGATCCATTGCTAGACAGTTCTAGGTAGTCTCAGGGCTAGCATCAGCCCTAAGGAAAAAGGCATTGTAACCAGCTGCCAGCGCTGGAGGTCTGGCTCAGGATAGAAGTTGATTGATCAAATTCAGAGTGAGTAGAGACTGGTGTGAATTAGTGGACGGAGCTCAGTACTGGAAGCTGGAATCTGAGTAGCTTATTTTATCAGCCTGATTTCCGAATGGATGGCAAAGCAGATTATGGTATGCGGGTTATTCTAAAATTATTGACTAGATCACCCAGCGTAATGCAACCATTGCCACCATGGTATAATTGGACATAGCTCTGTTGAAGTCAATACATCTACTCTGATTAGTCGACGTATGAGACACGTTACAGAAAAGATATCTTAGGACAGAACTATTTTTTTATTCCTCCAGCTCCAAAGCAAGGGGAGGAAGTATACAAGTATCCCCAATATATTTTTTTTAAGTTATTTAAAACATTTCTAAGGGTATTTTTCTGTAACATGACTGGCATCTACAGAGACCATTATTCAAAAATCTGTTCAAAGATCCAAGATTAGTAATATGAACACCGACCAGTGAAATTTTAAACCTCTATTCTTAACTGATCCAGCTTTGGGAGGAAATAAGAAAACATAATATAAATAAATAAAAATACCTGCTTTTCAGTGTAAAATTGGCAGCTGTGAATTGCTTCTGTTTGGAATACTAGAAAATGTTTCAGTGGAGGTAGATTTGAGAGCAGAGTGAATGGCGATGACACCAGTTACAGAATCAATCCTGAATCTGTTTAGTGCGCAGTTTCTTTTGTCTGCACTGGGGACTATGTCCAGGAAGAATCAAGTCCTAAAATTGTGCAAACAAGCAAAAAGCAATTTGTTGCTGAAAACATTCTAGTTCATCACTCGAAAACATTCTGCATTTGCATAAATAAAGCTGTTTATCCAGGGGTGTTATCAGTGGATTAATGGTGTGTGTTTGTGTGGGTATGTATAGAACCTGTAAGTTCTTGATAAACAGCTGAAATTACTATTCTCTATCTTGTCCATTTAAAGAGAGACACGGGTTTACATTCATTCCGCTCTTTTAATTCAACACCAGGTGACAAACCCTCCTCATCTCAGTTGGCAGAGATATAAGGCCCCAGTTCAGCAACATAGTTAATCATGCGGTTAGCTTTAAGCAGGTGTGTAAGTCCCATTGATTTCCATGGAATTTAAGCATGTGTTTAAACTTCCACTGAAGTCAATGAGACTTGAGCACATTCTTGAATTTAACCACATCACTGGGGGCTTTCCTGAACTGAGCCCAAAGCATCTGTATCTCTGTACATCAACAGGAAGGTATTACTCTAGCAAGTTTTGTAGGATGCCATTCGCTGTGATTCGGAAATGGTTTTAATTGACATACCATCTCTATCAATTAATTAATAGACCTCAAAAGAAATGTTTTAATCAGTGGACCTTGCTTGTCAGTACTTCTTTTGGTGAATGTGGAGATAAAATCTCATTATTAAAATCTCACTTTTTTCATGAAAAATAACTCAGGACTAGACACGTGAAGTGAGTATAGAGTGCTGTGTGGTGATAGGAATTAGGGTGAGAAACAGGAAAAACCAGAATTGGAAAACCGTTGAATCTGACAATTTGAAACTCACTGCAAACCATGAATTGTTATGAATTAGGGAGTACAGTAAAATTCAACTTTGTGCCAAGGCACATGATGAAATGGCTTTACTATGCTGACCCTATTTTGGAAGCTTACGTTGGGCTTAAATAGTACAAAGACCTTCTGCTGGTTCTCTGCACAAAGCTTCACTTCCCCCAAGGTGAACACCATTAATAAAAAGCAACTGTGCTCCATCAACAAACGCACTGTGTCCATTTATTTAGATCATTGCCATTAACTTTTAATTTGAGAATATAGTCGTAAACATTCAGTATCATACTTTTAAAGAAATTACAGTTATAAATTAGACTTTGCTAATTATTATTATTAGTAATTTGTATTAGCACAGAGCCTAGAGGTCCTAGTGATGGACCAGGGCCCCACTGTGTTAAGTCCTGTACAAATAGTCATCAAAAAGACAGTGCCCTGAAGAATTTACACAATTGAAGATTAAATTGACATTAAGATTTTGCTGGCAAAACCCTCCTCGTGTAGTGGCAGTATATACAAGCCAAAAAAGTTCCTTTGCTAATGTAGTTTATGAGCAGTTCAGTGAGCAAATGAAGCTATACCAGCAAAAGGATTTTAATACCAATAAAACTTCAACTACATGGGATTCTTACCATTATAGACTTGTTAAGGGTGGGGAGGAATCATGCTGTTAACACACACTGTTAAACCAGCAAAAACTTCTAAAGTGGACCTGGCCTAAGTATAAGATAACATGTGGATACAGAAGATGAGGAAGCACAGGGAAGCAATGAGATGATACAGGTCAGTGGAGTAAACAATCATCCTCACACACCCAATGTCTAAGTCGTGTCAACTAGTTTGTAGACCTCATGGCAGAGGGGAGTAGAGAGATGATACAATCCTTGCCATCATAACTTTGCTGAGAAATGAGCAGAGGAGGAGAATTTTTGCGTACGAATTATAAGCCGTGTGGGAGGGTGAGTTTCTAGTGTAATTCACTTCACCAGCTGAGGAAATCTTCACACTTAGAGTAATCTGACACTGGTGTAACTCACTGATTTACAAGAGAGTATATTGTAGCCAGTAATTATTTGTATTACCATAGAGCCTAGGAGTCCCAGAGATAGACCAGAAGCCCACTGAGGTAGGCATTGTACAAACATAGACCAAAAAACCCATCCCCACCCAAAGAGCCTACAATCCCAGTATAAAACGAGAATAGAAGGATATAGATGGATGGGGGGAATAGAAGGAAACAAGGAGACAGTACTGATTATGATAGGCCGGGGCCTCAACACACCAGGGGCCTGACTTGTCAACATTTTTGTAGCCATCTTGGCAAAGGAAGATTTGAAGAAAGACAGTGAGTGGCTTTGTGAATGTTTAGGAGGAGGGCCTCTCAAGCCCGAGGGGTAGTATAGGAGAAAGATTGAAGCTGCTTGTTCAAAAATTGATTGAGTGAACAATGGCGACTGGCATCACGGGCCAATCAGAGGCAGAAGCTGATGCTTTGATAAGGAATGAGGCCGATACGTAGGGTGGGGACAGGCTGTAAAGGGCCTTGAAAGTGAAGACAAGTAAGATTTCTTGTGGGGTATTTTGGTAATTTTGGGACAAGTTTTTAGAAACTCAGACCCGCAAAGCATACTCAGATGTCTTGAGTTGAGAGAATTATTACAGTGATACGACATGTAACATCCAGGACCAGTTTGACATCAACTCTTCATTTGTGTGAGCAAATCCCTGATTTGTGCAACAACCGTGCATGAGAATTAGATGTGCCATAGTGGCCCTTTCCCTTTGGGTTGTGAGAAGCAGGCTTCTTGGGTTGATAAGTTCATTTTTGTCGACTTCATTGTTTTATCTTTTATCATTATTTAATCACAGGTGGGCTGTGATTAAAACTGCCTTATTTTATAGCTTGATTTTTGTTCATAGCTGCAGCCACTGCTTCTTAATATAACTCCCTTAAAATGTTAAGCCAAGATCTTCATTATACTCAGTTGCATAATCAAGAACAGAATATGTAATTGAATAAGTGTAATAATTTGGACTCATGACCAACTTTGCATATTGATTTTTTTCCTTGGCAAAATTGACTTATCAGAGGAAGAACTACTATGATGAGACGACTGGCTCTCTGGATGTGGGGAAAGTGGTGGACATGATATACTTTGACTTTAGCAAAGCTTTTGATACAGTCTCCCACAGTATTCTTGCCTGCAAGTTATAAAAATATGGGTTGGATGAATGGACTATAAGGGGGATAGAAGGCTGGCTAGATCACCAGATTTAACAAGTAGAGATTAACGACATGAGATCCAGTTGGCAGCCAATCTCGAGCAGTGTGCCCCAGGAGTTGGTACAGGGGTGGGCTTTGTTCAACATCTTTACTAATGGTCTGGATGATGGGATGGATTGCACCCTCAGGAAGTTCATGGATGACACTAACCTGGGGGGACTGGTAGATGTGCTGGAGGGTAGGGAGAGGATATAGTTACATAGAGAAATTGAAGGATTGTGCCAAATGAAATTTGATGAGATTCAACAAGGACATGTGCTGAGTTCTGCACTTAAAATGGAAGAATCCCATGGACTGCTACAGGCTGGGGACCAGCTGGCTAAGTAGCAGTTCTTCAGAAGAGGACCTGGGGATTACAGTACACAGGAAGCTGGATATGAGTCAACAGTGTGCCCTTGTTTCCAAAAAGACTATCGGCATATTGGGCTGCATTGATAAGAGCATTGCCAGCAGTTTGAGGGAAGTGATTATTCCCTTCTATTTGGCACTGGTGAGGCCAGATCTGGAGTATTATGTCCAGTTTTGGCCTCCTCACTACAGGAAAGATGTGGACAAATTGGAGAGAGTCCAGCAGAGGGCAACAAAAAGGATTAGGGGGATGGGAAACATGACTTATGAGGAGAGGCTGAGGGAACTAGGCTTATTTAGTCTGCAGAAGAGAAGAATGGGGGGGAGGATTTGATAGTAGTTTTCAACTACTTGAAGGGGGGTTCCAAAGAGGATGAAGCGAGGCTGTTCTCAGTGGTGGCAGATGACAGAACTAGGAGCAATGGTCTCAAGTTGCAGTGGGGAAGGTCTAGGTTGGACATTAGGAAAAACATTTTCAGTAGGAGAGTGGTGAAGCACTTGAAATGGATTACCTAGGGAAGTGCTGGCATCTCTATCTTCAGAGGTTTTTAAGGCGTGGTTTGACAATTCCTGGGTGGGATGATTTAGTTGGGGTTGGTCCTGCTTTGAGCAGGGGGTTGGACTAGATGACCTCCTGAGGTCCCTTCCAACCCTCATCTTCTATGATTCTATGAATTATGTGAAGTCATTTTTTTTACTTTCTGCCTCATTGTCTATCTCTTAGACATTATTTTCCTGCTGGAACTAACTAGGGGTCAAATTGTGGTCTAGCCCATTTGGTTGTAAAGGAGCCTAAAAGGGAAAGAACCTCCCCATGGCTTTGTGGATGGTGAGAGGGATGGGAAAGAAGGGACTGAATGTCCTCTACTCATGCTCCTGCTCCCCTCCCCCAACTCCAGCAGGAAGACAGAAGAGGGAGGGGAGTGGGTGGATCCTGGGCTCTGTCCACAAATTGCAGCCTAGCACAGCTGAGCCAACACAGGAGTGGAAATGGGCTTCTCTTGAACACTATGCTGTTATGCCAGGCACCGCTGCTCACAGCTGCCTGCAAGGTTCTAGATACCAGGTGAGGAACAAAAACACGCCCACACCAGTTAGGTACATTTATCTTTAATCACTGCTTATGCTCCAAACAGCAACGGGATACTCTAGGGCGCACTGCGAAGCGGGCTGCTGAGGGATTTTGCCACACAATCCAAGTGGATTCATAGCTGAGTCTCATTGCGCACTTTGCATTTCAAGCTTTTACATGCAGCATAACGTAGCAGCTCTAAGATATAGCTAGCATTGGCAAATTTACAGCACGTGATCTTGCTTCCTAACTTTCCTCCTCTTTTGGCACCACAAACGCATTCACATGGCCTTGCAGAGCCTTTTTACCAGGTCGAGTAACGCCGCTTACCAAACCGGTTCTGACCAGATCCGTCAAACCCCCATCTCTATAGAATTCTTTGTAGTGACTCAGAGTCTACCCATCTAATGTTCCGCCTAGAGCAGTTGGGGATTTTTGTCAGTTGCTAATGGGCCACATGCCATTGTAGCCAGTCTCATCAAACCATCCCCTCCATAAACTTATCAAGGTCAGTCTTGAAGCCAGTTGGGTTTTTCCCCCCACTGGTCCCCTTGAGAGGCTGCTTCAAAACTTCACTCCTCTGATAGTTAGAAACCTTCACCTAATTTTGAGCCTAAACTTGTTGATGGCCAGTTTATAGTCATTTGTTTTGTGTCCACAGTGATGTTTAATGGTAATTGCTCTCCCTCCCTGGTATTTATCCCTCTGATCCATTTATAGAGAGCAGTCATATGTCCCCTCAGTCTTCTTTTGGTTAGGCTAAACAAGCCAAGTTCTTCGAGTCTCCTTTCATAAAGTAGGTTTTCCATTCCTCAGATCAGCCTAGTATCCCTTCTCCGCTCCTGTTCTAGTTTGAATTCATCTTTCGTAAACATGGAAGATCAGAACTGCACACAGTATTTCAGATGAGGTCTCATTGGTGCCTTGTATAATGGTACTAACACTTTCCTGTCTCTACTGGAAATACCTTGCCTGATACATCTAGGACTGCATTTGCCTTTTTCACAGCCACATCACATGGACAGATTATATTCATCCTGTGTTCAACCAATACATCCGGGTCTTTCTCCTCCTCTGTCACTTCCAGCTAATACATCTCCAGCTTATAGCAACATTTCTTATTGTTAGTCCCTAAATGCATGTCCTTTCACTTTGCACTACTAAATTTCATCCCATTTCTATTACTCCAGTTTACAAGTTCATCTAGTTCTTCTTGTATGATATCCCAGTCCTCCTCTGTACTGGCTATATCTTCCAACTTTGTGTCATACACAAATATCATTAGCACATCCTCACTTTGCATGCCAAGGTCAGTGACAAACTTTTTAAATAAGGTTGGTCCCAAGACTGATCCTTGAGAAACTCCACTAGTCCCCTCCCTCCAGCCTGACAGTTCGCCTTTCAATATGACCCGTTGTAGTCACCTCTTTAACCAGTTCCTTATCGACCTCTCAATTCTCATATTAATCCTCATCTTCTCCATGTAAGAGTTCAAGCAGATCCTCCTTCTTATAGTTTATTCCAGATTATAATGCATCCAGTTATAGCTCACTTGGTTCCCCCCTGAAAGCTGTAAAAATTATGGTTTCTAAATATTTTATAACATTTAAAAATATAAAAGCAGTTTATGAAAAAGTTACAGCAAAAGAGAAACCAATTCCATGATAGCTTTCCTGTCAGCACCATGAACAGCACCAGCCATTAAAAATGCAGTGGTAAATTACTGCATACATTTTGTGAATAAGCCTCATCTTTGGGCCCTAGACTTTAAGGCTCTTGAACCAGCTCCAGCTTTCTGGCCCTAAAATCAAAAGACTAATATAATCCTTCTCTTTCTCTGGTAACCTGCAAACTACTTAAAACACAAGCTATTGTTCTAATAATTGAATAAGCTAGAGCAAAATTAAATACTGCACTCCCAGTCCATGTAACCTGATCATAATATTCCTCATACCGAATACACCATAAACTCTCAATTTATTTTCCGTTACCCTTTCAAATTCAAGAAGTAAAGAAGAGAGATTCAAGTACTTCGAAATGTAACAGCCATTCACCTCTCTACACCTGGATGCAAGTTGTGGCTAAGGTCTCAAATGAAGGACCGCTGTGGGTTTTGAATTATTTCACATGTATGTTCACATGAGTTATTCTACTAGGGTGACATTGACCCTGAGCAGGGAGCTGACACAAGGTTTATGCACCATTTAAGTCTTATTTGGAGAGTGTAACTGGATTGTAAATGCTGCAAGGTCCTCATGCAGGGATGGATTTCACCCTGAAGATCTAGTGGGTATCTGTCCACGTCAAAACACCGCAGAGCCATTTATCATCATTTATATCTGGTTAGGAGTGCAAGGATGAGCTAGTAGAGTTGTGGCAAGTCAGAAAGCCAGCAAATGAACACAGAAGTTACACGTGGAAAAGAAATATTCAGCCATTTGCTCTATCCCGTGGTGACGCAGGATTGTTCCCCAGAGCACATTTTCTAGTGCCTTGAGCAGAGTATCTTTACGCGACTGAACTAATGGGGCTTCCTCCCCCTCTTTTGGTGGATTATCCCATAGTCTCATAGATCTCACAAGTAGGAGGGGCTTGATAATATTCAACATAAATTTCAGACCATCATTCTTAGTTAGCTCCCCTTTTGCCAGCACCAAGCAATTTCTATCCCTCAGAGATGCTCACATCCTTCAAATACATGTGGCCCAAGAGCATGTTGAGCCAACCTGACTTCTTTTCAGAGTTCTGTCTCAATCTTCCGCTCCAGCACTCTCATGTTTTTTTCTTGCTGTACTCTAAATTCTCTGAGGTTGAATATGCTCCCCTTTACACTAGCTTCCCACCTGTCTACATGCATTGGCGTCAGTGGAGTCACTCCTGATTGACTGGAATAAGGGGAAGGAAAATCATGGCCTCTGAATTCATCTCTGACAATGTGTAAAATATACCCTCCCGCCTTTCCAAAAAAGAGAACCGCTCTCTTGGTGGTTTGATGCATACTTGAGTGCTCGGAAGCCAAAAGTGCTACTGAACACTGCACTTTCTCCCCTACAGTAATGTCAGCCTGAGTGCCCCCCTGTCCTCTTTTCCCACTCCTATGTCCATGCTTCTTTCCATGCTAATCCCATGCAAGGAATTCTTCAGCTCTCAAACTTGTTCACCAAGGACCAGATCCAACCTCCATCAATGTCAGTGGGGGTTTCCCCATTGTCTCCAAGTGGATCAGGCTCTAAGCCACTGCCCTCAACTCATTCAACTGCCTCCTAAAAAAGAAAAAGACTTCTCCCGTGGTGCCTGTGAAAAATGAAATTAAAATGAAAACAAATAGAACCCACTGTGCTCCCTACGTTACTGAAACGCTCAAGATGCACACGTGCCTTATTGAGTTGCCATGTGACCTTATAATTGTTCTTGTCTTTTGCTCCCATCCCAGTTTTTGACAATTAACAACTCTCATTTTGTGTCCTGTTCAGGTTGGATGACAAGGTGTTCAGGGCAGGAAGTGAGAGAGGGGGGTTATTTTTGTTTGTGAGGCACTTACTATGCTCTTGGGTGCTTGGTAGACTAAAAATTCTAATGTTGTTTATCGTACTGATTAAAATCCCCTGAGCATGTACATATTTATGTAGATCTGGACTGTCTTGTTTGTTCTTTGAATAGTCCAATGTGAGCTGAGTCAGGGAAGCTCAATCCAAAACAGGACGCACAGATGGTAATTTTGATTGAATCAACCCTTTGTCTTCAGGTTTTTCACTCCATCACTGACAGCTTTTTAAGTGGTTTTAACATAACATTGCTTCCGCTTTCCCATTCAAGTGTAAGAGATGGGCTGTGTTAAAATGCCTATTATCAGTCTGTATGAACTGGCTTTACCTGTGTTGATCTCTTTTGTCTTCTTTCATTGGAGCATCTTGTCCCGCGGGTTCTAATAAGGAATTGCTTGATTCACCACTAAAGAAAGTATGCAATTTGCTCAGAGGAAAAAAAAGTTATTTAATTCACTCATTTTTCATTCTTGGAAGACTTGGAGGAGTAAAAACAAGGGGCTAGATGCATCCTTGGTGTCACTCTTTTGACATCAGTGGGGTTACATCAGAGATAAACTTGACCCAATATCTACTAAAACATCTCTTCTGCCCAAAGATTCATGTCATTTCAGTAGGGATAATTCTATTTTTAAGCAAAAGAGCAGGAAAATGGAGAAATAGAGAGTCTTGTACATGAAACAAAAGGACTGAGGAGTTCAGCTATTAATAAACATTTTTTAGAAATATGGCACTGCCCTTGCTATCTCCACACCTGGAGCTAGTTTTAAGGTCCTTCAGTGAGGGCCACCATTTGAATATGGCTTCCCAGCAGACATCCTGCTGGCTGACAGAAGGCTAATCCTACAGCCCTAAATTGAATTTATGGTAAATATTCTCTCTAGGTAAAATTCACTTGCAGGAATTCTGCCTTAGAAAGATCTGCCATATGATGAGCTAATAAGTTATGAAAAGGGAAATGATGCTGAGCAGATGAATGTCTTTCTGCATCTCTCTCTCCTTTGTCTTACTCTCTTTCTATAACCTCTGGTGTCTATCTAGTCCCCTGTAGGGAATTTTTGCCCTGTGGAATCTGATGTGGACTAGGCCTTAATATGAATACTTGTATTACTCCTAGAATACTCAAGGAGCTGACTGAGGAGATCTCTTACCCATTAGCAATTATGTTTGAAAATTCATGGGAGACAGGAGAGAATCCAGAGGACTGGAAAAGGGAAAATGCAGTGCCAATCTATACAAATAGGAATAAGGACAGACCAGGGAATAAGGACAAACCAGCCAGTTTAACTTCAGTAGCCAGAAAGATAACTGAGCAAATAATCAAGCAATTGATATACAAAGACTTAGAAGATAATAAGATGATTGTTGGAGGCCCAGTACAATTTGAGTTGCCTGACCACTGTCTTGAGGCCTAACGTAGCTTAAGTTGCTTGCTTGCCTCTTCTGGCCTCCACATCCTGACATCTTCTGGTTGGCAGAGACAAATAGGAATACTGAGTAATCTTTCAGACGTCTCAGTTTCTGCATGAATAAAAAGATGAAATACATAACATGTATGCTTGCAACTGCACATAGATAATGGTGATGGGAATAACAAGTTATTCTTGAATTTCTGGAGGTACAGTTTTCCACTGCCAAGAGCATATTTTCTCACCACCATGCCTATCACCAGATGTTGTTTTGACGACTCCAATTATCATGATGAGAATGGAATGTAGTCAAGGGTGAGAAGTAGATGTAGGTAATAGAACATGTAATAAGTAATAGATAGGTAATGAGGTGAAAGTTGTGTATAGAAAGATATACAAAGTTACCACTTAGACAAAGGGGCACACTCCGTCAATGCCTGATTCCATGGGAGGTGCTGCCAGTCAGACCAGAGGATCCACTGACTCCCAGGAAGGGCTCCTGATGAAAGCTGTTCCTGTATACAGCTTTCTGAGTGACTGCTTAGCTCTCTAGGTCCAGTGAGTATTGTAGTTAATTTTAGGCTTTGTATTTAACTAGTATATTGATAGAAAACTTTGCACATTAAACTTTATTGATCTGCAAATGGGCCGTACCGTGTTTCACTGGCATCCACACTGATCACGAAGTGTCTAGTATCAACAGTGATAAATAACAGTCAACATGGATTTGTCAAGAACGAATTGTGTCAGACCAGCCTAATAGCTTTCTTTGACAGGGTAACAATCCTTGTGGTTAGGAGGGAAGCTGTAGATGTGGTATATATTGACTTTAGTAAGGATTTTATACTGTCTCACATGACCTTCTAATAAACAAATGGGTAAATAAAGCCTAGATGGTGCTACTATAAGGGAAGTGCAGAACTGATTTGGAAACCATTGCCAGAAAGGACTTATCAGTTGTTCACAGTCAAGCTGGAAGGGCATATAGAGTGGGGATCCCACATGGATAAGTCTGGGGTCTGTTTCTGTTCAATATCTTCATAAATGATTTAGATCAGTGGTTTTCAACCAATAGTCAGTGGACCCCCTGGGGGTCTTCAGTCTAAGATTTCCAAAGTGGTCCACACCTCCATTTAAAACTTTTTAGATGTCCACAAATGAAAAAAGGTTTAAAACCTTTTTTAATTTTTTAGATAAACCTGATTTAGATAATGGCATAGAGAGGACACTTATAAAGTTTGCAGATGATACAAAGCTGGAAGGGATTGCAAGTGCTTTGGAGGATAGGATTAAAATTCAAAATGATCTGGAGAAATGGTCTTATTGAATTTTATCCTATTTACTTCAGGACAAATGCAAAATACTCCATTTAGGAAGGAAGAATTAATTGCACATGTATAATATGGGAAATGACTGCCTAGGAAGGAAGTACTGCAGAAGGGGATCTGGGAATCTTAATGGATCAGAGTTAAATATGAGTCAACAGTGTAACACGGTTTCAAAAAAAGTGAACATCATTCTGGGATGTATTAGCAGGAGTGTTCTAAGCAAGACACAAGAAGTAATTCTTCCACTCTACTCCTCATTGATAAGGCCTCAGCTGGAATATTGTGCCCAGTTCTGGGAGGCCACATTTCAGGAAAGATGTGGACAAATTGGAGAAAGTCCAGAGAAGAGCAACAACAATGAGCAAAAACTAGAAAACAGGACCTATTAGGAAAGAATGACAAAATCGGATTTGTTTAGTCTGAAGAAGAGAAGACTGAGGGGGGACATGATAACAATTTTTTAAGTACATAAAAGGTTGGTACAAGGAGGAAGGTGAAAAATTGTTCTCATTAAACTTGGAGAATAGGACAAGAAGCAATGGGCTTAAATTGCAGCAAGGGAGATTTAGGTTGGACATTAGAGAAAAACTTCCTAACTATCAGGGTGGTTAAGCACTGGAACAAATTGCCTAGAGAGGATGTGGAATCTCCATCCTTGGAGGTTTCAAAGAGTAGGTTAGACAAACAACTGTCAGAAATGATTTAGTTATAACTTAGTCCTGCCTTGAGTGCAGGGGACTGGACTAGATGACCTCGTGAGGCCCCTTCCAGTCCTACACTTCTATGATTCTATGAGTAGTGGTGGTGGATCTGAGAAAAAGCTTGCAGCGACAGACCCTATGCCATCAGACCAACAATAGCTGACTTTCTCTGCCATGAATAATTATTCATTTTTGTTATATTTAAAAACAACACTGCCCAGATTTATTGGTGTCTTACACCCATATATAATTAGATGAAGAAACGGTTCCAGAATCCTTGTCCAAATTGCAGTTTCCCTTTTAAGCTCTCCAAAGTGCACCTAATGCCAATTGGTTGGCAGTACTTAAAGGGTTCTGGATCTTTTCTTGGACAAGGTTTTCTTGGCAGGTAAGAATGCGACTCCACGCTGAGCATGAGCTCAGAATAAATATCCAGCAGTTGTAAAGAATTTAAACAATGTTAAAAGAATACAAGATTTATGCCTCTCTCCTTACAGATAACAGCTCCTGTCCTTTAAAAACTGCATTTTCCCACATTTAAAATAGTCTAGCAAATAAATAACTTGGCGCTGGCCTGTTTTTTAAATCAGGTCTACAAGCTTAACATGATAAGCAAACAAGGGCTAAAACCCAAGCTTTTCAGTCTAATGAGGAAGAATGCTCTTATGGTTAATGGTAGATGAAAGACCTGCTAATGGAAGACATTCTATTAAGGGAGAAGGCTGCTGATTGATTAATTATGTATTAAACGTTGTGTGCTGAGAATTTGCTTAACCTTTTGCATGTACTTTTTTTTTTTACTTTAGTTTCCCCACCTATGAAATGGGAATAATGGCACATCCATACTTCACAGAGGTGGTGTAAAGACAAATCTCTAAATAATACCTGTGTTCTATGGTGATGTGGGGGGCTTAGAAGAACTTGGAGAAATCAACTCCCTTGAACTCTTATAATTTGAATAAAATGGGGCTCTGCTCTGAAATAGATTGGGTGTAGGTGAGGCAAAACCCAAACTGCCATCTTCAGACTGGCTCCAAAGGATGACCATTTTTTTCACAGCTGGGTCTTAGGACAGTGGTTCTCAACCTTTCCAGATGACTGTTCCCCTTTCAGAAGTCTGATTTGTCTTGCGTACTCCCAAGTTTCACCTCACCTAAAAACTACTTGCTTGCAAAATCAGACATAAAAATAAAAAAGTGTCACAGCCCACTATGACTGAGAAATTGCTTACTTTCTCATCCGTACCATATCATTACATATTTTATATATTTAAAAAAAAATAAATCAATTGGAATGTAAATATTGTACTTACATTTCAGTGTATCGGATATAGAGCAGTAGAAACAAGTCATTGTCTGTATGAAATTTTAGTTTCTACTGGCTTTGCTAGTTTTATGTAGCCTGTTGTAAAACTAGGCAACTACCTAGATGAGTTGATACACCCCCCAGAAGATCTTTGTGTACCCCTGGGGGCACGCATACCCCTGATTGAGAACCACTGTCTCAGAATACGCTTCCACAAAATAGCAAACCAAACCCAGTTTTGTCCTTTCCTCCCCACCCCGTCTTCTTGAAATAGTCCCTTGTTAATGATTCCTAATTGTTCATATAAAAAGCAAACACCTTGAATCATGTGTTTGTGAGGTTCTATTTTCTACTTACACAAACGTGTTTGTTTTAATTAAAAACAACTGAACCAATCTAGGCTTGTCATGTTTCAGCTCGCTGAAAACGATGTCCTCTGAGTTATAACTCCCTCCCTCATAAAGATGATTGAATTGAAAATACTGCCATGGACTCAACTATAATTCCATAAACAACACATTTGAAATCATTCTAATATGATATGCTGAACAGTATATTTCCATACCAATGGACAGGTACAGGATGAAGAAATGCAGTGGAAAGCGATAGTAAGGGCTACCCTCGCTCATGTTTAATGTGACCTAACTTCACACAGGGTCTGTCTACACTGCAATTAAATGCAATTTTTAGCCCTGCAGCCCGAGTCGGCTGATGTGGGCCAGCTGTGACCATGCTGTAGGCCTCTTACTCCAGTATAGATGTAGCCATAAGAGTATGACTCAAGTCAAGGGGAGTAAGGGTGGCAAAAACTGGACATAAGGGGGCAGATCACTGACTGCTATAGTTGTCTTGGCTCCATTGATTTCAAAGGCACTATGACAATCTGCAATACCTGGGATCTGCTCCAGCGCTTTTAAAGGTAGGGTAAGAAAGAGCTTGAGCATTTGGTCTCTGCAAATAATGTTGCTTGACTTTAGAACCAAGTCATATATTCATGGTGGCAGAGCTATGAGAAGCCTGGACGGATCGATTTGACATTCCTTGATCACTGAAGTTCTGTAAGTACTGGGCGAGCTTCCAGCTGTGGTATGAGTCAAACTCATGTTTCTCTTGAATGCTGAAGTCCAGCACTGAATTCTCAGGCCAGTTACTGGAGAAGATCGTCTCCCTTCTGCAGAGCAAGTCCTATCAAATACAATGAAGGGTGCGCGAGGCCTCAGTGCAATAAAACTGCTCTTGATATGGATAAAAACTCTACTCAAATCTCCTTTTGGGGTGAGAAGACCGTGAAGACAATTTTGAGGAGACCACTCTGGCAATGACTGGAGTCCTAAAATATCCTAGACCTCAGTCAATCCCATTTTAGGCCTGGTCCTCAAATGGGGAAATTACAGTGGTGAATATTCTTCTTCCGGCTGAGATAAGAGTTTGGAAGTGGGCTGGCTGAGACTCAGCCAGATAAGACAGAGATTGCAAAATGAGGCAGGGGTCATTTCAGCTCCCTCCACTCAGGTTCATATCTTGGAGGATGGTGTGTGTAGTTGCATTATTGACTCCCATTGTCTATTCAGGAAGCATCAGTGTCCACCAGTGCTTTTTTCTTCTCCATGTGACCTCTCAATTCTCATCCACTCTTTTGTCACATCAAATGTTACATTAATGCAATATATTCTACAAAGGATGATACCTGGAGACCATGAGGAAACTCAGCTAGTGCAGAAGCTGCTTTAGATATGGGTTTGTCTATCAGAAGTGGCCCTTTGTGCAGGTTCACGACATTATTGATATGCTGATGCCTCCCTGTGAACTTCTGAAAACCAAGCCCTAGATTGTTCAAATTTCCTTCTTTAGCTTTCTGTTTCTAAGGGACATGGGCATGATGGATATATGCACACCTTTCAGACCACTTGCATGTCCTGATCTTCCAGCTCAGCAGAATCATAGAAGATTAGGGTTAGGAGGGACTTCAGGAGGTCATGTAGTCGAACCCCCTGCTCAAAGCAGAACCAACCCCAACTAAATCATTCCATCCAGGGCATTGTCAAACTAGGCCTTAAAAACCTCTAAGGATGGAGGTTCCACCACCTTCCTAGGTGACCCATTCCAGTGCTTCACCACCCTCCTAGTGACAAAGTTTTTCCTAACATCCAACCTAGACCTACCCCCACTGCAACTTGAGATCATTGCTCTTTGTTTGGTCATCTGCCACCACTGAGAACAGCCTAGCTCCATCCTCCCTGGAACTCCCCTTCAGGTTGTTAAATGCTGCTATCAAAACCTCCTTCATTCTCATCTCTTGTAGACTAAACAAGCCTCTCCTCATAAGTCATGTGCCTCAGCCCCCGAATAATTTTCATTGCCTTCCACAGGACTCTCTCCAATTTGTCCACATCCTTTTTGTAGTGGGGGGCCCAAAACTGCACACAATACTTCAGATGTGGCCTCACCAGTGCCGAATAGAGGGGAATAATCACTTCCCGCAATCTACTGGCACTGCTCCTACTATTGCAGCCCAATATGCCATTAGCCTTCTTGGCAATAAGGGCACAGGCTAGACTCATATCCAGCTTCTTGTCCACTGTAGCCCCCAGGTTCTTTTCTGCAGAACTGTTGTCTAGTCGATCCTCAGTTTGTAGCAGTGCATGGGATTCTTCTGTCTGAAGTGCAGGACTCTGCACTTGTCTTTGTTGAACCTCAGCAGATTTCTTGTGGCCCAATCCTCCAATTTGTCTAGGTCACTCTTTATCCTATCTTTACCCTCAAGCGTATCTATCACTCCCCCCAACTTAGTGTCATCTGCAAACTTGCTGAAGGTGGAATCCACCCCAACCTCCAGAGCATTAATAAAGATGTTGAACAAAACTGGCCCAAGGCCAACCCCTGGGGCACTCCGCTTGTTACCGGTTGTCAACTAGACATTGAGCTCTTGATCACTACCCATTGAGCTCTATGAACTAGCCAGCTTTCTGTCCACTTTATGGTCCATTCATCCAATCCATACTTCTTTAACTTGCTGGCAAGAATTCTGTGTGAAACTGTATCAAAAGCTTTTCTAAAGTCAAGATATATCACGTCCACTGCTTTCCACACATCCACAGAGCCAGTCATCTCATCATAGAAGGCAGTCAGGATGGCAGGCATCACTTGCCCTTGGTGAATCCATGCTGGCTGTTTCTGATCACCTTCCTCTCCTCCAAGCGCCTCAGAATAGATTCCTTGAGGACCTACTGCATGATTTTTCTGGGGACTGATTTGATGCTTACTGCTCTGTAATTCCCCGGATCCTTCTCTTTCCCTTTTTTGAAGATGGACACTATATTTGCCTTTTTCTAATTATCCATGGCCTCCCCTATTTGCTACGAGTTTTCAAAGATAATAGCCATTGGCTCCACAATCACATAAGCCAACTTCCTCAGCACCCTCGGGTGCATTGCATCGGCCCCAGGGCCTTGTGCACGTCCCGCTATTCTAAATAGTCCTGAACCTGTTCTTTCACCACTGAGGGCTGCTCACCTGCTCCCCATACTGTGCTGCCCAGTGTAGTAGTCTGGGAGCTGACCTTATCACTGAAGATAGAGGCAGAAAAATTATTGAGTACTTCACCTTTTCCACATCATCTTTCACTAGGTTGCCTCCTCAATTCAGTGGCCACCTTCTTGTTGCTAACATATCTATGGAAGCCCTTGTTGTTACCCTTCACGTCCCTTGCTAGCTGCAACTCCAGGTGTGCTTTAGCCTTCCTGATTTCACCCCTGCATGCTCGAGCGGTATTTTTATATTCCTTCTTCGTCATCTGACCAAGCTTCCACTTCATGTAAGCTTCCTTTTTGTGTTTAAGCTCACTGAAAATGTCTCTGTTAAGCAAGTTGGTCACCTGCCATATTTGCTATTTGCTATTCTTTCTGCTATTCTGGTTAGTTCATCATTATTTCCTCTGCTCCTCCTTTCTTCTCCCTCAAGTCATAATCCTCCTTCTGTTCATAACTTTTTTGCACCTTATTTTACTATGATGTAGAGTGACCAGATGTCCTAATTTTATAGGGACAGTTCTGATATTTGGGGCCTTGTCTTATATAGGCATCTCTTACCACCCCACCTTGTCCTGATTTTTTCACACTTGCATCTGGTTACCGTATTATGATGTCCCAAAGAGAGATTTAGTATGAGTTAAGAAGCAGATTAATTCCTAATAAACAATGATATCCTTTTCTTTCAAATGCTCATATTACTAAAAAATGGAGGGGTATAGAAGTTAAGATATCTTGAATGACCTACATATTCTGGGCCACCAACCTCTCACCACTCAAATCCATCCAAAAGATTCTCATTATCCTCAGTGCCAACAAGAAAGAAATAAAAAACAATAATAAACTTAAGAAAAATATCTCGGTCATTCTCCTCTGGGTTTCCCATCGTACCCTGTTTCCTTTGACTATATTGTACATGCTGTAAGCTCTTTGAGGAAATGGCTGTCTATATTTTGCTTATTGCAAAAGGTCAAACAAATTCTCAGCATGCAACATTTAATACATAATTATTAATAAATCAGCAATCTTCTCCCTTAGTAGGTCTTCCATTAGCAGGTCTTTTACTCTACAATGTATTCCGGAATTTGTTTCCCCCCCGCACCCACCTTTTAAAAAATGTTTTCTATCCTATAGTTTTCAAAATTGACAAGTGATTTTTGGATGCCCATCTTGAAACACCCTCAAGGGGTCTGATTTTTCAGAAAGTGTGGAGCTCCCATCTCTGTAAATCAAACTCCTTTTTCAATGTCTCAGTTCGACGACCCAAAATCACTAGTCACTTAAATATTTAGGCCCACCTGCCCATATACTTGTGCATGTCTTTGAATGCTTAAATAAATAACATTGTGATTTATAATTCAATACATCACATTCACCCTACCTGTGAAAGGCTTTATTCTTAGAATGCGCTTTAAAAGTTATTGTGCATGGCTTAATTTAATTTAAATATGCTGACTCTCATCACTACATTTTTTCCAATATTATTCTTCTGAAGCAACTTGACCCTGAAGGTGATATTTTAAAGCAATAAATAAGGAGATGAGTAAAATCAATCAGAGTATTGTAGAACAAACTGGTTGGGTTTCATCACTGGTCTGTAATTTAACTTTTTTTTTCATTTAAGAAAATAACAAATATTACTGGTTAAAAATTATAGGCCAGATCCTTGACATAGCTCTGGTGAAGTCATTGGAGTTATGCTGACTTTCACCAGCTGAGAATCTGGGTCTATATTTGCCAAGTATCAAAATTTAGAATTTTGAGGCAGCAGCTGGAGAAGAGAGTGCTCAAATGACATGGCTGTTTCCCTGACCCGTGCTTGTGTGAAGAGTGGTGTTCACACTTTCACGAAAGAGGTCTTTGTCACTGCTGTTCAGACAGAGTTCTCAAGCCTTTTCTCTCAAGCACTGATGCAGATATGGAGGGAATCTTTTGGCTGCCAGGAATAGCACAGCAAAAAGAAAGCACATCACTCAGAGAGAGGCTGCATTCAAAGCTAAACCTGGGAACAAAAACTTGTGTGCGCCCTGGGGGGGAATTGGAAGGCTTTTGGTGCTGTCTCCTTGGTTTTAATTTCTTCTTTTGACAGAAGCCATTAAAAAGATGTTTCATAGTTTTCAACTTGTAGTGAAGTCTTGCATTTCTAGACACATGTTGTCTCTCTGTTCAGCAGTTTGCAAGTCAATGTCATCCTTGGTGTAACCCCCCTTCTACTTTACTGAAATTAAAGCAGAGTTGAATTTGGCCCTAATTGTTTTTAGTCTAATATAGAATTTCTATAATAATTAATATTACAATTATGTCAAAGGGCCCCAACTGAGATCAGGGGTCCATTGGTGTAGGCATTGTAATGCGCACACTGAAGAGCTTGCAATCTTAACAAAGAAAGGATGAGAGACAGCAAAGCTTTTGATACCATCTCCCACAGTATTCTTATCAGTAAGTTAAAAAAGTATGGGTTGGATGAATGGACTACAAAATGGATTGATAATTGGCTAGAACAAAGGGCTCAACGAGTAGTAATCAATGGCTCCATGTCTAGCTGGCAGCCGGTCACAAGTGGAGTGCCCCAGGGGTCGGTCCTGGGGCCGGTTTTGTTCAACATCTTCATTAATGATCTGGAAGAGGGGGTAGATTGCACCCTCAGCAAGTTTGCAGAGGACACTAAGCTAGGGGGAGTGGTAGATCCCCTGGAAGGGAGGGATAGGATACAGAAGGACCTAAACAAATTGGAGGATTGGGCCAAAAGAAATCTGATGAGTTTCAACAAGGACAAGTGCAGAGTCCTGCACATAGGACGGAAGAATCCCATGCACAGCTACAGACTGGGGACCGACGAGCTAGGCAGCAGTTCTGCAGAAAAGGATCTGGGGGTTACAGTGGACAAGAAGCTGGATATGAGTCAGCAGTGTGCCCTGGTTGCCAAGGAGGCTAATGGCATATTGGACTGCATTAGTAAGAGTATTGCCAGCAGATCGCGGGAAGTGATTATTCCCCTCTATTTGGCATTGGTTAGGCTGCTTTTGGAGTATTATGTCCAGTTTTGGGCCCCTCATTACAAAAAGATGTGGAGAAGTTGGAGAGAGTCCAGCAGAGGGCAACAAAAATGATGAGGGGGCTGGAGCACAAGACTTATGAGGAGAGACTGAAAGAACAAGGCCTGCTTAGTCTGCAGAAGAGAAGAATGAGGGGGGATTTGCTGGCAGCCTTTAACTACCTGAAAGGGGGCTCCAGGGAGGATGGAGCTAGGTTGTTTTCAGTGGTGGCAGAGGACAGAACAAGGAACAATGGTCTCAAGGTGCAGTGGGGGAGGTCTAGGTTGGACATTAGGAAAAAGTTTTTCATTAGGAGAGTGGTGATGCATTGGAACGGGTTAGCTAGGGAGGTGGTGGCATCTCCATCTTTAGAGGTTTTAAGCTGAGGCTTGACAAAACCGTCGCTGGGATGATTTAGTTGAGGATAGTCCTGCTTTGAGCAGGGGGTTGGACTAGATGAACTTCTGAGGTCCCTTCCAACTCTAATATTCTATGATTCTATGATTCTAAGTGTTATCAGAGTTTTACAGAGTTGGAAATGAAGCAGAGAGATTCTTGATATGTCTACACAGCTTTTGTAGACATACCTGAGGTAGCTTTAATCTAGCTAGTGCAAGTACGGAAGCAGTGAAGCCACGGAAGCACGGGCTGTACAAATTGCCCCAACCCCTTGATTATTATTCAGGCAGATAGCCTCCACTGAAAGCCATGCTGCTATGTCTTCACTGCTCCACTAGTTGAGCTAGCTAGATTAAAGCTATCTCAGGTATGTCTACACAAGCTACACTTTCACCCTGTGATTGCAGTGTGGACATATCCTAAGTGATTTGCTTGAAGTCACTCTAGGAATCCAGATTTCCCAAGACCCACTTGGTGCCTTTAACCACAGGAATGTCCTTTGGAATGCAGCATGTTCTTTTCATTGACCAAGTCCAAGTCTCTGTTAACACTTTTTTGGTTTGATGTTGATCATGCAGCACTGACGGCAGTCAGTGTCAAACAAATAATAATAAATAACCATCAGGATTCAAGCTTAGGACCTTTCTGTAAAACACACACACATGCAGTTAAATAATGCACTTATCCAAGCTGCTCAAACCTGAGAAGTGGAGACTCTTAGGTGCAGGGTGGTTATGAATGTTCCAGCCCATGATTTCCAGAAACGTGTGCAATTTCTTGCTTGACCTTTCCTATGTACAATATACCCCTTGCCCTCTTTGAGTTTCCCAGAAAACTTGCCCAGTTGTTGCTGGGGCCCACGAGGAAGTGTTTGACTTGGCACATGGGGGAACTACATGGAGTCCTGAACAATCGGCCACAGAGGTGCAGCACAAGGAAATGTTGGCAAAGAACACTGACAGTGGTGGAGTGTTTAAAGAGCTGGATTTGGAAAAAGGCGCTGCCTTTTACCTTGGAATGTGAAGAGGCTGTCACAGGCCCTCTCCGGATAGAGGCACTGGTAACCAAAGGCTACCGTGGTGAGCCTGATTGTACACATTTAAGCTCCAGACTTGCAGTGAGAGGTTTTGGGTTCAAAACCTAGATGAGTCCTCACGTGACAGCTGCCATTTTGGCCAACACAGTGGGACTTGAACTGCAGATTTCCGGAGCTCAGAGTATGAGCTTGAGCTAAAACACCAAGCTTCCCTCTCCACGACTGTAACAGAATCATATCCTCTGTGGATCAGGCACAGAGGGAGGCCTGCAACACACACACACACCCTTTAAGCATGTGAGTATTGCCACTGACGTCAATGGAACTACTCAGATCTTTAAAGTTAAGCATGTGCATTAATCTTTGCTGGATCAGGGCCTTCAGTTGTAAGCTCTTCAAGGCAGGGAACAGGGAACTTCCTCTATGCTTATATAGCACCTAGCACAATGGATCCCCAAATGTGATAGTCGTACAATTATCCGTTGGTAATACAGGGCTGGATGAGGGCGGCCAGGAGTCCAGGAATGTTCAGAGGATGCTGTGGTAATTACTGAGTTTATTTGCCTTCAACCTGATGGTGGAGTGAAGAAGTGAAGTGAGAAAGGAAAGAATCAGAGCTGAACACTGTTGCAAGAACCATGGCTTGGGAGAACAGAAGCCTATCAGCCTGCAGGGGATGATGGGATTCGGGGGGGGATAAGGAAGGTATGGCTGCTTCTGAGATTCCCTTTACAAGTCATTAGCTGGACGAATAAGAGGAAACCCGTACCTTTACTATAACCACTATAGGGCTAGACTTCATCTGGTATAAATCAGCATAGACTCACGGACTTCAGTGGAGCAGTGCCACAGCACACCAGCTGTGGATCTGGCCCTAAATCTTCTGCTCCAGGTTGTTTGATAGGATCAGCTGCCAGATTGCCAGTAGCATGTAGGTCACGGGCGGACTGGCCATCTGGCAGTTCTGGCAAATGCCAGAGGGGCCGGTGCTCTCAAGGGCTGGTGGCGGTCGCCCCACCATAGAAGCCTTTCAGTAGGTCCTTCAGCTGGGCTTGGTCGAGCTTGGCAGCCACTCCCCTCTCCCCCTGCCCCACCCGTCTCCTACCACGTGTGCTCAGTGGCGCCCTGACCAATGTGCTTTAAATGCCAGGGCCGATTTTTAGCCCCAGTCCATCACTGATGCAGCTAGTGGTATTTTGCTATTTTCCCATCCCCTCTGGTCTCCATTTCAACAATAATCTGAATTTATTTTTTATGTAGGGGATCTACATAACTCCACCTGGCACCATTCACCTTTCCCTATGCGCTCACTGGCCTCGGTTATGATTTGGGAAAGAGATCCTAGCCCGTCAGGGTCTTGACTTGGGATGGGTTTCACAAAGTTATGTAAACACCTAATCCTACCCTTAATGTCCACATTCAATTTTCTCCTTTTGTCTGTCTGAAGGTCAGATGGAATAGTCCTTCCCTCAGAGGCATAAGCCACCACTTGTCCCTGTTTAAATCACCGCGTCTGATTATCGTAAATAGATGCAAAGTTTATTTACATAGGGTAGAAAACAAATAGAAAACCACTGAACAAACAATAATGGTAAAGAAACCTATATAGCAGGACCCTAGTGCACTGACATAGGTAGACAGCTATAAAGCTTGTATCACGGAGTATGAACACATTACAGAGCATAAGTGAACAAAGCTTTTTTGTCTCTCCAGGATTCTCCTAGTTTAACATTTTAGAGCCTCAGCATGTGCCTTGTCTTAGTGCCAGACCGTGAACCCCATACTCAGACTGGTGAGCAGTTACTCACCCAGGTGGTCCTGTTTTCTTCAATGGGCAGATCCAGATGAAATCAATGGGATTACTTGGGTGAGTGACAGCTTGCTAACGTGAGGAAAGGATTCACACCATCTGCCCCTTAGCAATGTGTTCACCCTCTCTCTACTGCTACCTTTTTTCTTCTTGATGTATCCCACTTCCTTTGATCTGGCAGTGAAGTGTTTTTATCCAGTTGAAATATTCTTTTCATGGCAGGGGGAGATAGTAGGATTTACAATGGAGTAGACACAGGACACCTGTGTTCCATTCCTAGCTCTATCACTGATCTGCTATGCCAGTTTTGGCCAATCACTTCACCTCTCTCTTCCTGGTTTTCCTTAACCTGTCTTTGCCCCTGCCCGGGAGCTAAATAGACATTTCTTGGTGTGGCTTCATACAGTGCCTCTGTAATGGTGCCTGGACTTCTGTTATGCTCGATGCTATCATCATATCAATAATAATGGTAGAACTTCATTAGCATTGAATTTCAAGCACACTATTACAATGCATTTCTTCTTCTATTAATTTTTTGTCATAACCTGTGTTTCTCCTGTTTATGGTAACTATTCCTGTTCCAGTATTTGCAAGAATGCCAATTAGAGAGGGGGGGGATTTTACCATGTTTCCACAAAAGGTGTTTTTTAAAGAAAAAACCCAGCAGGTGGTTTGCATAAAATCTCATTAGTCTCTTTGATTGTTGCAGACACCTCTTTGAAGAAAATCTCTCATTATCATTCATATGTACATAGCCCCTGGTTTTGTACTGACTGTCATAGAGCACAGAATTATAGACCATATTATTTAAAGTCTTAAGATTTATATGACAAACACAATTCCTAGCGAGTGACCAGAGAGTGGGCATCACTGCTTACTGAAACTAACAATGTGTAATTTGCTCTGGATTTCCATCTTATTTATGCCGATTGAATAATTAACCTTTGCAAGTCTATATCTTTGAGCCTGATGGGGAAGCAAGTTTGTGTTTTTCAATAGCAGACACAGCATCCTTAGAGTAAAACCCTCATCTGGAAATGGACTAACGCAGGCAGATGGGGGGCTTCAATTAGCAATTGCTTTAAAACTCCAGAAAAGAAAAGATTTAAAGGAACTATTTGCAGCAACATTGGAGTATTCTGTGATCAGCAAATCTGAACTATAAGTTTGGATGTCATTCCAGCACTATTATTTAGTTATCGCTTTTTTATTTTTTTTTTACTGTTTGACACTGGTAAGTATATTAGCAACAAAAAGGAATCGTTGGCAGTGGTCCATTACTAGATGGCATTTGACTTGGCGTAGTATATTTTGATTTAAAAAATCTTAATTTTGTATCAGTCATGAAATGAATTAAAAGCTGGTTAACTGACAGGCCTCAAAATATAATTGTAAATGGAATTATCATGGATTAGATATGTTAACACTGGGGTCCCCCGGGGATCGGTTTTGGGTCCTCTGCTATTTAACATTTTTTATCCGTGACCTTGAGGAGAACATAAAATCAGACCAAATAAAGCTTCAGTGAGTGGGGGAGTGGTAAATAACAAAGGGGACAGGTCATTGATGCAGCGTGAACCGGATCGTTTGGTAAGCCAGGTCCAAGGAAACAATATGCGTTTTTAATATGGCCAAATATAACAGTGTATTTTCACACTGTCTGGAGTGGCTCACAATGGAGTGCCAACATCAGGGCAGACTGTCAAAAAACAGACCTCAGGGCAGATGCCCCAATTTGGTGGTGTGTTCTATAATTAGATTTCACCAAACCACTAACAAAGGTGAACTCTTGGATCACTTTACCAGTCTTACCAGAGTCACAGGCAGTCCCCTCAGACTCTCCAGTTTATCATGCCACCCAGACAAACAGGACTTTGTCATAAAAGGTCACTTACACCAAAAATCACACCTCATCAGGTTACTCCCAGGCCCAAGAGACCAGACACTTACCCCAGATAAAGTGGTACTCTAGATCTGACACCAAAGACAATTCCGGCAGCCAATTCTATAGTAAACTAACTAAAGATTCGTTAGCTAAGAAAAGAAAATGAGAGTCACTGAGAGGTTAAAGCAGGTAAAATATATGCACGGGTGAGTCATAGTTTGTGATTTCAGATGGTGGCAGTGATGTAATAAACTGCCAGTTTCCCAAAAGTCTTTTCAGGGGACTCAGGTTGTCTCTGGAGATCTTGGCTTTGCATCTGGTACATTTCCCTATTCGAGTCTAAAAAGTCCAGAGACGTAGGATTTTTCCTTGAATCCATTCTTATAGCTTCTTCAGAGAAAACAAGCTGGCTGTCACTACAGATTCAGGCTTTCCTTTGACAGAGAGTAAGGAATGCATTTTGAGTCTTTGACGTCTAATCATCACACCCAATGACCACTTGCTTTGAAATGAGCACTTTTCTGTTAAAGTTATTGATTTGCATTCCCCAACCCTTTTTTCTCCTTTGATGGGTTATTTAGTTACAGGGGCATACACAATGTAAATGCTTGCTGTTACTTCATAACAGGATACAGGTAAGTGAAAACAATGCAAGTAGTCTCCCATTGATTTTCATCATGCTTCAACACCAAATACACTCTTATACATTTAACCATCACTTTGATCTGTACTAATACACAAGTGGATTGGCCTCAGGCTTTGTCAGGAGCTGCCACCTGGTCTGCTAGCATCCCATGTACATCCTAGGAACAAAGTGTATAGGCCATGCTGACAGGAGGGGGGATGCTAGCCTGGGAAGCAGTGACTCTGAAAAAGACTTGGGGGTTACGGTGGATAATCAATTGAACATGAGCTTGCAGTGTGACGCTGTGGCCAAAAGGGCTAATCTGATCCATGGATGTGTAAACAGGAGAATATTGAGTAGAAGTAGGGTGGTGATATTGTCTCTGTTGCTGCCAATGATAAGACCCTTTCTGGAATAATGTGTCTAATTCTACTGTCCACAGTATCAAGAAGAATATTGATAAATTGGAGAGGGTTCAGGGAAGGGCCATGAGAATGATTAAAGGGGTGGCTAACATGCCTTCTAGTGATAGACTCAAGCAGTTTGATCTATTTAACTTAACAAAAGGGTGACTTGATCACAGTTTATAAGTAATTAAGGAACAAAAATTTGTTAATGGGCTCTTCGATCTAGCAAACAAAGGTCTAAGAAGATCCAATGCCAAGAAGTTGAAGGTAGACTAATTCAGACTGGAAAAAAGCCACCCATTTTTAACACTGAGGTTAATTAACAATTGGAATAACATACCAAGCGTCGCAGTGGATTCTCCATCACTGGCAATTTTAAAATCAAGAGTGGATATTTTTCTAAAAGATCTGCTCTGGATTAAACAGCAATTAATTCCAGAAAATCCTATGGCCAGTGCTGCACTGGATGGCCACAATGGTCCATTGGGCCGTATAATTATGAATCAGTGTGACCTACGCTGTTCAAACATCTGACCCAATCCTGCAAACACGCATGAAAACAATCCTTACTCACCCAAGTCACCCATTTAGTGGTTCAAGATCTGGCCTTTATTCAGTAAGAAAACATAAGGCCTGATCCCACTGCCAATGAGATGAAAGGAAAAACTCACTGAACAAGTCTAGTCCTGTGGACATATTTTCTCAACTGCTGTAAATTGGCATAGCATTACTGAAGTCAGTAGAGCTTTGTTTGTTTACTCCGGCCAATGATCTGGCCTGTTTTGTATCTGTACCCAAACTGCAACAATGGCATTCTAAAGAATTGTCTCCTTTCACTGTAGGACTTTCTTTGACTCAGAGTCAGAGAGGGAATTTAGAAGCAAAGCCATTCAGACAAGTCCCGGCTCGCTTTAAAATTTGATACGATTATGTACTCAATATCAACATCAAATGCAAAGAACCAGAAAGCAATCTTGCAGTAGCAGAGAGGATTAGATTTTCTGTCCCTTTCTTTTCATGCTGAGGCAGAACATGATTCCAACTTGAGGGCCTCTTGTAAAATCATGTTGTGGATATTAATGGGGAACTTGAGGGATTTCTCTGGACTCTTCTGCAGAAAGGCAAGCCTTGCAGGTTTATGACCCTGAACATTGGGGACTTTAGATTTAAAAAATTACATCAGAGGTCATCTTAAAGAATTTCCTGGACAATGAGATGCTCCTTGGAAAATGTTCAGAGCCTGCTGTGTTTCTGACAGCCGTGCTCAGAGAGGAACAGGTGCTGAGCTGTTTCACCTTGTCTTTAGAAGCTGATAAGAATGAGCCTTTTTCTGTTTTCTTAGGGTTTTATGTTGCTCCCCATCCCTAACAAGCAAACAAAGATTGACCATCACGAAAAGATAACCAGAAATAATGTGCTTGAGGCTAGAATTATGGGGGAGGTTCTCTGGCCTATGCCATGCAGGAGGTTGGACTAGACCTAGATGATCCTAACAGTCCCTTCTGGTCTTAACATCCATGAATCTATTCTGCCTACATGGGAGGGTGAGTATGGGCTGCCCCTGCACTAGCTGAGGACTATCCCATGCTTGACTGGTGCCTTGCCCTTATGCAGGGAGCACTTGGTGGAGGAGAAGAGGCTCTTGGGCACAGCCCCTCCAAAAGTATTTCAGCTCCTAATGTCCATTAAAATTGGGAGTGAGGTGCCTACATCCTTTTGGGGACCCAGGCCTTCATGCCTTCCCATCTGCTGTACTCCCATGCCAAAGGCCCACCCTCGCTTTTCATATAGTCCTTCATCACTCCCGTGGGAGTTTGCCTGGATGACATCCTGAGAAGAGCTGACCTCTTGGGGTTTTTTCTGGTCTTCAGGCCCCCTTAGGTTTTAGCCCAAGGACTTGTTTGCCTGAGGGGAAAAACTGATGAAAAGCCTCAGGATTTGGCCCACTGTGTTTGCTGATAGCTACATTAGAGCAGAATTCCATACTGAGGCCATGTTCTCCATTGGAGTAAATTGGTATGGCTTGATTGGCAGAGCTTAATTGGCTTCACTTTCTGCCCACAGAGAGTATGGCCCCAAAATCACTGTTCCAGTACCATAATAATGCTTCCCGTTTAATACTACCGCGGTCCGTACAAAACCATTCCACTCGGTCTAAGCCTATATGAAAGTGTTACACGCCTTTAGAGTAATGGACAGGATGTTAATGGATGTGAGATGGAGATACCTATAAAGCACTACAGCAAACTGAAAGGGAATTGGATTTGATTGCAACTCTCTCTTTATTTCTCTCCTTCTCTTGTATAGGATGCCCTGGGATGTGGGATAATATTACATGCTGGAAGTCTGCGAGAGTGGGCGAAATCGTCTTTGTCAAGTGTCCTGCTCTGTTCAGCATTATTAGCTCCGAAGATGGTAAAGTATCCTTCTCCTTTCTTCCTTTGTTCCACAGGGTTGCTAGATTCAACAGCCTCTTGCTGCTGCAGTCGTGCTGATCATGCAGCCAAGCTTTTGGTACCGTTAGAGGGGATCAAAAGCACTGCCATGGACTGAGATGTGGTGTGAACAATATGTCAGGCTTCCAGGATTTGCATGTGCGTGTGAGAGAGAGAGAGAGAGAGAGAGAGAGGATCACTACGCTCTAAGGCTAGTTACAAAATAGAAAGCTGTGCCCTTAAACATCCATTGACGTTAAGGGGAATTGGGTTTGCTTTCTAAGGGCCTTGGATTATTAATGCAAAATTAAAAATAAAAAACAACACAGGTTCTGAAGTCGAAACTCAGGATCAGATTCTGGTTGGCCTTTGTGCACATGTGTGGTGGTGATGGGCCATGCAAGAGGGGATGTTCCTTATACCCTCTCTCCATGTAAAGGTCAGGAAGAATTCCAGGCCCTTCATTCACCAGAGGGTGAGGGTGGCTCTTTATGTTCCCTTCAGGGGGACAGGAAGGGGTGAAATGGGTGGGGTCATGGTCCCACCTCCTCAGGCTTCTGTTGGTGTAGCTGGCTGGCTGGGCAGTAGGCGAATGAAGGTGAGCTGTAGCAGTGAATATGAAGCCTGAGGCTAGTACGTCGGTTTCTTTATGGGACAGAGCAGTTGTGCCTCATTTTCAATGCACAGTTGTGCTTAACTATCCCAATCAAATGCTCTTTCCTTCCTCATACAAAACTCCCAAGGAAAGCAATGGGAATTTTGCCTCAGTAAAATCTTCAGGAGTTGAGCAAGTTATTATTAATTATGACACTATTTAGCCTGCCTAGTGACATGAAGACACAGGAAATGAGCTTCCCACTTGAATACATGAGAGAGACAGACTCAAAGTTGTTTGGCAAGTTTTGCTTTTAATAATAATCCATTAACCACAGTTTTTGCTCCTGTTAAGTAACACAATTTTGTACAATTCCTCCAGCACCAGTCCTGTCAGATGTATCCATTAAACAGCAGCTCCCATTGAGAGAGATACTAATAAAACTCGAGCCTGATTTGTAAAGCTATTTTGCAAAATACCTACACCTGCCAACACTGTACAGAAAAAACTGTGTGTTTGAACAAGTAAGGATTTCCTGCACAAATACATGTGTGCAAATCCTTTGACCAGGACACTGAAGCAGGCACATTTACTCTTGTGAAAATGCTACATAGGATTTTATATGACTAAATGTCATCACGAAGACCTTTTTTTTAATGTCCTATAATACATAAGGCCACCGGCAGCAGCCTCTTCAGTGCTGAGGCATTGGTTCTGTGGTGACTCAGAGGACAGAGGAGCACTTCCTAAATCATCAAGTCTAGTGATGATAGAAAAACAACATGCCCGTGTTTTGTGGAGTTCACAGATAACATAGGCAAGCACATTCTTGCCCCCTCCAAGGATTTCTGAAGCGCCTGAGACATGGATACTAATTCACAACCAAACACACAATCACTCCCTCGGTCCGATGGCCAAACTAGTTCAGGCCATCTCCAGAGCAGCAGATCCGTTCGACCAAAAGTTTTCCCAGTACAATAATCGTGGGTGCTCGTGCTCTGAAGGCAGAATGCTTTTATGATGTTTATTGTGCACCAACTGGCAGCTGATTTGTCATTTTCTTCTGATATAATTATAGCAGCCCTGCTTTCAATAGAGGGCTTGTCAGATGTTGTTCCATTAGAAGCCCCTACTTTTGAGTGGTTTGTAATCGCATTCTTTAAATATCCTGAGTGGAAGCTTGGCAACATAGAGTCTTTTCTTTTTTCTTTTTAAGCCAGTGCAATGCTCATGGATGCTGCTGGTTTGGCAATGCAGAGAACAACATCCAGCAAGATTTCTTTATACTAAACAGCCCCAAACCTCCTAACTATCCTTCGCCAAAAGACACATCAGTCCTGCATTTATTTACATTCCACACAAGTTTACTGCTCTCTCTGCATCAGAACGAAACAGCTGTGGAACTGCACTTGCAGATGGAGCTATGCACGCCAAAGGGATGAAGCCAGCAGTATTTTAAGTTTTCTGCCTGAATAATTTTGTGTCCTGCATTTTGGATTTTTGTCACTTGGCTGGTTGAGCTCCCAACCTTGACCTGGAGGGGTGAGAAGAAGTTCATTGTAAATCCCCATTCAGCTCTCTTGGTGTCCTAGCCAGTGTTAAATGGCACCACTTGCACTTATGTGTAAACCTGTTCACAAGAAGCCAGACCAAGCCCCGCCAAATCATCAGGTAACCACATAGATATTAGATCTGGAACAATTTCAGGTCACTACTAACTCTCACTGGCTTTGTGCCAGTTGACCCAAAAGTGGAAGACTCTACATTCATTACCAGTCCCCTGAGCCACTCAGATACCTGTGATCCTTTTGTTATCCTTACAGCTTTTTATTTTTGTTTCTGTGGGAGTTGAATGGCGCAATAGTCACATTTATGACAGTTCCATTTAGAAAGGGTTAATCGCCAAATGCAACACGATATTACATTTCACATAAGATGAAAACAGTAACCAGAACGATGTTTCAGGATCCATCCAGCTGAGAATCGCTCCCCAGTTTCTTCTACTCTAATACTTCCAGGGTTTTGAGGTTTTGCTCCACTGTGATCCCAGAATGCAGCATTTCTTCTCTTGAAAATGTATCTGTGACCTCCACCCATCAATCCAGAGAGCTTGCTTTCATTTTTGTCTCCTCGGGGAGGTAGTGTTGCCATCTGTCATATTATTTTGTAGTAGGGTACTACTGCTGACCCTGCCACTAACATGTCCTAGTTTACAGGCCATTCAGAGCATCCCCGTTTGCCTTTGGTAAGTAAACAAACTGTGGTGATATACGGCAAAGCCGAGGTGTTGGATTGCCGTGTAAGAAGGAAGGTCATGGAACTACAGTGAAGCATCTTGGTCCCATTGGATGTAATTTAATGAGCTGTGATCCTGACTAGCCAGGTTCGCGTTTTTCTTGTTTCTCTTTTTTTTTGCACTCAGGGAAAATACTGTCTTTCTAATGAAGTCTGTTGAAGTCCGGAAAGCACCCACAAGTCTCTGTTTAGTATAACTGAGAGGTTTTGGGGTGATTAATTCTTTTCATCCAAATTAGTAGATCGGAGCTTCAGTAAATGCTAGTACAGATGACAGAATGCAGCTTTCAGGGATTGCCATCTGCTCGACATTGTGAAATGACCTTCATTCACAAACCCAGAAGATAGGTATGACTGGCTCTCGCTGATTCCTCTCTCTAGTCCCAAGAAGTGGGGGAGTTTGTTTGTTTGTTTTCCCCCCAAGTGCTCAACTTAGGAAACTATCCATTGCATTAAAAACTCATGATTATAATGCATTTATGTATTGTACATGAAAACAAAGAGAAAATAGTTGCATTTATACTGTGTGTACCACATGCACAAAACTCTTTAATTAGAAGTCAGAGCTATGTAGAAATTACTCTAAAATACCATGGAATTTAAGGGCAAATGAGATCCTTTCTATATATGGTTTGAATCATCATGTAAGGTTGTATGGCTAGGATATAAGTAATTCTGTAGGATGGCTACAATATTATTTGGGAGCTATTTCATTCACTATTAAATTCTATAAGACCTTTTCATCAGGACCGGGCCAATTCCACCCCATGAGTTAGTTGGGAAAAAGGTACTGATGGTCTGATTGAGGCTTTCACCTCGTGTCTTCTACCATCCACTGTAGTCCCAAGCTTGTCTTTCTTGTGTCCTGCCCAAGTTTTACTATCCTGGGGAGCTAGAAACCACCGAGACTGCTCTCCCATGGCAGGATGTGAATAACTTCCCATTAAAACCAATGGGAGTTGCATGTATTCTGCCATAAGAGAAGCAGGCAGCAGGTTGTTCCCATGCCTGCTGCATTACAATTACAATAAGCATTGCTGCCTCCGAGGCCCTGCGATTAGCTGTAATGATTAATTCTGGTGGGTTCAGGAAATCTTCTGTGGTCTTCCTCATTTTGAAATATATCATTCCTTTGACAAAACCAAATAGGTCAGTAAGGATGGAAAAGGAGCGGTGTGTGTGTGTGTGTGTGTGAGAGAGAGAGAGAGAGAGAGAGGAGTGCTGCGTTATATCTATATCTTTCTCAATACAAGTAGTCTATTGAATAGAGCCCAATAAGACCCTTAGTTATTCAAATACTACTATGACATACTTATAGTGGATAGACAGATATTAATATTCTTTGTCTTGCCCAAGATGAAAATTGCTCAGATTATTTGCCAGCTACAGCATTTCTTACTTTGGCTGCTTCATTATTGTACTATGAGCTGAAAGCCCAAATTGTCACAAGCGGGGCCAAGTAATCTGCCATCTGTGCCGTCCCCTGAATGGAGCCAATGAGACTGCTGCATGTAAATTAGCTGTAGAGTAAAGCTGATGATGGGTTCAATTACCTCTGAGATTACAATGGTCTAGGTCTCTTGGTATTGCATAGATACACACCTTGCTGTCTCACAGTATAAGGCATAAAGTCAAAATGGCTGAAAACATAAAAATTGGATGGTAACGGACCACAGATGTCAGTGGTGATTGAACCTGGTGATACTGTGAACAAAAAGTAGCTTGTAGCTGTTTCCATTGCATCCCACTCAATCAAAAAACATTCTAGGCTTCAGAGTGACATAGACAGTTGACAGTCCTGGAATCTTATTATATAGATATTGATATAGAGAGGCAGTGGAGATGGCTATTTAAGATCAGAGACTTTACAAGCAATAAAATGTAGCTAGAGAAAATATGCTTTTTTTCTGAGGCTGGAGAAGCAGGCTTTCTCTGCTACCAGCCAAAGTTAATGTCGGCACTGCAGCAGTCTAACAGTGGAATCATGCACCACTGGCAAATCAGTGTGGCTAAAGAATCAAGTAGCTGGGGTCTGAGTTTGCTTTCCAAATGCATTTCTCTCTTGCTGGATTTTTCAGACTCCGGTGAGGGAAACTGACAACTCCAGAATCAAGGAATCTCCATTAAAAAAAATGTGCCCCAGTCTGGTACAGTACAGACCGCTCACAGGAATACTTGAGCTGAGCTCAATTAGCAACAGGGTACACAGGGAAAGATGTGGCCTCTTAGATATCCAGAATGTAGGTGTCACATGGCTTCATACTGAGTGTGACGCCAACCTTTTGTATGGCACGCAAAAGCAAAGTCCACAGTAAAGAAAGCTGTTGCATTTTACTGCAACATTTGGGTGTCTTTCAAAGGTCTCCCCAGGTAGTCCTGCCTAGAGTTGATCAAGTGCCAAAAACACACCTGTGATAGCACGTACTAGGTCCTTTGAGGCCCTCTGCTGGAGGCCTCATGGTCCTACCGCACCCCATCCCAGGAAAAGGAGCAGTGAAAGTGGGCCCTCCAAGCCTGCCTAGAAAGGCTGCTTCCCTGCAACCTATCAGAGCTTAGCAGGCTCAGATAAAAGGAGCTACAGGGTGGAAGCAGTTCAGTGGCTGGCTTGGACTAGGAGATTGTGGAAGGACTGGAAGGCTGTGAAACTCTCCATGTGAGGAGGCCTGGGAGGGACCCTGCTCAAGCAGGGACCAGACAGAGAACACTGTGGTAAGGGTGAAGAGGAAGGCGCTATGTGGGCAGGGCCCAGGGAATAGCAGCAGCAACAGAGTTAAAGGAAGCAGCATGTGGCTGCTATTTGTAGGGTTCCTCGATCGGGAGCTAGTGAGCATGTGCTGCTAACGGGAGTTTTGTGAAGGTGTTTAGATGGGGAGTAACTACACTTCATTAACAGTCTGTAAACTAAAATCAATAACCCCCCTGCACAATAAAAAAAACCACAGCAATAAAAGAGTGAGAATGCAGGCAGAAGTCCATCAACAAAGTGGGGGCTATCCAGTTTATTGCTTTGGATGCAACATGTGCAATTACCTGCCCTTTTGGTAGGTGGCAGATGTGTGCATTTGGTGCAAGGAGCTCCCGGCCCTCAGATACCACCTACGGGCTTTGGAGACCAGGGTGGCTGAACTGAAGGATCTAAGGGAGACACAGAAGTACATAAATGAGACTTTCTGGGACACAGTAGACTGGTTTCACCCCTGGTATGACAGCCTCTGTATTATTGAGGAGGATGAAAGCCTAGGGGAAGGCGAACATCAAACTGGAGAGGAGGGATATGTTCCCCTAGTTGGGACCATCTTTCCAGATGATGTCATGACATCCTTTCACACTGAGGATATCTCTCTGAGGGAGGGAACTCCTGTTATTGGGGTAAGACAGGTGAAAGTGATGGGGGATTTGATCATTAGAAACATAGATAGCTGGGTTTGTGATGACCGGATGGTGTCTTCCCTGCTGGGAAGGTGGCGCATCTCTCGAGCCATCTAGACAGACTTATGTGTAGTGCTGGGGCAGATCTGGTGGTCTTTGTGCTGCCACTGATCAAACACCAACTGTGAGGGCTACCCCCAGTGCTCCAGCCTTTTCTCACTGCTTCATCAATATACCAGCATGTGGAAGGTATTCTCGTCTCTCACAATACCCTAGCTGAGGACAAAAGTAATGTGCTACCAGGTGGGTCAGCAAAGTGTCCCAGGCACTGAATCGTATCTGCCCTTGAAGAATTCCAAAATTGTTTTTGTCCCGTCACAATGGCGGAAGAGTAAGATTCTGTGCTGTTTACATAGCACTTTGATGGTTCGTACTACTATCACATTCTGTCATTCACCCCTGTACAGGTGAACGTGGTCTGCAATTGTGACCTGGCTCTTTAGGGGGAGCTCATTCACTACATTGCTCCTTTCACCTCTCTTCTCAGACTGCTGACACAAGGTGCTCATTGCTTCCTGTCTTAATGGTGGCTTTTTGGGAGATGGGCACTTGTCCACACTAAACCTCCCTCCCCCCATACCCTTCCTGCCTGTTTGTGCTAATGGCTTTTGCACAGCTACAATTCAAAGCAGGCAGGAGCTTAATTCATGACCTTTACGTTGGCTTTGAGTAGAGGGCTTTTGGAGGGAGGTTCCCCCCCTTAATGCCTGTTTTCTCCCCGCCCCCATAACTATGGCTAGAAGCTTCTTCTTTCTTGGACCATGTTTGCTTTAATCCTGTACTTTGACACACATCGTTTTTAAATGATTCCTGCCCGTTGTTATGGTGACCTTAGTCTGCTGCTAGCTTCACAGCTTTTGATTTTTTAAAAAAAGAAGAGAAGTGTAGTACAACTCGGGTCTGATCATATCTGTGTATTAGTCCCACCTCACCAAACCCCACACGATATGGAACTTATTTGCTGTACTTAGCTGTCGGTTTCTTGTAAACTGCATTTATGCTGTGCTAGGAGCACAATCCATTAAACCCTGCCTGTTTCTATGGCATGAAACCTACCCGGTGGGCTGGATGAATGGACGCAGCATTGGTAGTCAGTGTGTGCCTGGGTTCTAAACCCAGCACTGATTTGCTCCTTTGCTTTGGACAAGTCACTTAGTTTTGCTGTGCCTCAGCTTCCATGTCTGTGAAGCAGAATCAATGATATTAATAGTGTGAATGCTAGTATTAGAACGCACAGAGTGCTACATCCCGTAAATGTGAACTATCATAATTCATGACCCTTAGTCCCCAGGTCAAAGCGTTGCTTGATGGGGCATGAAACTAAATGGATCAGAACCAACAGAGCTATTTGCAGGCACCCCAGCACAGGTTTAGAGCAAAGCATCTCTATTTCTTTGTGCTCTGTAACCTTGCGGAGCTGCTGCTTTGCACAGAACCTGTACATGAGGGAATAAGGAACCAGCAGCTGAATCGCTTTCCGGAAAGATGGGAGCTGTAAGGGGAGGGAGCTGCAGTAGCTACTGTGCGTGTGGATGGACTGAGGTAGCAGAAACCGCATCAAGAGGGGCTTGTGCATTGTGCAAAGTGAGTTTAGCAGGGGAAAAGCTGAAGGATAAGACCCCGGGAAAGCTGCTGTCTAACTGGACTGCTGTTCCTTGATGCAGCTTCACAAGATGGCTGAACAGATTATGTGGTGCATGAGATCATGCAGCAATACGTGAGAGGGGAAAAAGGCTTTGTGTAGTAGAAACTGCAGAGCAAGTCAAGACGGCTAGCCCTGTTATTTATTAGCTCTTTAGTTCTAACAATACAATCCGTGCTGTACAAAACACAGAAGACGTGGTCCCTGTCTAAGAAGCTCACAGCCTACCTAGGTGGACATCACCACTGAGAATGTCTAGAGAAATTGTTATTCATATTCTGTCCCTTCCCCTCTCCCTCCTGCCCCTTATATAGGGCTTGATCCGGCACCTACTGAAATCAATGAGAGCTTTGCCATTGATTTCAATTGGCTCAGTTTCAGATCCATTTGAGGCTTACCCTGTGTGAGCTGACCCTGCAGCCCGAAATACTTAAAGAGGGAGAATTAGAATAAGGCTGAGTTTATCAAGGTGCTTTCGAACAACATGAGTTCTGACTGCCTTTGTTTTCTCCAGCAGTACCTGCCACACCACTGAACTAAGGGTTTAATAGAGGTTATTCCCAGATAAAGACACACGAGATAAATCAATCCCTGTGCCAGCTGACACTGAGAGAAGTGGGGGAGTGGACTTGTAGAAGACAATTTAAAAGAATGCACTGAGGCTTAAATGCTTATTATGTACTATATTTTGGCCTTAACTTGGAAGCTTCTGTTCCCTTCAACCTGAGAAGCGATTAGAAGTTTCTGGAGAATTAAGATTCACATACATCAACAGGACAACAAGGAGTTAGTTGTGACTGTTTAGCTTCAATTGATAAATGGCATTTCTCGTTTGTCAAAACTGTTGTCCATAACGGACCAACAGAGAGGAAGGCTGATCTTGTACTTAATACAGGAGACTGACACTCAGGAAGCTTGGGTCCAATTCCCATCTCTGCTGCACCCTCCATGTGTGGCCTTGAGCAAGTCACTTCATCTGTATGCCTCAGTTTCCCAATGTATAAAATGCTGTTGATGTGTAGAGAACACTGCCTTCCACACGGACCAATATTGTCCCAATGGTTCTTTGATCCATTGATCTACTGTTATCCATCTGTTATTATTCGTCTTTTACTTGGCTTGTAAACTCCATGGGACAGAGACTCTCCTTTCTCTTTTCTTTCTTTTTTGTTTTGTTTTGTTTTGTTTATACAGTGTCTAGCACAATTGGATCCTGGTCCATAAATAGGGCTCCTGGGAGCTACATTAACACAAATAATAATAACAGAAGGGATCACCTGATCATATAGTCTGACCTGCTGTACATCCTGGGTCACTAAGCCCCAGCCAGTTTCCCTTGCATTGAGCCCAACAACCAGGATTAGACTAAAAGATTCCAGCCCTGTGGAAACTATAAACTCTTGTGTCAAACACAGGACCAAACTGCACATCAAACTATATATTAGGCGTAAGAACATAAGAACGGCCATACTGGGTCAGCCCAATGGTCCATCTCGCCGAGTAACCTGTCTTCCAGCAGTGTGCTTCAGAGGGAATGACCAGGTAACCATCAAGTGATCTGTCCCATTGGCCATTCCCAGCTTCTGGCAAACGGCTGTCCCTGCCATTGATGGACTTGTCCTCCATGAATTTTTCTGGTTTATTTTTGAAGCCCTTTATAGTCTTGGCCTTCACAACCTCCCCTGGCATGGAATTCCACAGGTTGACTGTGCGTTGTTTGAAGAAATACTTCCTTTTCAAACCTGCAGCCTATTAATTTCATTTGGCGACTCCTAGTTCCTGTGTATTGAGAAGGAGTAAATAACATTTCCTTATTTACATTCTCCACACCAATCATGATTTTATAGACCTCTATGATATTCCCCCTTAGTCATCTCTTTTCCAAGCTCAAAAGTCCTGGTATTATTCATCTTTCCTCATATGGAAGCTTTTCCATATCCCTAATAATTTTTATTGTCCTCTTCTATGCCTTTTTCAATTCCAATGTATCTTTTTTTGAGATGGGGTGACCAGATCTGCACGCAATATTCAAGATATGGGTGTACAATGGATTTATAAAGAGGCAATATATTTTCTAGCTTAGTATCTATCCCTTTCCTAATGATTCCCAATATTCTGCTAGTTTGTTTCCCTTCCTCTGTGCGTGGATTAGATGTTTTCAGAGCACTATCCACAATGACGCCAAGATCTTTCTTGAGTGGTAACCACAAATTTAGACCCCATCATTTTATGAGGACAAATAAATCTTTGCTGAAAGTCTAATGAGATAGAAATTGTTAGACCTGCTATAGATCTTATTGGTGTATAAGCAATTACTGATTGAATAATGAATGTTCAGATGCATTATTTGATGGTACTATTCATCTAGTCTTCTGTTGTTACTTATGGCACATAGACCACAGACTTCAATGTGAATCATGAATGTAAGACTTTAATTAAAATCCCTAATGAAGAGGAAGTGCTTTTTTCACAGATTTTTTTAAAACCTGTTTTCTCTGTAGCTCCTTTGAATCTAGCCCATTTTAATCATCTCAATGTGTTTCCTTTGATTTATCTGAAAGGCCTGGTGCACCAGAAACCTCATTGTCCATGTGCTGGGAATAATATAACAAGAGGATTCGGGTGGGAGCCAGCAGAGCAAAATGTTCTACAGAAAGGCAGCACATCAGCGGCAGAATGGTCATTGTCAGGGTCTTCAAAGCAGTTCTTCTTTTTTTAGCGTGTGAGTTTCAAAGCCAAGCAGTGACTCATTGGAACCCGGTGTGGAATGATTCTGCCCTCCCTTACACCACCCAACCCCTGGGTCGTTCCACTGATCTCTCTGGAGTTTCGAAGGTGTAGAGCTGAAACAAAGCTGGGATGAATCAGGCTCTTTGGATGTGGAGCACTGCAGCCATTCTTTGTGTGCTCTGCAGCGAGGAGGAGGAGAGAGCCAAAGAATGCTGTGGTGGTGACTCCGGGCTTGTGGTTGAAAAGGAAACTCTGTTCTTGTTTTTAGTCGGGCTTTGAGAATTTGAGTCCGACTGGAGGCGCGCCACTGCTATGGCGGTGGGAGACCATACAAGCACATACTGTGGAGAGAAAGATGGATAGACGTATTAAGAGCAAAACTCTGCCCTGTTTTTGAAAGCTCAGAGGATCAGACAGCATCCAGTCAACAATCCCAGACTTCTTATCCCATATTCGGATGTGGACCCCAATCCTGCTTAACTTTAGGAACAGGAGTAACCCCAACTAAAGTCAATGGGACTAATCTGAATAAATTTAGGGCTTGTCTTTCTGTACACCTATGCTGATGGGAGCTTTCCCATCGGCCTAATTAATCCACCTCCACCAGAAGCGGTAACTGTTGACTGGAGAAGCTCTCCCGATGAACCAATGCTGTCTACACAGTGGGGTGGGGAGGGGAGTAGGTCGGTATAACTACATCACTCAGGGGGGTGGCTTTTTCATGTCTTGAGTGATAGTTCTATCAAAGTAGGTCTGCAGTGTAGACCTGGCCTTACTCACGTGCATAACTGTTTGACCCTAAGACCCTGATCCTACATATTCTGGCTTTGGATACATGCCCACTTGGGTGCCATAGACTTCAATGGGAGTGGCATCATAGATGGAAAGCCAGACTCTGGCCCATAGCCTCTCTGTAATTATATTTACAACACATTTTTTTCTCCTCATGCTCCTGTGATTGGCTTCGACTTCTAGTTGTAATGCAAAGCATAATGTAGAATGAAAATCTAATTGACTTTCCAGTGGCTTAATGTATTAGTGAAAATTAGGTTGATGGACAAAGTCTAAAAGCTCCAGATAGTAAAAGCTTCTCTTGGAACTTTCTCTAATGTATCTGCAAATACTGGACTGCAGAAAAATATGTTAATAAAATGGAAATTGGCTATTATAATAGTCAGAAATTTTACATTGTGGAAAATATGATTCCATTAACCATGTCCAACACAGGTGAATGCAGTAGTAATTTGGCTAGACAGGAATTTTTTTCAATATAAAAAAGCTATTCATTGCACGAAGCTACATTAGTGTAACTTTGTGGCTGTGATTGAAAATGTTATGCAATTCAAAATTAACCACTGCTCTGTCCCATTCTAGTAGTTAGAAATAAACACACATGGTGTGTGTGTGCGTCTGTGTCAGTTGATCCCAATAGCTAATGCTAGGAGAAACATAGTATTAGAAAGGATTTAAGCCAAAAACATCAGGTTTTCTAGCTTATCTTTATTAGGGGTTAAGATCAGACCTTCATGGGGGCCAGGTAATCCCACATTTGCCTGCTGTGGGGGTTCTTGTACCTTCCTCTGAAACATGTAGTGCTGACCATAGACAGACAGGATACTGGACTCGAAGGACTGTGAATTTAATCCTGTCTGGCAATTTCTGTGCAAGTTTTTTCCACTGATTTCAGTGAGAGTAGTTTTGTCAATTTATTGAGAGAGCGCCATCAAAGAACCCCTAGCTTTGCCTCTGATCCTGCTCCTAGTAAAATCAGCAGCAAAACTCCCACTGATGCCAGTGGCAGGTGTGTTGTGCCCATGACCCTCTTAGGTATAGCTTGTATTTCCACTGTTAGAACTGGGCATATACCCTTTGACAAATACCCTGTTCAGTGAACTTTGGCAACACGTTGGCCAGCCAGTCTCAACATTGGCAGATCTAACCAGAGTTTGAAAATATGCAACAAATATGGCCAATGAAGGAAGGGAGGTTGATGGATTTGTTTTCCAAAGTACCCTGTGATGGTATTGGCATCCTGCTCACAAATTTCCAGATTATTCAACTGATTAGTGATTTTTCAATGACTAAACACATTTCATGTTGAATACATGTATTCAAGCAAACACAGGAGCCCAGTTTGCCCTAAAGGGATTTGAATAGAATGATGATGATGATGATGAGGCAAGAGGCTTGGATGTAGGCTTGCTGATTGATTGATTGTTTTCCTGGCCCCCCACTCACACCATAATCGCTGTAATCTTCACACTGAAGTCTTCTGACTCCCATTTAGTTGCTCAGAAGTGACATTCAAGTTTATTTTAAGAGCAAAAACATGTGAAATTAAAATTATTTCACAGGGCTTTTTGAAAAAAAAATACAAGTGCCTCTTATGTCATGCTGACAAGGATCCATTCATTATTTTTGTTCTGGACTGATGTTCCCTTTTCAGGAGAAACTAGGCAGATCTCTCAACGTTTTACAATTTCTTTTTATAAAAGACCTCCACATAAGGTAGATGTGTGGATATTCCAAGTGCTAGTTTAGTGGTTCCCAACCTGTGGCCCGGGGGCCAAAAGCGGCCTGCATTGTCTTTCAGAGTAGCCTACAACTCCTCCCGCTGGCTGCAGAAGGGAGCCGGTGCCTAAGGACCCAGGCAGAGCATGTTGCTGCGGGGCTACAAAACCGGTGCAGGCTCCTTGCTGCATCCAAGGGGATGGGAGATTGGCACTCCATTCCCCATGGCTGTAGCAGGGAGCATGACAAAGCCCTGCCTTGGTCCCTAGGCGCTGAGGTCCCTGCTAGAGTCAGAGGGAGGGGAGCACTGATCTCCCATCCCCCAGACTGCAGAAGGGAGCCACTGCCTAGGGACCCAGGTGGAGCGCACGGGGCTGCAGGATGCGTGCGGTTTCCCTGCTGCAACCAGGGGGATGGGAGATCAGCGAGGAGACAGCCTCTTCACTGAACTCCTTCCATCTGGCTGAACCTGGGGGGCTGCTGGTGGAGTCTGGTGGCCCTTCAGGGTTGTAAAAATGATACTTGTGGCCCTCGAGCCCAAATGGGTGGGAACCCCTGCGCTAGTTCCGAGCTGCTGTTACGCTTGGAGTTAGTGTGGGAGAGGGTGGCCAGATACTCCAGGCTTTGTCTTCCATAGGTGCCTTTTACCCGCCCCGCATCCCCTACCTCAATCCACTGTCCCGGTTTGTCATACGGCTATCTGCTCACCCTGCTGTAGGACAATCTGAGGGCAGTGAGATACTCCATGTCTAAAGGACTCCATTAATTTAAACATTTAGCCTACAAAAGGGAGAGAAAATAGCACCCGCATCTTTTCACTAACTAGATTGGTTCAGTGGAGCATTAAGAGAACTAGTCTGAACCCCACGGAGATCATAGCTTTCCACCACGACTCTTCTCTGGTGCAACACTGCCACCATGTGGCTACACATGGCTCCTTTTATCCGACTCCTACGCTCAGTTCACTGACGCAGAGCCTAGTCCAAAACCCAGTGCAGTCACTCGAAGGACTCGGACTTCATTAGGCTTTGGGTCAGGCCCATAGCTTCACTGAGGCAGCAAGCAGGGCTGATGGGAGGCAGGCAAGGGACAATAACAAACTTGATGACAGAAACTCAGTGGACTTCAGACCGACGCGTGCACGCTTCAGCTTTCCTCTGGTCTGTCTTGTCTGCATTGCATCATCATGGATTGCAGGCATCAAATGGTTGCAATATCTTGGATTTTTTTTTCAGGAGAGGGTAGTCACATTATAAAGGATGCTGTGCAGGGGGGAGCCTTTTTTCTCACCACATCGATATCTCTCCTCCTCTTCCCCACCCCCTCAAATGTCCCCATCACACACACAGTATCTGGAATGCTATTAAGCAATAGTTGAAATCTCCAGTCCTTGGCTCAGTAGGAAAGCAGGTTGATCTGCCTGGCAGAATATGAACTAACTTGACAGGATTTTCAGGTTGCTGGCCAACATGCCAGATTCTCGACTGGCATAAATCACTGTAGCTCTAGTGACTCTAAGGGAATGACATTGATTTACATAAGCTGAAAGTCTGGCCTGATGTGCAACCCCAGAACAGATGTGTCCAGTAGTATGTCAGGATTAATAATGTCCACTGCCAGGGAGTGGGGGTATGTTGTTTTAGACCAGCCCCAATTGGCTGTACAGTCCCCGTTGGCCATCCACTCTTCTCTGCTGGCTGGGGACGACAAGACAAATTACAACCAAGAAGACTGCGTGGGGAAGTAAAACTTGAATAAAGATCCTTCTCTTTGACCCTTAGCCCAAAGGCAGAATGGTTTGTTCTCTCGTGTCTTTGAGTGGGGTTTGCCACCCTGCAAGCAACAAGAGCTGAGGAATTTTAGAGCCAAAGACAGGATCCTCTGCCAGCTTATCCCAAGTATCCACAAATACTTCTGCTTTATTGTACCTCGTCCCATAAAAAAATCTGGGTCTAGCATTTCCCTTCTAAAACATACTAACCTTGAAATGCTGTCTTTGCATCCTCTGCAACCTTATTTCATCTGCGGGGTTCTGCGAGGTGTACGTGGGGGCAGAGTCGGGTCCTCAATCTGTTTTTGCACAGGGTATGTAGCTTCATTTTAAATACAAAGAAAATGAGACACAGACAGGTTAAATGATTTGCCCAAGGTTGTGTAACAACTCAGTGGAGGAAACCTGAATAAAATTTAGAGCTGCTTGTTACAATATATGGAATTACTGACCTTGAACAAGGAACTGCTTCGTAAGGAAATCAACTCTAGATAAACAGCCAACCAAGTTTCCACACACCTGAAGAACCTGCTTTGTCTCCCTGGTTTACTAGGAACTGTACCCTGCCTGGAACGTTATATGGCACACACAGATACCTAGTGACTGAATAGGATACAGGAAGTAAACATAGCCAGCAGTGGGCACCATACTTTAAGAAAGATGTGGACAAATCAGTGGGTCCATGGGACAACAACAACACTCACAGAAAGGTTTAGAAAACCTGACTTATGAGAAAAGGTTTTTAAGAAACGGGGCATATTTAGTCCTAAAAAAAGAAGACTGAAGGGGGTAGGGGAGGGCCTGATAACAGGCTTCAAATATGTTAAAGGCTCTTATGAAGAAAATGGTGAGGTTAAAGTAACAAGATACTCAACATAATTAATAGTAGCAACAAGGGGAAGAAACACAAGCCAAAATAGGGAAAGAACAGGTTAAAGTATATATAGGTAATATAGGCATATTGGGCTGCATTAGTAGGAGCAGTGCCAGCAGATCGAGGGAAGTGATTATTCTCCTCTATTCAGCACTGTTGAGGCCTCATTTGGAGTATTGTGTCCAGTTTTGGGCCCCCTACAATTGAAAGGATGTGGGCAAATTGGAAAGAGTCAAGCAGAGGGCAACAAAAATGATTAGGGGGCTGGAGCACATGACTTATGAGGGCAGGCTGAGGGAATGAGGCTTGTTTAGTCTGAAGAAGAGACGAGTGAGGGGGAATTAGATAGCAGTCTTTAGCTACCTGAAAAGGGGTTCAAAAGAGGATGGAGCTAGGCTGTTCTCAGTGGTGGCAGATGACAGAACATGGAGCAATGGTCTCAAGTTGCAGTGGGGGAGGTCTAGGTTGGACATTAAGAAAACGTTTTGCACTAGGAGGGTGGTGAAGCACTGGAATGGGTTACCTAGAGAGGTGGTGGAATCTCCATCCTTCGAGGTCCTTAAGATGCAGCTTGACAAAGCCCTGGCTGGGATGATTTAGTGGGATTGGTCCTGCTTTGAGCAGGGGGTTGGACTAGATACCTCCTGAGTTCCCTTCCAACCCTAACCTTCTATGATAGATAAGTTAGATGTATTCAGGTTGGCCTGATGAAATTCATCTTAGGGTACTGGAGGAAGCAACTGAAGCAATCTTGGTCCTATTAGCAATTATTTTTGAGAACTCATGGACAATGGGTGAGGTTCCAGAGGACTGGAGAAGAGCAAACATAGTACTATTTTAAAGAGAAACAAAGAGGGGCGCGGAATTCTGGGCCAGTTAGACTAACTCTGATACCCAGATAGATACTGGAGCAAATAGTTGAACAATCCGTTTGCGAGCACCTGGAAGATAATAGAGTTATAAGGAATAGGCGACATAGATTTGTCAAGAGCAAAGCATGCCAAACTAATCTAATTTTCATCTTTGACTGAGTTACTGGCCTAGTGGATGGGGGCAGCACTATATATGCTTTATCTTGCTTTTAGCAAGCTTTTTGACACAGTCCCACATCACATTTGGATAAGAAAATGACAGAAATGTGGGCTAGATGAAATTACGATTAAGTGCATGCACAGCTGGTTGAAAGACTCTATTCGAAGAGTAGTTTTCAATTGTTTGCAATCAAACTGGGTAGGTCTGTCTAGTAGGATCAGTCCTGGGGCCAGTGCTATTCAATATTTTCATGAATGATTTGGTTAACAGAGTGAGAATATGCTTCTAAGTTTTGCAGATGACAGCAAGATGGGAGGGATTGCAAGCACTTTGGAGGACAGGATTAGAATTCAAAATGACCTTGACAAATTGGAGACTTGGTCTGAAATCAATACAATGAAATTCAATAAAGACCAGTGCAAAGTCATTCCTTCATTGAGGAAGGAAAAATTAAGTATGCAAATACCAAATGGGGACTACCTGCTCAGGCAGTAGTAGTGCTGAAAAGAGTCTGTGTGGTAGTGTTGGCTCACATTCAATGGGATGCTGTTGTAAAAATGGGTAATCATCTGGGGTGTACTAATAGGAATGTGGTACATAAGATATGGGAGGTAATTGTCCTGATCTACTTGACACTGGTGAGGCATCAATTCAAGTACTGTGTCCAGTTCAGGGTGCCACACTTTAGGAAATATGTGGACAATTTGGAGAGAGGCCAGAGGACAGCAACAAAAATGATCAAAGTGTTAGAAATCCTGACCAGTGAGGGAAAGTTAAAAAAACTGGGTATAGTTCTTCTTGAGAAAAGAAGACAGGGGGAGGGGATTTGATAACAGCCTTCAAATATATTAAGGGCTGTTATAAAAAGGACAGTGATCAATTGTTCTCCATCTTCACTGAAGGTAGGACAAGAAGCAATGGGCTTAATCTGGAGCAATGGAGAGTTAAGTTAGATATTAGGAAAAATTTTCTAACTACAAGGAGGTGGTGGAATCGCTATCATTTGGAGGTTTTTAAGAACGTTAGACCTGTCAGAGGTGGTCTAGTTATATGTAGTCCTCTCTTATCATAGATGTGTGTATGTGTGTGTGTTTGTAAACTTTAGCATAAGTATGTACATCATTCAAATTAGGGGGTGGACCCATATTTGCAATTCTATCTTTCCCCAAAAGTAAAACAAAACAGGCTATTTATTTAAGACCTGATCCAAAGTGCCTGAAAATAAGTAGGAGTCTTTCTATTAACTTTCCCAGACGTTGGGTCAAACCTTTATTATAAAAACTATAAAGAAAATGTCCTCACTCTATTTCTGGTTTTGTAGGTGATTTTGACCTATTGGATAGCACAGGCCAAACTTCTTTAGGTAAGGAAAAGAAACAAGAATGTTTTATTTATTTATTTTTACTCTGTTTTAAAGGCATAACCAAACTTTCTCTCCTGCCAGCTGGAAACTTATTTTTCAGATCAATTTGAATTATACTGCCAAACTTGGTAGTGCGTGACTTTTAGCAGCATATGAAAATTTATTAATCAGTTGTTGAGTGCTGCAGTCTAACAAGGATATAATTATAAATTATATTTACTACTGTAGCAATAATTATTTAATGGTGTGGAAGAAACCCCACCCTGTGATTTAGTTGATATTTCTGCAGAGAACTGGCAACTGGTGTGTAACAATAACTTACTGAAATTCACGAAGTATCCAATGCTCCTAAAAGAATGTACTCATTAAATACGCGCATTTGGTTCTATTTATGGATGAATTAAATGACCAAAAAATAAGATCAGTGCCGTTGACATTATGTGCTGCCTAATAAAATTGCTCTAAAAATGAAAAATACTGAGCAGCAGAAAATCCTAACGCTGCAAACGCTGAAATTTTAATCAGGTCAGGTTAAGGTTCAATCCAAACAGAAGCCACCTACTGGCTCAATAAATAGAAACCATTCTGCAGTTCTAGCTTGCAGGGGATTCAGAAAAGAATTCAGTGCATTCACAAGCACTGATGTAATTTTTCAGTTGGGTTACACTTACTGCTTTGACACAGCCATGTGCCGGGAGAGCATTCTGGGTAATTGGAGATGTGAACGAGCATGTCACCATCCGTCTCAGAGTCCGAATCCTCCTATTAAAGGCTTCCAAAGCTTCCATCTTTGGCCTGAAGCTAAGATTTAAGTTACAAATTTGTCAGGCCAGGAGTTCTGTGGTAACGCTCCAGTCAGTAAAGGGAGATGTGTCCTGTGGTTTGGTTGGGCAATGGCATTTCCCCTGTCCCTTCATTTACACGATGCTTGTGTCCACTCCAGATGTAGGGGACATCAGCAGAAACTGCACAAAGGATGGCTGGTCCGAGCCTTATCCACACTATTATGATGCCTGCGGGTTTGATGACAACGAAACAGAAAGCCAGGTAGGGTCCACTTTAAAATCAGAAGCAAGTAGAGAACAGGACACACGTGTTAACTGCATGGTTCAGGGCAGATCAGTGTGAGATGATCTATTCGCATCCATAAATATGAGTGCAAGAGAGTCTTATAGTCTAGTGTTACACTGCGTATTTCCATAATATTAATACATGCTGCTTATGCAACATGTGGCTTTTATACACGTGACTTTAAGTAATCCTTACAGCTGAGCACGGAGCACAGTCTGCCCTAAAGTAAGCTGCTGTGACTCCGAACGACGTCATTGCAATCACAAAAATCTAGTTTTTGCCCCACACTCTGTCGGCCAGCTCAGTAAAGCCCTACACCACAGACAGAGCCGAGCCTATGCTACCCCTGCTCGTTCTCCATGGCGAGGGTGAAGTAAATGAAGACACCATGTATGAACCCAGTCCTGTAGGTGTTTCTCATGCAAGCAGTCCCATTAAGATCGGAGGCATCTGGGGTTACTCTCAGGAGTGAGGTGAGCAAGATCTGGCCCCGCGTAACAGTGCTATTGGTGACCATGTGCTGTTTGTTTCTCAAGGATTACTACTACCTCTCCGTGAAGGCTCTGTACACAGTGGGATACAGCACTTCCCTTGTGTCCCTCACCACAGCAATGGTTATCCTCTGTCGTTTCAGGTGAGTCAGCCTGAATAAATTATTACTCGTTTCTGTGAAGGGGAAAAATGATCAAGGCCCATAGGATCAAAACATAAAATAAAAAAATCAGGTCCTTGACCTCAGCGGTTACAAAAATAAGATGCAAACAGTCCCTTAAAAATCAGATATTCCAGTGGGCCGTGCCATGGGGTCTTGGTTTTCTTCATGTTTCAGATCATATGGGATTGGAATTTCCAAAGCACTCACCATTGGCCTAACTGGTCTATCTTATCTGATCCCCATTACCATTATATCAGAACACTTAACAATCTTTTACTATATTTACCCTCGCAATATCCCTGGGAAATAGGACAGTGCAATCGTGCCCATTTTACAGATTGTGAAACGAGGCACAGAGAAACTCTGACTTACCCTCGGTCATGAAGACAGTCTGTGTCAGAGCAGGCACATGAACCCAGGTTTGCCAACTGCTAGGCTCGTACCCTAACCACTGGCCAACCCTTCCTCTCCCAAGTGACTAATTAATGAAATCTTGAAGTCAATGATAAAATGGCCTAACTTTGTTTCTAGTAAAATAAATGAGCCTATTATTTTCAACTTCAGTGAGAGCAGAGTTAGGAAATTTCTGTAGGAATCAACTCACAAACCGGTGCACTCCCTGTCCAGGAAAATTAAGCACAGATATTGTGCAAGTTCTGATGCGTATCATCTCTGGAACCAGGAAAACAGAGTCCCCCCTTCATCTAATACCATAAACTGCCAATGCAAAGATGAAAACTCAATCCCAAAGTTAGGCTATAATTCAGTAAGAGATGCCAGCATTAAAGTAAATGCATTCCAAAATCTTTCATGAATAGAAAATATTATCATTTTACACAATACACAGTTAGCCGGTAGAATTCATTGCCACATGATATCATCAAGGCCACAAAGTTAGTAAGATACAAAAAATGTTTAAGGAATCCCAAGACTTGAGCCTCTCCCTGGAAAGCACAGAATAATGTTCTCTGAGCTGCTGGATTGGCTGGGATCACTCATGTTCAAACTCCAGGTATTCGGACGTGAAACCGCCAGCCTTGATGTTTTATTCGTAAGAGAGAAATCCGTCGTTCTCCCCCCCTTTCCTCTCTTCTCTTTCTAGGAAGCTTCACTGCACTCGGAACTTTATTCACATGAACCTCTTTGTTTCGTTTATTCTACGAGCAATATCAGTCTTCATCAAAGACGGGATTTTGTATGCGGAACAGGACAGCAACCATTGTTTTATATCTACTGTAAGTAGAACCAAAGCCAGAGTCCACTCTTCTTCTATAAGAAGATAATAATTATTAACTATTTGTAATACACTTGCTCCTGGAGGCCCCACCGGAGATCTGTGTTCCACTGTGCTTGGTGCATATAAATGCATAGCAAAGGAGAACCCAAACCTGTATCATAATTAAGATCACAGTTCTTTTTAGTAAAAATCAGGGCGAGGTCACGGGCAATAAACAAAAATTCATGGAAGCCCCCACGAGCTCTCCCTGACTTTTACTAAAGATAACGGTCACAAAATGGAGCTGCTGTGGGACGCGAGCTGGAGCCCCGCTGCGGGAGAGGAGGGATCAGCTCTTGCTGCCACTGCAGTTGACAGTTCCTGGGTTCCCCCCTGCCACCTGCAATGTCTGGAGCTGCGGCGACCCCCATCAACTGACAGCTTCAGCCCCACCACCCCAGAGCTGGAGCAGAAAATATCCCAGAGGTCTCTGGAAGTCACAGACTATGTGACCTCCATGACATAATCTTATCTTTACTCATGACCAGCTCACCTTGTCAACGGATGAGACTTATGCAGCACCTAGCACAATAAAGTCTTGGTCCATCACTGGGACACCTAGGTGCTACAAATAATAATACAAGTCATTTTAAGTAATAGTAAATGATGGGAGAAAGGGATGTAATATAAAACCAGAGTGAGAACTGGAGAATAGGTGGAGCGAGGTTCAAGTGAACTGATTGTCAGGGAGGACGTTGGAGCAAACAGCCGATCTCACAAGGGAGAGAAAGTCAAGAATTAAAACTAAAAAGCCATAGTCTGATGCCAATAGTAGAGTCTAGAATTCCTTGCCTTGTCCAGGCAGATCCTCCATTCGCTGAGCCTGCAGGCTGTCAGAGGACGGGGGCATGAGAGACCAACTGCCCCGGATGAGGATCTTTTTGCACACTTCTGGGTTTGGGGGAAGGAAGATAATTGTTCTAACAGACACTTAAAAATATCCTGGATCTTGACACCAGAGCTGTAACCAGAACAGGATGAGGTGAGCAGCTGCTCAGGGTGCAAAGCTGCAGAGATGGAAAAACGGGGTGGAAAAATGATGAAAAGGTCGGAGATGCAAATATCCTTGCTCAGCCTAGGTGCTAAAATGCCTAATTACTGCTCTGCTTCAGACCTATTGTTCTCTAAAATACATCAGTAAAGTTCACTTCGACCTTGTCTAACTCGCAGTTACACTGGCAAAACTTTTGTTGCTCAGCGGTGTGAAAAAACCCACCCCCTTGACCAATATAAGTTTTTCTGGCATAAGGGCGAGAGATGCTCTATCACCAACACAGTTACTGCTGCTCGTTTAGGTGGTTTTATTATGTCAGTGGGAGAGCTCTCTCCCGTTGATGTAACGCGGCTAGACAAGCAGTCTTACAGCGGCATCGCTGTACCGATATAGCTATTCCACTATCAGTCTGAAGTGTAGACTAGCCCTTAGTAACGGTAAAACTTTTGCATCTGAGCAGCAGTGTGGGTTCATGCTTCATTCCGACACTGTGGTGCCATACTGCGGGGGTTACCGAATGGTAGCAGATGAACCACTTGGTCAGCACCTTGCCATTTGGGTAGACAGCTGAACTTTTTGGCTCTGCTGAGGTCTTTCTTTTGAGATTTCAGGTTATTCTGGCTTCCAGCTGGGAAAATGATGCTTAAAGTGCAACCTCTTTCACTGCACTCTGCCTAAGACTAAGGAAAGCATAGATGTGTAATACTAAAGTGCATAGATTTTTAAAGAAATACATGAAAACCTTTCGGGCCCTCAGGAAAGATTCGGTTATTGTTGGCCCAAGTTTATGGGTAATTTTTTATTCAGTTCTTACATTGTCCAAACATGCCATAATTCTGAACTTCTAGATGAGTTGCTAAATTGAGATCTTTTGCCATCCAGTTGTGATGTCCCATGATTCTTTTCCAAAGGAATAGACCTTTACTCTAGTTTCTCGGTTAGCACTTTCTTTCTCATTTAAACAGATTCTAGCCTCTAAGGGTATGTTTATACTTTGAGCTGGTGATGTAATTTCCAGCTCAAGTAAACATACCTGCACTAGTTCAGGTCGAATTTGACAAATGGTTTTTGTTCAAAAGCATTTTTTTTTAAAGAGATTAAACATTTTGTTTTGCCCATTTCATTTGGAAACATTGCGTTTTGATTTCTTGACTCAAAATGGCATTTCAAATGAACCTTTGGACAATTATTTTTTTTAAAAGCACAAAAAAGGCAGGGGTAGAGGGAAGCACTTGAGACATACAGTTCAAAATGAAATACTCAACCAAAAAAATTGTTTTGAGGCGATAGAAAACATTTTGAGTTGATTGAATTTTTTTTTTTTTTGGCATTTTCAATTTGGTGAAAATTTTGGGAGAAAACAATTCTGATTCGTAGACTTTTAGAAGACTCAGATTGGAAGGGACCTCAGAAGACAATCTAGTCCAAGCCCCTGCTCAAAGCAGGACCAATCCCAACTAATTCATCCCAGCCAGAGCTTTGTCAAGCCAGGCCTTAAAAACCTCTAAGGATGGAGATTCCAGCACCTTCCAATCAACCCAGAATTTTTTTTAAACAAATTAGTACATCTCTCCTAAACCAAAAATCCATTCAGTCAGTTCATATCCTAGTTTCAAAGTTTCCATGAACCTCAAACCACAAAATGATGAGTCCCATTGGTCCTACATTCTGGTGGCCACATCTTCAGCTGGCGTAAATTGGTGTAGCTCCTTTCAAGTGTACTTTCAAGTACACTGGCTGAGGATGGAGTGCAAATGGGAGGCAACCAGATGTCTCTTCCTTCCCATGCTCCAAGGATGAGCTTCCAGTTTGCTGGGCTATTCTATGATGTCATTTTGAGTGCATGATGTTGCAAGGCCAATGTCATCCTGTTGGCATTCAACATTGCAAAGCAAGTCTTCCCAGCACATAATGTCTGTATAGGATTCAGCTGACTCCACCAGAGCGTGTTAGAATGGATTTGTAGTTTTGTCTAAAACTTTTCCCCATTGCACTAATAAACGATGGGATGCCTTTTGCTTCCTATGGTAAATAACTCAGTTTTCTTCACACTTTTCATTTTCTGACCCTGAGTAACAGCTTCCACTAAATTGCAGTGAAGTAAAATTCTTATCTTTGCACAGTAAAGTGCCTTCTTTATGAACCTCTTAGCAATCACAGGCCTTTCCGCACTTTTACTTCTATTTAAAATCCTTCTTTAGATTTCTCTATACATAGCTGTATTCTTTTGTTATCTGCACTTAAGACCTGGAGGACTATAATGTAGCAATTAGCCGCTATTGTTGGCATGCACCTTACTAGCAGTAAAAGTTCTTAACTCCCTGAAAGCACTCATAAAATATCACCTAACTGCTAAAATTGGTCTACTGCCCTTTAGAACTGTGCTCTTTAAGTGGCTTCTAATAGTTTCCATAAACACTTTAGCTGTACATATTATAAAATAAAAGGCCAAATTGTTTTACTTGTTGCTAGAGGATTTCAGGATCTGTATCTAGTTGCCATATCCCCATCAAATTTGGGTGAAACTGGAAAAAAAAAACCACCTGACACCTTTTTGTGCTTGTTTTTTGTAGGTGGAATGCAAAGCAGTGATGGTCTTTTTCCACTATTGCGTCATGTCCAACTATTTCTGGTTGTTCATTGAGGGATTGTACCTTTTCACCTTACTGGTGGAGACCTTCTTCCCAGAGAGGAGATATTTTTACTGGTACACCATCATTGGCTGGGGTAGGTGGCATTTCTCACATGGGCTTTGCTTATTTTTCCCGTACTGCATGCAAAAGACTTTATCTCCCCTACTTTTTTCTTGAAATGAGGAGTTGACTGAAAACAAGGGAATGAGTATAATCGAGGTGGAAAACCACCCAGTATTTTCAGTCACCAGCTCCAGGTACTTGCATTTCTATACTCTTCATGTATTTGCATGTCCGAGTGTGTGTGGCATGTAGCCTAAAGCTCCGGCATCGCAACCATCTTCTCTGCCCAATTTGAGATGAATGGGACCTCCTTTTGGGGCTCATCAATGATGCTCAGAGGTAGGGGTGCCAGGTGTCTGGTTTTTGACAGGAAAGTGCCGTTGAAAAAAGCACCTGGCAGTGTCCGGTTGGAAAAACTGACCGGACATCCAAAGTCCGGTTACCGCCTGCAAGGGCTTTGCAATAGTGGGGTAGCACGACGTGGCGCAGCTCTACAGGCACCAGGTGAGTCCCAGGGAACAGGAGGTGGCAAACCAGCTCCCGTACGTCCTCTCTCCAGCCCACTGTGCCACCTGCCTGCTCCTGCGGCTTGCGCCAGTCTTTCCAGCAGCAGGTCACAGGATGTGAAGTCACCATCCCAGTGAGAACACCTGGGCGGCGAGTGTTGTGGGGGAGGGATGCAAGGCTGGGACCGTGTGTGTGTGTTGTGCTGTGTACGTGGGTGGCCGTGAGTGTGTTTGGATTATACAGTGTGTTTTAGGTTATGCTGTGTGTGGTTGCCTTAGTGTTGTGCTGTATGGGTATTTTGTGTTGGGGTTGTGTGTTTGTGTTGTGTGTATATTTAGTGTTGGGTGCTGGGTTGTGTGTGTGTGTTTTGTGTTGTGCTCTGCCTGTATTTGGATTGGGTTGTGCTGTGCGTGTGTTTGTTGCGCTGTGTATGTATTTGGGTTGGGTTTGTGTGGTTGTGCTATACATGTGTTCTGTGTCGTGCTGTGTGTGTGTAGGGTTGGTCTGGGCTATATGTTTCCGGTCAGAAGCTTCAAATCTCTCTTTGTCATCTCTTCAAATCTCATCTAAATTCTCTCAGCTTCAGAGCCCAGGAATTTGCCCTTGTACTGAGATCCCGACACCTAAACAGAGATACCAGGGGGCAGTACGAGAAAAATCCAAAGCCAAACTGAACACCTGCCTGAGAAGATGGGAATCCCCTAAAAACATTTATTTATTTCTGGTGCATTTCAAATGCTCTCCAAAGTTTATTTACCTTCTTTTTTTTTTTTTAATAAAACTGCTTTTTGCAAGAAGAAAAAAATCAGAAAGAGAAATGCGAGTATAACAATTGTTACCCTATAATACTGCCGCAAGCAGAACGCATGCTTATGCTGATTATTTCTGACAATTTAAAAGTTTCATCTGTTTAAAGTCAATATGTAAAGACGTATGACAAGGTTTTCAATTTGGCTGGGATGCTTCCCAGTTTGTTTGCGGTTTTTTGAAGCCTGATTTTTTTTATTGACTAGATAATAGGAGGCTTTTTATTATTATTTTTGGATCCACATGTAAGTTGTAATATACAAGCTTTTAGAGCAGGAAAATTGCTTCTTAAGGGAACGCTGTGAATTCATATCAGAAAGCCTGGCTTATTGTACACAGTGATTTATCTGTGAAATTCCTACAAGGGGGGAGGAGTGGGAAAGGCACACCGAAGCCGTGGTCTGTGGTAAATAGCTTGTCATAATAGATTTTAGAAAATGAGACTAATGCAAAACACACAAAAAATATTGAGAGGAAGAGACAAATGCATTTCCTGGGCTGTGCAGTTACTGAATGTTCAGGGCTAGAAAATGCATAGATTAGGGAAGGGTGGACATTTCCTTAGATTTCTCTTCTGCCCATAAATCATTATGGATCCTAGTCTGCAAACACATCTATGCTTGTGAATAACTTTGGAGCCATCCCAGTCTATTAATAAAGTACATATTACAAGCTTCAAAAAACGTATATACTCCTCAGCAGAGGGAATTGGCACAGTTTTTTTTATTTCTTTCCCCAGTAACAATTTTTTGATGCAGTCCTGCACGTTTAGTTACAAGAATGATCTTTGCTTAATTGCAACTGCTTGTCTCGGGGTTAAATGCGGGGTTTCAAGGTTAGGCCCATGGTTATGTTAAAACGAGTTAATTTCATAGCTAATCATGAAAGGAAATAACTTCTCTGAGTAATTTACAAAACAACAAAGAAACCTGACAGTGTTTATGGCTCTAATTCTTACAATTGGTATTAATTCAGCGCCAAGAGGCCCCAGTCGGGGCTCAGGGCTCCATGGCGCTAGGTGCCATACATACACGAGACGCTTCCTGACTTGAAGATCATACACGCCAAACAGATAAAGTGTGGAAGGGGAAACAGAGGCACAGAAAAATGAAGTGAGAAAGCCAGGATCAAATCCTGGTCTTTGCCTCCCAAGCCAGTGCCCTAGCCACCCAACAACAGCTTCTCATCCAAGCTGCAATCTCATCTAAGAGATCATGGCTCCATACCTAGGCGGCATCCACTGAGTTTAATGACACTCCATGCAGGTGTAAAAGCTCCATCCCCATGGGTCCGATTGCAGGATCTAGGCCTGTGTCTGTTAGTGCATGTGAATACAGTGTTAAATATGAGAAAAATACCAGACCGCATACAGACATACTGACAAAGAGATTGTCAGTCTATATCATTAAAGAACTACCTGTATGTGGAACAACTCCATAGTGCAACCCTGCCTTGGCTGAATATTAGTACGGTTAAATATTAATAAATCTGATCACAATCAAAATAGGTAATAATAATAGTATTTATCAGTAGTGTTTAGTGAACAGGCGGTAAAAGCATCTCCCGAGATGCTAACCTCCTTCAACCCCCATTTATTTCAACTCCTGTTGAGGACATTCAGACCGGCTAGGAAGAACGCAGCACTTTGCAGGACCAGATCCCAGGTTTAGAGTTTGATTTCAAGAACATAAGTTCCCCAGCACAAAATATGTCCAATACTTCCAGGTGCAGGTAGCTGCATGCATAGGCATTCTAGGGCGGTCAGCACTCTACGGGGCTGAGGTCTTCACCTGAGTCTTGGATGTCCCCAAGTTCACTGACAGCACTCAGCATATAATTACTGAAAATTAAAAATGTGGATGCTTTTGGGAACTATTCAGTTCTCTCGGCTCTGCAAAATAGGGCTGATAATTGCAGGAGAGAGCCTATTTTCTCATGAGATTTCTTGTAATTCCTGCTCCTGATCCGGGCAGAAATGCTGTCTTCAAGAATAGGCCTTTCAGCGCTATTTTGATTCTCCTTTTATTCTGATCTTGCCCAGAACCTGGAAGTACAGAAGCACAGGGGGAGGTAAATTGTAAAAGAAGATGACACAACTTTCCTGCACCTCTTCCAGTGTACACATGCCTATGCATGCATGTGTTCTTAGTACAGATGGTCCCAGATGAGAACAGCCTTCTACACTATGGAAGCGATGTGTGGTTTGCTTTTGCAATAGATACATTGGGCCTGTTTTTGAACTTGTACCCACTTTTCACAGTTGTAACTCCACTAACTTTTTTGGAGTGACTCCTGATTTACACCACTGTAAGCAAGAGAGGCATTGGACCCATTTGGTCTTTCATAAGCATGAGAATATTAAAAGTAGATTCAATTTAACATGCTTTATTATCTTTCCCTAAAACATTTATTTTTGTTGTTGTTCAATCTCTCTATATTTTAACTTTTCAAAATATCGGGATAGGTTCTTCTTAACAGAGATCAGCTTTGCTCACCCAAATAGATTTAGAAAAGTCTCACTTTTAGAAGGTTGAGGCTAGGACCTGAGAAGATTAAATTTAGTTATTAACTAATGTGACATCCACTCCTCTTTGCAAAATGTATGAAGCCTACTTGCTGATGTCAACATCAGTCCCACACTCTCTGCTGCATCCTTGTGGTGTCTGTCTGTCTGTCTCCTCCTTCTTCTCCCTGGGGTTGAATCTATCTCATTTTAAAAAATCCAGTGCATGTCATTAAAACTCAACATTTGCCTCAGTACAGTGGTCTCGTGCCACAGCATCTCTTAAGTATAGAAGGATGCTGCACTTCTTTCCACTGTTTTGTGTGTTCATATTGTTCCGTTTAATACTATCATACTGGCTAAAACACTATAGACCTCTCAATGTTGTCATTTGTACAACGTCACTGAAGTCAACTCACCCTCTTTGGATTCAGACTTGAAATCCTTACTCAAAAGAGAAATCCTTACAGAGTAAGGACTGCTGGATTCATTTCAAGAGCAACCCTATTGTGAGCTGTAGGACTTGGGATTGTTCGGGGTAGCATTCTTTTGGAACATAAAACCTCAGTGGAGGAAGATCGTGCGTCAAATGGAACTGGTGTGTGATATGCAAAGAAGAACAATAAATAACAATGAAGAAATAACGATTTCTCCATCTTGTCTTTTGTAGGCACTCCTACAATTTGTGTCACTGTCTGGGCTGTGCTGAGACTTCACTTTGATGATACCGGGTAGGTACCACTGGGTGAGAAACCGTCCAATGACCTCATTTTCATCCTTGCATTCACTGTTTAAAGTACAGAAGAGAAGAGGCCTGGTGGTTAGAGCACGAAAATACGGGCCAGGAGACCTGGCTTCCATACACAACTCTGCTACTAATTCATTGTGTAATTTTGGGCAATTTCCTTAGACCAAACCATTGATTGCCTAAGCTCAACAACCTAAATACCGATTTAGGCCTTGTCTACATTCGCAGTTCTGCTGGCAAAACTTTGTTGCACTGGGGTGTGAAAAAGCATAAACCCCAAGCAATATAAGTTTTGCTGGCATAAGTGCAAGTGTGGACAGTGCTCTGTCAGCAAGAGAGGCAGCCACCACTCGTTTAGGTGGTTTTATTAGGTCGGTGGGAGAGAGCTCTCCCGCCAGCATAAAGCGGCTACACTCGCACTTATGCCAGCAAAATTTATATTGCTCGGGGTAGTTTTTTTCGCTTCCTTGAGTGACAACGTTTTGCTGGCATAACCACAAGTGCAGATACACCCTTAGACACAGAAGTCGATGTGATAAAATATTCGGAGCTGCTGATCCTTTGAAGTCGGTGGGAATTGTGGATGCTCAACATCTCTGAGTGTTAGATCTCAACTTCACCAAAGATTGCAGGTGTGTGGATCTGAGGTCCTGGCTCACATCCATCGCTCTTAAAGTCCCTTCCTAGTGACTCAGTGACTGATGACACATGAAAAGCGCTCTCCATGGAGAATTTAGTTATTTTAACCCAATGTTCTATTTTGATGATGAAACAAATGAAATCACCTATTTCCATGCAAAACAAGCCATAAACCCCTGTGGTGTCATTATGGTGATTATAGCATTGCTCCTAAATGCATTCATTTCTTTCAGGAGTCCAGTCGGCCCCTGTTTTGCAGGAGGAAATATCTCACTGGAGGAAAAACCTTCGTTGCTTTTTTTCTTAGAAGTTGATTAACATGCAGTACATTTAGATGAATCTAGCTGAGCCTCTCCGGGGCTATTTTTTTTAAAAAAAGATCTAGGGTTGTTCGGGTGGGAGAGGAGGGGAGGAAAAGCCATTATGAGTCTGAAAACATTTCAGAAATTACAGGGTGGGGAATCCACATATAGAAAGGGAAGGGGCTGAAATGTAAAGACACTGACTTCAGCTCCTGATTCGCACTAGTGTAAGTGAGAAGGGAATTGGGTCTATGGAACTAGATGGTGCTGTCTATAAATCTAGAGTAATACCAATGAGGGAAATGGAGTTACACCAGAACAACTGAGGTCAGAATTTGGCCCCACAACAGAAATCACGTGGTTCTGGTCTCCGTAGCAGTAAGGCACTTGCACCTGTAACAGAACCTGTTTGGAGAGTGCAGTCTTTAAGTCAGATACTTATATGCCCTGCTGTTTTCTCATTGTTTTTCATTTTCTAGTGTGCTTTTATGTCACTGACTCATAAGAGAGGAAGGAGTGGCTGCTTCGTCCCCCCACCTTCCATTCTGTAGGATGCTGGGCTAAAGTAGCCTTGAGAAATGTACATTTGGCCCTGGTAACTGCTTATGTTAGAAACCAGGCCGTGGGCAGTCAGGTTCAGTGAATGGTACAACAGTCATGCCTAGTGGTGAAAGCAAGAGCTGGGAGGCAAATCCAGTGCCAGGGCCAGGACTGGAGTCAGGAATCAATAGCCATGCCAGAAGTCAGAACCAGCTCTGGGAGCTAAGAGCCAGGCTAAGGATCTGAGCTAGGAGCGGAAACCAGTAGCCATGCTGGACTAACAGCCAGCCAGCTTCCCTTTCTGACCAGTCAGGTAGGGCCATCAATCATGTAGCTGGCTGCAGGCCGGCTGCGCTTGTTGGGGTGCCAGACGACTGATTCTGTTGCAGGCCTTGTGCCCTGACAGTTTATTCTTTTATGTACAGCCCATTAGCCACAAAACGATGCACAGTCACACAGCGACACTGCTGTGAATGAGGTCTGTATGCTACCTCGCCCGCGCACAAGCCCTCCAAAGCAGGACTAATCTATGCAGGGTCCTGACAAGTTCAGTTTTATAGATCCTTGGTCGGAATAGTCACACGTGCCTACGTGCCTTGAATCATGGGCTTTCAATGGGACTCTTGCACCTACGTCACTGAGGCATGTTTGAAAATTCCATTCACTGTGCATGAGTCAGAGGAAAAAATACAGGCCATTGATTGCACCTGCCCCATTAGATCCTGCCCTAGAATTTCATCCCCCCCACACACCCTCTCCCTCTCCCAGAGAACCTATGGAATGGTTCATTTCTTCATATGAGCCAGGACTGATGGGGAGATTTCCGATCTGTGCACCACCAGACTGGTCGTGGGTTTTGTAACATGCACATGGAAGATGGAGTTTGTCTCATAAACATTTCCTCTACTCTCCTCCAGATGCACACAACTAACGGACCACAGTTTTTAATGTATGAGTTTCTACTCCCCACCCGCCCACCCCAAAGTTTTGCAGGCAGACATTTGAAATACGTAAAAGGTAAAGATAAACTGGCATAATATTAACAGTATTTTGTTCTTGTGAGCTTTTTCCCTGTTGGTTACTATCTGATAATACCTCACTAGAACCAGTATTTACAGTTCTTATTCCAGTGGGGAGAAAAGCCCACAACTTGAGGTGCACATCATTTTGTGAAGTTTGATGGTGCTAGAAAAAATAAACCCCAATGGATAACCAGGCCTGGTTTTTTTTTTTAAATTAAAAACATTAATCCAAATCTGTGCAGGGTGGGGAAATGTCAGATTCATGTAAAAGTGCAAACATTTTTCTCTGTTTGCCCATTTCTAGAAACATGTACAAGGCCTGAAAACTCAAACATTCTGTTGACCAATTTTGCCCTCAAACGAGTGTCTGTCTGCAGTCCTCAGGAAAGCAGAATGTGGGTTCCAAGGGCAGAAATGCCATTTGCTTTAATGATTACAATTGAGGACATTACAAGAGTTCAAATGAAAACTGACCTAAACCTTTGCCCAAATCTCAGTATGAAACTTTTGAAATAAAACTTTGCTCTTCTGCAAAGTGAACCTCAAAGCATCCCCTGGAGCCAGATGAGTTATAATCCCCATTTTGCAGACAGGCTAAGTGAAGTACACAGGCACTTGGGGCCAGATTTTCTAAGGTATTTAGGTGCCTACAGATGTAGCTAGGAGGTTAGCAGGATTTTCAGCAGTGCCAAAACAGATAAAGCATCTAAATGCTATTGATTTCAATAGGAGTTAGTTGCCGAACTCATTCAAATTTCATGAGGCACTTCCCTACATATTTTGGTACCTTTGAAAATGTGACCCCCAGGTGACATGGCTAAGGCTGCATGGGGAAGTCAGTGTCGGAGACAGGACTGGGAACCCTTCTTTCTTGATTCCAAGTCTTGTGGTTTAGTCTTGAGACCATCCTTTCCCTCTAGTGACAAAGTTCCAAGAGAAGAAAATATCAATTTACTGGAGTGCCCTATGGTATATTTATCTCTCTCTCTTCTCCCTCCTCTCCTCTTTCAAAAAAAATATTTAGCTGCTGGGACATGAATGATAACACTGCCCTGTGGTGGGTGATCAAGGGTCCTGTGGTTGGATCAATAATGGTGAGTAACATATGGAAGCGATATCTCTTCAAGGCTATCCATATGAGCTAAAACTGAATTAAAACCAATGACTGCAGGTTGTCACATAGCAGAGGGCGAGGCTGGCTAGAAGTTGTTCTGCCCTAAGCAAATTGGAAAATATTTGCTCTTATGTAGCCAGGTGCATGTACCCAGGTACTACTCCTATGGAGTTCCCAGACACGTTCGTGTGAAGGACCTCTTTCTGGGTGTGGCTAGCAAGTCATGCACATCTCTTGTTGAAATGATTAATCATAGGAGAAAACAAAAGAAGTGGTGGATTCTTCATTTTTTGCAGTCTTCGGATCAAGACAGGGTGCCTTTCTGAAAGATGTGCTTTATTCAAACACAAATTATTGGGCTCAGACCAGGAATAATTGGATGAAATTCTCTGGCCTGTGTTACACGGGAGGTCAGACTAGCTGATCATAGTTCTCCCATTTGGCGTTATGTTGTATAAAGCCAATGGGGATCATATCTGGAGCCACAGGGTGGCCCTGTCCTAGGAAGAATATGTTTGCTCTCTGGGCCCCCACATGGAGAAGGGAAGGGTACACTTTATCAGGGCTTGGAGGCCCTGGGGGGTCCGGCCCAGGCTGCAACCCCTATTACCATGAGGAAAAACATTTTCATGGCTCATGAGATTGTATGTATGGGATGAGGGATCGTGGTATGTGTGTGGGAGGGGGCCCGTGTTATCAGTTTGTACTGGGCCTGAAAAAATTATGCCTGGGCCCTGCTTGGTGTCGTAGGCACCACGAGGCTTGCTTTGCCCCTATGGTAGAGCCATACTGGTTATAAAACTGAATTATGTGGGAGCAGATGCATAAACCAAGATGGATTCAGAAAACAATAACATAACGTTAGCAGACGGAGCATAAACTAAAATCACAGGGGTCCTACCTTTCCCTGTAGGATTCGCTCTAGGGGATACACAGGGGACAGTACTTCCCCCGGCAGGGAAGGGAAAGATCAAAACCACGTCGGGGGCTCTGGTGGTGGATGATGCATAGAGGGAACTGAGCAGAGCTGGTCACCATTTTTTAACCATTTTGTTTTCATCAAAAATGCAGCAGCGACAAAATCAAAAACGGTTTTTGCAAACGTATCTGTAGGAGCGAAACATTGGATTTGTTCGGGGTGGGGGCTGCAAAAGGAATTTCCGAGCAGGGTGACCATGTTTGGTTTGGGTCTGAGTTGGTTCTTTTAATTGAAAAATTGAAATTTTTCACAGCCACCAAACGGGATTTTTGGGACCCGTTCTCGTGTTGAGTCAGGGCCTCCGCCAGCTGCAGTAGCCAGCGCTGTCCGCTCGCTGGGTACTTCCAACCCTCCCTCTGTCTGTCCTTCTGTGGAGGAGCTTGCCACCACTTTATACCCCCCACCGACCCCTTTGTGGACATTCCAGTGCAGGGCCCCTCTGCCCTCTCGCCTGCATAGATGATGAGCTGAATGGAGCCTCAGGGCTGCAAGGCGCAATATAGCAAAACCATCTGCATTGCCCAAGCCCCGTAGGAGAACAGATCAGCTCTTCCTTCACACACAGCCTGGTCCTGAGAGGTGCTGAGTGCATGAAATCAATGGGAATTGAAGGTGCTCAGTACCTGTCAGGGCTGAGATCTGGCCAGCCGAGTGCAGGCATTCAAGGGTCTGTGTTTCCCTTGCCGTGGTTGCTAATGACACATGCTGAAAACTCTTTCTTATCAACTGCTGCTGGGAAATGCATGCTCTTTTGCATGGCTCAGGCACGGAAGGGAGTCTGTGCCCATGAGATCTGGGCTTGGGGCAATAGAGACAGTGGGATTGCTGCCTCCATGGCACATTGCCCCACTATTACTCATGACTCGGCCAGTTCCCATCTCCAAAGAGGTTCTTCAGAGTTCCACCTACACAGGTTTGGTCATATTCGGAGACATACGGCATGGCTAATAGCATTCTCCCCATAACCAGGGTTGCTTTTCACTTCTCTTTCTTTCTTCTCTTTTGTTCCCAGATAAACTTTGTTCTTTTCATTGGCATCATTGTTATCCTTGTGCAGAAACTCCAGTCACCTGATATTGGGGGCAACGAATCCAGCATTTACTTGTAAGTACAATAGCTGTCAGATCAGCAGTAACTAATTCAACTCTCTAACATACACATAGGAAAAACACCCTCCATTGAACTCAATTGGCTTGCTTGGCTGTGTCATAGAATCTATTCATGATTGTTTTTTTCAATCCAAAGGCCACTAAAATACTCTTTTTAGTGCCACCTTTGATTTGTCTTTAAAGCTCTTAGAAAATTATTTTAAATGCGTGCTCCCCCCCACCCCTTCCCTCATATTCATATATATATAAAGGATTATGAACAGATCAGTTATTTGGAAATTTACATATTGACCAGGCTGTAGCACATTGCTATGTCCATGGGACAGTATGCTGTGCTTCATATGTTCCAGGACCTGATCCAGGGTCCACTGAATTCAATGAGAATCATTCTGTTAACTTCAGTGGACTTTTCAGTCTAAATTACAAAGACCTTGTGAAGTTCCGTATATTCCCATTGTGAATGGTGATTTTTTAATCCATTCAACATAAACTAAGCAATCATTTTTGCTCTCTAAACTGCTTCAAAGCTCTCACCTAATCTTAATTTTTTCCATGTGAGGATTTAAATCGGAACTTGTGTTTTTGTTTTGCCTTTTTTTCCCCCCCAAAGCCTCTGTCCTGTCCGTTAGCTCCTGCTACTTCTTCTCCACTAGACAGTCATCATCAACAGTGATGTGGTCATAAATCCCCATGTCCAGTTTGTGTCTGCCATTAGAACGATTTTTGTTTTTCTTTTAAATACTTATGGAATATCGAAAGTAAAAAATAGCGACAGCATGTCTGGTGCTTCCTCTGGTTTCCTGCCGAAGGACTAAGAAAGTTTGCCTTGCACCTTTCAAAAGTCCCAGCAGTTTGTGCAAGTTAAAACCATGATTATTAGCAGTCTGGATTCTCAGTTTAGCACTGAAAAATCCAATAAAAAATCCAATGTTTACCTGAGAATAAAATAAAATTTAACAGGGTGCAGGAGGAGATTTCTTAGCATGTAGGATTATGTTTAAAATTTCTATCTAATGCCTCCACAGCACCTTTGCTAGCTACAACCGCAGCACGTTTGCACAGCTCAATCCAAAAGTCCTTATTTCTGCAAAAATCCCATCAAGGGATTGTAGAAAGCAGTTCATTTCTTCATTGTTAAGTCCTGAACAGAGCATAGAGAGAGCCTGTGTAGTGACCACGCTTTAGCTAATTTAGAAGACAGACAGAACTTCAGGATCTTTGTCTCTGTCCAGCATCCTAAATAATTCTCTTTGCATTCATTGCAATGGAGGCTTGTGTCTCATGAGGAAAACACTGCAAAATCAATATTTCCCTAAGTAAGGGTTGCAGGTCTGGTCACCAGAAAAACCCATGCTTAATTGTGTGAATTGCATTGATTTACTGATGAAAATAAATAGTTTTCTCATATCTTCTAATTTGTTTGCATGAAATGGTGACATTTCTGTAGATCACTTTCTCCTTTTGGTCTTCCCTAAATGGAACAACCATTTAATAAAGGTGTTTCACTCACAGCCTGCTGTAAGCTTTATATCCACAGACCTAAATAATGGTTTAAATACATTCTGCAGATACACACTGCTCAGACTTAAAACTCAGGAAGAAACACAGTGGCTATGCTAGCCATCTTACCTGCATGGTTTGCCCATCCCAGTGCATGAAGAATCCCACGTAATTGCTTGCAGGAAATCCACATTGCATCTTAGGTGGCGACTAGATGTGCAGAGCCATTTCTTCCTATGAATAGCTAACTGCATGTTTGCCATTTACTGCACATCTACTACATATGAGGCAAAGACTGTCATAAATTCAAATGATTAGAATAGACTATAAAGCATCCTTGCAGTTTTTAGTCAATATGGTTACTGGGTTTCACTGATATTTTTCCTATGTGTATAGTTCGCAACCAAAAAAAAAGAAAAGAAAAAGAAAACATCATATTTTCTGTTTCATTCGCTGCCATTATTTTTTCATATTGTTTGCAACTTTATCAATGGATGTGTATAAATATATCTTTCATTTATGTACATGTTATAAAGTGGAGTGTTGTTTATCCAAACAGATTTAACAGTAGTAATGGTGTGTAGAATTGATGCAAGATATATAAAAAAAATACCTACATATACATAGGCATATATAGTATCTAAGCACACATACTGCATACAGATCTGTTGTTACATCAGAGGGATATGGTTATGTCACCATATTGAAACATCCATGGAATTTAGTCCGTGGAGTCCATAATGAGTGTCTACCCTGCCCTATTCCATTATCTCAGACTAATAAGTGCTTCGTATGCCCATTTCTTTAACCAGACGAAAAATAAAACCTTTCCAGCCATTTCTGTAGTCATCTGAACACACCTCATCTCGACGAACATGCTAAAAGCAGTTTGTTTGTGTTCCTTTTTTTGCTCAAACGTACCATTTTGAAAAAGAGCACAGTGGGATTCAGTACTGTCAGGCAACTTGAGAATGAAAGACAAGGAAGCTCATTCTGTATGGCCACTGTGAATCCACAGATGTTCTTCACGTGGAAGAAAAAGAAGAAAATTTCTTATTGTTGAATACTGGTTGGGAAAAAATAAAACGCTGGGTGAAATCCTGGCCCCAATGACATCGATAGGAGTTTTAGTATAGACTTCAGTGGTGCCAGAATTCCACCGTTTATTGTGAAAATTAGATGAGCAGTCAAAATTTCCACTCGTACACTCCTGTTCGGATCAACTCTCTACTCAAGCCCCTGTTCAACAAAGCCCCTAAGCACGTTAACTTGTTTAGCAAAGGTGTTGAGCATGTGGCTACATTTATGCATTGGCTTCAATGGGATATAAGCACATGCTGAAAATTAAGCACGCGCTCAAATACTTTGTTGAATTAGGGCATTAATAAACTGGAGGTTCACAAGTATATCTATGCGCAGAATTTGGCTGATTGACTTCAGTGGAACGACTTGTGTTACTGCTATTGTTCATGTGAATAAGAGGAACAAGTTTTAGCCTCTTTGCATTACATTACCTTAAAAAGACCACTGTAAATATGTTGAAAATCAATATTTTTCTCCCATCCTCTAGTTTATGTTGGCATGAAATGGTGACATTTTTATAGATCACTTTCTCCTTTTGGTCTTCCCTAAATGTATATATACAAAAGAAAAATGTCATAAAGTACTTTGGGATAAGTTAATTCATACACTTCCATATTAAAGAGCTTCTGTATTCTTTTTGTGAAAACAAATATTCTTTTCATCCTTATGGGCCAAAAAAATGTAACTATAAATCCATACTTTCAGGATATTTTGTATATATTTGATTTACTTGAGATGACACAGTATATAACCCATATATAAATGAGTGTGTGTATATATAAGGAACGATTTACATATTCAAGTCCACACACATGGAATATGATGTACTATCTATATATATAAAACACACATGCCCTTTCCACATGGGTAAATTGACTTGTAACTCCAAAAGAATTCTAAAGAGCTGGTAACAGGCTTTGAGAGGAAATTTTATATTCCTATTATCTATATTAAATCTTGCACAGGGGGCCATTTTATCAAATAGCTCATGAGTTTGCTTTTGAATTTATTTTAAAATGCTGCTTCAACACTATGCGATAGATCCACAAAAGGATGTGGGCACCTAAATCCCAGAATTAGTCTCCACTGGGGTTCAAACGCCCTCCCCCCGTTCAACTGCTACCTCTAGGCTCTAAAATCATATAGCACCTACATTTGTACAGTTGATGTTCCTTAAGTGACTACATTTCTGCCTCTGAGCATGCACACTGCAGCCTTGTGCCAGTCATCCAGACACCTAAGCCCTGGTGTGCTTCATGAACTGGGAGTTCCTTCGATAAACTTGCCTGTGGGGCCCTATCCAGTAAGGGTGGATTTTAATAAAAAAATTGGTGGGAAGAAAAGGACCGGGACCTTCCTAATACGTTCAGCACAGTAGTTGGAACATTCACTTGGTATGTTGGAGACCCCCCAGTTCAAGTCTCTCCTCCACAAGAGTGGGGGAAGGCGTTTGAACAGGTATCTCCCACCTTTCACATGGATCCCTCGGCTTTGGGTTATTTTGATGCCTCAGTCTCTCCCGTGGAAGCCGTTCCACTGTGGATAAGTAATCAATCATGAGAAGTAATTGGCACAGATTCCTGGGTCGCCCAGCTCCTGGGAGAGTGCGCCAAGCCAACTACCAGGCTACAGAGTTGTTCGTATATTTTTGCTTGCTCTCCGCCTGGCTCAACGATTCTTTCATTGTCTATCCCCAATGGAACAACTTCCAAAGGAGAGATTGAGGGAGCTCCACATCAGAATGTCCTCTAGCCCAGGGACTGGGTCACTCACTGGAGATGGTAGATCCATATTTCCCTCACAGGTGGAAGGGAAACTAAAACTCACGTCCCATACGAGTGCTCTGACCACTGGACTAAAAGATATAAGGGAGGGCCTCATCCTCCAAAACCAGCAGAGGTGCCTGTCACAGGCTTTCAGGTAACCATCCAGTAACCAGTTTCCTGGGAGTCACGCTTTTAGTATGACAGACCCCAAGGACCCACACAGTTCCACAGGGGCAGGCCCCTGGCCTCCGAGGCTGGGCCAACAGCACCACTGATCCCTGTCTCTCTGTGGTTCCCTGCAGCACATCCAGCCAAGCCACATTTCCATGGGAGGCTTGAACTGTGCCCCTCCAGTGCGTGTTTCCAGTGAAGTAGGCAGCTTTTTCAAAGCAATGTAACTATTCACCCGGCACACAGAATCTGAAAGTCCTTAGGTTAACATAGAAAAATGAAGGTTAAAGCAAAGTCCATTCTGGTGAGCCAAGACACCCAGTCAAGCTGCAGTGAGCCCAAGTTCAGGCTCTGTCTCTCTCTGTCTCTCTATCTCTCAATCTGATTTCCTTAGTCAGTTCCCAGGTGAGAAAGCTCAGACTCCTTCCAGAAGCCAACCCTTTATCCCCCCTACCTCATACTTTGGGGTCTTTTGCTCAGGAAGGTCTCCTTGCTCCTTCCACATTTCCCTTTAGGTCAGTGGAAATGCTTTTAGTGAGGACGCACTTCACCGACCAAAGGTGAGCAGTGTGGACATCAGCCACCAGTGGCTGAAAGTTGGCATAAATATGTCGACTTTTTTTTCTAGTGTAGACAAGGCCTCCATGAGCATCCCCTTATTGTGGTTCCTTTATTGACGCTCAGGCTGGTCCTTTGTTCCTGGAAGAGCTGGCTTTGTTCTATGCATGTCTTATTGAGGTGTGAATGGTCCTTCAGCCCAGTGGCCAGCTTAGGTGAGGAACCATCTGGTGTGGTGGATTTTCTTTATCTTGTTCTGAGACACCTGCCTCTGTCCATTCACTGCATGTCTAACCCAGGATTTGTGAATCCCAGTGACTTTCTAGGCACCTAAAAATTAGCCTCAGGACCCCTAACTTTCTTTGTGAATCTCCCCCTGTGGCCCTGATTCTGCCAAACACTTAAGCATAGGCTTGGCTTTATGGAATTTATGCATATGCTGCTGTGCTTTCCTGAATTGGGGCTTAGGGGCCTAGTGCCCCATTGCCTTGGGGTCTTGTGCAGTCATTTATGCCTGTGCAAAGTGGGTCAAATCATCTGCTGGCATAACTCCATTCCATGGTGCGCTAAACAATCCAGGTTATCAGATTTCCCCAGCGCCTCCTAGGAACATTTCACGACGAATTCATTTATTTTTCTCTAATTAGCACATACGCATATTGGGTTGCCCAGTTCTTCATTCCTTGGGCCTGCCACCAAAGTTAATGGGAGCTCAGAGTACACAAGGAATGCAGGGTCCAGTCCCTCAATAGCAACCCCAAGTAAATAGGCACCAGTATGGTTCATACATCATACGAACTAGTTTTACCAACGCGCCAGAAAGTCGTGTGTGCTTGTTCTCAAACTAACAGTTTCACTATCAAATAATGTCCCACTGCATTCATCTATAATTACCCTAACAGGTCCTTTTTGCTGGCTTCATGGTTCATCAGAGAGGAAGAACATTGCAATAGTACTGACGCTCAAGTGATTGTAGTGTAGCACCATGACTGTGGGACTTGAATATATTTTAATGTACATGACTCAGGACCGCAGATCTGAATGGGGTTTATTATCATCCAAATTAGATGTTCACTCTAAATAACCTACCCAGGGATCATGTAAGTAATTTCCTGTGTTTTCAAGCTGACAAGAAAGGTTAGACACATTTAGCTCATTCTCAGTGTTCTTGATTTTGTTTCTGAAGACGCGTTAAATGCTTTAGCGCGTGTGATGTCTCCAATTTTATCCGTTCGTACATCCATTCATTACCCACCTCATGCAATTTGTCATCCTTCGTTTGCTTTGCACTCAGGGCTGCCTGCACGCTGCTCGTTCCATTTTCGATTGAGTTGCTTGCAATGTGACAGACCCTGGCAGTACAAACAATGTCTCAGCGTTTATTTGAATGATGTTTAAAATCCAAAGTTCTCTTTCCATTTTACTTGAGGGGCGGCCTGATTCATGAAAAAATACCTAAATCATGGAAGCAAATGCTGAGGGGAGTTTACATGCTTCATTGTCGCTGCCCTTTAAAATTTCAGGACTCCTTTTTTCAGAGTTCTCTGTTTGTTTTGCTAGCTTATTCGACCATAGTTTTCACCAAGTAGCATCACAGTTAATTATCCTGGCCTCCTCCAGGCAGGAGTGAGCGGCCAAAGGCAAACATAGAGAAAGCTCAGGCCTGTGGATGTTGGCCCATGTTCTGCTTTCTGTTAATTTGGTGTCAGTCTGCCATAGTTCCACAGACTTCACTAGAGTTGCTCTGGTTTGACACCAGCGTAAATTAAATCAGGATTTATCCTGGTGGGAGTTCTGAGACCCTCAGATAAAAGGTGCTATAAAAGGGGGAAGTGTTTCTTATCTATTCATATTCATAATTTTATTTATTATTTCTTTATTATAACTGCTCGGGTAACAGGATTGCCAACCTTGCATCTCCATTTTTACTGACATGAAGAGCTGTAGTTGATTTTTTTTTTTTTTTTGCTGACACGGTAAACTTTTTACTGACGTTATTAAAAATATCATAAACAATGAAATAATGTCACAAAAGCGTGTACTCGCTCACAATATTAGAGCAGTTAATTGATCAATCAGGTTCTTTACCGTGTGCAACAATAGAAAACGGGAAATGAATAAAGTCATGATCAGTATAGTTTTATGATACAAGAAGTGATCAATGGCTCCATGTCTAGCTGGCAGCCGGTCACAAGTGGAGTGCCCCAGGGGTCAGTCCTCGGGCCGGTTTTGTTCAGCATCTTCATTAATGATCTGGAGGGTGGTGTAGATTGCACCCTCAGCAAGTTTGCAGATGACAATAAGCTAGGAGGAGTGGTAGATACCCTGGAAGGGAGGGATAGGATACAGAGGGACCTAAACAAATTGGAGGATTGGGCCAAAAGAAATCTGATGAGGTTCAACAAGGACAAGTGCAGAGTCCTGCACTTAGGATGGAAGAATCCCATGCACAGCTACAGACTGAGGACCAACGAGCTAGGCAGCAGTTCTGCAGTAAAGGACCTGGGGGTTACAATGGATAAGAAGCTGGATATGAGTCAGCAGTGTGCCCCGGTTGCCAAGAAGGCTAATGGCATATTGGGCTGCATTAGTAGGAGCATTGCCAGCACATTGCGGGAAGTGATTATTCCTCTCTATTCGGCATTGGTGAGGCTGCATTTGGAGTATTGTGTCCAGTTTTGGGCCCCCCACTACAAAAAGGATGTGGACAAGTTGGAGAAAGTCCCGTGGAGGGCATCAAAAATGATTAGGGGGCTGGAGCACAAGACTTATGAGGAGAAGCTGAAGGAACTAGGCCTGTTTAGTCTGCAGAAGAGAAGAATGAGGGACGATTTGACAGCAGCCTTTAACAACCTGAAAGGGGGTTCCAGAGAGGATGGAGCTAGGCTTTTCTCAGTGGTGGCAGATGACAGCAAGGAGCAACAGTTTCAAGTTGCAGTGGAGGAGGTCTAGGTTGGACTTTAGGAAAAAGTTTTTCACTAGGAGGGTTGTGAAGCACTGGAATGGGTTACCTAGGGAGGTGGTGGCATCTCCATCTTTAGAGGTTTTTAAGCTGAGGCTTGACAAAACCCTCGCTGGGATGATTTAGCTGAGGATAGTCCTGTTTTGAGCAGGGGGTTGGACTAGATGACGTCCTGAGGTCCCTTCCCACTCTAATATTCTATGATTCTAAGTGATTCTGAACGATGACAATCAATGTCAAAATACAATCTGGTTTATTTCTACCCAATTTTATGGACATTTTCATTATTTATGGATTTACTGACAGTGTTAAAATTGTACATTTTTTTACTGCCTGTCCGTAAATTTACGGATGTTTGGCAACCCTGCCATGTAACACACAAGACCGTAGCATGGGTTGATATCCCCTCCTAGTGGCTGAATTATGTAAAAAAAGCTTGTCTCCTACTGCCTGCAAGCTAAAGCAGATATTCTTATAGCTCAGGCAATAGCAACATAGGGTTTTATATCCAGAGATCCCAGGTATAGTTCTGACAGATGACTCATCCGGGGGCATTGTTGCATCTATATGTTGAAATGGGCACCTAAACTCTGACCTTTGTTTGACATGCATCTGTTTTAATTCTCCTTTTATGGACTGGAGACAAGTATCCGCTACTTAGAACCCTGCTTTGACTGGCTCAGTCCATGATGGATCAGTTGGTACTGCATCATTCATATATTTTTTCATGAATCAGTTGCTGAACAGGAAGCCAAAAAACGCTTAACACGATGAACAGCCAAGGCTTTTTTCATCCATCGCATGGCAAACACAAGTAATATGCTGAAGGCAGTGGACCAGATTCTGCACTCGGTTGCCAAGGTATAACTGAGCACAGAATTGTGTCTAGTGTTGTAGAGATAGTAAATAAGCCAGAAAAGGCCTGTAGTGCAGAAATAACTATGCTGAAGTATCTAACTAAAATTCACATTACCGTCTGCATGATCAAAGTTAGTATTGATGAGAGGTTTATTTATATATGAAATGAAATTATATCACTACAATGTAATTATATCAGTACGATAGGTTACAAAAATAAAACCAGGAGATGCATGATGCACTCATGCTGTGTTGAGTCATAAAACTAAAATAGTGCAAACATTTCCATTAAGCTTTTGCTTGTTCACTCATCTTAGAGGGCTAAAGCACATTTGATTGACATTTTTTTTTCAGCTCGTGGATGCATAGTATAATTTTGTTGGTTTCGGGGGTTTTTTGTAACCAACTCTTTATCGTAACTTTTGTACACTGCCTGTCGAAAACTCAAAGAAAGAAAAAAAAAGCACACATCTATCTAGCTAATTCAGGTCTACGTCATTCCTCCAATCAGCATCTTGCTGGAAAGAAAGGAGAAACATGGCATATACAATAGGTAGGTATGATTTTACATATGGTCCAATCTAAAGGGCTTAGGGCAGCAGAATCAATGTCCTAAAGCAAGTGTTTTGGTAAACAACACTCCTCTGCAATTCACCGACAAAGTCACTGGAAATTCAATGACTCATTTTGCTCCTGCTTTGTCTTGCTGCAAGCACTCAAATTAGCTGTGCCAGTTACTTCCAACAGGGTCTTCCTGGCATAAACCCATTTATAAAAAGAAACTGCAGCTCCTTTGCTGCGTGGTCTTGTCCATTGTCAATTAGGGGGTGGAACTCCCACTAACACCGAGACACCAGCAAGGGTCTTTTAAGCAAAGATTTATAAATCCCAACTGTAGGAAGAGACTATGGAAATAGTGAACGTTGGTTATTTGTTCTCAGTACGTGAGACAATGGGGTCCTCCTTCTTATTTCTAGAAAAGCCAGTAAGGATGTTGAAAATAGTTACTTTGACTATTTTTTTAGACAAAATCTTACTAAATATGCCTAGCTGTTCAAGGGTAAACTGCCTCCTTCACAATTATTGTTCTTTTTCTGTTTGCATTCCCCAAGACAAATTCCCATCCTCTACCCTTCTTTTTAATTTGGGCTGTATCTGTTTTAAACAGCATTAAACAATTGATTGTGTGCACCTCTGTGGAAAATTGAAGTTATATAACTCAGAATAGGAAGAACACAATAGGAAGAAATTAAGGTGAAACCCCTTCCCCCTAAACTATTTGTAGAAAGCAATTGGAGGCTCTGGCCTGCATTGAGCTATCTGCATTGAGCTTAGATGGCCCCATTCCTATAGTATCTGAGGCTTCACAATCTAGATAACTTCTGTGACTTCTGTCCCCGTTCAGCACATGAGGAACTGAAAGACTAAGTGTCTTGCTCAAGGTCACACAGGGAGCCTGTGGCAGAACAGATAATTGAACTTGGATCTCCTGAATCCCAGATGAGCACCTAACCACTTCTCCATCGTTCTTCTGTACATATCACGCCTACATTGTTTTCATAGTGATGGGAGGACCAGGCCTAAAGCCACACCATCTTGAATTTGGTTCTGCCATTTTATCAGTGACTTCCCAGTGCAGCATTCCACTACAAGATTTGTAGTTGTCAGTGAGGTCATTTTAAGAAAGTCCCGTTCGTTTCCCGTGAAACACGAATGCTTTACTGTGGCTACGTAGTACGCTGATCTCCTCTGATTCTGAAATTGTAAACCACAGCAGCGCAGCTCACATGTCTGTAGCTACACAGTCACATGCAATGCATGACATTTTAAAATACTCTTCTGCTTGGGTTTTTTTTTTGCATAATTAGAGGCATGCCTTTCAGAACTCACTCGGCACAGGTGAGAGCAGTATAACGTAAGGCCAACTGGGCTTTATTTTCTATTTTGAAGTAGAAGTGGAAAATAAGCAAGTGATTTTTTTTGCTCAACATTGCTACATGTGCACATTGCTGCAGTGTGTTTGTGTGAACAGTTCCATGGTTTTGGCACGTGGATGTAGAGAGGAAGGGGATATAGTCACCAATAAATACTGCAAGCAGGCCTTGATGTGAATGTGTTGTCTATTTTGTCTTTATGGATGTGTGTCTTTATGGGCTGCAGAACTAAAAGAGACCAGATGGTCTCCCACTACATTCCTCTTGAAGCCATTACATTCTGTTGGGTCATTTGATACTTCCCCATTATTGATTAGCCCGATCATGTCTATATTCCACAGTTTTCTTAGACATTATTTTGATTAGCGTAACAGCAGCGCCAGCTTCCTCACGAACTTGTTTTCCCATCTTTGCCAGTGCTATTGTGTCAAATCGTGAACTGAAACACACAGTGGCTAGGAAAAAGGCAAGGTTATTCTTGAATTTTTTGGGTGGGGAGAGAGGGAGAGATTTTGAGCTTTTTTTTCAAATTAATTTCCACTCCTTTTTTCTTGGAATCGATGGCTTAATGTCAAGGTATAAATGGGGCTGAATTAATTTGGTCTTCATGCTACAGTTGTTCAATGACTGTAGATAATGGGGAATAATTCTGACATCTCTTGATCTATGATATGCTTTTAATTGCTTTCAAAGCTTGCAGCACTGCATGGTATTCTGTCTAACTGCTGTCGCCATTTGCATTCAGGCACCTATCACGTGGAAAACAAAAGCAGTGTTAATTGCAAATAATGACTCTTCTTTTTCTTATCCTTATTTCTTATGTCCTTTCTTTTGCAATTTACACTCTTCTTGTCGAGTGATTTTTGTTGTGCATGTCTTAAGTATTGTTAATAGGTGCTCTGGACAAGTGTGCATGCATTTCATCATGAGGTATGGCTCTGTTGGGTAAAACTATGCAGCTGTGGTGTGGAAAAGTGCCAGCTTGAGATGCTGAACCTCTCTCTCATGAGAATAACCTATCTAACTGTGTGCATGAAAGGAACTGTGCGCTGGTGATTATGCAGTTGGTTAAATTCCCTGGGCCAGATTTTTCCCTCACTGTGGAAGGGAACCTGCAAATTGCAACTCATATAAGTAGTTCCACTGAAGTAAATTGGACACTTCACATGAATAAGGATTTGCAATCTCAGGCCTGCACAATCCATACAACAGCCCATTGGGGTCACATTTTCCTCATTTGCATCTGAGTAGACATCACTGGATTGAGGAGATGTAGCAAAGAGAACTTGACCCGTTGACCGCAGGGGCATTTCAGAAAATGTAAACGAGCATAGAATTGGATCTCATACTTCTGTCTCAGTCAATCTGATCATTATTAATAAAGCACATGAAGATAGCTTCTTTTCTCATTCGCACCATTGTAAATCAGGGGTAACTCCATTTAAGTCAATGGAGTTACGCCAGGGTACAACCATGGTGAATGAAAGGCTAATTCAGCCTTCAGGGCCAGCCCTTAGCCAGTGTAAATTTGGCATAGCTGCATTGAGGTCAATGGAGTTCGGTCAGTTTAACTAGCTCTGCATCTGGTTCTCTAGTGTCAAATGTTCACATAGGCTTGAACCTTCCCGCTGTACATTTGTTCTTTCACAAATGGGAGTTTGTGCACACCTACCAGGCATCTAGGAATGCAAAATCTTGTTGGCATGTGTTAATGCTTGATTTTGTGAGAGTGCAAAATTGATAGTCCAAATTTCTGGGGCCTCTTAGAAAATGCAGCCATTAGTGCTAGACTTTCAGTTTATGCTGATTTGGGGCATAAGTGGTAGTGACTCATTAATTAATTAAAAATTCCCTGATATTCGATGTGTGCTTCTGGGCAGGAGCGCTCTGCGCGTCAGGCCAGTGCCAATGCCCTTTTCTATAACTGCATTCAAACATACTTAGGATTCTCTCAGGCTTCATCTAGTATATTATGTTTTTCATACTGAGTACCTTACTATCGCCTCCTCTGCAGTGATGTCAGAGCATTTAGGTACATGGCAATATACAACACCCTGGGATCACCAAGAACAATTCAATTGGTTGAAAATGGATCACCTGATGCACCATAAGGGAAGCTTGAATGGTGTAACTTTGAAACTAGAGTTCATTTAGTAAAGAAGATTCTAGGTGTAAGTGTCCTCAAGCTTCTTCTTTCTGCTCCTAGCCTTCCTGTCCAAACAAGGGCTATGCTAACTTATGCTCTCCACACCACTACTTGATCTCTCTGTGAAACCCATCTTCTTCCTTAGGGCTGTCTATCTGCCCTATTGATATAGGCAAACAAAAGATGATTCCAGTTTAGGGTTTATTGCTGGCCAGAGGTGGTTTGGACCTAAATCCCACTTCATCCCAATTTAGTGGGATTTGGCACTTCTAGACGAATATTTCCAGTATGAGCCCATCTCTAAAAACTTGAGAACATAAGAGCTTCCATACTAGGTCAGACCGCCATGGTCCGTCTTGCCCAATATCCTGCCTCCAGCAGTGGCCTGAAACAGTGTTGCAGGAGGAGTGCATAGAACAGGACAATTATGGAGTGATCCACCCCCTTTTCCACTCCTGGCTTCTCATAGTCAGAGGCTCAGAGTTGCCCTGAATATGGGGTTGCAACCCCGAACATTTTGGCTAATAGCCATCAATGGACCTATTCTCCATGAACTTATTCAGTTCTATTTTTTAACCCTGTTATACTTTTGGCCATCACAATGTCCCATGGCAATAAATTCCACAGATTAGGTGTGCATTGTGTGAAAAAATACTTCTTTTTGTTTGTTAAACCTTCTGCTTGTTCATTTCATCAGGTGACCCTGGTGGTTGTTTTGTGTGAATGAGTAAAGAATGTTTCCCTATTCACTCTTTCCACACCGTTCTTGATTTTTACACCTCTATCATATCCCCCCCTTAGTTGTCTTTTCCAAACTGAACAGCCTTAATTGTTTTAGTCTCTCCTCGTATGGAAGCCATTCCATACCCTTGACGATCTATGTTGCAATTCTCTGAAACTTTTCCAGTTCCACTATATCCTTTTTGAGATGGGGTGACCAGAACTGGACACAGTATTTAAGGTGTGGGTGCACCATGGATTTATTTAGTGGCATTATGTTATTTTCTGTCTTATGTTTATCCCTTTTCTAATAGGTCATAACATTCTGTTGGCCTTTTTGACCTCTGCTGCGCTTTGAGTAGACATTTGCAGATAATTATCCACAATGAGTCCAAGATCACTTTCTGGGCTCGTAACAGTGAAATTAAAACCCACGAGTGTACGTGCAGAGTTGGGATTATGTTTTCCAATATGTACCACTTTGCATTTATCAACATTGAATTCCATCTGCCATTGTGTCACCCAGGTTTGTGAGATCCCTCCGTTACTCTTTGCAGTCTGCTTTGGACTATCTATAGTGTTGTATCATCTGCAACTTGACCACTGTTCATCACCTTTTCCAGATCATTAACAAATATGTTGAAGAGCACAGATCCTGGAACAGGTCCTTCAAGGACCCAGATGTTTGCCTTTCTCCGTTGTGAAAACTGGCCATTTATTCCTACCGTTGTTTCTTCTCTTTAAACCAGTTACTGATCCCTGTGAGGACTTTCCCTCTTATCCCATTGCTTCTTAGTTTCGTTAAGAGCCTTTGGTGAGGTATCTAGTCAATGGCTTTCCAAAAATCCGAGTACATTATATTGACTGGTTCACCTTTATGCTTGTGCTTGTTGATTCCCTCAAAGAACTCTAATAGATTGGTGAGGCACGACTTCCCTTTACAAAAGCTGTGTGGATGCTCCTCCAGCAAATCGTGTTTATCTATGTGCCTGATAATTCTGTTCTTTATTGTAATTTCTACCAATTTGTCCACTACTACAGTTAGATTCACCAGCCTGTAATTTCCAGGATCGATATTACATTAGCTATCAGCCTTTTATCTGATATAGAAGCTGATCTCAGGGACTACCACTACAATTAGTAGTTCTGACATTTCACATTTGAACTTTTTCTGAACTCTTGGGTGAATACTGTCTGGTCCTGGTGACTTATTACTGTTTAGTTTATCAATTTGTTCAAAAGCCACTTCTGTTGACCCCACAATTTGGGACACTTCAGATTTCTTACCCCAAAAGAATAGCTATGGTATGGGTATCTTCCCCACATCCTCTTCAGTGAAGACTGATGCAAAAACTTCATTTCGCTTTTCTGCAATGACTTTCTCTTTCGTGAGTGCTCTTTTCACACCTTTGTCCTGTAGCGGCCCCACTGCCTGTGCAGCAGACTTCCTGCATCTGATGTAATTTACCAAAAAAAAAAAAAAAATCACTGTTCGTTTTTGCATCTTTAGCAAATTGTTTCTCGAATTCTTTCTTCCCCAAAAGGTTCCCCAATTTCTAAATCTAACTCCATCCTTTTGACACCATCTCATCTGCACATTTAGACTTTGCAATAATGCTTGTCTTACTGGCCCTACGCATACTACTGGAAGGATTTCAGGGAATGCTACCCTGAGGTCCTGGATTTTCATCTCTTACCTAGCAGCCTAAATTTGGCCTCGATAACCTCTCTCCTGCCTTTCCCTATGTCACTGGTACCTATATGTACCATAACCACCGACTCCTCTCCGCCACTACCTTTAAAACTATCTAGATATCTCTACCTTCGCACCAGGCAAGCAATTCACCATGTGGTTCTCCCAATCATCACAAACGTAACTATGTATATTTCTAATAATTGAATCCCATGCTACTTATACCTGTCTCTTCCTAATAATTGTGGTCCTTGCCCCTAGGGGGATATCCTCCAGCATGAGAGAATATCATAGCACCACCTGGAAGATGGTTCCTACCTATGGGATTGTTTTCCTCTGCTCCAGCTTGATGCCATCCTGCCCTTAGAATTTCATCCTCCTCAAAAGCACAGGGGCTGTCAGGAAGCGGGACAGCTCTACTGTGTCCCTAAAAGTCTCCTATATGTACTTCTCTGTCTCCCTTTGTTCAGCCACTCTGGCCTCAAGAGTCCGTACTCGGTCTCTGAGGGCTGTGAGTTGCTTGCATCGCATATGCACACATATGCCACCTGCCCACAAGGCGAGTAGTCGTACATCCTCCATTCAGTGGCGTGAACTGGGTGGCCCGCACCCTGCCGGTCTTTTTCCTTCATTTTTTTTCACTCTTGTGGCTTTTTTTATGTAGCCTGAGTATGTGTGTTAAATATATTGGTTCATTTGGGCTCTTTTATTAGTTTTCTTGGGGACTTGGTGCCTTTCAGATTGTTATAATCCCTCAGCCTCTTCCCCCAGAAGCCAAACTCTCCTTACTTTGGTAGCTCACTCAGCCACTTTGCTCTCCCACTTTGGCACAGGTTATCTCTAGATACCTAGTATCATAGCAGTGGTCAGCTGCAAATGGCCAGCAAGTCTAAGTTTGTGGTGGCTTCCCCACAGGCAGCCAAAGCCCATGTGTCATCTTCTGCTTTTGGTTACCATGGTGTAAACCTGGAGTAGCTTCTGCTTTCAGTTATCCTGGTGTAAACTCTTTTAAATTCAGTGGGGCTACTCAGGATTTGTAGTCATGTAGCTTTAAGCAGCACTGGGGCCCCATATTGTCAGTACCATGGAAGCACTGGAGACAAAAATAGCCTCTCAATAGGCATCTGTGCACATTATCTGCCCTCTACCCAGAAGATGCTTTGCAGCTCTAAGGTTCTGCATTGACTTTGCCATAAAAATACGCAGTGTAAACCTTTCTCACACTCCTCAAGCTTACAGACCAGACATGAATTTATCCACAGAGATTTGAACTAAGACTCACCCCAAAGAAGGGGAGCAAACAGAGGAGCTGGCAGACTCTGCCTTTCCTATCCTGACCACCCTTTCCCAACCATCCCATGACAAAGCAGCAGGTGAACAGCTCAGAGAGTTATGGCCCCACAGCCTGATCCGAAACCCAGCCAAGTGAACAAGCATTTTTCAACTGACTTCCATGGGGCTGAGGAGCCTCTAACCTGAATTGTTCTAATACCCCAGACCTGAAGGAGCTTTTGTTCCCCAGGGAAACAGAAAATATCCCCAGCTGTAAGAAGAAGGACTCTGAACATGGTGTAAAGAACAGGCTTCTGAGGAGGTCACTGACCTCTCAGGAGAATGTTAGTGTGTTTGGAGTTGGACCCAAGAATATGCCCAGAATATGAGGGATATACAGTGTCTATTTTTCATTCGGTTTTTCTCTCTCCTCTCCACTCCTCTTTTGCTATCTGTATTTCACTGGCTAATTTTCTGCTACGTTTTCATACTCCTTTCTGTCTTACCCCTACCCCTGAAAGGATTTTTCTTTCTAGCTCTTCCCTCCACCACCCACTCCTTTATTTCAGTCTGTCCTAAAATTAACAGGATCCCAGTAATATTTGGAATGACGCCAAATGGGTTTGCCCAGGAATTCCCAATAGCATTGTTCTTAACTTGTATAAAGTTTCCCCTTTTTTACCTTTACAATCATGGATAAGCCAAATTCTTCCTCATTTACACCTGTGTAACTCTACTGAGTTAAGCTCTGCAATTTAATCTCTATCTACACTGCCTCGATGACAATGCTTTGTTACATTCTAGAGAACTAACCTGACCTATTAGCATTCCTAAATCCACTATCAATGTGTTATCAAATTGCTGATGCTATGCAAAGTTAGAGCACAATACGTTTTCATTAAACATTCAGAAATGGTTCAAGCTCTCATGCTTTTTTCCCATTTAAAAAGGCAGTCAGTCAAATTAGATCAGGTAAAACTCTAGTAAGTACATTTTAAGAGGAAAACATTGGGGATTTTTTAGAGATTTTATGGGGAGAAAAGTTCTGATTTTGATTTAAGAAAAAAAATGTGTTGTCAGTTTTGGGGTCATTTTTTCCCCTCCCCTCCCTTTTTCAGTGACCAAAAAGGAAAAGAAAGGGCTAATATATTTGGATACAATTGTATTTTTAGGCCAAACAAACAAACAGTAGTGTTATAAAAGCTTCTAGCAGATCTACATTCTACTTATTTTTGTTTATCTTGCAGAAAGCAATAGCAGGGATATAATTCTCCATTAAATTCAGTAGGGTAGTTGAAAAAAACACTGTGGAAAGGTTTTGATGTTTCTTATTAAGTTCTCAGGCCTTTTCCATAATTGTCCCAAAACAACATGTGTACTGCTATTTCCTGGCTTTGCAGCAGCGCTTGTCTCAAATATTATTTCCAGAGCTTTGCTTTTTCCTGCTGATAATGCTAGTTTAGCAAACAAGCAGAACCATGTTGGCCTCTTATCCACCAAAAATACATATACACACGCAATGGGAAATTAATCTGATAACTAGAAAAGGAGTGTAGCTATATTGGTGTCTGTCCCGGGATAGTCAAGAGTCAGTTGGTCCAATAAAAGCAAAACCTTTTTGGGATGGGGGTTGGAGGGAAAGGAGACTAAAATGTGATGAAGGAAACCATTTCTCGAACTTCAAAGAGGGTCTGCAAGGAAACGTGTCAGGCAGCAGGAAATCTAGGATTAAGATTTTCAGAGGTGGTAAGCCATTTTGATGCGTCCATTTTTGAGTGCCCAGTTGGAGACACTGTAAAAGGGCCTGCTTTTCAGAAACTGATAAGCTCCAGACCTCTGGAAATCAAACAGCCTGGTACCCCAAATCACTAGTCACCTTTGAACATTTCAGTGCTCATAAAAAGGAAGCTGACCGAATCTTTTAAAATTGTCTCCTTATTATGGGTTTCAAGTGCCAAATCTTGCACAATATAGCACAGTAAAACCAGACAAGGTACATGATGCATTGAGCAGTTATATTCTGAGAAGTGATTCTCTAACACTAACACCGGGCTATCCTGTCTTTACTCTCAGCACCAGGCACAGTAAATGAGCTCTACTCACAAGTCAAAAGCAATGTTTGTTTTTTCTATCTGCTGGACCAGTATGTGCCACAAGAGATGTAAAAATCCTGCTCTGTTGTCTCTGGCTCTTACATCACTAATAATAAAGAGTCTGCCACTGTATGAATGTACTTGTCAATGATGTTGAAGGTGCAAGAAGAGAGCAGTGTCTTTAGTAAGTGGCGCAGCAGTTCTAACAGTATTAATGCATGCGTTCTAGCTGCAAAATATTTAGTCTACTTTAGCGTTCAGTTTATAACTGTACCAGCTGCCATCTCGAGTGAAACGGATGTGCTTTGACTGAGTTTGCCCAATGAGCATTGGTTTGGAAGAGCCTTGACTTTGCCACCTCTAGGCAGATGGATAGAAACTTGAAATCACATGTTTTAACACAACCAGAGAAAAACGTGGTGGCAAGCACAAAAAAAATCCCCTCCAACTGTAATAAAAATCCCTTCCTTCCCATGCCACCTCCTTTGCTGAATGCCTGAGTAAACAAGTGGGCTTTGGAGTCAAGAGAGCTGAGTTACGTCGATGGGGTCAGGTTGGGAAATAAATGGCAAGCATGGGGCTTTCACTGCAAATGCTTTGCCCCCTGATGCAAGAACTACACATCTGGGGTTTGTTAACTGGAGCACCTCAGGTGATCTTCATCACCAGAGGGAAAGATAACAGATGGACCCCCTAAAAAGCCCTGAATCCAGCCAGAGGAGAATTCCTGATGCAGGAAATTAGAAAGACAGCTGCTGTTGTCTGAGGTTCTCTTCTCAAATATTAGTATAGGGAACATGCTAGGGCAGAGAGGAACATATTTAGAGTGGAGTTGCAGCATTGTAGCATCGTAGAGATTTTGGGCAGTCCAAGAAGGTTGCCATATTTGTCTAATTCGTGCCAAGGGCTGCTTTGGAACCCAGAGTAGCCCAGCGTTGGGAGAGTACAAAGGTGGCGTAAAGCCCCCTCTTTAGCACCCCCCTCATTTCCTGGTGTGTGCTCTCTGTGCTGCATCTCTTAGAACTGCAGCAGAAACTATAAGCCAGGATGGAATATAAGGAGCCAGCTCCTCAATTTCAGGGGGGCTATACTGATTTACACTAGAGAATGTGCTCTCTAAAACAGCCAGGACCCAAACCCATGCACCATGTGTACATCAAAACCAACCCCTTGATTTTTTTTTACCCAGATGCAAACAAGAAGAGAGCGCTGGTGTAAGAGGGTCCCTGGGGGAAGCCCCACTGAGCATTCGCAGTTGGCTTCTGGAGACTCATTCATACCAGAGTTATGCCACCTGTGTATCCTGGGGCAAAGTGCAAAGTCCACTCAGAGGTGCCTTGCAGCAAAACAAAGCCTCCGTGAGCCTTGCTCCCTGCCACACGGCTGCTCCTCAAAATTGTGGGGGCCTGCTGTGGCTGGACAGATGATTCGACACATTCCTAGGGCAGCTGTCGGTGACGCGGTTCCTATTGGAGTCTCAGCTGCAAGGTCAAGCTGTTAGAACCCCCAAGGGAACGCAGTGAGACAGAAGCCGCCTGCACTCGCCATATAAAGGCTGTTGGCCGTTGGCTCCTTATACATGCCCCCCCGACTTGCTCAGTGCTGCCTTTCTTGCCAGTACCGTATACGTGGGGGGAGGGGTAATGATTCCCTCTTCTTCCAATGGACTTAGCAGGAGTCTCATGGAGAAGGTGTGATACTGTCTCTATTGAATAAGGCTGCCGTTTTTCCTTGATTACTCTTCTGCAGGGCTGGTCATGCACACAGGTTCCTGAGGAATTCCCATGGTCAGGAGAAAGCTAAACTTAAAAAGCCCTTTGGTGCCCATGACCGCCTTCTAGTCATGAATCAAATACACATGGTTGCAGAGATACACATGCCTTTAATTTGGGGCCGGTCAGACCACACCACAGACTTCCAGCAGTTTCTGTTTTATAAATTGTTACTATTCTGCATACTTATCGTCTGTTTCAATGAAATATATTGTTCTCTTACTCTCTGTGCACTATCCGACAGCAGCAAAGTCACGTGTATTTTTTATGCATGATGTCCTAATCACCTACAGCCTGCTCGTTCCTTCTTTAACTTGTCTGTGAAGCAATACATCACAATTGCTGGCAGCACCCAATGCATTTTATTTACGTTTTCGCTTTGATCACCGAGCTGGTTTGCACTGCATTTTCCTTTAGTTGCATCCACTTTCCACCTTTTGTGCCATGTCTCGTGAAATGTGTTGAAACTGACGTACTTTGGCCTTTTCGTGATATTCTGAAAAAAATGCTAATCTTGTCATATTTAGCAGCTGCGTTCAGAAATGCTACTGTAAGCCCAAGAGGGCTAACCAGCACTCTTGCAAGATGTCAGAACTATCCACCATTACCCTGTAAGTGTACACAATCCCGTGACATTATCGTTTTTGTGTGCGGCATGTTGCAAATAAATGGTTTATATTAGCAGAGGGGCAGAAGGGAAACCGTGGATTATTTCTTGTGGCATGCTGACGTTTTATTTATTTATTTTACTGAGTTATTTATTTTTGTCATGTGCTTCTGCTGATACATTACAATCAAGAATGTTAAGGTTATTTGTTTGAAATGTGTCGGTTTATTGACCAATGCTTTTTATGATTATGGATAGCAGAATTAAGGCCTAATCCAAAGCCTATAGAAGTCAATGGGAGTGTTTCTGTCAATTTCATTTCATTTTTGAATTAGCCCATAATATACCCACCAAATCTTAATGAAAACTTTTAACAAACCTGTCTATATGTTTCATCCTATTAATTAAAGATTGAAGACAAAATTTTAGACTATCTAGTCCTTCCGCACTGGCAGTTGATTCCTAGAGTGTGTTTCTCTGGTACTTTATCTGTGATGTTTTTCCTGATTTTTTATTAAACCGCAGAGGATGGGATTTTCAGTAGTGTCTAAGGGAGATGGGAGTTGGGTGACTATCTCCCTTCAGTGCTTTTAAAAATTTCCCTGGTAATTTCCCAGGTAACATTCATTCTGCTTCTGTGGTTTTATTCTGGACCTACGCAATTTTTTCAGTCAGAAAAAAATAAACCCTTTTAAAAAGTTTCTCAGAACAAACTTTTCTGGAGTTATGCTCAGGATCCTAGAAGAACTGAACCACAACTATAAAGCATTTCTCCAAATTCTCCCTACCTATATGTTCAGGTGAGACTATAATAGTAATAGTGCCACCTTGTGACTCCCAAAAACATTATTGTCAAAATCAGTTTTTCATGCCAAGTAATGGTGAGATGATTCTGAATTGTACTAGCTTTCATGATCAATATGTTTTCCTTATTTATATTCTTTCTGAATTATCATATTATTAATTTCAATCCTTTACTCTTAGTTCTTATCCTGTTGTACCACTCTACACAATTCCTCTATATCCATGTATTTACATACTTTTAGTACTTGTAGACATTTACCATTCTCTATCCACCCAACCCCACTTAGTCATTGTTATTCATTGATACACATCTTTGGTTATTTTGGATGTAATTTTTGAAGCCATATAAGGGATTTTCTTTAGAAATTAATGGGAAGGCATCATCTAAAACTTTTAGTAGCTTTGAAAACCTTCCTCTTTATTATTGCCTTAGAACTCAGTCTCAAAATTCCAGATTACAGCACGCACAGAAAAAATTCTCTGATTTTCTCAAACTAGGGTGTTTATTTTTCCAACCACACATACTTAGTTTTGATTAAAACAATGTCCAACCGTGTATTTTAAATCTTCTTTAAAATGTAAAATATGAGCAGGGTCGAATATTTCATACAAAGCACTGAAAAGGGGACTAAAGAATCTAATAAAGTTGATCTTTTCCACCTCTGATTCATGAAGACCTATGTACCCTTCAATGCACACGGACTTCAGAAACCTCTCCTGAAACAAGCCCATTGATGCAAATGAAAGGTTCCTTATAGAAGACAATCAAAGTTATGGAACTTTCTTGTTTGTTATTTCCTCTCTTCTATTGTAAACTCATCTTGCTTAGGACATTGGAGTTCAGGTTGGTTGAGGAAACCTCATCAATCACGTGATGAAGAAAAAGAAAAAGAAAACAACATTCCATGTCTTTTCACAAGAAAATTCTAGTGCTACCCTGACTCCCATCATACTATAAGAGAAGGAGGAGAACCCATTTCTGAAACTGTGATATTCAAGTCCCTCATTTTTAAAACTTTCATTGGAGTCATCAGTAAAAACAATAGATGTTCTGCCTTCTTCAGTGTCTAACAGGGCACTGGATCTCCCTGGCATTTTAGTTAAGTGTGGTATTTTTAGGGGCGTTGAACTATAGGCAGGAGTTCGGTCACATTTCTTAGAGGTTGTGTCCCTTCCAAAGTAGGTAATGGTTGTCTGGCTAGCTAGTTTTTCTGCAACTTCAGTAGCAGGTCTATTAAGTTCTGTATCCAAGAACATAAGTGGAGGCAGCACGTCGTAACGGTCTTGCCTCCATCACTGCTGCTATTTTCACTTTTCTTTCCTGCTGATGCTCCTGATAAAATAACTGGACTAATCACATCAACAAACTGTTTCTGCCCATTGCAGGTGACTACCCCCTATGGTGTCACCAAGCATTCTTATTTCAGAAACAACTATAGAGAACTGCAAAAATATCATCCGGATACAAATTTCTCCTCAATCCAGGGGATGTTCAGAACTGGTGTTGGTTTAGCTCATTGTGGAGATAGGGCTAGGTGTGAAATTGAGATTCATGTGCAAGCTTCCCCAAGTTCATGAGTACTGAGATCCCAAGCTTCATCTGTGACCCATCTGCAGATGTGATAGCTGTCTGCCAATGCTGGGTAACATTTATGGATAGTTTTAATCTCATCAATTGTTTTAATTGTGTTTGTTCGTTTTGGTTTCCTCGCCAGCAGTTTTGTAAAATACAAGTTAAAAACTTGCACAATGTACAAGTTCTAGGGATCTAAGTTAATTAAAGATGGATGTTGTTAGTGCCTTTCTCCAATGTCCTTTTGTGACATGGCTAGTCTAACTGCCCTAAAGACTTCAAGTTGTCTTTCATCTGAACTTACTCTTTCATCCATTTCTGTTTGTTTTCTTTGCCTTCGTGGGATGTGAAACATTGATCCATCACATTGCAAAGTTTATTTGTTAGGCCATGTGTTTTATCCATCTCCGTAATGGAAACACAATTATGAAAGTACACGACCTCTTTTTTTAAAAGAGAGAGGAAACTTGTGCTGTTTAAAGCTTGATATTATTTAATATTTCAGAAAGTCTTTCCAACCAGCTTAGTGCCTTTGTTTCAACATCCTGGCTAAGGAATAATATGCTTCAGTCAGACAAAGTAGACTTCTTAACAACATCTAATTCTTTTATACCCATTACAATCTCCTTTTCTTCCTTGCTGTGAACCAGTCTTTGATCTTCTATAAAATCTCTGTGTATATAAAATTCTTCTTTCTTTGTGTTCATGTATTGCATTGTATTTCTTCCAGATGTTTAGCGAGTTAATTAAAGACTGTGTTCTCCAATCCTGAGACAGTATTGCAATGATAGATTCAGAGATTTTAAAGCCAATATGGAACATTATGATCCACTAATAAGATCTCCTGCTTAATGCAGATCATAGAAATTCACCCAGACATTTCTGCACTGAACCCAGTATTTCAATCCATTGTGAAACAATGTGCTTTCTGTTCAAGGTGGGTTTTTTAAAAGATCGAGTCTCTAAAGTGATGGATTTTGGAGAGATGGTATCACCTTGTCTGCTTCATGCCTCAGCCTGATCTCTTCTCATTCCATGGCCAGCTTAAATATTGTAGAGTTAAATGGGTTTGAAGATTCTTTTAGCCACTTGCCTCTTCTTCCAGTGCTTCTGACACTTGTCTTATCCACTATGATATTTTCATAGTCCATAAATCTGTTTACTGCAGTTTTTGATGTTTGGCAGCCTTCTCGTTAACTCAGTCCACTGCAGTGAATTCTCTTATGAATCCTGTATGTCCTTGCAGCCTGTTGACAAGTTCTTTGGCTCATTCAAGCCGTGTCAGACAAGGGAGAATGCTGCAGGGGATGAGGAGGGGGAGAGAGAGTACAACAAAAATACTCCCAGCAATGAGACAGTGTCACATTTTTTCTTTGGCACACTCTATGGTATAGCCAGGTGCGCACTGCATATGAAATAATTGCAGTGAGATCTTACAGAGCGTGGCAAGGGCCTCTTTCTTTCTCCATTCCCACACCAACTCATTTGAAGAGAAATGTGCATGGGTCCCCATCAGATGTAACTCAGCCATTCATCTTTCTGCTGGAGGAAAATTAACCTTTGAAATCCAGAAGTTATTCTTTGGGACCTCTATACCCACATTGTTTGCAGTTGCCTTGTGCCTTTTGTGTGCTTAGCCATAAAAAGTCAGCCTATATTGCAACAGAAATCAAAAAACATCCTGTAAGAGATGGTTTCGCATGGTGGCAAGCTGCCTCACCAATCATGGGCTTGCTTAATGGGGACGGGAGTGATGCATAGACATTGTGCTGACCCTTTACGTAGCATCAATCAGTTGCTTACTAATACCCATATTTCGTTCCCAGCACTCTCGTCTACACCCATTGGACTTGAGTATCCTCTCACGTCATTTTAAACTGGTGCAACACAGTTTACATCAGTGGAGTTTCCACCAGTGTACACGAAAGCAGAAGCAGGCCGATGGGCAGTAGAGTCATGATTGTATAACACTATGGAGACCTTTTCTCTTTCAAGTAGCGGTGAACTGGCAGAAAGGAGATGTTGGGTGCACCATATAAAGAAGGCAATCGGGTGGTGCTATTGTTATTTCTTTTCTTTTATTTCATTTTTTGTGGTAGCGCTCAGAGACCACTTCTAAGATCGCTGCCCCGTTGTGTTTGGTACTGTACACACACCTAGTAAGAGACAGTCCCTGCCCAGAAGAATATGCAATCAAATTTAGAGAATACGATAGTCCACAGTTCTACTTATTTATACGTATTCATACTCAGACTGTACCAAGTCAGAAAATGGGGACAGAATATAATGTGGGTGAAATGAAGGGATGGACACAAATGGGAAAAGATAGCTAGATCTGATTTTTACTTGTTGTTTTTTGCAAATGTTAACGAAATGTTAATAAAAGCTCAAGTTGTTCATTGCAAAGATATACTAACATTCTTTCAATTTGTTATAACAGGAGGCTGGCCCGTTCCACTCTGCTGCTTATCCCCTTGTTTGGAATTCACTACACTGTGTTTGCCTTTTCTCCTGAAAATGTCAGTAAACGCGAGAGACTCGTGTTTGAACTGGGGCTGGGATCTTTCCAGGTGATTATCGAGTGAATTCTGCTTTTCTTAAAAAAAAGAAATCTTATTTGTTATGTCTGCTCTCTCTCTTTGACTTTGTGTTCATTTACTTACCGTATGTGTTTTGTAGACTAGCAATTATTTTTTTCCTCAAGCTATTTTCTGTCATTTCCTAGAGGATTTGAATTTACAGTCTTTTCTCTGCTGTTTACCCAGGGCTTTGTCGTTGCTGTTCTCTATTGTTTCTTGAATGGGGAGGTAAGATTTTTTTATATTTTACCTCTTTTCCCTCCTCCCCTAGCTGTTTAGCATGGTGTTTGCTTGTGATCACACCTTCTGTTCCACCCCTCATGTGTAATTCATTCGCTACCCTACTCCCTGACCTGGGGTCCAAATTTCAGAACGCCTTCAGCAAAGCAAGAAGGCAGCAAGGTCTTTTAGTCAAAGTATTGGGCTGGCAGTCTGATAGGAATACAACCTAGAACTATCTTTGCCACTGATTTACCGTATAACTGGCCAGAAAATCATTTGGGACTCTTTCTATCAGTACAGGATAGAGTTCTTAATATCCCCATGCTACCACGTAGCTGTAAAATGGGGATAAACATACTTCCATACTTCTCAGGGATGATCTGGGGCTATTTTTATTACTGCTTGTAAAGTGCTTCGAGATCCTTGGATAGCAGAGAGCAGAGTATTACCAAATAATGTATTGTGCCATTTTGGGAACTTACTCCTTCATATTAGTAGGGGATTTAGCCTCTAAAGAAACAACAAAATGCTTAATGTTTATTTCCAATGTTTTGCTGTGTGCAATTTTTGCTGTTTCTTTAAATGTTGTTTAAAAATGTAGTCCTTTTTAAAGGGCACTTTCTCAGTTTTGACCTTTGGCCCAGTGAGTGGAGTGATATGAATTGCACTCAAGGCATGCTTTCTGCCTTTCTGTTACTGTAGCTTTGATTCTATGTTTGACCGTCACTTTGTTCGTTATTAACCTAAATTAGGCTCTGGGGTTTGCAGTCGGGGTTTTCTGGGTGAGAGCAATTTGCTGTGTATGGAGGGGGGAGAATTAAAACTATAGGGCCAAATCCTCAGATGGTGTAAATCAGCTTTTCTCAGTGGCGTGGTGCTGATTTACACGATCTGATCTGGCCCTATGATGAGAGGCTGCTTGGGGAAAAAATGATATTTCTATATAACTGGCCTTGCCAATGCACTTCACTTTAGGCAGTGTTCTGTGCTGTTTTACATGGGCAAATCTACAGTAATTGTGCATGTGTGAAACCCCTTCTCTCTGCAAAGGAACTATGCTCTGACTTTGTCAATGTATCCCAGCCATGAATTAAGACTGAGGGATACATTTTCTAATTGGTGTGCAGCTTCCTAATACAACTTGAGCATCTACATAGAGCTTTCCAACATTATAGTTCTTAATGCAGTAAGATTCCCTTAGAGAGGCAATCAGATGCTAAGTGGTATTTGCGTTCCCATTGCGATCAATGACACAGTAGGTATACCTGGGTATTCAGCTGTAAAGCAGGTGAGTGTACCCTACTGTGTGTATGTCGTATATACACCCAGCAAGTTCAGCGGGAAGCAAGTGGTTAACAAAGAGTTCAAGCTAATTATTTGTTCATCTTCCAACTGTACCTATCATAGCACGTCCTATTATTGTGCCATTTAGATGACATACCAGGTCCATGCGATAAAGGGTAGCGTGCACACTTACGTATCTAACTGCTGTCATCCCTTTGGCAGGGGGAATGATAGAGGAGAATGCAGTGTTTTCACTAGCCATACATCCACAAAAGGCAGGCAGAAGCACTGAGGAAAAGATGGGGATGAGATGCATATAAAGAATGCTCCATCTTGCATAGTTCTCCAAAGGCCCAATTCAAAGTCAATGCCAATCAAAGGGAAAACTTTTCCATTGACTGCTCTGGGTGTGGTGGTTCAGGCCTTGGGTGACCAGATGTCCCGATTTTATAGAGACTGTCCCGATATTTGGGGCTTTGTCTTATATAGGTGCCTATTACGCCTCACCCCCTGCTCTGATTTTTCACCCTTCCTATCTGGTCACCCTAGGCCACAAGGAATGATTAACGCAGTGAGTGCCAAATACAATAGAGAGCAAAAATATGCAAGCATAGTGATGCAGTTTATTTCCACTCATATAGGAAAGACTCAGATCTGATTTGTAGCCACAAAGATGCAGGCCATTGGTTCAAAGGTTTTAGAGTTTTTTAAGCTGCGGCTTGACAAAACCCTCACCGGGATGATTTAGCTGAGGATAGTCCTGCTTTGAGCAGGGGGTTGGACTAGATACCTCCTGAGGACCCTTCCAACTCTAATATTCTATGATTCTATGAAAACTTAAAAAAATATCACTAACTGTGTCATCCCTCTGATTTGGATATGGAGGGTGAAATCTAGGTTTCACTGAAGACAATGGCAAAGTTCCCATTGATTTCAACAGGGCCAAGATTTCACCTGGAGTATCCAAGGTAATCATGAACTGCCTGGGGTTAGGAAGAAACTACCCCCAAAGGCAGATTAGTCCAAAATTGTCCATTACAGGGGTTCCTGACTCTACTTCTTCTAAAGTATCTGGTACTCGCCAGTGTCAGAGACAGGTTTCCTGACTCAAGGACAATGGGAATCAGTGGGCTTAGGAACATTATAATTGTTATTATTAGTATTTATTATTTGTCTTATCATAATGCCTAGCAGTCCTAGCCATGGACCAGGACCCCATTGTGCCTGGCACTGTACAGACATGAAAAACAAGACTGTCCAAAGACAGCCCAAAGAGCTGACAATCTAAGAGTAAGACAAGAGACAACAGATGCGTAAAGATTGATGGGACAGTAACGAATGAATGAGACAGTAGTCTTCATGGTAGGCAGGGGACATGACAGGGCCTAGTTAAACCACTAGTCTGATTCATTGTGGCAATTCACATTCCCAGGTGTCAGTGAGCATTCCTTGGGACATAGACCGATGGCACAATAAGGTCCCATTGCATTTACCCACTGCCTCGACCCCGTGCACCTCTAGAATTCTCCCTAGAGTTCTCTGAGGTGAGAAGTTCAAGACTGGCCTCAAACAAGCATTGTTTATTTTTGAAACTTGATTGTCTGTCAGCATGTACCCGAGCGGCAAAGTACATAAAAAAATGACCTTTTAAAGTTTCTCCCTCAAGGTGCAATCAGAAATAAAGAGAAAATGGAGGAGCTGGAAAGTCAACCGGTATTTTGCTGTGGATTTCAAACATCGCCATCCTTCTCTGGCGAGCAGCGGAGTGAACGGGGGGACACAACTCTCCATTCTGAGCAAGAGCAGCTCTCAGATTCGGATGTCCAGCATAAATGCGGAGAATCTAGCGACATGAGCAACTAAAAATGCCCCCCTCCCCCGATAAAATCCCAAACACCCCTTTTAAAAAAAAAAATCATAAATTTTGGTGGTGTGGGTTTTCTTTTTTATTATTATTATTAGGATTATGATTTTTTAAAATGTAAGATGTGTCCAAAAGCATGAAACAAAACAGCCCTGGCGTTTTGCAGAGAAGAAAAAAAAAAAAGGATATTTTTTTAATGGTCGTTGTAAATACACCACTGAGATCCATGCCATTAATGAAAAAAATTAATAAAACACCAAACCCACCCACCTCCATGCATTTACAGCATCTGCAAGTAATCCATTGCCAGCCAAGTGTATCAAGTGATTGCTGTGCAGTTGTGAACGTTGGTTGCCAAAATGATATAAATCTTTCTGTGCATGGACTTCATTGTTGTTATTTTTTGGTTCTGATTTTGTCCCCTCTAATCAACCACATCTTCACCCTGCTTCCTTCCCATCTTTGGTGTCTGAATATTCTCAGTCTCTTTTGAGTCTTAGAATATAGATATAACATTTGAGTTAATAATGCTGACCAGCTCACGAAGGACTCCAGAAATGGATCTCATGGCTGGTTTTGGTCAGAAGAACCCAGAGAACTTAGAACATCTCTTGTGACTGTATGAGACAGCATACCTATCGCTGTTCAAGAGAGAGGAATCCAGGCAGCAGAGATGGGGCCAGCTACTTTACGTTCTAGCTAAGCTGTGAATTTTCTAAGAGGGCCATCCATTTGAGAGAGATCTATATTTTTGGGGTTGATATGATGGAGTTTTGAATAATGCAAACAAAGATATTCCTTCCCCCCTTGCTAAGAGGCAAAGGTCAGATCCAGGATGCTCACTTCCTCTGGATTACACTAAAACACCTGCACTGATGTCTGCTCATTGCACTGCAATTTGATAGTGCTGTGACGTGTGTGTGGCCCCTGAGACAGAGATGGCATTGACGCGTTATGCCTCAAATTTGTCAGCACAAGAGACTCAATGGGGTCCAGCACAGTGAGTACTGGAAGATTAATGTCATTGTCTGTGGAGCACCTAAGCTGATCAGTAAGACCCTATGGCAGGGAATGAGAAAGACTTTGGATGATTTACCGTACCTGGCAGTTTCTTCTGTCATTGGATATTTTGGTTGTTCAGCCACAGATGTCATTAATGCCAATGTTGAGAGACAAAAAAATGTCCTTTTCAACTTTGCCTTGTAGTTAGAGCCACGACTGGTACATATCTACTTCAGTCAAACGTCAATGATGTCAATTATTTTCGAGAGGTTTTATGTGGTACATAAAGGCTTTAAGGACTGTATTTGCTCTTCTTCTTTTTGTGGATTTATATATGTGTGTGTGTGTATATTAAAAATAAATGACATTTTAAATAGGATGGTCTGGACTCAAACTAACAGCAACCAAGGAATTCAAAATTAAAGCTCGTTCTTTATTCTTAATTGAGATAAAAAAAAAGGAAGTGGTGAGGAGAGGGGAAAATAAAGACACTCAATTTCAGTGTCGGCCAAGATTTTGATTTCACTGGGTTTTGTTAGTTTAGGTCAAAATGTGTAATGTCATTTTAAGTATAGATTGCTTCTTAAAAAATAGTTTCCTTGTTTTTAAAAGGAATAAATCCTGAAAAGTTATGAAAGAAGTATTAATTATAATACTTAACACGTAGTGCTTTATGGGACGTATTGTGCTCTCGGTTGCAGGGGTGTAAATCTAGAATAATCCTAGTAGAATTAGGGGTCAATCCTGCAATCCATGGAAATAAACGGGAGGGCTGCCTTGAGTATAGCAGGTGCAGGACCAGACATTTATTCTAGATTCACACCACTATAAGGGTGAAATCATTCCTGTATAGAGGACTAGCAGAAGGCCCATGTCTCGCTTAAATATACTTTGAGGTCTTAAGTGGAATTTATGTGCAGCATAAGCTTTTTGCCAGTCCTCTGCATGGCATTGACCCTAACTGAGAGTAGAATTTGGCCCCCTTTATTCCAGACATTGTGCAAAAATTACGTAAGTACTTTTTAACTGATAGATTGGAAACTTTCTCTCATCAGATGCTGTAAATAGCTATTTTAGCAAGTTTCCCAATGAATCATGTTTTTAATGGACCAGAAAGACACTGAAGAGGGAAAGGATAAAGTCAGATCTATCCGATAAATACGAACTTATAATTTTTTAAACAAAACTCTCTAATATTAAATGAACAGATGAAATTTAGTTTTGTAATTTCTGTAGTATGGACTTTCATGAGGTTAATGCTGACAATATTGTAAGTGTATTATAAAAAGAAAGTAGGGACAAAGCATATTTTGCATGAATGATCACTAGCCAATTTTCAATAATTGATCAATATATTTAAAACTTGCCTCTGGTGGGAGACCTTTTTTGTGCCACGTTTCAATCCAGAGCAAGAGGTTTTCCTCTGGCAGTTCTCAAACCTTCTCCAATTTGAGTTGGTGGGTCTTAGCCCAGTGCCTCATGGGCAAGTGTCCACATCCCAAAACCACTCTCGCAACTGGCACACGTTGGAGGCCAGATCCTCAACTGGTGTAAATTGGTGCAACGCCATTGGTATCCATGCAACTACCTTGGTTTACTACCGCTAAGGATCTGGCGTGGGTACATTATTATTTTGGCAATCTCAGCAAGAGAGGCCAAGGACTTGAGTGGTCCTGAAGACTGAATTCACTTCTTGATTCCTAGAGCCCAAACTCAGGATTGAAGCAAGCTGATGGGACGTTGTGTTGGAAGCTTCCTGTATATGCTGTACATGGTCAGTAGACCAATAGAGGACTTCAGTTTTTGAGATTGCCAATCCAGTACCATTCGCCAGCAATGACTTTACTAGAAGTTGTGTCTCTCTATATACTTAAGATATCCTGTATTCTATAAAATACATGCAAATCCCTTTTATTGGGATTTTTAACTGGAAATTCTGACTGCTTTTACAGTCATGATATTGTAATGCCCAGTGTTACTCGAAAGATCATACTTCAGGCATATATAGAGAAACCAGTTAGTACCTAAACAAAGATTCTAACACCATTGCACAAAATATGCTCTTGGGTATCTTTGTGTTGAATGTAAATTGAAGATGCTAGATGTACATGTCACCACTTCTGGTGACGATCATTACTAAGCGTCCAGATAGAAGGAACCAAAAGGAAGAATCGTTTCAAAGCGTGTGTAAATCTCTATTCAAGTGTAACAGTGTTTGTTTTATTTCTCACTGTGAAATATATTTTGGAGTTAGAGAATACATGTTATTAAAACAAAATGTAATTTAAAAAATGTGTGCTATGCTCCTTGAGCCATTTTTATAATATGCCAATAATACATTTCCTGTCAAATTTTCTTATTTGGCTTTTGTAACTGTACAAAATCTTCTGTACTTCAGCTTTTGTGAGTATGTAGCACATGTAGCTACTGTTTGATTGTCTACTGTTGAATGGGGAGATCTGCTACGAAATGTATTTTAAAATCCTGAAGCAAATACTAAGTCATGGAGGTGTGATTTTTCAGTGGTGTCGGGCACCTTTATCTTCCTTTGATTTCATTTGGATTTGTGGGTGCTCAGCATTTCTGAAAATCAGACACAGGGTGTCAAAAATTAGGCACCTAGATAAAAAAAGCCTGAATTTCAGAGGCACTCAGAGTGAAAAATCCATCAGCTTTGCCCAATTTGAGTGCTCATGGTTGAAAAAATTGGGTTTAAGGTTTTAGTGGCACAATTTCAGTGATGTTCAGAAAGGACTTTCCCTTTTCTTTTTAGACTGTGGCAGACAATTCCCACTGGATATGGAAGTCTCATGGAAGTTACCTAGTTACTGTAGTTGGTTCAGAGAAGACCAGCCCAAATAGAACAGTCCAGAAGTTGTTTCTGGGATATATGTGAGAAACATCTGAGTAGAAAAATATGACAGTGCTCTACAGTACTGGTGCAAAGAACTAAATGCGTGCAGCATTGTTACTACAGTGTTATGGCCCATTATTTTCCAAGGGACTGATCCTCCAAGGTGCTGAGGGCTGTTAAGCAGCTTGCAGGATCCTAATATTTAATTTTTCTACAAGGGCTTTACCAGAAGACTAAAACCAATGGGCTACATGAAGTAGGCCATGGTTTGCTTGGAAGATCCATGTCATGATTCCCATTGTGCATGGACCTCAGTGAATCATAGCTAAAGTTCTCCTGGATGTAAAATTCAGAATTCAAAGTCTTTTTCTGTGTGTTCCCCAAAGCGACAAGTTATGCCCATATAGCTTACATTGATGGTCATAACATTAACAGGTGTACAGAAATTATGTTTTTGTGGCAGTTATCAGAGGTAGAGGTTCCTCAAATGCTTTTTAGGATCAGACAGCAGTTGGGAGGGGTGAAATCAATTTAAGATTGTTTTTTTCACTGCAGCAAGCGGGTTATCTCTTCCAGTAAAGAAATTCATGGTCAGTAAATAATAATGGGCTGGTATTCTAAACAGTAGCCTACTGGAACTGTGGTGATATTCCTGTGACTGAAATCTATGGCAGTTTTGCCATTGAAATGAAAACAGAATTGGCTCCTTGTACTTGTGGAATCTGATCCAAAACTCACTGAAGTCAGTGGGTGTCTTGATGCTAATTTCAGTGAGCTTTGGACAGGCCCGTAATATAGACCCTAATCTGGATTCAGGTTTCAGCACCAGTGGTGTAAGTCTGGCATAAACTCCATTGACTTTACTTGTGCTGATGTAACTGAGATCAGGGCTGGCACCCGGCTGCCTTGAAACCTTGCAACAAGATGGTGAAATCTCTTTAGTTTGGTGGATCTCATGAAATCTCCAATATCTGAGTTGCCAGAAATATCAACTAGTGAGATTTCAACAAGATCACATCTGAAGTTGACTCTCAGCCATGATTTGGACTCCAAAGTGAACTTCAGAGTCTGGCCTCTGACTAGTATGAATCCAGATCTTAACATTATCTCCTGAGCCCATACATACCAGAAGATAGATGCAGAGAGGATAGGGAGTCTGGCAAAAAAAAGCTATTCCCAAAGATTTAACGACATGGTAACAGGAAAGATAATGAAGGGCACTAGGTAGAGTCACATCAAGACAGAGTCTACTTTCAACAAGGATAACAGTTCCTTGTTTGCTGTTTCTTGTTCTTATAGGAAAGGTGTAATAGTCAAAATGTTCACTTCTGGGAAACTTTGAACTGTCAGTTCTGCTGAGAATCTTTTATGGGTTCTGGTCTTTTTCTCTCATTGCTTAAAAATGTATTTATTACTAAGATGCCAGAGGCAATATGTCAAAGCTGAAAGGATCAGGTTGGAACTGCATTTCTGGTTAAATCCTTCACCATAAAACTCTCTTTAAATAGACTTTCTGATGATGTTTTCCATGGCTCCAGAGGATCTTTAACACAACAGAATATTCTGAAAGAGCCAAATGTACAGCCAGCTCTGGGAATGGGGAAGTTCAAAAGACTCTAGCCAACTATAATCCCACGAGGTGTTCCTCTTCATCAGCAGAACTAAATTCCCCATCAGGGTCACAACAAAGGCAGGCCTGTGGACACGCCCCTCCCCTGCTCACAGTAGCCAGTGGAGCTGCGAAAGTGCAGGGCAAACCTCAGGATGCATCCTGTCAGAGGAAGCAGCAGCGCTGGCGCCGAACCAAGCATGCCCAACATGCACACACACACACAGTGCAACATAGCCCCATGGCTTTTTGCTACTTGCCAGTGATTTGCTTAGAACAGAATCCAAATGGTAACTCCCCCCCCCCGCGCTCAATTTACATCCTTACAAAGTAGAGCAGTACACAGAGGTTTTATTTTTTCCTCCATTTCATTTGTGGTTTCAGCAGGACCCGGGATTTTCATCTCTCCCTGCCACTCCCTCCCCCGCACATTTTGTGTGTGTTTGAAATGCCAAGCCTTTGTGTGCCTAAGGCTGGAAGGATGTTTAACATCATCTGTTTACATGTCATTACAGAACAGTCTTATCAGGAGACCCACACCCCTCTAAAAGCACCGCCATTTTCAATGGGAACGTCACCACAGCTTGCCACAGTGGCTACTTTTTCAGTGCTGCTCACTGAGTTTGAAGTATTTGGTAACTTCTCGCATGGGTCTCAGCCGAGGATGTGATCATGCACTTTGCTTACTACTTTAATGAGGAAGAAAGCTTTCTGTAATTTATTTATTTCTTTAGGTCAGTCTTCAAAATCTTGTCCACACCAAAAATAATGAAATGTGGTCCCTTGGTTTAAAGAAACCACTTGAAAGGTTCAGTATTCCCGGGTGTTATTTCTGGCTTTTTCATCTGTCTAGTTGGAAACACACTTCCTTACACTGCCAGACATAGCACTCGGGCCTATCACATTGCTGCCATTACTTGTAGTTCAACATTCTTTTCATCTCCCATGCCAGTTCATACAGGGACATTAAATGTCACCTTTAGCAACGCCAATCCTCCACACAGTGACCATTTTCTTGGTTTCCAAACACTGTGGCTTTCCAGCACTGCAGTTTAGAAGCCCTATGTGTAGTAACAAAGGCAGTCAGTGTGATCTGACTCAACCTACCAAGGCTGTTACTGTATATTAGAGCTGGTCACATTTTTCCAAAATCTGATTTGTCAATGCAAATTTTGAACTTTGACCACCAGGAAAAATGTTGATGTTTTGACATATCACTCAGTCAAACACTTGACCTAATAGCCATTACTCACTGTACTCTAGAACACCACTTCCTATTCAATAGCGCTTTTTTAACCATAGGAAGTTTCGCTTTGCTCATGGAAGATTTCCAGAACAGCAGAGGTTCAGCTAAGTGTTTAATACAATTCAGAGCTTTCTGGATGCTGTGCCAAAATTAGCCAAACATTCTGAAGTTATGTAGGTCACTAATTGTATATATATTACTCTTTTTCTGTGGATAGCTCATGCCATCATCCTCTTCTTTTATTTTATTTTATTTTATTTGTATAGCAGTAGTGATTAAAGGTCGCAACTGAGATCACAGCCCCATTGGGCTGTTTTAGGTAGGTTGGATTCTCTCAAGGAGAAAAAAGGGGACACTACAATTCCTAGTCTTCTCCAGTTGCTCAATCAGAAACATAGCATTTGCTCTTTTTTAGATTAGTCTCTCAAGTCAACAATTATACTGTAAGTCCTTTCTCTTCCTTCCTTCATATGATTTTATTAAGAGAGGTTGGTTACTGCATGAAGACAGTATCTGAAATGAGAATGTTCCCAAGGTGCATTGTCTAAAGGAACAAGAATTATTACGCCCTGACTGCTAGGGTCTCAGAAAGGTGTGGCGGTGCAGTTATAGTGTTCCTGCAATTCTGCAACTATAAGTCTTGATATTAGGGCTATTTCAATTGCCTCCAGAAAACATCAGACCCGGCATGAACCTTTGCTCATTTCTAGAACCAAACGGAATTGAACTTTCTTCATGATTTGGATTTGAAACATTTAATGAGCCAGGGGTTTCCCCGCCCCATTGTCCTTTCATTTTTGCCAGCACTGCAGCTCCTTCTCCCAATCAAAATCAACACCAGAGTCTGATCTCATGGTATTTCTAGCGGTGTCTGCGATTGTCGGAAATTCACTGAGGCAGCGTTTTCCTGTGAGAGTCATAGCTCCGTGCTTGCAAACTCCAGGAGCTGGGGCCATTCAGAGAAACTTCTGAACATTTGCGTGTTTGCTGGGCTCTGACCACCAAAGTTTTTGAAATGTACCCATCCCTAGTTTGTGTGAGCAAAGTCCTGCCTCGTCTTGCATGGGTGCCCTGGGGTACTCAAGGGTAGCTGTAAAACAGTCCAGGAGGATTCCAGCCAATTGCTCTCTTGAGACGCTGCTAACCCACTGGTGAACCATCCAAAGGGATGGAATCATATCTCCCAGTGCTTTGGCATGGATGCTACATTCAGCAGTAGACACTATGGCTCACAGTGACTCTACGAGTAGTAGAGAGACATATGCTATAAGCCGTGATTCCCACGGGCCCTCAGAGCTATCTTGCCACGTCCCAGCAAGCTTGCTTCTAGACTCTTTGCTCAGTCACGACTGCTTTTCTCTGTTCTGCTCCACTCCACTCCCTGGACTGAAGTGTGCTTTTGAAAGGCCTACGGGTGGCACTCCCGCAAACATGCTACCAGTTGAATTAGGTGTGATGCATGCCAAGTTATCCCTGCGTAAACTACAGTCATGATCACTGACTGGAACCTGCTGGGTTGGATGAACTGCCCCAGTGTTCGTTACCAAGCCAGGGACATTATACTTGGGGCACTGTTACTAAGGTAGGGCAAGATTTACCCTACCTCTTTAAAGAAGTCAGATGGACACAACCAGCTATCGATCGCATCTCCTCTAGCAGAGCATGGGGGAGTACGGGGCATGTGGTAATAATACTCTAATGTTGAGCTGTATGTGTATTTGTGGTAGAGCGCAACATTCCGCTAAATGTGTACTGTTCCTTGCTCCGGCTTTACAGATCCTTTCACCTGGATATTATCATGGGGCCACATTTGCTTTCTTTCAGGGAATTCACCCATGTGAAGAGTTAATGTGTGGCGTGAACTTCACAGTGTCTGTCAGTAACTGAAGTAACCCAGGCCTCTGCATATACCTGCTCCAATGAACCTTATCACTGTGCAGAGGTCTCGCTGCACCTGTATGCTCTGTAAAAACAAGTGGTGTTGTCTCCATTCTTTCTCCCCACTTCTCGCCATTCTACTAGCAATGCAACACGCGGTAGCTTCTGAGAAAAGATGTGCCAAATTAATGTATGTAAAACTATATTTTGGCTTTTGAAGGTGTCACGGAATGGACTTACTGGCCCCCTGGGGCCAATACTGACCTTTTTTTTAATCGTAATTGGTAACAAGCTTTGGGGTTATTACATTTTGTTAAGTGGAAACACACAGATGTCAACTGCTGCTTCCTAATTTTTCGGTGTGTTCTAAAACAGTGCTTGATTTTAAAATGTATGCTGCTGTAGATGACACAATAAATGTCTTCTCCTTTTTGCATGTCTGTTCTGAGATGAAACTGAAGTTTCAGGCAGATCCAATGCCAGCTGTGTCCTTGCCGTAATGTTACCCTTTGGGGAGCTTGCAGGATGCTCTTATTAAAGAAGGTGATTCGTTTGGTGGGAATCGTGGTGTTTAAGGCATGAGAGACCACCAGATCATCTCGTCTGACCTCCTGTATATTACAAGGCACCACCCCCCCCCCCCCCCCCCCCGTTACCCCTGCATCGAGCCAGATTACCTGGATTAGACTGAAGTATTACAGCTCTCAAGCGAAGAATAGGCAAAGAACAGGAGGCACCGAGGAGCACCAATAGCTGCGACCCCTGCTATGGCAGGGAATGATTTGGTGAGATATGCCCATATGAGCCTAGCGAGGGACCCATGTTCCACGCTGCAGGGGAAAGCCAAAAACCAACCAAAACCCCTCAATCCCTGATCATCTGACCTGAGGGAAAATTCCTTCTCAGTCCTGAAAATGGCAATCAATATGACCCTGGGCAAGAGCCACCTGCCGAGAGTGAATTCTCTGTATTGCCTCAGAGTGATGCTTGCCTGGGGTACCATGGTTGTGAGGTACCTCGCTACCACCTGCCCTTAGCAGGAGGACCTCGTCTGTGGCTGCTGTGGTCACACAAACAGTCCCGTCTAGGCTTCCCAGGCCGCGCCATCTCTCCACTGCTTAGCAATTGGCATGCTCCAGCCTCCGCGTCTTCTAAGGATCTCCCTGGAGTGTCCAGACCCTCGGCCCCTGGACATATTTGAAATTATTCACAGATTCGCTGCTTCCAAAGGGCAGTGCCGCCCAGTGCCCCAGTTTCAACTCAGCTCACTGCTCGGCTTAACCCACTCCACTTAGATACATTTCTGGGGAAAGCAGGTATACGTTTATGTAACAAAGCGCAGAGATTCACATGATAGCCAGTAGAAGCATTGGAAATTCCTAGATAGATATCAAACCAAATGCTAACATGCATGCTACAGGCTAGATTTAATTAACTCGCTACTTTCCTGTCTTGCAGAGAAATGCTTGTCCAAATCCTTGCCCCATTTTACAGCCAGGCTTCACTGTGATCCTCCTTTCATGAGACAGACACACTGTCAGCTTGTCTCCTAGGTGAAGTACCCAGTGTGTTTCTTTGTGCCTCAAGATACACCAGTTTCACCCTAAATCTTTATTCATAAACAGGACACGCCTCGCTGTTTGGTTCATCCGGCAGTTGTCTTCCCCGTAGAGTTCGCACACTCTTATTCAGCCTGTGGCTCAATATACAACTAGGCCTACAATGTGAGGCACACAATATGCCAGCGGTTTTCAACCTTTTTTCATTGGTGGGAGCATTAAAACATTTTGAATGGAGGTGTGGATCTCTTTGGAAGTCAGTGATCCCCCCCACTGCAATATGCAAGACCCACATGACCAGAGAGGGAGACAGGTATCTGTTGCCTCCTGCCTGAAAGGAATATTTCCAAGGTACATCATTGCCTGGTTACCTGACTTAACTCCAAGAATATAATGTTCAGTATACATACATAATCCCTTAAATATTAACCATATGCACATTTCACAATGATTATGTCAACCAGCGGGCTACTGGCTCTCGATGGAGACCTCGCATACCATCCTTTGGTGAACTGTTATGCATATATCTGTAATGCTGACAAACCCCAGTCATGAGTGGGCAAGATTGAACCTGGGACTGCTGAAACTTAGTGTATGAACCTGTACTACATGAGCTAAAAGCCGCCGTTTTCTTAGCCATGGCTGTAGCAGATTCATCAAACTTTATCTGGGCTAGGTGCCACTGGAGCAGGACAGAGTGCCACACCAAGCAGGCATGGGTTACATATCCAACCCGGGGCATCCCTGTAAAGCCCTGCACGTGCCCTGTGAACTCTGCCATGTGGCACAAATGGGGGGGTTGGGTCATGTAGTAGAAAGTGAGAGCCTGAGACATGAGGCCTAGTATAACGGGCCTAGCTGCAAGATCTGAGGCCTGAACCAAAGTCTGGCTTTAGGCAGCAACAGCTGCTTGCCTGCTTACAAGGTCACCGACTGCTACAGGAACTTGGTAGAAACGCAGCATTTTTAATTCACTGGCATGCCTAAGGAGGAGTACCAGGAACACAGTATTGTTAAAGCACTAATAGTCCTAATGCCCCCAGTACATGGTGATTGAAGAAACACAATCCTGGGAGACCATACCGATGCTTCCTGAACAGAAATACAGTACAGGCTTTCCCCAAGATACGGTGGTGCATAAACACCATCATCAGAGGCAGTACAGCACCACACCGACCTTAAGATAGAAGAGACAGGATGCTGGAGGAAAAGTCTGTCCTTGTGGAAGCGAAGGATAGCACACTCGCCAACGTCAGAGACGCAATGTGAAACTTGTTCATACTAGGGTATAACAAAGGACTTCCAGCAGAAGACTCTTTGTCCGGCTGAAGGGCTACCGGGAAGTCCCGCTGTTAACTGAGCCGGTCCATTGTGAAGAGCATACATGTCCTAGTGTACCTGTAGCTCCTATGGGGTGCTAGCACCATGCTTTGCGTGCAATAAACCTGGCCCCGTGCCTTCACTGCTTATCCGAGTCTGTAGTAATTTATGGGGCATGCTTAAGGAGGGCTAGCGATTCAGCGAGCTGCAGAAGCTGAAACGGCATCCAAAAGGGAACTCAGTCCAGCAAGCACGCCCGAAACTGAGCCCACCCTGACCAGTCTTTGAGTGCTGGCTGACAAATGCAGTCTTCGTCTTTGCGGGTACAAACCCTTCGCTATCAATGGAGCCATGCATTCTTGGTTTAACACCAGTGGCATTACACCAGGGCTGAATTTGGTCTACTAGCACCACTGCAAATGTAATACAGCACACCTTAGCTATAGAGCCTAGCAATCAGAGGTGGGGCAGCACTATTGTGTGACCGGGTCATTTTTCCCTGTCAAAGAGGATTGTTGCATCTAACAGTCTCAGGAGTTTTGTCCAGTCAAGTTTTAAACATGCTAAGACATGGGGCTTCCATCGTGTTCCTTGAGGGGGATTCCACAGGCCAACAGACCATTCTAAACTGTTTCCTTCTGTTTTCACGTTATCATTGTCATCCTTTACTACCCCTTCTTTGGCCTGCCCCCCAAAAATTTCTATCCTTCCGCAATGGTCACGTTTGTAGCTGACAAACAGGACAAGATCCCCATATTTTGGGCCATCTCTTCAGCTGGTGCCAATGGACAGAGCTCTGTTGACGTCCTTGGAGCTGGGCCCAGTTCCATCAGGTAAGGAGAGTTGTTCTTTGTACTTAGCATACGTCAAGCCAGATCATACATCATGTAACTGGGCAGGGCGCCTGGCGAATGGGAGATGTCAAAAAGATGTTGTCTATAAGTTAGTTTATCAGTTGACATTTTACATCAGGTGCCAATAGAGGGGGCAGAGTGCTCACGGTAAAACACATGGGTTGTGGCTTCACACCCAGCTATAGCATTCACTCATGTTCCAAACTGCACTGTCACACTCTGAGCACTCAGAAGTGAGCGTTACTACAGCATTTAGTGGCCTTAAACTCCACTGAGTTGAATGGAAGTTAGGTGCCTGACTATCTTTGTGAATGTCTCCCCAGGGGTCGTAGGTTTCTAGGTCCTTTCTGAGAATCCTGTAGCTACCGGTGTGCCATACTGTTTGGAAGGCCTCACTGGCAAATACTAACAGCACGCTAGTGATTTGCTTTGTAAATGAGGTCAGCGGAGCTACAGCAGTTGAGGATCAGGCCCATCCATTCTGGATGGACCTCCCCATGAGACGTCCTAAGGCATATACAGCATACATGCGCCAGCATACGCTATTCCAGCTTTGGATGCTCCGGAGTCTTGGTTTATAATATGGACGTGATTTTTCCCAGGCTTTAGACATGCCCTGCCAAGACAATCCCGATCACCAATAATTTCATGGCCAACTCTCCTCCGGTATCATATTTCTGATCGTATAGCATACTGTTAACATTACACCACCTTAACCATTTCACACACCTCACACTGTTAAATGTGCAGCCACCCAGTCCTAGGTGAGCAGTTTACCTTAAAAGAAAGAGCCAGTAAGGTTTGAATCCACAGCCCGGCCCCCGGACTTGAGTTTGGGTAGGGTTTTGTGGCCTGCCTTGTGCGGGAGGTCAGACTAGATGATCATATTGGTCCCTTCTGACCTATGAGTCTATGAGTCTATGAGTCTATGAGTCTGCAAGGTCCAGCTCCTCAAAGGTTTTTAAGCACCTAACTTCTGTTGATTTCAATTGCCCTAAATAGATTTGAGGATCTCAGCACAAATCTTGCATAACTTAGAATCATAGAATAGAATCATAGAATATTAGCGTTGGAAGGGACCTCAGGAGGTCATCTAGTCCAACCCCCTGCTCAAAGGGGTGCTAGCACCATGCTTTGCATACAGTAAACCTCAGCTAAATCATCTCGGCGAGGGTTTTGTCAAACAGCAGCTTAAAAACCTCTAAAGATGGAAATGCCACCACCTCCCTAGGTAACCCATTCCAATGCTTCATCACCCTCCTAGTGAAAAACTTTTTCCTCATGTCCAACCTAGACCTCCCCCACTGCAACTTGAGACTGTTGCTCCTTGTTCTGTCATCTGCCACCCCTGAAAACAGCCTAGCTCCATCCTTGTCCCTGGCATAAACTGTGAATTGCATTTGAAAGTAAAGCTTTGAACGCCATTCAGCATTTGTCATCCTCCCTCTCTGAAAGGGGCAGATTCTGGTATCTGGGGCAGCAGATAAGGGTGGCAATGGCTGTCGTACTGGGTAAACAATCAGCAGAATAAATGCAGCGCTAGAGATGCAAAGGCTGTATGTTAAATCAAAGGGTGTAAATTAGGATGCCATGGAGCAGACTGACACATAAGATAGTGACATAGCACAATGGGTGACACAGAACAAAGGTGATTGACAGGCTAGGTTTTGCACAAGCTAGCTAGACAAGGTCAGTAGAAAATGTGCTTCCCAATGGGATTGGGTCCAACACTGACCCTCTGCACAGGGTGAATTCTGCCTGACACAATAGACAGCACTTATGTGAGCAAGCACCTAAAGTAAAGGAGAAACTGGAAAAAGAGCAGGCTTTGCCTCTGCCCATCACATAGCAATCCTGCAGATAGGCCAGGACTATTTATCAGTCACCTCGTGGGAGAGCCACAGATTGCTGCTACTCAAAAACAGGCCTGAACAAGGCCAGGGTGAAATACTGCATCATATTGTTCATGAGATTAAGCCTCAATAAAATCAAATAAACAAACACAAACAAAGCAGCTCTCTTATTACAGTGGTGGCTGCATTAATAATATATCAGCATACACAAAGACACTGCGCTCTTGGCTATGACTATATAGGGCAGACCCTCTGCTATGGTGGACGCGTGATCAGCTCAGCTGGCGGGGGCAGGGAGAGGGGGGGGGCGGCATGTGTGTGCAAAGTTTCCTGGCTACTGACTCCAACCACTATGCAAAACTGCCCAAATGGTCCCAAATGTTTCTATGACATCTGGTCATTGCCAGGTCACAGATGTGCCCCAGCCACATCCCTCTGCCTCCGTTGCTGGCTACAGATAGGGCACGAGGCTACGGGGAGGAGGCCGTCATACAGATGGTTAGCATAATCAGTTGCCCCCTGGAGGGGGGCAGCACAAATCTTAGGTTAGCTGGTTGCTCAACCAGGTCAGCTTGGCAAGCCCTAAGTCAAAAATTGCCATCACCACCTTACATTTGTGATAAAAGTACCATTAAAAACAAAACAGTCAGTGTTGGCAATTCTAACCCTTTGTAATTGGGGGAGATGGATGTGAGTGAGCGAGAGTTGAGAGCTTGCCACAGTACTTGATGCTGAAGGGTGGGTGGGGGGATGACTGGCGGAGCAAGATTTTTTCTTTCCGTTAGATTTTTTTCAGGCTAGTTTCAGTCTGGTTGCCTTTCACGATCCCATCCCGGGAGTCACAACCCACCGGCTCAGAAAGCATAGGTGAGGCGATCGGTCACATTTTATTTAAGCCCAGTGGGTGAAATGTGTGAGCTCTCTCTCTCCCTTGCTGAAATATCAGCTGCATTTCAAGGCCAAGGGGCTGCTGACATTTCGGAGCCTTCTGCTCCACACATAGCTGGCTAGGGAGCGTTCTGTGTTTTTTCCTGGTTTTGAATCCTCGCCTATTACAGAAATGATTACAAATCCACAGCACAAGGTGGCAGCGCGTCCCAACATTCAGGCTCCACATTTCTATTTTAGCCTTTGTGAAAAACCGGTTTACATTGTTCAGGCTTTGAGTCTCCCCTCTACCTACCCCCAATAGTGTCATGTCTCTAGTGAAGACGGGCCCAGCAACCATTCAAATCGTGGACTAGGCCGTGCCCTGCAGATCTCATGCTGTCAGACAGATGGTTAACACAATCCGTTGCCAAGTTTTGCGCTGCTCCAGGTGTGATATTTTACGCAAATTATATATGAAAGTAGGTTACATATTTGCAAATATAACCCTAAACTTCAGCTTATGGGCTCTAAACCCTGACCGCAAGCTGTGGCAGGGGGAGACCACAGAGGTGCACAAAACTTGGAAGCTGGAATTGGGGGTGGGGGGGTGGGAAAGAGGTATTAAGTAGATCGTGCCAGGAGGAAGAGAGTTGCTGGGTGTCTCTAGCGTGTTTGGGCAGTGTTTGCGGGGGCTGGGTGGGGAAGTGTGTTGCGGTGGCTGGATGGGTGTCTGCGGCACGACTGGTGTCCGGGAGGCAGTGTCTTGGAGGCAGCAGGATGGGGGAACTGTGGATCGGAGGGGGGGGCGGGGAAGATGGCAATCTCTTGGAAGAAGCTGGGTGCGGGGTGTCTGGTGGGAGACTGTGTGTGTGGGAGCTAGAGCACCAGCGGGATGCTGGGGTTACCTAGGGCACTGTAGGATGTTCTTGAGGCCAGGGGTGAGGGAAAAGTTCCTCTTCATCTTGTCCCAATGGCCACCGCCTCTGCTTGTCACCTTTGCCCCTTCCAACAGGGAAACCTTCTGTTCTGTGGGCACTCCAGTGGCTTGGGTGGCGACAGTGGTTCCCACAGCCCAGTGATGCTGTGGGAAGGGCTGCGTCACACAAGATGGCTGATGCTTGGCAGCCCTGTGTAATGGCAGCCATGAGTGGCTGACTGGGAGAAGAAAGGAGAGACCAGGAAACACGGGGGAAACTGCTTTGGGAGACCGTTACCTCATAAAGCTCAGACTGTTTATTATTGTCGGGCCCCGTCCTGGCCATATGAAACTGGGGACACAGCTCACCTCAACTTCGGTGGCCACCAGGCCTGCAAACACTTGGGCCCAGGGGTAACTTGACTCACGTGAGCAGCCCTATAAAATGTAATGCAACAATTTACTTGAGCAAACTTACACGAGAGGTTTGTTGGGCTGGCGGGCTGATTCTCACTTCGGTGGTGATGGGCCCCGGGTGCAACTCTTAGTTGAGCGCTGAAGAACAAATGAGGGTAAACCAGCCAGCACTAAATTTCGACTGGAAACTTGACAGTTTCTAACCATCAGAAGCACAAGGTTCTGGAGCAGCCTCCCAGTAGCAATAATGGGGGTAAGAAACCGACCTCGTTTTAAAATGAAGCTTGATCAGTTTATAAATGGGATTACATGAGCGCGTTGCTTGCAGTTGTATTAGCAGGGGGGCTCAGTGTGACCCAGAAGGTCCCTGCCAGTCCTATGTATGTAGCTAAGCACCTGCCCTGTGGCCACGATCCTGCAATTCATTACATGTGGGTGTACATCTGAGTGGTGCCCCAAGGAGGGCATGCAGTTGTATTGACTTCAGTGGCAAGGACGGGGGCTTTTGTAGGAAAATCTTGGCTCAAGTGAAGAGGTCATAGTTGTAAATCTTTATTTACTTGCCTTAAAATTGATCCATAGTAGAAAGTATATTTCTATCTGATTTAATTTTCCAAAGGAAGCATCTGCGTTATAACGTGAGGCAGCTCTAAATATTACAATGCCACACCAGCCATCATTATTTTTATTTTGTGCCTCTACATCTCCATGATAAAGAAACCACAAAGCTGGTTCCCGTTGCTCACATTAAGCCATGAGAATGTTAAACAAAGGATCAAAATGATACTTTTACAAGAAGAGCTGACACGGTGCCCAGGAGCGATACAGCGTAGGATGATGACCCCTTACAGAGGACGTTAGGGTCCCTGGAATTGAAAGGTAAGATTGTAATTAAAAAGGAGTGATCTGAATTACTTTTTTGGGAGTCTAGATAGGTACAGTCTAGTTTTAACGAGGGAACTACAGATGTAGGGCTTGAAGCCAATGGAAAGGCTCCCACTGATTTGAATTGACTCCTGATTTGAACAGGCCCGTATGGTGATGTTGCCCATTAAATGCCTATTGATGCCTCCTAAATGCTTTGCAGTTCTAGATCACTGGATTAAAGGCAAAGTACTTGACAAAGGCCAGATTTGGAGATGTGGACTTTGCTCTCTCACATGCCCACCATTGCAGTGGGAGGAGAATTGAATAAAATCTCAATGTTGACCAGTGCCTACAAGAGCCAAGCTTGGAGGGGAACCTATGGCCCAGGAAAATATGAAAATATTCCCCATATGAAAATAGCAGACAGCACCCTCCCCTGCCACCACCTTCTTCTTGGACCTTGAAGAGGACTCTCTGTGAGGTCAGGATCCGTACGGGGAGTGAACAGATGGGGACAGGGCTGGTTGAGGTTAGGGAATGCGAGGCCCTGCCCTGGGTAGGGAGGGCTTTCTCAGTCAGACTTGCCCATTCTGGGGGAGCTTCTTTGGGACTGTATGACATTCCCCACAGAGCCAACTCCATGGTGTGCTCCTCCTGGGGGGGCTGAAGTGGAACTGTACTACCAGGAAATGGAGGGGGCAGGATGCTGGGGACAGTTCTGCATCTGAGGTATGTCCGTGGTCCCCGTCGCCACAGCCTCCCAGATCTTCACGCCCTTTAATGTAGTGGTCCTCCCCCAGATGGGGCAGGACAGTGCTATTGTCCCCACTTTACCGGTGGGGTACCGAGGTGCAGAAAGATGTAAATAGAGTGGGATTTCCAAGAACGTCTCAATGCCTGACTCCGGCCAGTTTCTGTGAGAGTTAAGCGCCTCTTAGATGCTTTTGAAATCCCTAGTGGGCACCTAAATTCCTTTAAAAATCTCAGGCAGATCACTGAAGGACAGCTCTCACAGGAAGTGGGCGGTGGGGTAGGGAATTAAACCCATCCCTTCTAAGGCTAAGGCTGGCACGTGAATCACCGCATCCTTCACTGCATGGAAGCCTAGGCCATCTGCCCAAGTAGCCAAGGGCTCCTGCAGCCAGGATTGTGGGCAGCCCTTGCAGCTCATTCTTCCTGGGGCTTCAACCCTACCCTCAAATGAACAATGGGAGGGGAAGCCATTGATGGATTTTCTCCCCCTTAGCATAATTCTGGGACTTTTACCATGGAAGAGGCCAACCCAGCTGTGAATAAGGACCTCAAGATTTGACCCAAAGCACTATCCTCCTTTATACAGAGAGGAATATTGAAGCAAAGGGGTTGTGACTGCTCCAATATCACCCAATGAACCAGTAGCCAAGACAGCAGTTGCTGCTCCCAGTTCCCTGCCCTACCCATTGGCTCAAAAACCACTTTGTTACTAACACAGTTACCACTAGGGACGCTGAAGCGGGAAGCAATCTTCAGCTGAAATCTATCAAACCACGAGAACACCAGCCACGAGAAAACTGGGGACATCGAAATAATCATGAATGACCAAACTAGTGATCCAGACTCTCCCTAGCAGCTGAATAAGAACTATCTGAGGCCGAGATTTGTAAATGTTACTGCTAATCGTGAGGCATGTTAAAGGGGACCGGTACCCAGCAGATGGGTGTGCTGTGCTTTCTGAAATGCTGTCCTCTTTTAAGCGGTCTCAAATTGGGCAACCAAAATTACATAGACAGGTGGGGCCAGCTCCCCTTCTGGTGTAAATTGGTTCCATTTCATTGACTTCCATGGCGCTGGGAGGGCAGCTGAGGACGGGGCTCAAGGAATGAAGGATCAAGTCCCTAATCTTCACTGCGGCAGCAGTGAAGATGTTTGGGACAAGAGGTTCCACCATGAGGATCCACAGAGAATTCGTATCGGCCATTCGTCGGCTCGTTTGTCAGGAGCTAATGCTGCAGTGTCTCGGATCGTGCCGTGAGGCTCACACGGAGGATATGCCATTCAGGTAGGCAGACGTTTTCCTCTTAGGACTGATTTTTTCAAGCAGTGAGAACTGAGTGACATAGTTAATGGGGCTGTTTTCTCTGGACACGGCCCGATGTCTGCGTGGAAAGGTCAGGTACTCCCGAGATTGCCATTTGCGCAGTCGCTTCTTTAATTCAGCCTGAACCTAAGGAAAAGAAAGAGGGCGGGGGGGGGGGGGGAGCAGAAGAGCCAAAGCATTGGACGTAGAACTAATGTGGCTACTCCAGCTTCATAGACATTGGGGCTAAGATGTTAAAAAATACCTGCCCAGTGTTAAGATTCTAAATCCAAATCTAGGGGCCTAACCAAGTGGCCTGATGTTCAGAAGCGCTCAGGACCCAGCAGTTCTCACTGATTTTTAGTTTCTCCCACCCCCCATCTCCACCCCTCATCCCGCTGTTCGTCAGGTCCCAGCACCATGTTTCTTGTGCTTTCTTCCATGCGGCCTCCAATTCGTGGTCAGACCAGCTGGAGCTCATCCACGAGGCCCTTGGCCTGTCCAAATTTAAGTCCATCTAAAAGACCCATTTCGGCCCTGTGAGAGTTGACTTGCGTATACATTAGTCTTCTTTTGGTCCCCTTCCCCTACCCTCTGTCCGGATAGTGCCCAGCACATTGTAGGTAGTAACATAATACACACAACACACGTCCTATTCTTATAGCCACAGAAATGTGTCTGCAGGGGCTGTCCATGAATAACGGAGGATCATAGAAGTGGATAGGGCTGGAAAGGACCTCAAAAGGGCATCTAAGCCGATTCGCTGCACTTAAGGCAGGCCTAAGTAGTAACTAGACCATACCTGAAAGGTGTTTATCTAACACATGCTTAAAAACCTCCAATGACAGGGATTCTGTATGTTGCATATGGTCTATATACACGCTGTACATTATAGTCTCAGAATTATTAGCAGGCTCACACATAAAGTGCTGCCTAAAGCAAAATGCAAAAACTCTCAATAGCGTCACAGAGTTTAAGGCCAGGCGGTAGCACGATGGTCATCTAATCTGACCTGCTGCTCAACACGGGCCGGAGAACCTCTCCCACTCATTCCTGCCTCCGGCCCACAACTTATGGTTGAACTGGAGTGTCCAAGGGTGGGATTTTCCAACGTACATGAGGGCAAGAGCCACAAAGGAATGTCGGTATCCACAGCGCCTAACGCCTAGGCATGCTGCTAGCTAGTGGAATTCTCCGCCTGGGGCACATCATAGTCGAGGCTCCTGTGGGCTGTGAGACTCGGGTCTCATTTTGAGTATTGGGGTTAGTGTGCAGGACTAGGTGGTGGAGGCCTGTGATATACAAGAAGTCAGAGTAGGTGATGAGTGGTTCCCTTCTGGCCTTAAACTCTATGCTCCTACAACTGGGCTCCACTGGGGGTAGAAGCAAGGAAAGGCCCAGTTTGAGAATCCCACTAGGCCTGAGTGAGGGCGCCGAGTAGCTTGTTAGTTGTGTGGTGCCGTCAGGGCTTTGACAGCTTTGCATGTGCCCACCGCAGGGAATTTAAGCCCCCGAGTGGTTACGTGGGACCTGAGTGGTGGCTTTGAGAATGTCAGTGCTGCCTCAGTGGTACACGTGGGTGCCTAAAGAGGTAGCAAGATGCCACACACCTTTGTGAACCTGACCCTTTGTGACTTAGAAACATAAGCCAAATTGGCAGCCTGTGGGTCCTGCATTCCCAAGTTACTTTTGTGCCTCAGAAAATCCAATCGGAGGCATCTATATGTGCTGATGGACTGAGCTGGCTTTTTTAATACTCTTTTTATCAGGCAAATTCACGTACGTTCCGGCCATCTGCACCACAAGCTCCATGAAGCACATATATAGTTTTAAAAAGTCCTGCAAGACCACTTGGCCCCTTCCCTTGGGAATCAACCACTTTTTAAAATGAATGGCACTTTACAATGTACCTTGGAAAATGTATTCAAGAGTCTTCACAATAACAAAAGAACATGAAACGAAGCCTAAGACTGAAGAAGAGTATCTGAAACCACACAGGCTGCCCTGGAGAAGAAAAGAGCTTGCTAGAAGAAATAAGAGCTAAACGAAAGCTTGATATATCTAGAGACCCAGACTCTCTCATGACAGGAGAATTCCAAACCCACTGGTCAAGGAGTCGTTACTTCAAGGCTGATGGGGAGCCTTCCTGTAGCAGACCAGAATTATATGAATTTAGACAAAGTAGAGAAACATAGACGGGAAGACAGATAAAGCTATTTCACGCTTTCAGGAGCAGCTCAAATTATGTAGGTGAGGACCTATTCTGGAAATTGGCACACAAGGAAAAATATGGAAGCCCGTGAGTTTCAAAGGTCTTACGCAATCTCATCTCTTGCTACTTACCTCTCCGTTTAAGAAGCAATATAGAAGAGCGACAACAAAGCCCTAGGAAATTAAGGAGAAAAATGTTATTTACAAGAATGTGAATTTCTGCACAGCAGGACACAAATAACTGTAGAGTGATGTCAAGCTAATTCATACTTTGATTAAGACACACAAGAATATAATTTTTCCAATCAGTATTTTGGTGGCGTGGCACTATTTATATGGCTTTCGTATTTAGACTAAACACAGTAATGGATTTCATATTGTATATGTGCATCATTGCCCTGTAATGGATATAAGCAAAACTGCATAACTGTGTGTTATGGTCCCTGTCCTACCAGAAAATAACTGAGATGCTCCTTTAGCACAAGTAGACGGGGTCTGTGATTTTTAAGGAAGGATAATCTGAGTTCTAGCCCCACTGTCATCTGACCTGCATGCAGAGCATAAAATCCTAGGCAGACATGGCTTTGTTAAAATGTGTAGCAGTCAATTATAAGGCTATAATTATATATCAGGGTTTTGACAGCATCTTTATAAATACCAAGGTAAAGACTGTCATCAGTAAGATCAACAGAGACGTGACATGCAATCAGAGCTATGCAACTAAACAGTGTGTTTTTAAGTATCCGAGTGTGATATTTTCCAAAACAGAAGAGACAATTGTTTATGCAAATACACCCTGGAATGTCTTTTCAGAAGCCTGAAAATATTTTTCTGTAACAAACAAACCATACCCTGACCCCTGGTTCTTCTCTTGGACTAGCCCTCCCTGGGGACCATCATAGAGGGCATCTAGAGTAGACACTCCATGATAAGGACAGAGATATTGCGGGTTCAAAATTTCCACCACCCTAGGCTTTCCCTTTTGGGATGTAGGTTTCCCAGCATGGCATATATCTAATTTGAGTCAAAAGATAATTAAAAAATAGTAAGCTATAAAAACTTAAATTTCTTATAGATACTGTTTGTGGCAAAATATTTCTTTGGGGTGGAATTTCATCAGTTCCTAAATAACTTAGCAATGGTTTTAATGGGACTTGTGCTCCTAAGTGACTTAGGTAGTTTTGGAAATTACAGCTCTGGTGTATTTCTTTCTGTTTCTAAAACCAAAAAAAATTGCCTCTCTATAGCCCTGTGTTTCTTGACCGTAATTCAATTTGCCTACAAAACTGTGCAATAAAAGGAAACACCACCAACAGCCTAATCACATAACAAAATCCAGCTATAATAGAACAGGCCAGAAAGCCTGTCTCATTCCTTCACCTTCTTCCCCTTGCACCCACACATGCCTGGTGGCTTGCCCTGCATATCAAGAGATTCAAGGTATTTCTGCCCAAGGAAGGACGTTCATTCCAAGGCCCATCATGGATGCAACTCTGCCAAGAGCAAGGGAGTGCCAACTAATGCACCTTGACTCATTGCAACCACAGCAATATGGCCAAAGAGAGGCAGTTTCACGAATAGGCAGGTCACAGGTAATTTCAGTATCTAGATGAAAAGCAACACCTTAAATTCTGTCTCAAAACCAACAGGTGGCCAACGCAGAACATGGAGCATTGGTGTAACGCTATTGCGTGGGCAGTCCAGATCCAAGTCCAGTTTAAAGTTTCCGAATACACTTAAAGTGTAGCACCATCAGGGGTGCACTGCAGTCATCTAATCTCAAAGTGACAAAGGAATGGATGAAAGAAACAAGGTCAACATCCAAAAGACGAGCGATACTCTTCTAGCCACGGGAAGATAGAGAAAGCGGTTCTGGCCACTGCTGATATTTCATCACCTAACAGCAGTTGTTGGTCTAACCAGATCTGTAGATTAAGAACTCAAGAAGTGAATGTTCAATGCACGAGCAGTGGAAGGAGAGAGACAGGTGTTATTTTTCCTATCGTACCCTCATCACCTCTGGTTTATCGAAATTAAACTTTAGCCAGCTCACTCTTGGCTTCATGAGACACCAGAAAAGACACTCAGTCACTCTCCCGGCATTGGTCAAAGTCGAGACAGTTATTAATTCTGTCGTTGTTTAACATACCTGAAAAGAACCCAAGCCCAGCTCAATATAAAGTCTAGCTTCCAATCCAGTGCTTTCTGGGCAAAACGCAAATACGATATAGTGCACTCCAAAGAGTGGGATCAAAAGCAGTGTGGATTTAGCTAGTCTCCTGGAAAATGAAAAAATAAATAAATAACATGGCAGACTTAACAACATTTCAATAGCTCAATGAATTTACTGGAAGGTCTGAAACTGGAGACAGAGAGCATGTGTACACAATGTGGCAGTGCACACTACAGGGTTGTGATTTCTAAAGCACACTAACATGTTGCACATTAATTGTTCCGTGTAGACCCCGCTGGTGCGTAATTGTGCACGAGGGAACTTTTAGTGCACACCGTCAGGATCTACCCGGTCTAATTAATGTGCAACATGTGGACGCTCTTTAGAAATGACACTGCTATAGTGTACACTGCTGTGCCATGTAGACAAGACCGAAATCCACAATTTATCGACAGGTCAGGCATTGTCAGCCGAAGTGCAAAGCCAGCGTGCATGAAGAGAGGAGCCACATCTCATTGTGATAGGGTCATTCGTTCTCTACGCCTTTGCATTCTTTTTCCTCTCTCCTGTGTCAGATGGCATGGATGGCAGTCAGTGGTACTCACGAAGGTGGTTCTTTCCATGGGGCCATCTGTCCATTACGAAATGGATGCTGGCCACCAACTAATTTCACAGAGCTAATCAAAAATGCTTTTGGGCTGGATTGGACTGGCAATCTAGTATAAAAATTCTCCAGCTTTCCCACCCCCCGTGAGCCAACTAGTCCCCAGAGAAGTTCTAGGAGACATTAGAAATGTTGGCCAGTCTGAGTCTACTGGGGGTACAGATCCAGAATGGGAGGAATTAAACAGCTGGAAATCAGATGCATCTGGAGCTTGTTAAACTACAGGGCATTGCTGATGCACATAAAATAAGAAGGCTAGGGGCAGAGTGGCCAATTGTGTGGCAAAGCAGGGAGGCAATCTAAGCAGAATGTGTTACCTTGATTACAGCTTGTTATGTGAAGGACTTTCAGTTGGGCCGAACTGATGGCCTAGCACAGAGAGGACTTTATACTGGGGGTCTCAATTTTTGCCCCAGAGAAAGGACTGATTTTTACCTGCTCATACCTTGAAAACAAGATGGCAACTTGACTTTGTTTGGTTTTTTGTTTTGTTTGGGGAGCGACTCTCCCCACTATTGAGTTAGAGGCCACAGTGGGACATGAATAATAAACAGTGTCTTAAAACAGATCCAATGGGAGAGAATAGAAAAAAAGGTATCGTCACTTACACAAAATGGTTAGAATGGCTGCCGCCGACCTCCGGAGTTTTTAACTTCTGCACCAGAATTCTGATCACATTTACAAATATTATAAAGTTAATCTGCAAAGAGAAGAAGGGGTTTCTAAACTTCCTAGGATACAGAGACACACTTTCAAATTAGTGCAAATCTCAATCTTTACACAATCAAATAAATAATAAGGGCCAACATTTTCTATCTTAGATGCCTAAAAGTATACCCCCAAATCCTTATGTAGGCAGCTAAGTAAACATAACCTGATTTTCAATTGTGATGTGCTTCCACAATGACTTTGAAGAGGAAATTTACCTGCTCAAAGACTGAAAATCAGGCCACTTTTCTTTAGATGCTTTATTATGGATCTAGGTCATAGAATCATAGAATATTAGTTGGAAGGGACCTCAGGAGGTATCTAGTCCAACCCCCTGCTCAAAGCAGGACTATCCTCAGCTAAATCATCCCAGCAAGGGTTTTGTCAAGCCTCAGCTTAAAAACCTCTAAAGATGGAGATGCCACCACCTCCCTAGGTAACCAATTCCAGTGCTTCACCACCCTCCTAAGGAAAATGTTTTTCCTAATGTCCAACCTAGACCTCCCCCACTGCAACTTGAGACTATTGCTCCTTGTTCTGTCATCTGCCACCACTGAAAACAGCCTAGCTCCACCCTCCCTGGAACCCCCTTTCAAGTAGTTAAAGGCTGCTATCAAATCCCCCCTCATTCTTCTCTTCTGCAGACTAAACAGGCCTAGTTCTTTCAGCCTCTACTCATAAGTCTTATGCTCCAGCCCCATAATCATTTTTGTTGCCCTCCGCTGGACTCTCCAACTTGTCCACATCCTTTTTGTAGTGGGGGGTCCAAAACTGGACACAATACTCCAAATGCAGCCTCACCAATGCTGAATAGAGGGGAATAATCACTTCCCATGATCTGCTGGCAATGCTCCTACTAATGCAGCCCAATATTACATTAGCCTTCTTGGCAACCAGGGCACACTGCTGACTCATATCCAGCTTCTTAGCCACTGTAACCCCCAGATCCTTTTCTGCAGAACTGCTGCCTAGCTCATCGGTACCCAGTCTGTAGTTGTGCATGGGATTCTTCCGTCTTAAGTGCAGGACTCTGCACTTGTCCTTGTTGAACCTCATCAGATTTCTTTTGGCCCAATCCTCCAATTTGTTTAGATCCTTCTATATCCTATCCCTCCCTTCCAGGGTATCTACCACTCCCTCTAGCTTAGTGTCATCTGCAAACTTGCTGAGGGTGCAATCTACCCCCTCTTCCAGATCATTGATGAAGATGTTGAACAAAACCGGCCCCGGTGCTGATCTTTAGGCATCTATGTTTGAAAATGTTGATCGGTGCTCATTTCCATAATGTTCCACAAAAGAGAGCTTGCAACATGATTTAAGTCAGTAAGAGTTTTGCTTAGATATACAATGGCCAAATTTTGTTCTAAACATTCATCCCAAAGGCTCAATTGAAAAATACTGGAATAAAGTTTGTCAAAAGGTTGATGAGATTCTGGGTAGAGGGGTGATATTGTTCAGTGGTTTGGAGAGAAAACAGAAGAATAAAAATAGGGGAAAGCTAAATGATTAGGTATATGTTTGTCACAGGCCCTGGATTATTATTATTAATTTGTATTGTGGTAGCTTCTAGAAGCCCCAGTCATGGACAGGACTCTATTGTACTAGGTGCTGTACAAACACAGAACAAAAGGACATGCCCTGCTCCAAAGAGTTTACAATCTAAGAACATCCTTACATTCTGGAAATGGAGTCTGTGGCCAGATACATGAGTAACACACAAAAGGGATGCTTTTACAAGTCACTGCATACAATGAGGCTAATCTGAATGAGCCGTTAAGGCTAAATTTTCCTGTAACTGCAAACGTGCAAGAATCACACATAGAGGATTCAGGAGTGTCCTTATTAGGCATGTTCCTTGCATTAAGTTTTGAGTAATTAGCCTTGTATCATCTATGTGTGATCTTGCACTATTGCCAGTTTCAGCTGCCCTTGCGCACACATAGTTTACACTGACTTAAATGGAGTTGTATACAAATATCCCAGGGCAAAATTCTGCTGTTCATTTCTAATTTTCATGCAGTTTTCTACTGCTTGTCTCTCTTCCACTCACAATATAGCAAGTGTTATGCAACACTTTCCAGCTTCTTGAAATTCAAAACAAATGAAATGTGGTGTATAGCACTGTATTCCTGTCTTACTGAAAAGAGATATGTGCTTAGCTTTCAGTTCTTCAAAGGATTCAACAGATCAAAGACGTAACTCACTAATACAGAGAGCAGTATGGGTCCCTTGATGATCCAGAACACTGCTGCATTTTCATCATCATCCCAGCATCTGAAACAGGAAAGGAATTAATTAGCTGATCTGGTTCATGCTGAATATTCAATCACTCAAGTCTTGGTACAGAAAAGTGGCTCTCATTAACCCTTGTGGTTAGCCATCTAAAAGCATCTCCCAAAAGCTCTTGCAACTTTTCCCCTCCAAGAAGGTTGCTCTATAGTCTAATGCAAAGAATGGTTATCCAGCAAGAGGCAAAGGTAGAGGAGCCAAAGGCCGTGTCTACATTGGGGGTGGCATTTAGAGTACATGTAGCTACAGGCCACAGTGAAAAACCGGCTGCCTTTTGTAGCTTCATGTGGCAGTGAAAGGCCCTGGCAGCAGAGAGGCCGTGGGGTAACGCCAAAGCTGCAGTGTCAAAGGCTCTCTCAGCTGCCTCCTCCTCACCAGAGTCCTCTCCCGCTCCTAGAGCTTTTCACTGTGTTGGGGAAAGGCTTCGGCAGTGCTACACTACACTGCAGTTTACGCATCGGAGGCACTGCTTGGGGGTGTAGCGAGCCAGGTAGGGTATATACCCTAAGATCTGGCATGTCTTTGTCTGCCTACGCTGTGCCTCTCCAGCTACTCTGCTATTTATAACCGGGCTAAGGGGACATGCCATGACTGTACTCTACAGGATGCTGTAAATGTAGACACAGCCAGAGTGAAGCAAGGAAGGGGGCATTATCCTGCTTGTGGGCTACTTGTTATTGGTCTCTCTCCTCTGCTATGTGTAGCGCTAGAAGTTATAACTCTGGACAATCACGTTATCCACAAGAAATGTTCAGTCTCTCTTTGAAGCCTGCTAAATTCTTGGCCTCAGCCACTTCCTGTGGCAGTGAGTTCCAGAGTCTAATTACACAGGTTTTAATAAATATTTCCTCTTATTGGTTTTGAATTTGGTACCTCTTAATTTCATTGATGGTCCTCTTGTTCTTGTGTATGAGACACGGACAAGAGATGCTCCCGATCCACCTTTTCTAGGCCAGTTGTTATTTTATATACTTTTATGTCCTCTTTTATTAACCTCCTGTATAAGGTAAACAATCCCAATATTTGCAAACTTTCTTCACAGGGGAGTGTTTCCAGACCCTGGATTGTTCTTATCACCCTTTCCTGAACCCTTTTTATCCTCAATCGAAGACTATTGCACTGTTCCCAGGCTCCTAGGATTTTTGCCAGTGGAATAACTGCAGCTTCACAATAATTTGTCTGCTGATTTTGCATATCTTTCCAGACGAGAAGGTCCAGGGAAAGAAAGAACCTTGAATTCTTCTTTATATGCCAGAGGCTACCTAAGAGCACATGCCATGAGAAGGTGGAAGAATGACATCCCCTCACCACTGAGCCAAACTAAAATGATGGGGTAGTTTGCTATTGATATATTTGGTTAGCACAAATTAACCATGAATGGAGCAAGGGGGACTGCATGGTGGCAATGAGCTAGACAGCATTTCACCTTTAGGTCATTGATATGAATCCTTCCCAGGTTGGGAAGGAGTAGAACTTGTTTCTACCTTGTGGCCTGTGTGCAATGAATTGGAGAACTAAAACTCAGCTCCTAGGAACCATAGAATCATAGGAGATTTGGGTTGGATGGAACCTCAGGAGGTCATCTAGTCCCAACCCCTGCTCAAAGCAGGACCAACCCCAACTAAATCATCCCAGCCAGGCCTTTCTCAAGTGGCACCTTAAAAATCAATCAAGCATCTGTGATATATTGCTCCCCCCATTTGCTGAAAGGTTTAGCAGGCAAACCAAAGATTGAATGGAAGCAAACAATGGAACTACTCTTCCACTCCAGAAATAGTAAACCAGAATCGAAGCCCGGTAACAACGTGCTGTAGGGAAATGTGTACTGCCTGATACAAGGACTAGGTAGAAAGTTGATAGGATAGAGGAAGGCTGTTCCAGATGCTAGGAGCTTCAGAGTATAAGGCTCTTCCACCAAGAATGGTGAGATTGTGTGAAAAGGCAGAGGAGATGAGTGCCAGACATAAGACAGTTTCAATACACAGCATAATCATTCACATGCAAGAGTTCACACGAACACTACTCAACCCCATATGTTCAAAAATTGAGCCAAGTCATGCAATTGGCTTCAAAACCATGGTTTCTGGAAAAACAATGGTTCTTTTTATTTTGCCTTCTGTCTCCACGGTGCACTTGCTTCACATTGTCAAGTTTTCCCTGCAACCATGAGGGCAAGAAACTTATTTTAAAAATGGAAGCCAAGATTTTCATGCAATCTCTTGATTGCAGCAGCGGAGGCTTAAAAAAAAAATCTAAAAACTGTGAGACTTTTGATAAAATCATGAGCTGGCAACACTACAGATAGTTCTCAAAACTGCTTCCTCCTTTGTCTGTTTCTGAATTTTAAAGATCAGAAATGCAGGGTCTGATGGTTAAAAGCTTTGATTATTTTTTAAATGTCCCTGGATGATGAATCAAAGGTATTGTGCAAAAAGTGATGCCCAGTCCCACTATGATGTTGACTCACCCTGTATTCTGTCTGTAGATTCGCGTTAGGATCCAAGCAAACATCACAACAGTTGGAGTGCCTGCAAGAGTCAGCATAGAATACAGTGAAAAGTTCCAGAGGGGTAGCCGTGTTAGTCTGTATACAGCAAAAACAACAAGAGTTCAAATTTCTGTGGGCATAAGCTTTCAGAACGAAGAGGTTGCAGCCCACAAAAGCTTATACCTGCAGAAATGTGTTAGTCTTTAAGGTGCTACAGGACTCTCATTGTTTTTTTAAAATTTGATATAGAATACAGTGTGGTTTTATTCTGAACAGCAATTTCCAGGCATACTTTATCCCCAAACTTATAGATTCCAAGGTCAGAAGGGGTCATTGTGACCATCAAGTCTGACTTCCTGTATGGCGCAGGCCATAGAACTTCCCCCAAGTAATTCCTAGAGCCGAACTTTTAGAAAAAAAACATCCAATCTTGATTTAAAAATTGTCAGCGATGGAGAATCCACTACAACCCTTGGTAGATTGCTCCAGTGGTTAATTATTGTCACCAATCAAAATGTATGTATTATTTCCAGTTGGAATGCTTTACGGGATTACAAAACAGCAGACGGGATACAGTCTAACAGCGAAACAATGGTGTCAAATGCAGTGAATCCATGAAAGCATTCAATAAAGAATAATTCAATAAAAGAATAGTGAAATCAAGATGCATAAGCAAATGAGAAAAAGCATGTTTTAAGAGGGGATTGGAAAAGGGCTGGTGAACCACACAGGCAGAAAGCTTGAGGAAGGTCTGCATATGAATTCTAAGCTTTTGTATGGTTGGAGAAATCCCTTGCTTTACTATAGCCATTCCAGTTCTGAACTACTCAGGGCAGAAGATTCCAGTCCCCCAACAATGTAAATCTTTGTATGCAAGGGAGATTTTATACCTCCATCGTGAAAAGTGTAAGACGCAGCACTCCAGCCTTCATTCCAATAGTCTACTGACTATGAGTTTCTGCTCTTTCCTGGCCTTAATCAGAGTTTGCAACTAAATAACATTTTACAAGTCTTATTTAGTCGGGCCTCACATGAGGCAGATAAGCATATTTGATCTGATTTTATAGCTCAGAAAACTGAAAGCTTACGAAGTTTGAGGGCCACCTTTTAAAAAATGGTCTCTAAATTTAAGGGCCTCAACCTTTGGGTGCCCAACGTTAGACCCCTCCTGTGAAATGCTCTCTTCAGTGAAGTCAATGGCAAACTCCCCACTGATTTCAGTGGGGCCAGGATTTCAACTTTCAGGCACAAAATTCAAAAGTGTCCACTAACTTTGCGTGCCTCCATTTTGGAACACCCAATCAGATAGCCAGAACCACCGTCACCCCATGTGTGCAAAGAGGATAATGACATTTATCTACCTCATGAGGGTATTGCGTGGCCTGATGAAAATAATTTTTGTAAAGTGGTATCTAAATACAAAATATTATTAATGCAAAGATCAGACTAGAACTTATGACTTCCAGGTCCCACCTCTGTACAGGCACACTGCCCAGGGAATTGTGCTCTTATCACCAGATACCTCACACTTCTTCCAGAAACCGAGTCTACCCCCTCCTCTAAAATTTCCACCAGGGAATTTTTTTAACAAAAATGTATAAAAGGTTGCAGGATCATTGAATGTGTGCTACCTCGTGCATAGTCATTGCTTGCTGAAAAGGTGCCTCACTACAAAGTTTTTTGGAGCACTACACCCAACTGTAAGAAGGCATATATAGGAGTAAGGGAAGGAAACATGATAGTGTACTAACCCCAGCCAACCAAAATGAACCACCACACGTACTGTTTATCAGAAACAAATGTCAACAGCAGCAGTGTTTGCAAGTACATCCCTTCTACCAGGAGCCAGAAGAAGTTGGCTAAAATGCTGAACTGAAAGAATGCCACTGCAACCTTACACGCAACCTAGAGACACATACGAAAAATAGAAAATTAGCTTCAGTCTCTGAAGTCAGTCATCTTGCAGGTACTGGGAAAAAGCTGGAAAAATTTGAACCAAGAGAAAATGCACTTAGCCAGGGTCTGATCCCAAGCCTATGGAAGTCAACAGAAGATCTATCATTGACATCAGTGGGTTTGGATTACATGTATAAATTATACCATTCTAGTGAGTTGTCTACAGTTATCTGAAAGTGAAAATCTGGGTCTTCATTGTGGGCCAAACTCACTACTGATGTAAGCAGATACGACTCCACTGAAGTCAACAGAGTTGTGCTCTTGTACACCAGAGCTGAGTTTAGTCCTTAGTATTTCTCTTGGTGTCTGTGTCGTGCTTTGCTACTTTGGTATATTAAAGGCTGTGTTGGAATTTCAAGCTATCAGTTTAAGAGTTTGAGGGTTTTCCTGATCCTGCTTGCAGGCTAGAGGTCCTTGTAGGAAAGCATGCAATCCGGACCTACCAGAGGAGAGACAACCTAAAATAAAGTGGAGTGATTTGTGCCTCGCTGTTTCATGAAGCATCCTGTTTTTTCTCTCTCTCTTCTGAGGGTTTTGTGTGTTAATGATTTGAATTCTATGCAATAAAGTAGCGCTACATTGCAATGCTCCAGAAAGATAAAAACATAAATACTCTAAATTCTCTCTGTGAACGCAATGAACTTAAGAGCATCTGGAAATATGATGATCTTAGACCCCCTTTTTTCCCCCATACAACCAAACTACAGGACAGAACGAGAAAATCCCAGTGTTACCTCTGTAACAAGGATTAACCAGTTAAATCGAACACAGTGAGAGAGTAGGAAAGATTGCTACCGTTGACATTAAGCAGTGGTCCATATTTTCATCAGCAAACAAAACAGCATCTTTAATGAAAACAGCAGTGGCTCTGAGGGTGAAAGAGACAAACAGGTGCATGTGGATATAATTCCGTGTACAGTGGAATTTCCTGAAATGAGAAAAGAAAAAGGGAAATCAGTCTTCAAAGAGAAGTATCAGCCTGCCCCATCTAAAAACCTGAGCAGAAATAAATTCTGTCTTCTGACATCACCCAGCAAGTCAAAGTAAGTTGGCACTATGTAAGAGGAATGTTAGTGCAAGGTTGCAGAACAGTTTTTGAAATAAGTGAGTTGAGTGTTGGACAAATACCATTTTGGCAGCTATGAAGATTAACAACTTCTGTGTTTGATGCCATGTCCCGGGATGAGTCATTGACAGCAGGGATTGAACATGGGAGCTCTGAGTCTTAACACATGAGCCTTTACTGCTTAAACTAAAACATTAAGCTCCATTAACCAAGGCTTTAGTGGGCTCACCGATGTCTTTAGTGAGCTCACCCACTACTACTAAAGGGGAAGAGAGCACTACATGGATTGGATGTGGGTTACATAGCTATGTACAGAATGAATACAGTAGGAAAGCTTTCCCTGTAGGGCTCCATTGATGTGTCTCAGCCTTCAACTAGAAAAGCTGTCTCTAGAAGCAAAGCAATTGGTCAGCTCATTCTCTTTGTTCCTGGGACACGGCTGCTATTACTATGCTGTTGGTGGCGGTGATTTTATGCCTGTCCACTGGGAAACAGGCTGAGAAAATTTATGGCTTGATTCAATGCTCTTTGGAGAGACACCCCCTTTTGACTCCAATGGAAATTGGATTGGGCTCTTATCGCACAGGCCACTGTGTTGATGCAAAATAGTAATTACTTCCATTCATTATCATGCAGGGCTGGATTTGTACTAGTGGCCTAAAAGTAAAAGGCTCTATTCCCCAAAATCAAAAGTTAGCACAGATAAGAATATCAGAATGGCCATACTGGGTCAGACCAATGGTCCATCTAGCTCAGTATCCTGTCTTCTGACAGTAGCCAATGCCAGGTGTTTCAGAGGGAATGAACAGAACAGGGCGATTATCGAGTGATCCAACCCGTCATCCAGTTCCAGCTTCTGGAAGTCAGAGGTTTAGGGACACCCAGAGCATGGGGTTGCCTCCCTGACCATCTTGGCAAATAGCCATTGATGCACCTATCCTCCATGAACTTATCTCATTCATTTTTAAATGTGCAATTCATCTTCCTCTATCTCTGTGCATAGCTCCCATAATCTGTAACAGATGGAACAGGCGTATCTGAGGGGAGTTTCTGGAGTGAACGTCCTCGCTAAGCATGGGGAAAGTAGTTACCCTACGTGAATTGCGAGGCCATCATGAAGGGATTGTGCTGCATTGACAGAAACCATAGTCCCATTATCAAATAAAAACTCCAGGAGGAAGAGTGACAAAGTGCACATTCAGGTCTTATGTTTTAAAGTCCGCAGGGAACTATCACACCATAAATGAGGACAAATAGGTTCCTGTGGATAGCAATATAGGGTCTGTGCCAGAGTACAAACACTGGGTGGGGGGAACGGGGCAAGAAGTAACAAACAAGAGAAACAGGATGAAGTGGAGTGCTGTTACCAAATACCTCAAAGGCCACTGTGAGCAGTTACCTGCAGATGGCAAAGATAACGAGAGCTGTAATGAGTGAAGTCAGAGAGGTTGCATAACCAGCAGTGTAGACGTGCCAAAATGCAGAATAATATGATTTCTAGGAGAAGAAGAAAAGAAACAAAACCATAGATGGCTGTGCAGCATTCATCCCGACGTGCTCATTTTACTAAGGCACAATCTCCTTTGATAAATAGTTACAAAAGAGGCAGCCTTTTCTTTTGGTGCTGACATCACTTATCTTCCCAGCCAGCTCCGCCATACCATAAATTATACTTTACACCTCAAAACGCTTTACAGTGGAGAGGGCTCTAGACTATGACTCGGGAAACCTGAGTTCTGTTTTTGGCTCTGCCACCGATCTTCTGGGCAGACTTCATGGGCAAGTCACTGCCCCGTCTTATGCCTCAGTTTCCCCATCTGTGAAATATAGATAATAATTTGGGCTGGCTGAAAACTTTCCCTTGAAACCCAGCAGAAAACTGGGTTTTTGATTAAAGGCATTTTTTTTTTTTTTTGGTGAGGTGTCTACTTTCCAAGGAGAAGCTTTTTTTTTCCCCATTCATAACCCCCAAAAAATTTCCAACCAAAACCAGAAAAATGTCAGGTTTTGGCTTGAAAATTTCAACATTATGACAAAAAGTAAAAAATTTTGGCTGAACGCCCCCGCCTTATTTTCCGACCACCTCTCACAGTGATACATAGACTTCCGTGTAAAATGCTTTGATGTCTATAAATGTATGACATGGGCTTGATCTAAAGACTCTTGAAGCTATTGGAAAGACTCAGTGGACTTTGGAACGTTCATGCTAAGAGCTAAGTATTGTTAGGATGTGTCTTGGCCTTGGTTTTGCACAACCTTGCAGCTCGGGTTTTATATTTGAAAAAAAAAAAATCCCAGGGGTCTCTGGCAACCGAGCTTTGAACCACCAATGTTTGGGACCATTTGGATAAAAGTGCTTAGTTGTGGCCTATCCCAGCTCCTCAGTGATCCAGTGGTTCAAGATGCTGAGCTTTTACAACTCCCATTGAAGCTGGTGGGATGTGCAGTAACTCAGCATGTCACAGGTGTTCGACACCTTAAAATTCTGTCACTAACTAACTGATCAGCTCACTACCCAGGGCCAGATGCAATGCCCATCAAACCTCACAGGCACCTAATGAACTGGAGTGGGCTTTGGATCAAGCCTCTAGAGAGTAGGTACAGCTAAGCAAGATGTAAAACCCTCATTTTACAGATAAGGAAACTGAGACCCCCTGGAGTTAAGAGACTGACCCATCAGCACACACTTAACAGAGTTCTCTTCTGAGCGCTCACACGGAGTCGTTAATTCCTAGTTTCAAACTCAACGAACTAAGGGCATTTCTATGCTGCAGTGGAACATGCACAGACGTACCTAAGCTAGCTCGAATATCAATCGCAGTGAAACCAGACTAGCTGGTCAAGTATATAAGCAGGGACCTGGGCAGGCTTGTACAGCCTTTGCTGCTGTGGCTTCACGGCCATTGTTTTTCAAGCTAGCTAGATCGGAGTTAGCTCAGGTTGGTCTCGCTGTGTTGCAGTCACACCTCTGACTGCAGTGTAGGGTACCCTAAGTGACGTTGCCTCTCTGATATTACACTGTAACACAACTAATTTCAATTTGACATGTTGCATATTGAGGTATCCAATATCCTGAGAATAAAAGGATTCATCATCGACCTTTTCCTGTGCAGATAGTTTTGAGTTTCACTACAGAGCCACCTGATTATTCCAAACCACAAGGAACCAAAACCCTTAGTTCATTGCTGATCAGTCAAATTTCCTCAGTGTCGATGGAAGTGTTACATTGTTCACTAATTCAGCCTAGTCCTTATCTCATTTATCAAAAGACTTTGTCTAGGTCAGTAACTCCAGGCTGAGACAATCCTTATCCATTTTAAATAGGTTCAGAAACTTTTCCAGTAAACCCACAAACCAGAGAATCATCCTGGCTTTTCACGAAATCATCCTCACGTTTTATGTGCAATATTCTAGAGAGGTGGAAAGAAGGAGACATGTTCAAAAGTACAGAGGCGAGGTTCAAAGGGTCATTACCCTTCTGGGGTAGCTGACAGAAACATGGTAAGCACTAGTGTCCATAAAGGAGAGGGTGAAAACAATACCCGTGTTCAAAATACACAGAGAAAACACTACCCACTAACTCTCCCATGGTGTGTTTTATTCACCATCTCTGGTATTTCTCTGGCCCCCATGACTGCCGTATCTGAGCAACTCACAATCTTTGATGGATTTATCCTCATACCAGCACATGAGGTTGTGTCCCAGTTTTACAGACAGGGAACTGAGACAGCGAGACTAAGCAATTTGCTCAAAGCCACACAGGAAGTCTGTGGCAGAATCATGACTTGAACCCAGGTTTCCCTGACCACTGGACCATCCTCGCTTCAGGGAAGGCAGTTGAACACAAGCCTCTGGAACCATCGTTTCAAAGGAACAGTGAAGTTGACTCTTCCCCCAACACTGTATGCAGTGTTCCCCCATAGAAGCAAAGGGTTAGGATATCTTCTGCATCCACATGGACATAGAACGCAGCAGGACAGACTCTCCTATGTCAAGATCCATTCAGCTTAGGATGAGAGGGCCATAACTGGTTCCCCTATTCTCTATCCTGCATCGTGTCAGCTCCAGCTCTGATGCAGGTTAGACCAAGGGGCCGTATGCTAGCTGAGAACCGCTGGAGTGCAATCCTCTTCTAGCCCCGACACCCCCACCTCTGCTGGGACTGGGTTGGGTTGGCGGAGGGGCCAGCCCTCCTGGCCTTGTACTAGCTTCCTCCCCAGCACCCAAGGAAGTCGAGGCTGAATAGGTATAGTCAATGTTCAGGTCCTGCACCACCTGCGTGGCGTAGGACCAGATCAAGGGAGAGGAAATAGCTTATGTCTATTCAGCATTCCCCAGGTTGTTTTCATGGGGGCAGTCATGGGTTTGCTCCTCCTAGGTGTATCTCCAGCCCGATATTGACCTGATCTTCAGGGCCTTTACTAGCGCCTTCGTCAAATCCGCAGGCAACAGAGTATGGCGGGTACGGTTCTGACCAATATGCCTCTCGCGTGCAATTTCTCTGCAGGAAACCTGAAACAGTGAAACACATCAGCAAAGGACCCATGTCGCTCAGCGCTGACAAGAAACAGCTTCTGCTTACTGCCAAAAGCCTGAGATCTAATTTATTGCTGATCGATATTTTGGGACGAACTCACTGCTTTTAGCAAGCTTGGCCATACAGAATTAAAGCTACCTGATCTATCTATCTTGTGAAAAAATGAGACAAATAATTGAATGAATACGAAAGGAAGAAAGCAGCTTCCATGTTTGATAAAGGAATTGCGTACCGTGAGTTCAGTTTTTATACAGAGGCACCCAAGTCATGCCTCCAAATCGTGCATTTAAGAACCAGTGTGGGTACTTAGACATGTGATGACCCAGTTTATCCATGACACGTGGTGGGACCAACGTGGGTACAACAACACTATACACCCAGTTTATAGCATTAATAATAATACTCTGAATTTCTGTAGCATTTTAACCCAAGGATCTCAAAGTACACATTATTTTTGATCACTTCCAAGCCATAAAGACTTAAACCTCTCAGCAGCTCACGGAGGTAGGATAGTATTATCTTCATTTTATAGACGGAGAAATTAAGGCTACGTCTACACTTCCCTGCCGTTCTGACTACAGGGTGTGACTAGCTGGGTGGTATGCATGAAAAGGCTCCTAGTTCACATTTATGTAGTTCAGTTTTAAGAGGATTGTGAATCCAGTCAGTAAGTGACTAGCCCAAGATCACAGAGGATCTGCAGCAGAATTGGGATTAGGAACCAGGAATCCTCAATCAGAAGACCCAAACGCAAGTCAATCCTTCCTCTCGCTTACAGTAGGCTAGAAAAAGTTGTGCGGGCTCTGACATTTGGGCTCCAGTGACACAAATGATGGGACTGTTTTAGCAAGACACTCCCCACTAACGATTGGGTCAGAAGCGTCGTTCGTCATCTCACTGCACTTGGGTTGTGTTTTTAAATGGTGAGAGGAATTATTGCTAGAGCTGGCCAAAATGTTTTGAATGCAATGCTTCACTTTTGGAAAATGCCACGTTGTCTACATGGAAACTTACTGCAGGAATTTGTCCATTTTGATTAAAATTCTTTTAAGGGAAAAAAAAACATTGCAAAGAAGCATTTCAATCTTATTGGAATGGGACCTTTCAAATTTTTGTTTCAAAATGACTTTGTTTTGAAATTTTTATTTTAAATAGTTAATGATAATAGAAAATTTAAAAAGTCCAAATGTGAATGAAACATTTCAATATTACCAGAATGGAACTTTTCAAAGGACCCTAAACTATTTTGTCCCCAAACATTGAGTTCCATGAGAAATTTCAGTTGTTCTTTTTTGGTTCCAATTTGGAACAAACATAACATTCAAAAGGTCAGAATTTCCCACAAAACACATATTCTTAGTTTCTACCAGCTCTATTTGTAACTTCATCAACTTTCAGACTGTGTGCTTTGGGTACGGAATTCTTTTAAAAGGACAATTCCTTTGAGTTAAGGTACTTATGGCCCTTGATTTTTCACATAAAACTCAGTCTTTTCAAATACAATTCTAATCTGCAGCATATTCATGCTGGGAAGTGCTTCTATCTTCCAAATTTCGGGCTACTAAAGTGGACAAAATTAGGAAGATTTTTCTTTTTTTTTTTATCTACTGTGCATACGAGCCTAATATGTCCTTTGGATTTGTGCATATAGGTTCCACTACTTTCAACATCATTGCAAGGACCAGTACATTCCCTAGGTGATGGCAAAAATCACTCTTTACTGACTTTTCTCTGACTCCTTACAAAATGGCTGTGATTAAACCAGACCAGAATGGGTGAAGAGATTATGAAAGTATAGCTGTCCAAGTAGAGATATTCATGTACTAAAGGAGATCAATTGTTCATCTAGTCCACTATCTGGTCATAGATATTGGTGTATGTAGGACACGTTAGAGGAACCCCCCAAAATGTGCCTAATGAATGTATGTAACCATGAAAGAGAATTCTTCCTGACCCCAGTGGATTTATGCCCTGATGCATGAAAGTTGCCTTAGTATTGCCTTATGTTGCCTTAGTATCTTAGCCATTATATATACATACATATATATATATTATTTTTTTTAAATGGTTAGGAACATTAATAATAGAAAAAAATATTCTTGCCGTGTATGTTGGTGATTTCTTCAAAAAAACCCGGACAAGGAACTTTAACCACTTCTCCAAAAGTGGCTTTGGGCCAGCAACTCAGTCCATCCCAATCCCCTGGACAGCCTGGAAAGAAACAGAGTCTGCAATCAAAGAGATGCCTGCAGAATAAGACTTTACGAGTCTTGCATCGCTTACAGAGTGATTGCCCACGTCTTTATCAGCAGACCAAGTTCAAGACTCAGCTGAGGTTCTTACTTAGTCCAGATTCACAATAACAAATTCACGGCTGGAAACCAGTCTGTTCCACCTGTGTGTTAGTAACCGGTTAAGTTGGGTATAGGATTGATAACAATGTTTTTAGTGTTTAGACTTTATGAAATGCTTGCATGTTGCTGCCTGCACTAATCTCAGCTTATTATCTATCATCTGCTATAAGGCGCTATTTAATTTTTTGCAATGTAACTGAAAAAAAATGTTTGCTCTGAAACTGTGAACCCAGCCAGAAGGGATGTCTGCTGCCCATCAAGAAGTCCTCTCAAAACTAAACGGACCATTGTGGGACATCACAATACAAAGACGTTGTTAATTGCCCCTTTGTACCCATGAAGAGGCGACCTGCAAAAAGGGCCATCCTCTCAGTTTGGATTCTGGAAGAAGGAAATAAAAACAGCTGACAAGAAAATGTTTCATCTCTTTTACTGTTTGGACTCTCACAGGGCTGGATCTATGAAAATTAAGCAGAGATCCCCGGAGTCAGCCAGGGTTAGCACCAAAAAACATACAGAGCTGACAAACTCCTATAACTCTGTCACCTTTTAAAACCATAGACTGTACATCAGTTGTGTAAAGCTTGCCTGCTTTAACCCTGTAACTACTCTCTCATTCCTTTTCTTAGTTAATAAATCCTTAGATAGTTTACTATAGGACTGGCTACGAGCATTGTCTTTGATGTGAGATCTAAGATACAAATTGATCCGGGGTAAGTGACTGGTCCTTTGGGACTGGGAGTAACCTGAATATTTTGTGATCTTTGGCATATAGAAGCCATCTTTCACTAAGTCCCGCTTGCCTGAGTGTCCAGATAGACTGGAATGCCCAAGGGGACTGTCTGTAATTCCATGCTAAGACTGTTATAGTGCTTTAGGAGTTCACAGTTGCTACTGAGCTGGTGAAATCTAATTATAGAATATACACCACTTTGGGGTCTCTGCCCTGCTTCTTGACAATCTGCCCTAAGGTTGGCACTCACGGTCATGAGCTGTTCCAGACAGTGTGACACATGACTGTGGTAAAGCCCATGAAGTTCCACAAATTTAGGGCTACACTGTTTTTCTGTTTAAGGCATGGACACAGGGTCCCACATATACATTTTTCATCTCATCTGTATTTTTTTCTTGAAAAAATGGGCATAAGATTCAAGCAAATGCAATCCTAAAACCATGAACATCTTGAAAAAGGAGCTCTTTCAGTCAGTAAAACAAAACTGGGAAACAAGAAAAATCGTTAATTGGTTTATCCTCACATCACTGCTGTAAGGTAGGGAATTCCTATTATTCCCATTTTACAGATGAGAAACTGAGGCACAGAAAGACTAAATGACCAGCCCAGGGTCTCACAGGAAGACATGACAGAGCAGGGAACTGAGCCCAGGTCTCTTAAGTGTCAGGGCTAGTGCCCTGGGTTCAGTTCCCTGCTCTATCACAGACTTTTTGGGAGACCCTGGGCTAGTCATTTAGGGTATGTCTATACTGCCAACGGCAAAGTCACCGCCGTCAGATCGACCTATCTGGATCGACTGAGCGGCCAGTGAAGAGCGGTCATTGAAGACCCGCTCAGTCGATCCAGAAGTCGATGCTGTTAATCCAGCCCCTCAAGTGGTGTAGTGCTGCATCAATGGGAACGCGGTTCCCGTCGGCGCGGTGCAGTGTGTAACTACCATCGACTGTCACCGAATCGCCAGGTAAGTGTAGACCTATGCTTAGTCTTTCTGTGCCTTAGTTTCCCTTCTGTAAAATGGGAACAAAGGTAATTCCCTACCTTACAGAGGTGATGTGAGGATAGCACAGCTAGCGTAAATTGTCATAGCTCCACTGAAGCCAATGGACAAATTCCCACAGCTGAGGATGTATCCCAGCTAAGGTTATAATACTGGCTCTGAGCATAAGCAATGCACAAATAAAGTGTATTAGCAACATAAAGAAACACTACAAAGTAAAAAGGAAAACATATGCTTCAAGGTACAAATTCTTCACAAAGCACAAATGATGAGAAAATTCAAGTAAAAAATCAGCTGACTCTTTACTCAAGAGACCAGTCCTGGCTTTCGTAGCTAGCCCCATTGAAGTCAAATAAAGATTACTCACGCCAGAGTTTCCAGCATAGAATGTACGTCTCTTACCTTTTAAGTCGGGTAAAGTAGCTTCATTTTTTTCTAAACATAGAGCCTCGTCTTTCACCACCTGTTGGAATATCTTGCATTCTGGATGGATAGACGCAACCTGGGTAAGAGACAGATAGAATTGGTGGCTGCTATTTAACAGGTTCCACTGTGAATAACTCTTTCCTTTAGTGACATATTCCTAACTATGCATGGGTGTTCTTACGAATCTTAATGTAATTATTGGAAGAATGTGTCCTGGAGCTTGATGTCAGATTGAAAATTAGACGGTGAGCACTTTGGGGCAGGGACTGTCCTTCTGCTCTGTGTTTGTACAGTTCCTAGTGCAACGTGGTCCCAATTCTGGTTGGGGTCAGTGTACTGTAAATGATCAGCAATAGTAATTCCACCAAGGAGAATCAATGGTGTGAAGTTTTGGAGTCTGAGTGCATGTGTTTGTATTCACAGTCATGATGCTACATACCCAGAAGATGGGAAGTAGTAAGTAAAGTAGAAAAATGTTCATTATGGTCTGAATTCTCATCTGCATTTTCCATTAATATAATATAAACATGTGTGACCCAAGGGGTGCAGTGGGGACAAGAAACCTAGCTGGCTTCAAGGCTGAGTTTGATAAGTTTATGGAGGGGATGGTACAATGGCACAGCCTAATTTGGCAATTGGCTGATCTTTGACTACTAGCAGTAAATATGCCTAATGGCCTGCGAAGGGATGTTAGCTGGGGCGGGTTCTGAGTTACTACAGAGAATTCTTTGTGGGTGTCTGGCTGGTGAGTCTTGCCCATACGCTCAGGGTTTAGGCGATTGCCATATTTGGGGTCAGGAAGGAATTTTTCCCCAGGCAGATTGGTATAGGGCCTGGGGGGTTTTCGCTTTCCCTGCAGCATGGGGCACGGGTCACTTGCTGGTGGATTCTCTGTACCTTGAGGTATTTAAATCTTTATTTGAGGACTCAATAACTCAGTCTTAGGTTAGAGGTCTATTACAGGAGTAGGAGGGTGAGGTTCTGTGGCCTACGATGCGCAGGAGATCAGACTAGACGATCATAATGGTCCCTTCTGACCTTCTAGTCTCTGACTCTATTCTTTGGGAACCCCCCCACCACCATTAAAGTAAATGAGAGACTTCTGAGGGTGCAGGATGTAGTCAAAAAGCTCCAGATATTTAGAAACATAGTGTATATACATCAAGAAAAATAAGGGGTATTCATATGTTGCAACACTGAAGTCCATCTACTAAGCTGGAAAAGCTGAAACCATAGTTAAGAACAATACAACAAAGCGTTAATTCTTGGCCATGACTCGGTTATACCATTAGGCTGGTATCTGAGCAGTTCAGAATCATTAATAGATTTTCATCTTCACACCACCTGGAAGTATTGCTTCCATTTCACAGACAGGGAACTGAGGAATAAAGTAGACTAAGGGACTTGCATGAGATCACACAGGAATCTGTGGGAGAGCCAGGCATTGAACCAAGAACATTTGAGTCCCAATCTTCTGCCCTGGCCACTAGGCCATTCTTCTAAACTACACCTACTTTGTTTACACCACTGCACGAGAAGGCGAGGGAGGAAAGAGGAGACAACTAGGGATGCTGGAGTAAATCTTGGTGTTCATGATTTAATTTGATCCGATTTAGAGTTTCAAATTGTCTCCACCGAACTGAAAGAGGACGTAATTCTCCTCTCACTGTCCCTGGTATGAAACAACAGTAACTCCCTGGCACTCAGTGGTGCTACAGTGTAAAACCAGTATAAGTGAAAGGGGCATTGGAGCCAGGGTATCTGACTGCACCAAGCATTTGATTCAGCTGAAGCCACATATTAGTGAATAAGGCAACAGGATTTGCCAGCTAGTCTATTTAAAACACAACCAGAGGCAGTGAAAATACTGATTTAATCTAAGGGATAGGCTGCAGATTTATGGAGACATTTCTGAAGAACACTGTATGCCACCCTGAGCCTCCAAAGACTACGAAAGTACGGTACAGACTTGCCTTTTATTATTGCCAATTATTGCCATTATCACTACACTGTTTTTCTTTTTTCAGTCACAGGAAGTTGATTTATAGATTTATGGAATGTTGTCAATAAACAATGCAATTTAATGGGAAACCAGGACTCTGATTTTACCCTGAATGGAAACTTTACTGTCCACATAAACTGTTAAAACTTCACAGTATGATTCACCTAGAGAAAAGGACAAGACTTCATCTTTAAAAATCCTTTGCAAGAACACCTACATTTGGGGCTTAAAAGGCTGTGTCCCCTTTCAATGTGGGGCATCTGAGATGGCATAATATTAGACAGAAAAGAGGATTAAAGAGGTAACGTGAACAGAAAATGAAGACACACTGAAAGCAACGGTTAATTTTTACCCATTATACTTTGACAGTGGATAAGGTTGAATATATATTTTTAAAATCAGCATGATCAACTCCTAAAATAGCATCTTTTGTTATTGTACATTTAGAACACACTTCTGAACTGCTATCTTTCAGAATTCAACACAATGCTTCTTTACATTTTTACATTTTCAAATAAATTGCCTTTTGCACAGTGCTGGCACCACAAACAACTTTAGAAGCAGCACTAAAATGATTACTATGAAAATCCACTGCAATTTACATTTAAAAAAAAATCCATTCAGTTGTTTGGCTAGAAGCAAGCTCTTTCTTCAGCTCCTAAAGTGTCTGTTATTGGTTGCTGACAATGGGAAACTGTTTATAGTTGGGATATTTTTACACTGGGTGTTCGAAAGTCATAGACGTACAACTTGGTGCAATGCAATTTATTTTGCATAGAGAATCTTTCCTCTGACATACCACAAAATGAAACCAGTTTGCAGCCAGTGTCATCATTATATAGGGCTAGCTTCTGTCCCCCTTACAGCAAATAGACCCTAATTCTGCAAATGATCCCACTGATGGGAGCGGGACTACTTGCAGAACATGGTACTGTTCAACATAAAAGTGAATTGAGTCCTTAACATTTAATGTTTATGTGGCACCATAAACGTGTGTGGAGATAAAAGAAACAGTCCCTGGAATGATTTGCAGACCATGAACACGGTAGGACCCAGATTGCATTGCTCCATCTGGATGTAAATGGAGTTCTTTGTGTCATATACGAACGCATTGCTAGTGCCACCTCCATCGCATTCCTATCACCACTGAGATCAAGTGGTTTTCCTGGGCATTTTAGCACTTGATCCACTTCCTGCAAGAGAGATACCCTTATCCCCTTATTCAGCATGAACCTAGCTTGTCAGGCTGATGGGTTTGACCTGCTGGAATTCTAAACCCAATGGTTCAATGATTTCCCCAGTGCAGTAGTTTGTATGGATCTTTCTTAGCTCTGATATTGTGCAAGTCTGTCCTCGGGATTGGGTTGGTCTCTCTGGGCCTTTGTGAATTAATATGCTATATATTGGGTATCTATCCAATTCATCCAGGGTATTTGAAGGCAGTTGTTATTATGCTATTCCTACCAAAGGTGGAAACCTGATTATGTTCCAAGCTGCTGCTGCACCTCCTTCCTTTTAGTCCATTTCATTGCTACAGGACAAGTTGTCTTTAGGTGTTATCTTGTTCAGTTATTTTAAGGAAAATTGTGACCCCCTTGGCCATTAGCATCTGTCTTCATTGGTCCCTGCTAGGAGTTTGGCCAGAATAGAATTGTTAATTAGAGCTGGTAGGAAAAAGGGGGTTTTATCTGCAGAAAATGTCTACAAAATAAAATAAAAATATTCAGTTTCATCAAAAATTTTCCACAGGAAATTTCAAGTTTTCATCAAAAACTAAAACAAAAAACAAAAACAAAAAACCCAAACCGCAAAACCTTCTGGGCAAAATCTAGAAGATTTTGTTGAGAACCTCGAAACAATATTTCACTTTAGAAAGACTTGGTATTGCTCACCTGAGACCAAATATTTCATGTCAAGGCTGGCTCAGTGTCAGACTGTCGGCACAGGTACTGTGATATCTCATGGGAGTCACTGTTTGGGTGCCTTAGCACCCCATTTCCTCCATGGGTGGGGATCCCGGGCCAGCCTATATCTTCCCTGATGTGTCATGGCTCTCGTGGGAGTCAAACTGTTCGTGGTGCTGTGCATATTAAGGGGAAAGAAAATATAATAGCAATGCCCTACCCAGAAAAACAGGTTTTCACCCACTTCCTATGGTTCAGCCAACGGCTGATCCTCTGGCAGCATTGTAAGAGGGGAAGTGTGACTCTAAGAGTCCCTTTATGCCCCCACTTAACACACTGTTGTGAGAATATTTAGCCAAACACTGTCTTCTAAGGCATCATGTAAAAATTGGTGACACGCCACTCATGAATATAGTTGCATGATGTACATGCCCGGCTGCGTAAAAAGAGTTATGTCAGGATGCTGGTAATGTGGTTGGAAAACACTTTGTGGAGGTCACTGACAAGCACATTTGTCCTAGACAGAAAAATGCTGTTTGCCTGTGTCTCCGCTGTAAATTGAGCAAGGCCAAGCCAGAGAAAAGGGAAGTTTGTCTGCCTCTGAGTCCACAGGAAAAGCAAACTGAGAGGAGGGTAAGGAAAACAGGATGGCAGCCGCTTCCTAGAGCACAAGCAGCAAGGCAAAAAAACTTTACCTGGGGATACAGTTCAAATGAATACATTTTAGAGATTTACTGGACTATAGAAAGAAGGGGAGAGAATCCTTAGCTAACCATTGTTTAGGGGCTCAAAAAAGAACTAGATAAGTTAATGGAGGCAGTGGCATACTGAGGGGAGGGATAGGAGGGGACCATGTCCCCAGGTGCCGGCCTGCGGGGGGCACCAACCAGGCCCTTGGAGGGGGAGCTGCCCCCGTTGGACATCCCCAAGCAACTGCGCCAACCTGGCCTCTCCACCTGCCATCCTCCTGGCCCCTCTGTCCCTGAGCTAGGTGCAACTAGGATGCCAGAGGGACCCTGGCCACGCAGGGGCCAGGCAGCTCCTGCCACCAGGTGGCCCAGGAGCATCTGCCCGTCTCTCCCGCTCCCCACACCCCGACAGTGTGGGGGTGAGGTGGAGTAGAGCAGGAAACTGGACCGCAGACCCCCTGATGGGGCACTGCCGCCAACAGGGGGGTGCAAATACAAGTATTGGCCACTGGGCACCAGAGACCCACAGTTCGCCACTGCATGGAAGATAGGTCCATCAATGGCTATTAGCAGGGATGCAAAAATCCTTCTCTGAAGTGCCCCTAGCCTCTGTTTGCCAGAAGCTGGGAATGGGCAACAGGGGGTGGATCACTTTCTGATTACCTGTTCTGTTCATTCCCTCTGAAGCACCTGGCATTGGCCACTGTTAGCAGACAGGATACTGGCCTAGATGGACCAATGGTCTGACCCAGTATGGCCATTCTTATGTTCTTAAAAAGGGCCAGTGTTCCTCGAATCTGTAAAAAGTGGATCCCTCAGCCACGTGGGTTGAGGATTCTGAGAACTGACTGTAGGTGAAAAAATCATAGAATCATAGATTAGGGTTGGAAGGGACCTTGGGAGATCATCCAGGCCCAACCCCAACTAAATCATCCCAGCCAGGGCTTTGTCAAGCTGGGCCTAAAAAACCTCTAAGGATGGAGATTCCACCACCTCGCTAGGTAACCCATTCCCGTGCTTCACCACCCTCCTAGTGAAAAAGTTTTTCCTAATATCCAACCTAGACCTTCCCCATTGCAACTTGAGACCATTGCTCTGCCATCGCTGAGAACAACCTAGCTCCATCCTCTTTGGTAGTAGAGGGCTGCTATCAAATCCTTCCTCACTCTTCTGAGTCCAGAATTATAATCTGTTAAATTGCAGACACTAGAAAGTGTGTTTGATTTTGTTTTATTTGCAACCATTTTCCGTTTCTATCACCTCTGCTTAGTATCACTCTGTTCTTTATTAATAAGATGATTCTTGTTTTATTATAAAACCCACTCAGTGCTGTATATTAAAGTGACATGTGGGTCCTCAGCTAAGATAATAGGTCGGTGTGTATTCTGTCTCTCTGGAGACAGCAGACTTGGTTAATTTCTGTGAGTCATCGGTGAGATGGACAGGACACTGCAGAGAGAAGACTCTGGGTAACTAGGGTGCACTGAATGTTACCTGCAAGACAAGGTTTAGCCTGTCAGAGGCTCATGGAGTTTGCTGGCAAGACAGACAGGCTGATGGGCTCCAGCACAGCTCTCTGTTTAAGAATCAGAGTAGTAATACAATGTCTTATGGTTCTGGGCTCCCTGCGGAAAGCATCACAGTTACATCATGGGACACGTATTTAGGCTGGTGAGTCCAGCCTACCCCAGAAAAACGAAGGCATGACACACTTGAACTACAATTCTCATGAGGTGCTGCAGCAGCTAATCAGGAGGATGTGGCTTAATGTCAAACTGAGCTGATGTGAAATATTTCAATTCCGGAACGTCAAAACATTTTGTTTTGCTAGAAAATGTGAAAACAAACTGGTTTGACATCTCTGAATTTAAATTTTTGATTTCCAGCCACAGATGTTTGGCTGCCAGTGTTTGACTAAAAACTTTTGGTTTTCAGGTGTTTCTTTTTTCAATTAAAAGGCAAAGTTTTCCATGGAAAGCAGATACATTTTACAATAAAAACAAACCAACAAATAAAAGAGGGGGTTAAACCCCCATTTTTCATTGAAAACCAGTTTCGGTGGAAAATATTCAGCCTGCTCTTGTGTTAACATCCCTTTTCTTGCAAAACATAACAAAACAAAATCCTAGGAATTCTTTAACAGCTGCATGTTTCATTTCAAATAAAGACCCTCCAAAACAACAGCGCTTTAGCACAATGCTGGGATAGGTCAGTACAACCTTACCAGGAAGACTGCCACCTTGTGCTTCCTCATCCCAAATTTTTTCAGTGTCTAGGATTTCTCTTAGAAGCCACCTGACCACATGTTGACTAAGATCAACCATGCTAAGATTATAAGCAATTAGAACATGAACATTTTAACAAGGTGTTTCTTGCTGTAAATTTCCATTTTGGAAATAAAATGGTAAATGTCTCCGTGTCTTTCCCTTCTGCAATCTGGACTGGTGTTTCAATGTGTCACCCCAATCCCTCACTCTGGGAGCCCGTCTTACCCTGCTTTGCTCTGAGAACCCCCACCTCTAGGTAGCTTACACACAGCCTATAGTATGCAAGTCATTTCCAACACAGTGAATGAGTGCTTCTAGCAGCCACTCATGGATTATGCAATGATATGACCCCATCCACTATCCCCAGTCCCAGCAGCAATCTGAGGAACAATGTTCAGGATTGCCCACTGAACACTGCAAGCTCATATGTTCATCAGTGTATCAAAGAAACTGATATGTACCAGCCTCGTCACTTCTAATGGAGTCTCTAACACATCTTAAACCAAATGTACTGCTTCTAGTAAAAAAAACAGATGAATTTATTAAATTCAGAAAGTGAGCTTATGTCAGAGGAAAGCAGGTCAGATTTGATCAAGAGAAAACAAAAAGGAAATTGCATTCTAAACTAAGCTTCTCACCACTGGCTGGCTGGATTCCTTCCCAACCAGGCTCTCCCCCTTGATCAGCATTTCAGTTGCTTGGTGGTGTTAGTAAATGGAGGTGGAAGAGAGAGAGCAGAAAAATGTCTCACATTTTTAAAATGTTCCTTCTCCCCTCAGGGTCTTCGCCTCCTCCCCCCAGCCCTTCAGGGTCAAACAGTGTCCCTGTATGTCCCCTCCCCGCCCAGAGTCACTGTGGTCCTTTTGGATTTGTTTGTGGATGTGTAAGCCAGTCCTTTCTTCCTGTAATGCTGAGCTAGATTTGCTCTGTCCAAGTCCTTGTGATGTGAGAACTGCCCCTCTGCTCAGAGAGTTTTGCTTGGGTATGTTTGAAGCCCACGTCTTTGGGCATATCGCATAGTGAAGCCGCATAACCATACATATGACATTGCAACCAACATATGATATAACAATAATGTTCACTATGTCAAGAGCATTCCAAAAACATCTTACATGACATATTTTCCATTAAAAAATACACAATTGTACTCTAAGGGTAATCATGAGGGGGTGCAGTGTCACAGTCTTTTTTTGTCAAGATGCCTAGTGGCCATTGGCATGGACCATCCCATCTGCTAAATATTATCATTTACTCTTCAGAGCTTGCAAATCACCACAAGCCCAATGGCAGACGTACCTAAGGCCTGTCTAGCAAGAAACAAAAATGATGTTGATGCTGTCCGCTAGCAAGCTTGTAGCCTCACTGAAAGCAAACATGGTTATAAAAGAAGAAGGGAAAACGTCACTTAGAAATAGAACTCATAGCAAGCAATTGATGATCAGTGATGATGTTAAACTAGTGGCCTTCCTCAGGCTTAAAAAAAAAAAAGAAAAGAAAAGAAAAGAAAGAAAAGGTAAACTATTTTGTACTCAAAAAAAAACCCTTCTGGCCAGAACATTGTCTGCTGTTGCTGACTGTCTCTGACTTGTACTTTACACAATACTTTGTTATTAATCTTAAATGATGAACAGTAACAATTTTAGGGCTTCAGACTGTCCTCAATTCACATTGGTCTCAATCCATCTAAGGCCCCTGTTATCATTGTTTCGGAAGCCTCAGAATCCTTTTGTATCTATCCTCACAATACCCCTGTGCGGTAGGAAAGTCCGATTTTACAACTGAGGAATGGAGGCACGAGAGTGACTAAGGGACAGATTTTCAAAGATACGGAGCTTCTGAAACCCAATTGGAGTGAAGCACCTAACTACCATGGGAGCCTTTGAATATCTACCCCTAAGTGACTTGCAGGGTCACATAGGTAGCCTATGTCACAACCTGAACTTGAACTTAGGGATCTTAAATCCTAGGCTACCACCCTAACCGCTGGATCATCCTCCCTCTCTGCAGTAGAGAGCTTGGCACTGAATAAGGATCATTTAGCTACAATAGGGATGGGTGTGCTAGAAAACCCTAAGCTAGAGCCTGACAGAACTAGGGTCTGGCCTTGTAAATCTGTCATACTCTTCACATCGGAAAGCTTAGAGGGCTGAGAAAAACTCCAGCACCGTGCACATGATACTCCATTTTGTTTGCCTTGTGAAATGCCAGCTTGTCTGTCTGAGAAAAGCAAACGCATAAGCTGTATCGCGCTGGGCTGTGATCCTTTCAGGTCTCATCAACTAAGCAAAGTCAAGCCGGACCAGTGCTTGGATGGGAGTCCTCCAAGAAACATCTGCCTACTTCAGTAGGTTTTACCTACTCAGTCAGCAACCTTCCCTCACAGCCCAGGCAACCAGAAAGCCCAAGGGCTGTATGATGCCAAAAATGCAGTCGTCAGATGAGCCATACAGTGGAGGTCCTGACAACACATGGTAATTAAAAATCTCTTAGCACATTTGGAAAAAGCAAGACTGTTAACCCCTGCTGGGATACATTCCACCGACCCTCTGACAGCCAGCCCTCGCACGTCTCCACCTGGGCACCTGAGTTCACGAGTCGCTTTTGAAAACGTAACCCACAGTGTTCTGAATACATTTGCAACAAAGTCTGCTTGCACATTATCCACACGTAGGAAAAAGGGGGAGAGAAATTCATAGATTGTGAATTTCATTATGACAATCTAGTTTAACCTCCTGCAGGACACAGACAGAGACCCTCACCCAAGAATTTCAGTATCGACCCCAGAATTTGTTTGGTATGAGTAGTTCTCACAGCTCTAGTCCCCTAGGGCCTGTACAGCTCCAGCCTTCTGGGACGGCCTTTCTGTATTTCTTCACCCCCTATCTCATTTCAAATCTCACCTGAAAACATCCCTTTATTTGCTGGCCTGTGCTCTTTCATTTCTCTCCTCCTCCCCCTTTCTGGTATGACTCTGTTGACTGAATAGTTTAATCCCCTTCACTTCTCCCCCCAGTTTCTTTATAACATGGCTGTAATTTACACCATACATTGACCACTGTTTTGGAGGTTTTAGCCCCCTGGGGTGTTTTGGGCCACAGGAAAAGCATAGCAAAGACATTACACACATTAAAGTCATATTATACCGAACGCCATCTTTCACTTCCAAGTTTCTCCAGCTGCTGTATGGGGGGTTCTGAGCGTTGAGCGGAGAAGGCCTGAGACCACTCAGTTCCTCATTAGAAAGCTCGTTGTCATATGTTCTCCAGCAAGTAGCACATTGTTTATTGGCTCACTGAGATTTGCCATAAAGCACAGTCCTCTCTTCCCCAACTCTGAATGGCCCTGAGAGCTACTTGTGGGGCAGAGACCCTGATCCATAGAGCAATGAAGTCAATGGTATTTCCATTGACTACAGTGGGAGATGGGCCAGGCTGCAAGTGCCCTGAACTCACATTGATTTCATCTCAGCACCGTGCAGGATTGGGCCTGTACTCACTGCAGCTCTGAGGTCCCCAGTGCATTGTACTCCCGGAGCAATTTGGGGAGATTGTTACCCTACTCTGTTCCAGGAAACCGGCCAGGTTCATCGACCTTTCCTCTAAGGAGCTTTCTTGGTACTTTTATGCACTGGAGAGTGTCCAGTGTATGACCATAGTTGCCATAAGGATATTTAAAGTCCACAATACCATTGGGAACAGAAGGGAGGTGTCCATGGACCGTCTCTCTATTAGCATGCTGTCCACACTACGAAACATCTTACAGCCTCTGAGCCACTATCTAGAGATGTGTCTGAGAGGGCCTAAAGTTGGGCCCTGTCATCAGGTCCCCATCCTCATGGCAGGGCACAGTGCTGTAGTTTCCTGTCGCAGGTTCCCCAAAAGCCTCCCTTTAGTGGCTTATGGCTCAGCCCCCTGGCCAAGCCTTTGTTAAAGTTCAGCACCCACCCTTCTCCTCAGGGTAGCAGAGTCCAAAGGCACAATCCCAACACAAACACAAAATAAAGGAGTCTTTGGCCCGGCTGGGCTTCGTTCTCAGCCCCTGTGATGTTATTCATCCAGCAGCGCTCCCTCTGGGCTCAGCTCTCAGACCCCAACCTTCGCCTCAGGTGGGGCCTTCCCTGCCTTGAATTGCTTTAACCACCATAAGCAGGTCCCTGATAAACCCAAAGAGTCCAGGGTCAGGCCAGCCGTCACTCCAGGGAGGCTGTGACCAGCTGCAGTCCTGCTCAGTTCGGGGATCAAGCCACACTTCTCTCCCCAACCACAAGCAGCTGATCTGCTCTCCTTTCCCACCAGCCACAACTGAGCCAAGCTCTCTCCTTTTCAGCCCCTTCCCACAGGCCTGACACCCACTTCAGGTGAGGCAGGCAAGGCGGTCTGTGCTCACCACAGCTCATTAACCCGTTCCAGCCCATATTGTAGACCCCACCACAGACCTCGTGTGGTTTTTTAGGTCAGTTTAAAGAATCTACCAAAAATATTTCCCCAGCTCCGGTGCAGAGACATTCTCACAGACATAGACTGGACAGTTTGGGCTAGCTGGAGCTGCACAGGTAAAGGTGATATTGACGGTATTTAATCAGCCTGCTATTCGCTGCATGAGTCAGGAGTCTGTGTCTATTCCAGAAGGCTTCTGTAAGGGGTTATATCCAAACCTACAGCTGTTTTGCTTTCTGAATGATGGGGTCTTTTTCCCAGCTTGGGCTGGAAATTACAAAAGGTAGCACACCCCAAAGGTTAAAGCCCTAGAATGGAGAAACTATGAAAATTAGCTGAACATTTATTCCAGCCTGCAGATTTGGTTCTAAAAAAGTGTAAAGGCCCAGTGTGGGTGGTTCTCGTTCATCAAAACCTTTCTGCCTCCTGTTTCTGATTGACAGTAAGCACTGAAATGACAGCCTCTCTTTTCAAAATACCTTTTACTAACTACCCTTTGGGTTACCATCAAAAGTCCGCCTTGTCATTTGCAAGGTCTTACACAGACTTGGTCCAGAGTGCTCGCTATGTAACCCCGTGTCCAGTCATTCTCTCCAGTCTGTTAATTAGATTATTTCAGGAGTCTTTTTGAGTGAACACGACAGGCTAGGGGGCACCTTCCATGTGTCTTTCCTCTTTCTGGAGTTGATTACCTATGGAGTAGGACGAGCTGATTCACTGTCTGCCTCACAGGCTTCATTTAAGCAATAAGTTTTCGAGAGTCTTTTTAAAAAGGTTGGAGCAAAGCTTGAATGTTTGTCGGTTGTATGAGATTATATCCTGCTATCTGCCTGTACCTAAACTGCATCGATCTATAGATACAGAAATTTATATACATTGGTATGCAGTTACACATGCCCATAAATATTGTAGATGTGTATATATAGGCATATTGCTATTTTTGTGTGTAAATATATATAACACACATTTTATAACTATAACCTCAAGGGAAGAAATGAAAATGAAATTTAATTACTTGAATGTATACCAAAGTAGGTCAAACATTTAATTACCATTGATGTTTAGAAAAGAAACCATCATTCCAAGATCCGTGCTATCTGCTAGAATAGTACACGCACTCCCAGTTTCCCCTCTCAATATGTGCTTGTGTAACAACTACTGACATTAAAGCTATGAGCCTGTATTCATTGCATATCCACAGTTCTGTGTGGAGGGGAATTTAAGGTGCACAAGGAAGGGAGGATGAGATCAGAGAAGGAACTAGGCATGTCTTTCCCAGAGGGGATTGGCTCGTAATTAAAAGCTGTGTGTATATCTTTCCATGAAATGCTACATTAAGACATCTTTTTGCCTCGGTAGCAACCTCTCCTTGTTTACAATAGTTACCTTCATTCCACTGATTCAATCTGAGCGCTCTCTATTTGGTAAATACGCCTTTTGGCTAAAGAGGCATGTGTAATCTTGTGGATGGGGCACTCAGTTGGTGTCTAAAGATCCCAGGCCTAGTCCTGGCTCTGTCTGTGATCTTGGACAAGTCAAATCCTGTTTTGTAACTCTGTTTCCCCTCCTGCCCCTTAGGGCAAACAATGCCTCTTGCAACGTGGCAGTGGCCTGGCTTTGCAAAGTGATGACCATCTCTTGGAAAGTACTCTGCAGCCTCTACTCTTACTGAAGCTGATGGAAATTGAGGGTGATCAGTGTCACACACAGAAGTTTTCATCATTGTGTGTGATTGGGCCTCTAGTTTGTTTTCACACCTGGTCAAATATTTGTTCAGAGGATCCCTGTTGGAATTATTCTTCCAGTCTAACTTGAACTCCTGGCAGAGGAAGGAAACCTTTTCTTTCTCTAAACACCTTGTGGATTTGAGGTTTTTCAGCTTTCCTCTTTAGAATCCAAAGTTTTGCATCAAAGAGTACTAAGGGACTGATACCAAACTCACTGATGGTACGTCTTCACTGAAGACACACTCAATTGATCCGAAAGTCGACGTGTTAAAACTACCCCCTCAAGTGGCGCAGAGCAGTGAAGACGCAGTGTAGAAGAGGATTTATGAAGTCGACAGGAGTTTCGCAATCTACTCTTCGTAGCTTGCGTAATTCCTGTCGACTGCTGCCGAATTTGAAGGTAAGTGTAGACCAGGCCTGGCTCTCCTAATAGATGCGTCTGAGGCTCAGGTGTGAGAGACAAAACGATGCCAGAGGCTGTGTGGTACCTACAGATTGTCAAGCAGGAATTTTTGTCCTGTCTAATCCCATGTGACAAGTATGTTATGACTGCTACTGTCTGTTACAATATTTTGAAAAGGTAAGATAATGACTGGCAGTGCACAGATGTGTATGAAGCATTCATCCTAACCAGGATTGGCATGAAACAAGAAATTCTAATTCCAACAGTGCAGAGCCAAGACCTGTAAACAGAGTTTATAAACATAGATTCAAACCCAGAAGTCACTGCACACAGGCGTTGCTGCGCACCGTGTGGGCACACAGAAAGTGACCCAACACCTCTCTGAATTTAGACATAGTATAGCACAAACTGGTGCATGACATATCACTGATGGCACACAGCAGAGTGCATCAGTGCTCTATGGAACTGCACCTCTATTTTATTCTGCTTCTGCAGCAAAGGTCTCATCCTCACGGGCACCCTAACCCCCAGGGGTCCTCTTCACTCCCCTTGACCTTGTCACAAGGATGCTCTGGATACTTTTCTGGTTTTTACTGATTGGAGGATACAGCTAATCAAAGGCTTTATCAACCCTAAATCACATGCAAAACCTCCCTCTGTGGACGTGGAGCACTGGATAACTAACTTGTAAAGTCAAACTCTTTAGCACTGGACAGAGGAACCTTTCCTTTCTTCTGCACTTTCTATCTCTTCCCAAACAGCAGGGCAGGGTGTGGGCTTTCCCCCCCCTTCCCCTCTCACGATGGTAAAGACATCCCATGTGCACAGGGATCACCAGCCCCACGGGCGGATGGGAAAGGCCCAGATGTGTCGGGAAGAATGCAAAGGTGTCCCATCCAGATGTGAGTGCAAGCGTGAGGGAGCCTGATGTGTCTTTGTGGGGGGGGAGTGCACGTGGCCCCTCCAGATGTGAGCGGCCCAGCTGTGTGGGGGGGCGGAGTGCGCGTGCCCCCCCCCCCGGCGCGAGCGCTGTCCCCTCTTCGAGCCCGGCCCCCCCGGACCCCCTGGCCCCAGCGACTCACCAGCGGCAGAAGCGCGCAGCTGAAACTTCGCATCCCCGGCGGCGGCGGGCGGGCGCCTCCTCTGCGCCGCGGTGCCGGGCCGGGCTCAGCCCGTCCCCCCGCCCCGTCCCGCCCCCGCCGCAGCTCCCCCCCGGGGCCCTGCCCAGCCCCGCTGCGCTGCTCCCCCGGCTCTCCGGGCCCGGCTGCGCGTCCCTCGCCCGGAACCTGGGGCGGGGGCGGGGTCCGCCGGGACCTCCGGGGCTGGGTCCCTGAGCGCCAGGTCCGGCCGGCCC
>ML675603.1:7114669-7148956 GCA_007922155.1 Mesoclemmys tuberculata | reverse complement strand
TCCACCCCGACCCACACCCACAGCCACCCACACCCCCCCCACACACACCCACACCCACCCTCCCAGGCAGCGGCGCTGGGAGCACCTGCCCCCACTGGTCCTGGACTCAGCATGCCCCCGGGGTGCTGGTTCTCTGTTCTGCTGGTCCCAGGGCTGGGTCTGTGGCCTGCCTTTGGCAGAGTCTGGCAGGGCCGATTTCTTTCGTGGTGACGCTGGGGGAGTGTCCGGCCTCCAGGTTTATGGGGCAGCTGGTTCTCGTTCCCTGCCTAGGCAGTGAAAGGTGGGAGATGGGGGCCGGGGCCCCAGGGCTTGCACCCATCCCGGGGAGAGTGACACAATTGTTACAAAATGCGTAGATGCCTGACTTGTTTCCACGCTCTGTTTAGCCAAGGGGATTTGGAGGAGAGGGGCAAAACGCTGGCAGGACCCTGCGGAGTTTCAGAGGCCAGGATTGGGTTTGTCCGGTATGGTTCAGCCAGTCTTCATTAGTGGCAGGAGTCTCTGGAACAGAACGTGGAGCTCCAGTTTTGCCTTTGATGGGACAATTTGGGGGCTCAGGTAGAAAATATGGCAGCTTTAGAGCCAGTTTTAACCCAAGCCCCCTGAATCTTTGCCTTCTCCTCCAGCCTTCCTAGTCCAGCTCCCCCAAAGTCTTCCTATCCCTCTGATAACCTTGAGCCCACAAATTCTTGCCTCCTGTTCATTTTCCTGGAGCCAATGTCCTCTCAATACTTCCCTAAGTGCCAAAATCTCCCAGAGAAACTCCGCCAGTTACCAAATTCTTCTCCCCCCAGCATGCCAGACTCTTCTTTTTCCCTTCTACAGGATCCCAAGCTCCCAAACATCCCTCCTCTGTGGATGTCCAGGATCCTTCTAGCTTCACCCTTCATAAGATCTCCCCCCACCACACACACATACACACAGTCCTTAAGTGAAGTTGCTGTGTGGGTCGTTCAGCACATGAGCAACTGATTACATGCTGCTACGCTGCATGGGACCCTTTAAGATAAAACTGACTGATTTACATGTCATTAATCATTCATCCGCATCCACAGTTACAGGCTAGTGCAGAATTCAGCATCAAAGTGAATAAGCTGATGCCGAAATACTGCCCCGCTCTACTGCTGAAATACATACACAATTGGGTTTTGCCTCCTTGCTGTATGTAGCAGAAGGTCATTAAGTGACAGAGCTTGGGGCCAGATTCTCTCCCCTCTGTGCCAAAAAATGAGTGGGGGGGCAAAGCTATCTGAAAACAGAAGCACAAAACTGTACCATACCCTCATTTCTGAACCAGAGGAGTTTGCATTCTGCTCAGACAACAGAGGTGAAGTTAGGCAGTGGGAATCTTTTATGTTAGGCCACCTCCATGCACTGAATCAGGGAGAAGGAGTCCCGGGAAGGGGCCGAGAGTAGGAGAGACAGGCAGAAAAGAAAGAGAGGAAGGGAGGAATCCATTCAGGGATTTGCAGGGCTGTAAGGGGAGGAACCGCTGGGATCCAGCATTCGTCAACCACATCCTCCAACCTGTTTACCAGTCCATAGTGAGTACGGCTCACCAGTTTATGAGGTTCCCCAGTCTGGCCAACACTATCATGAGGTTGGCCAAAAAAGCAAGAGACGTTGTTAAGCTCGGGTTTTCATTCTGATCTCTGAACTTCCCCTGTCCAATGGTGTGTGCGACCATTACTCCATTGCCAGATCTCACAAATTAACGTCCAGCCAGCCGATGCTGTCCCTTGCTGCAGGAACACTTGCTAAAGGCTCCAACCACCATCAGGTTTTCCTTGTGGTGGACACTGTACACAGTCAGACCGTCCCTGCCCCAGCGAGTGGACTCCTCTCAGCAGGGACCACAAAACATTAGATGGGAACAATTTCTGATCCCTTGTGAACTGGGCAGGTTTAGAAGTGGTGACCTACACAGGGAAGACTGTAGCTACTCAACAATGCCTCAAGGCATCTGGCTTCCTCCTATGCGTAATGTTGCACCCTGCAGCGTGAGACAGCTTTATAAATGTACCGGATCAAGTTCTGATCCTTTTGGAGCCTACACAAGCAGGATCTTCCACTTTCTGGACACACAGCGGCATACTCTCCCGCACGCTACTCTCAGCCTCAAAACACAAGCTGCAGCCAAGTCTCCCACCTGGATTTTATGGACCCATTCATCAAAACCTAAACATTAAAATGCAACAAAACTAATATAAACATCAGATCCACGTTCTCTTCGGCATACAGGGTTTCGCAACATGAATTCACACCAATCGTTCCAGTTTTTGCAGTGAGATTTTATTGGGATGACAAGGGATGCTAACTTTTGCCACGCTGATGTTGTTGCCCCTCGGCCAAACGTTAGCAGATCTCGGGGGGGGTCTTGCAGGTCACTTTTCCATTTGGAGAGGGAATGGATGAGAAGGAGTCAGGGACTGTGTCATTTGTTTAGTTATAAAATGTACACAAGTCCTTCCGTGAGCAGAGCTGTTAAACTGCACTCAGGTAACTCACTCCCTCATGTAGAAAGCCCCATGAAGTCACCGCAGCCCTTTTCCCAGAAGCAACTCTCTGGCCTCTGTCTTTCTTCACCACCTGACATTAGTCCAACCCCCAAACTGATTGCTTGACACACAGGCCTTGTTCCCTTCGGGAAACCTAGCTGAAAACTCCTCATCTAAGCCCCACTCCATGACCTGGGGGACTATCCTCTTTGTGTGCAGTGTCTTTGCAATGAAAAAGCAGCTCCGAAAGGCGTAGCATTCCAGAGGATACCCTAATGACTCTCTGAGCGTACTTACTGCCGGACATCGTTAACACTTCCTGTGGGAAGTTTCATCCTGGGTGACAACAGGATTCCTGGTGTCGGTGTCTGGCTCTGGGAGCAGAGTGTGGTCTAGGAGTTACAGACAAACAGAGCCAAAGGTAATATCAGCTTTGTTTTGGTCATCTGTAAGAACAGAGCCTGTGGTTTCTGAATGTGGACACATGACTTTCTTCTACCCTTTGAGCTAAAGAACCAGCTCTGTTAGCAGAAAGCCACTGGGGGGGCCTTAAATTGCCACCTATGGTCTAGTCCAGGGGTGGGCAAACTTTTTGGCCTGACGGCCACATCTGGGTATGAAATTGTATGGCGGGCCACGTGGTGGGAGAGGGGGAGTGGTGGCGCTGGGAGGGGGAGCAGCTGCCGTGCTCCAGCCAGGGTGCTGCTGGGCCCATAGGGTGGTGCTGCTGGGCTCATATGGTAGGAGAGGGGTGGGAGGGTTGGGTGGGGGGTGGCCACTGTGCTCCATCCAGGGTGCTGCTGGTCCTATGTGGTGGGAGAAGGGAGGGGGGAATGGGTGGGACTGGGAGGGGGAGCGGCACTGCGCTCTGGCCAGGCCCAGCTGGAGGGCCTGATGAAAAGCTCAAATGGGCCATATATGGCCCGCGGGCCGTAGTTTGCCCACCCCTGGTCTAGTCAGTAAAAAATGACAGAGCCACACCATTTTAGTGTGGGTTATACAAATATGTAACTTCGCACATCTTTCCTGAAAGGTAGCATAGCAAAATGGCTGAGACTAAACTCTGTCCTGTTAGAAACCTGGGGTCTATCCCCAGCACTGCATGAAGTGACTCTATGCAAACTCTCTATTATCCCACCTGTAAAGGCAGTGAGTGAGAGTTACTTCATATGGGGCCTGGGTTAACCAGAGCAGTTGTGAAGTGCACAGAAAGAAATAGGAATCGCAGTTGAAGCCAGCTGTATGCATGCTTTGCATCAGCAGAGCAGAGCAGTGAATGTGGCCCTTATAGCACAAAGGCACTGCCTTGCACTGTGTGGAGCCATTTGCACATGTGCAGAGTGAGCGTAAAACACTGCCAGATCAGAGTGGCTCATTCACATCAAGGCCCCTGCCAAGATCAGAGCTCCATTGCGCTAGGTGCTGTACAAACACAGAGACAGTCCCTGCCCCAAAGAGCTTACAATTTAAATAGGAAAAATAGACAAAGGGTGTAAGAATGTCATTATCCCCATCGTACAGAGGAGGAAGTGAGACACAAAAGATTAAACAACTTGCCCCAGATCACACAGAAAGGCTGTGGCAGACCTCTTGAGTCCTGTCTAGTACTTTGATCATAGCATCTGCCTTCCTCCACGGGACCTTTTGTCCTACTTCTGGTCCTTTCTATTTTTCTCTGGGTGTCCGAAATACATCCACTAATCAAATAATGTGTGGGAACTGAGCATATTGGTCATAATGTAATACCTGCCTTGGATTACTGTGCTAGCTCTTGTCAAAAGCACATAGTTCTGCCTTTGATACTGACTGTAACTAAGCAATCCCTTCTGCAGCAATTACAGACTAACACATCTGAGATAAGGACTGACTCAATTTTCCTATGGCTTTATAGTCCTCCTGCCCTCCTGCAAGCTCACACAGAAGTGTGTAGCAATGTCTTATTAGTGCAAGTATGTGACCTATCTGAATGTGTGAATCTCAGTCAATGCCAATGTCTTGGGACGGTTGCTAATACGTCTCCCAGAAGTTCAGAGTGTAACAGCGCTGATTTAATTAAAATGTCTTGACATTTACACAGCTTCCCTGAACGTTAATAGGAACTGAGCTGCTTTCTTTGAAATTATCTGGAACTCATTCTATTTTAATTTGACTTTTCCACAACAAAAACCCTCAGAAATTTAACTGCATTTCCCTTCAAGCACATTCACAGAGCACCAAAAGGAGTAACATAACACTCCAAAGCGGTGCTGCAATGCGACCTAGAAGTTAGCGAATCCATGAAGGTGAATCACTTGCACACAAGTGACTTTGCTAACTCGTGTTTTGATGGGTTTGAAATTAAAAACTGAAAGGATGGAAGAAATGCTGCAATTACCGGGAGAGCATAATGCGATGCTTAGACAGAATGTGAAATTTACCGACCAACATAGTGCAACTGTAATTAAAGACAATGTTTCATGATATTTTAAAAATAAGTCACTGAAGGGTTTATAAAAAGAATGAAAACTCTCCATCTGTTGGTGCTCCCATTGGGGTGGGGAGGGAAGGAAGGAGAAAGTGAAGGCAGCTGGAGGAACATACTGTCATGGATTTGTTCAAAGTAGGTATGGAATCATGCACAGAAAGAGAAACACTGAGAGCTGGGCAAGAATAATTTGTTCAATGAGTTGTGCTGTGTTGCACTGGAAATGGAGCTGCTCTGTAATAATTTAGGGATGCTGTATGTTGCCCAGGTTACTGGGATGGTCAGTTAGATCTTGAGCACAGGGGCAAGGCCCACCAGCCAGATACCTGGGGAAAAAATTGCTGTAGTAACTCAGAGTTGTCCCCACCTAGTGTCGCATCACAGGCTATTGGAGATATTTGTCCCTAGCAGTCGCAGATTGGCTACATGCCATTGTAAGCAGTCCCATCATACCATCCCCTCCATAAACTTATCAGTCTCAGTCTTGAAACAAGTTAGGTTTTTTGCCCCCCTCTCCCCCGCACTTAAAGTCTTTAAATCATGATTTGAGGCCTTCAGTAACTCAACCAGAGGTTAAGGGCCTATTACAGGAGTGGCTGGGTTAGGTTCTGTGGCCTGCGTTGGAAAGGAGGTCAGACAAGCTGATCAAAATGGTCCCTTCTGCCCTTAAAGTTTATGAGCCTATAAGTCTATGTTTACTGTATGAATATGGTGGTTTAGTTTAGCACCTAGCAGGTTAGGCCTAATGCCCATTGAACTTGGAGTTATGCACCTAACCTGCCTGGGCACTTTTGATAATCCCATGAGGTACCTAGCAGTATTTTTTAAGCACCTAAATACCTTTGAGTATCTGGCCCTTAGGAATCCAAGACATATTATCATTGAGGTGTAGGCTGCAAAGGGCCCAAGTCACTTTTAAAAATGGGACTTGGAAGTCTAAGGCCTTGTCGACCCTGGTGGCAGTGTTTGGGGTGGGTGTAGCTACATGCTGTAGTGAAAAGTAGGCTGTGTTCACACTGCAGTGTGGCACGTGTTTCACACACGTGGCAGTGAAAGATTCTGGTAAGCAGGAGGCAGCAGAGAAAGCCTCCAGCAGCTTCCTGCAGTAGGGAAAGGGTCCGAATCCAGCAGTGGGACACTAAATTGCTAAAAATAGCAAAGTAGACGGGGGGTGGCCCTGCCTGGGCATACAGAGAGCCATGTAGGGTATAGCATATAGACCCTAAGGTTCTGGCAGGTCTTTAGACAGCGAAACACTGCTTAGATGAGTAAACTGCTATATATACACATTAGGGGGTCGTGCAGTGTATATTGACTATACACCACAGTAGATGAATCCTTAGAAGCTTTGGGAAATTTTTCCTTAGATCTCTGCCACAGCCCCTCTTTTATGACCTCTTTCTAAATTAAAAGGCTGTAATCTTTGCAGTCTGTCTCCTTTTCCTCAACTATCTTTGGGCCCCTTATATTTCTTCTGCATTCTTTTCAAGACGGGCAAGCCCTTCCTACAAATCGGAGGGAAGCTGCTTTTTCCAGTGACACATAGTGCAATCTTCAACACCTAATAATAGCCTCCACAGAGTTGGCAGCCAACTGTTCTTAAGCTCAGAAATATTTTTCCACACATAGTGTTATTCAGCCAGTCTGGTGTTTTCCCCTAAGTGTGTATCAATCTTTACGGAACCCAGTGGAGCTACATGGATTTTCACCAACTGAAATCTGGCCCTAAAAATGACATTGACTCCTGTAAGTTGTGCCAGCCTGAGGCTTACGCCCCTCTTAAGTCCTGGTTAAGTCTTCAAAATACATTGCAAGGGATGTAAACAATGGAGAGCTCATGTGCTGCTTTTCTGCACAGGGCTGAATTTAATCCTAACTCTAAACTTTCATCTTTGTAGTCATTCCTCAGACTCCCCCCTTAACTGAGTGAAGCTTGTAAAGGAACAGGAATTATAATTCCATTATTAGTCATTCCTGCCTGGATTTTCAAAGGAGGGAGGTGTCCAAATCCCTTGGGCTACTTTGAAAATCCCACTATGCTTGTCTAGTCACTGCAGCTGGTTGACACTCTCATACCCCTCCACCCCCCACACCCCTCCTATGGAAAATTTACAACAACAAACAAAAGCCAATTTTTTAAAATTATCTTTGGACTGAAGAAGAGGTTACGTTCAATGATTTCCTCAAACAGAAGCATATGTACTCGCACATGTATGTACTCACACAGTTCAGCTTCCTCTACCATTAATAACAAAGTGAAAGCACATTTTAATGGGAAGCATATAATGCAAGGCAAAATTATCTGTAAGTGGTTGAACGTAGCCTCCAATTTTTCCAAGGTATAAATGAACTAACATCAATAGTGACACTGAAATAGGATTTCTACCATCATTCAACATGTTATTTACTTTTCTCAAATGGGAGGTGTTTCTGCATAGGCGTAAATGATCTACATGGTAACATAATGCATTAAACCTACTTGAAATGGGGCTGCTGAGGAGTGGGTGGTCAGGTGCCCGTTGTGTGTGCCATAGTGGCAGGGGATTTGGTATATCGTTGATAGTGTCACGCTTTTTGAGCACTGCCTGGTATTGTGGCTGAGGGCCCAGAGTCTCAGAGGAGCACAATGCCTCCAGGAGTATCCCACCACAAAGAGTGCAATCACTGTTGCTTCTACCTCCTGAGCTGTTCTTCACATTTACAAGGAGGCGATGTCATCCAAACCCAGAGAAAAGGACAATCCTTGCCGTGAACGATGTACACACAAGGGTTGCTCATTAGGAGCTCTGTGCTGGGAAGATACCACACTCCATCCAAAGTCTTGATCTGAAGCCAAAGGAAAGACCTCTATGAGCTTTGGATCAGGTGCAGAGCAATTAATGCCACACGATTAGCTCAGCTCTGCAGATAACTGTTCCCAGTCAAAACAGTAGCTGCTGTAAGGGCAGAGACTCACTTGTATCTATTCCATTTACCTCACTGCAATGAGATGGAACAGGAGACGGAGCAATTACTTCCTCCAATTTCACTGCACTCATATGGAAATCTTCTCCAAAAAAAATGACAGAGGTATACCAAACACCAACATGAAATTCTTACCATTGGCACAAGGCAGCAGAGAAAATGGCTAAACAGCAGCCTTTGCCACGTGGAGCCATTACGGTTGCAAGCATAGGAGCTAGTGTAACACACACATTCACCAGTGGGTTACACCAGTATATATTCATGGGAAGAAGAGGATGATAAAAAGATTTGTTACGCTTTACGGGTACTTTTAAGATGTAAAGAATCATAGATTATGATAAATAAAGCTGCAGGACCCAGAAAAAATTTTTTACTTATGAGAGATATTTGTTTTCCTTCATCATCAAGGGGAAATATAAGTCAGATGATGCATGTGAGTGACTTAAAACCCTAACCCATGAGTTGGAGGAACCAAGTGATGCCTTAATTAGATACAGGATCATATATGGAAGAGAAGATATCAGCTGGGCAGAAGGTAAATTCCTCTTATTGTTATTGATTGGCTCCTCTAGGCACAATTCTTAGCCAATCTGTGCTAAGACATCCTATTGATTTGTTACCCTGTCCTTACCTTCCCCTCATCCATTTGTTAGTCTCATCCATTGGTTATGTCCTCTTTTGTCAGACTGAAAATGAGGCATACATTTTTGATGGTGAGGGTAATTACCCACTGGAACAATTTACCAAGAGTGGTGGATTCTCCATCACTGACAATTCTTAAATCCAGATTTGATGTTTTTCTAAAGGATCTGCTTTAAGAATTATTTTGGGTACATTCTATGGCCCGTGTTAGACAAGAGTTCAGACTAGGTGAGGACAGTGGTTCTTTAATATGTGCCACAGACATCTGATACTTAATCCAAGGCCCACTGAACTGATGGCAAAGACTGCCATCGACTTTAGAGAGACATGGTAGGTGAGGGAATACCTTTTATTAGACCAACTTGTGTAGGTGAAAGAGACAAGCTTTTGAGTTACACAGGGCTTTTTTCACTGGCCTTAACAGGCTTTGGATCAGCCCCCTGAAAAGCTAATGAAAGAGCAGGAGGCTGTAAGTGATCCAATTAGTCCAAGGGGCCATCATTTCAACAGGAGAAGACTAGAGATAAAGAAAACTAAAACAGAAATCAAAGCAGGAATCATAAGCTTTTTTTGATGGTCAAACTTCCCTGTGGACTAGGGCCAGCATTGTCAAATGTGGCCTGGAACGCTCAAGGTCTTTGAATTCCTGGGAGTGCCACCCACCACCACCTCAGTATCACTTCCCGCAGCAAGTAGGCTTTCCTCATAAGTCTCCTAGATAAAGTCCTAGTTCAGCAAAACACAGGTTTAAATGCTTACCTGAGTAGAGATTTCTCAAATGATGGACCTGAATACATACTACCTCAGCAACGTAGTATGACTGCAGGCCTTTATCATCTGATGGAGTCATAAAATCTAGGACTGGAAGGGACCTTGAGTCTTCTTTTCTCCAGATTAAACAAACCCAATTTTTTCAATCTTCCCTTATAGGCCATGTTTCCTAGACCTGTAATTATTTATGATGCTCTTCTCTGGACTTTCTCCAATTTGTCGACACCTTTCCTGAAATGTGGCACCCAGAAGTGGACACAGTACTCCAGTTGAGGCCTAATCAGTGCTGACTACAGCAGAAGAATTACTTATTGTGTCTTGCTTACAACACTCCTGCTAATACAACCCATAATGATGTTTGCTTTTTGCAACAGTGTTACACTGTTGACTCATATTTAGCTTGTGATCCACCATAACCCTCAGATCCCTTCCCACAGTACTCCTTCCTAGCCAGTCATTTCCCATTTTGTACGTGTGCAGCTGACTGTTCCTTCCTAAGTGGAGTACTCCGCATTTGGCCTTACTGGATTTCATCCTATTCATTTCCAATTACTTCTCCAGTTTGTCCAGATCATTTTGAAATTTAATCCTATACGCCAAAGCACTTGCAATCCATCTGAGCTTGGTATCATCCACAAACTTTATGAGGGTACTTTCTATGCCATTATCAAGATCAATTATGAAGATACTGAACAGAGCTGGACCCAGAATGGATCCCTGCAGGACCCCACTGAATGTGCCCTTCCAGCTTGACTGTGAACCACTGATAACTACTCTCTGGGAATGTTTTCCAACCAATTAGGCACCCACATTATAATAGCTGTATCTAGGTTGGATTTCCCTAGTTTATTTATGAGAAGATCATGTAAGACAGTATCAAAAGCGTTACTAAAGTCAAGACATACGACATCTACTGCTTCCCCCTATCCACAAGACTTCTTACCCTATCAAAGAAAGTTATCAGGTTGGTTTAACACAATTTGTTCTTGACAAATCCATGCTGATTGTTACTTACCACCTTTTATCTTCTAGGTGTTTGAAAATTGATTGCTTAATTATTTGCTCCATTATCTTTCCAGTTACTAAAGTTAAGATGACTGGTCTGTAATTCCCTGGGTTGTCCTTATTTCCTTTTTTATAGATTGGGATTTTTTGCCCCTTTCCAGTCCTCTGGAATCTCTCCTTTTTTCCATGATTTTTCAAAGATTATCGCTAATGGTTCAGATATCGCCTCAGTCAGCTCCTAGAGTATTCTAGGATGCATTTCATCAGGCCCTGGTGATTTGAAGACATCTAACTTGTCTAAGTAATTTTTGTCTTGTTCTTTCCCTATTTTAGCCTCTGATCCCACCTCATTTTCACTGGCATTCACTATGTTAGATGTCCAAACACTACTAACCTTTTCAGTGAAAACTGAAACAAAATAGTCATTTAGCACGCCTGCCATTTCTATACTTTCTGTTGTTGGTTCCCTTCCTCCCCCCCGCATTGAGTAACAAATCTACCCTGTCCTTGATCTTCCTCTTGCTTCTAAAGTATTTGTAGAATGTTTTCTTGTTATCCTTTATGTCTCTAACTAGTTTAATCTCGTTCGGTGCCTTGGGCTTTCTAATTTTAGTCTTTCCACACTTGCATTATTTGTTTATATTCATCCTTTGTAATTTGACCTACTTTTTGGTAGGACTTTTTTTTGGAGTTTAAGATCACTGAAGATCTCCTGATTAAGCCAAGATGGTTTCTTGACATACTACCTATCTTACCTATGCAGTGGGTTAGTTTGCTCTTGTGCCCTTAATAATCTCTCTTTGAAAAACTGCCAGCTCTTGTTAGTTGTTTCAAGAGAGCCTCATCCACCTCTTCTTCCCTTCCACGACATCACCCCTGTTTTTCACTCCTTTTATCCTTATCTAGAGACTTTCAACAAGTCTGTCTCCAATTTCCATCTCAACCTCAGTCCAAGTGTACATTTTTGATATCTAAGACATCTCCTCCTCCCATTTTCCCCTGCCTGTCCTTCCTGAGCAAGCTGTACTCTTCTCCACCAATATTCCAGTCACATATATTATCCCATCAAGTCCCTCCAATGCCAACTGGGTCATAGCTGTGTTTATTAACTAGCATTTCAAGTATTTCAATACATTTCTGGCATCCACCCATACCATGTGAATACCCCCAGAGAGGGATAAATGCCAACTAGTAAATGGATGATGTTATTGCTGTTTTTCAGAGTGACCAAAGTCAGCAACTCTCGTAATTTTGTAATGTTGCTGTGTCGTGGGGTAAGCCCTCCCCATCACCCCTGGCAGAGAAGTTCAAAGGGGTAATGAGGGGAATGGGGCACCCTGCATGATTGCAGTCTACAAGACTATCTCCTTGGCCCTGAGTCCTGCAGGTCCAAGGCCTATCATCTGGCTCCTGCGATGGGTAACACGATCTAGCGGCCAGAGCTCATAGTCACCCTTGGGCCAGGGCAGTATGGCCTCGGGCCAGAGTCCATAGTTGCCCTGGGGTCAGGGTGGCATGCTCTGGCAATCCATTGGGGGTAGTGGGGTGTCCCCTTTCAGGGGGTTGCCCCAAGGATAGGGGGGCTCAGGCCCACCCAGCTCCTCTGAGCCCCAGCCCAGGACCCTATTGATGTTGTGGTAGCCTGACACTGAGTTAGGAGGGATCCTCCCAAAACACACTGACCAGTGCCTTTCTCCACCCTTGCTTACACCATGAAAGCCCCAGTCATCGATAGGGTCTTCCTGCAGGCCTCTGGGTTCCCCTTTCTGCTCAGCCACTACCCACATATCCGGTGGGTCATGGAGCCCCCTGGCAAAGGCATCTCCTTGAGTGTCTGGCTCCAGGCAGCCATTGATGTGTGGCCAGTCTCCAAAAAGGTCTTCTGAGTTCCTGGCTCCCACCATCAGGGGCTGACGCAGCTCAGAGCTCCTGGCTCAGAGCCTCCTGCATACATCCTCCCTCCTCGGTGGTCAGCCTAGAATGAGCTGGACTGCACCTTTTTATGCTAGGGCAGCAGTTGAAGCATGCTCAGTAGAGTCTGGGGTCCATCCACCCATAGAGTTGGCTTAACTCTTTCAGTGCTGGGTAAGCCCACCCCATCACATGCTGTAACAAAACCAGGTTCTTTAAAGGGGTCTTAAATTTTAAATGTAAAAGAAAGATGGCGGTGAAGGCATTGGACTAGGAATCAGGGAGCCTAGATTCAATTCCTGGCCCCTCTTCAGGTTTCTTGTGTGACACTGGACAGGTCAGTAAGGGTACATCTACCGAAGCCAGTGGCATCTCGTGGCAGATCGTCTCCAAGCCTGGGTCAACACACTCAGGCTTGTGGGCCTCATGCTACCAGTCGCTGTGTAGACAGCACTTTGAAGGGCAGCTTGGGTTTTGAAGCCTGCGCCTTTCTTACACCCTTCGTCCTGAGCTCCAGCCCTAGCTGCAACATCTACAGAGCTATTTTTATTGCGGTAGCGCAAGCCCCATGAGCCCGAGTCTCTCGACTTGGGCTCGGAGGCTCACTGCTGTAGGCTGCAAGAGGTACCCACAGGTAACATTTTCACAAGTGCCGAGGTAATATGGGATAGAGGGCACTGGGGGAGTATTTTACGAAGGCGGAATGGAGAGATGAAGATTAAGGGTAAAAATTTCAAAAGCATCTAAGGGCTTCAGAAGCCAAAGTCCAGTGATTTTCCTTAATCATAGAGAGACTTTGGACAATTTTACTCTTAATCTCTGCATCGCTCAGTTCCCCATCTGTGAAATGGAGATAACAACGTTCCCTGTCCCCTGTAGACAACACGTGGGAGGGGGGCCACGCGAGGTCACACACCCCTCCAGATTTCTGCCAGGTTGGGAGTCTGGGTGAGTGCGGCTGAAGGGACGTGCCTGGGAAAGGCACCAGCAGCTAGCACTCCTTGAGCCCTAATAGGTGGCGCCTGGGGCAGGGAAGCGAGAGTGGGCTTGGACTGGCAACATGGCTTTTTGTCAGAGGAGGCCTGGGGGAGCCTGTGGGTCTCACCCCTTCCTCGCCAGCAGCTTCAGTTACCTGCTCGCGTGTGTGTCTGGACTCACCTGCCTGGGGTGCAGAGAAGGGAGCTCAGGGAGTTGGGGCAGTGGGGGGGAAGAGGAGGCAGCAGGACCCAGGGGCACTGGGAGTGGGGTGGGGAGTCCAGGGAAGCAGCGGGGGCCAGTGGCAATGGGTGGGGGTCTGGGAGAGGCAGTGGGGACTGGCGGGATAGGTGGGGGAGGCAGCAAGACTACAAGTTCAACCAGGGTGCCATTACCCCTAAGACTGACCCTGGCAAGCTCGCCCTTAAGGGTGGGTGATGTGGGCGACCGCAGTCAGGGGGGTGCTGTGGTGAAAAGGATGCTGCTATATGGTGCTTTAGCGGTCACCAGGAAGTTGATCAAGGCTGTGGTGGCAGGGGGGGGGGCCTGCCATAGCGCCCCCTCTTGCCCCCCTGTTGTCAGCAGTTACCAGTCACCTATGTTTTCCCCTAACCTTTGTCTTGTGGATTTAGATTTTCAGGACCTGGACTCTCCCTTACTCTGTGTTTGCACAGTGGAGTTTAGATACAATTTGAGGCCTCTAAACTCTACTATCACACAGTTCAGTAAGAAAAATGCATTAGCAGTCTTGGTAAGCTTCAGAATTTCATGAGTGTGCTGCAGTACAATAGTCTCAAGAGTAAAGCCTGTATGAAAACCATCTCTGGTCATGAAAACTAGGATGTCAGAGAAACTCTTTTTTGGGGGAGAGGGGGCGGGGAGGGGCGGGAGAGGGGTGATTTTAGCATCAGTGAATTTCATTTCCAGCAGAAATTAAACACAAAAGCAAATTGTATAGCTGACTAACAGCTTTTGAGAGTGTCCCTTTAGTCACACTGAATGAAAAGAGCAGGATATGTATTATTCAGATAACACTTCCAGCTAAAGTCTCGGCTTAAGCGGAACAACAAGAAATAGGCCCATCGCTAATTACTGAAAGACTCATTATGGAAAAGCCATCCTTTGTGTAATGTGAAATTAGGTTATCTGTGCTATGCTTGTCCTTGATGTTGACACAGCTGTGGTGATGCCAGATGGTTCTCCCCTCACCTTCTGAGTCATGCCCCGCATCACCCGCTCAGCATGCAGCGGAGGAGCCAGAGACCAAGGGACTGCCTCAGGAACAATGACCATCTAGTACTCTTATCCTGACAACACTTAGGATTATATATCACCTTAAGTATGTGAACAACCCCATTAATTTGAATGAGATGACTCACATGCTTAAAGGTAAGCATCTAAGGCCACGTCCCCACTACAGAATTATGTTAACCGAATTTACGTCGGTTCACAGCCACCCCACTTTTAAAATCGCTTGTGTGTCTACCCTCTGCTCCTTGTGTCGGCGGTGCCCGCCCTCACCAGAAGCGCTTGTATCGATTGTATTGTCAGTGTGGGGCATTGTGGGACAGCTTCTGAAAGCCAGTAACAGTCGGCGTAAGGAGCGCAGTGTCTACACTGGTACTGCGTTGACCTAATACCATCGACCGTGACGCTACGCCGTTTGGGGAGGTGAAGTTACCAAATTGGTGTCAAGAGGCAGTTACATTGGTGGGGGCCAAAATTAAATGAAGACACTTTCCACAGCTAGGTCGACGCAAGGCAGCTTATGTTGACCCAACCACGTAATGTTGATCAGGCCTAAGTAGTTTCAGGCTTGGGGCCTAATGCAGTATACTGTCTCAGCCAGTGGCCGACAGTAGAAGACATGAAACAACTAATAGGTGAGTATGATAGAATGGGGAAGGCAGGATTTATTCCTGAATCCCCCTGGTGAGCATTTTATATCCTGAAGAAGTTAGGGCTGGGTGCAAATCCCATTGAAGTCAATAGGAGCCTTTCTGTGGACTTCGGATTAGCTCCTAGATTTTAAATTCCTTAGAGGAGGGACTGTATCATCATATGTTTGTACAGCTGTCTAGCAGCCCTGGGAGCTGAGACTGAACAGAAGTTGCTTCAGATTGGAGCTAATAAAAATAGTAGGCTCTGCTTAGTATACAACTCTGCTCATGGTGGAAAGGATTGTGTAGTAATTTCCCTGGGATGCTGTTTTCCTTACCCATGTAGATGTACAATTAGGGCTTTATACTTCTCCCACTAAAGTCAATAGGCATTTTCCCGTTGACTTAAATGACCGCGCCACTCCGTTTGATGCTTTCCTAGCTCTATGCGTGAATGTAAGAGCATGTGCATGCACTTCGGCATGGTCTCATTTACATTTGACTGCACTTTGTTCAAGCCAAAATATACGGGAATTGATCTTTTCCCTGTGTATTGGTGTAGGTGTGTGTATGCATGCATGTGTGAGTGTGAACAAAACCTTAAAATGTACCCCTCCATTCAAAATCCCCTATTAGAGCAATATTAGGGTTGATTTAGGAAGAAGCAATTCCCATATCATCCATTTCGTCCAAATTCAAATTAAATGAAACATCTGGTAACCAAAGTTTCTTTATATTGTCCAAAGTTTATTATTTCACCATTTCTGGGATAGCCTGTCTTCATCGTGCTCTGATTCTCAAAAGGCCTAATCATTGAGGCAATGGACCTTGGAGAAATTGAGTCCTCTCTTCACTATGCTCTGGGCCCTCCAAGTTGGAGGAGAATCCATCACCTCCTCATTCTGAGCAAGACAACCAGGGAGAAACTGACCAGACTTGTATAATCAAGGGAGGTTTGCAGGTTTTGAATTTCTGTCAAGTTATATAGAATCATGTCTTTAAAAGGAGCCATTTATTATAATAGAAAGCTACAAACAAAAAGGTTTCCACACAGCTCGAGTTCCAGCTCTGTGTCCTTTGTTCACCAGTGACCATGCCCTGCCTGTAATGTTATACAGCACACAAAGACAACTAGTGGCTGAATAATATAACTGCAGATAACCATATCATTTCAAACCAAACCCTTTGTTCAGGATTAATAGGCACAGTTCATTATTGGCCCCTGAGCACCCAAAGTTTTTGAGTGTCCACCAAGATCTTAAAATGTTTCAATTTAAACCTGACAGTATTCCAAAAATGGATCAATATGTGCAGTATAGAAACACTGGGCCAAACTGCCCAGACTAGATGACTGTAACCCCATTATCTGATTTTTGTATTTCACAAGATCATATCATCTATTTTATTGCTCTGGCCTCTATACATTGGTTATTAAAAATATGTGCAGAAACATTGCATTATGTCATATTGAGCATAAATTGGTGCCATTCTGAGAGCTAAATATAGATACACAATATGTTTCTTTAAAAAAAGAAATCATGTAAGCACAGTCCCATATGCTTCAGTTATGTAACTCAGACTATATCAGTAGATAGAATTCTCTATAACAAATCAACCATGGGAGAAAAATATACCTAAATAATTTTTCCTTCCTTGTTAGGAAGTATGTGCAAAACCACCCTTACGTTTATTACAATTAACAGCAAAAAAAACCCCAAGTGTTAATGCAACATTAAATTCTGAAAATTAAGATTTCTCACACAATATTAACTAGGTGAAATGCAAATATTTTTGCGATTAAAAAAAAGAATGCATTGAAGTTGACATATGACAAGGGCAACAAGAATATGTGGTATCATATATATGCCGCGGGTGATGTAGCCGGGTAAGCCTTGCATTTTGGAATTACATGACTTGTGAGCTCTTAAACAGGTTTAATATAATGGAGAGTTTGAAAACTTATTTTCATTTCATTTCCCTTTTTTAGTAATAAAACTTTGATAAAACAAGCAATCATGACCAGAAAAGATGTTCAGAGCTATACTATTTGGTTTAGAGAGCTTAAAACTGTCAGGTTGCCCAGAAGTACCATTAAGTTGCTTGAACTAGAGTTATTCTGTCTGTACCTACAATGGACGCTGTTAAAGACTAGAACGAGGTGAATAATTTCCAATTTATTCCGTGAATTTTACCTCTTTTTCCTGTTTGTAAATAATCCATGTGATTTTCTTGAGCTGATTAAAAGGTTCACTGATATTCAGGCCAGAAGAAACCTGTGAACAGGCTCGCCCTTCATCTCCTGCAAACCCAGGCGAATAAACCCTCCTGGTGAATTATACAGCATGCACAGTCCACCGGGGTACTTCCACCAGATGTATTTATTACTCTTCCTTCCTTAAACACCAGGCTCAACACAGTATAGGAGCAAGTGGATGGAGACCCCTTCTTGTTGCTTTTATACTGCTTGCTTTCTTCCCTGGTTTGTCTTCTCTGTAATTACCTCATTAGCTTATCAGGCTCTCCACAGCTGTAAGGGATCCCTTTTACCTTTCCAAACCCAATCAAACAACCAGACTCCCTCTCATTCTAAACACACCTGGTGTCCTGAATGATCTAAGTGACCAGGCTTCTGACCTCACAAGCGCTCTATTTGTAGATACTAGCAACACCCTGGATCACTACGATTATGTAGTCTGACTTCCTATATACACAGGCTGTAGAATTTCCCCCAGAAGTTGGATGAAGTCATATCTAATATCTAACCAGGTCTTAAAGGCGTCAAGTGATGGTGAGTCCACCATCTCTCCTGGTAAGCTGTTGCAATGTTTAATTACCCTCACTGCTAGAAAATTGATTCTTATCTCAAGGTTGAGTTTGTCCAACTTCCAAATATTGGATCTTGCTATGTCTTTGCCTGCAAGATGGAAGAACCTTTTCCACGCTATTAGGTAACTTTTCCATGTGTCGGTAGATATACACAGTGATCAAGTTAGCTCTCAACCTTCTCTCTGATATTCTGAATAGACTGACCTCCTTAAAACTCGTATTGTAAGGCTTATTTTCCAGCCTTTGGATCATTTTTTCAGTCCTCCTTTGAAGTCCACACTTCAAGAAGGCTATGGAACTTTGGGACATCAGAATAGGACACACTATCTTAGTAGTGGTCTTACAAATTTTGTCTAGGAGACAAGATTACTTTTTTATAATCTATCGAGTGGGGTCCCGCAGGGATCAGTTCTGGGTCTGGTTCTGTTCAATATCTTCATCAATGATTTAGATAATGGCATAGAGAGTACTCTGTGGCAAACTGCCAGCCTCCCCTGGTGGGTCTCGTGCTTTACCTCTGCTTGGGCACTAGGGCACCCCCAGCTACCTCGTCTCCCCGGCTGTAGAGGAGATCTGTCTCCTGGCCTGGGAGGGAAACTTCTCCTCCAGCTGCTCCACACCTTCTGGCAGCTTCCCCTGCATTTGTTCCCTCCCCCTCCTTTAGGGAAGGCAGGATTTAAATACCCCTGCCCCTGCCCTTCATTGGGGCTAGGTGCCTCTAATCGACCTGCTGTGTTCTCTCTCTTGTCTCCAGGACAAAGGGTTTCTAATCCTTTCGGGCCCTCATACTGGCCCCAGCACACCCTTTTATAGCCATCTGGCCTGACTTTATCACAAATAAAGTTTGAGGATGATACCAAGCTGGCGGGGGTTGCAAGTGCTTTGGAGGATAGGATTAAAATTCAAAATGATCTGGACAAACTGGAGAAATGGTTGGAAGTAAATAGGAAGAAATTCAATTAGGACAAATACATAGTACTCAGTTAGGAAGGAACAATCAGTTGCACACATACAAACTGGGAAATGACTGCCTAGGAAGGAGTGCTGTGGAAAAAAGATTTGAGGGTCACAGTGGATCACAAACTAAATTTGAGTCAACGGTGTTACAGTTACCAATAAAGCAAACATAATTCTGGGATGTATTAGCAAGACAAAGTAATTCTTCCACTCCACTCTGTGCTGACTAGGCCTCAGATGGAGTATCGTGGCAAGTTCTAGGTGCCACATTTCAGGAAAGATGTCGACAAATTGGAGAAAGTCCAGAGAAGACCATCATAAATAATTACAGGTCTAGCAAACATGGCCTATGAGGGAAGATTGAAAAAATTGTGTTGTCTAGAGAAAAGACTGAGGGGAGGACAAGACAACATTTTTCAAGTACATAAAAGGCTTTTAAAAAACGTAGGGGGAAAAATTGTTCTCGTTAACATCAGACGATAGGACAAGAAGCAATGGATTTAAATTGCAGCAAGATGCTTTAGGTTGGACATTAGGAAAAACTTCCTAACTGTCGAAGTAGTTAGACACAGGGATAAATTGGATAGGATGGTTGTGGAATCTCCATCACTGGAAACTTTTAGAAACAGGCTAGATAAATATCTGTCAGGGATGAGCTAGATAATACTTAGTCCTGCTGTAAGTTCAGAGGACTGGACTACATGACCTCTCAAGGTCCCTTCCAGTCCTACGATACTATGATAATATGAACTTTACTTCATTCTTTGAATTAGTCACTAGTGAATAATTTTTGGCCTGCAGCTTGTTCAAGAACAAACCATCGCAAGCATATTGAAAAGCTTCGTATTGGACACGTAAGTCACATCTCATGCTTCTGATTGGATGAACATGGTATGCTCTGATTGGATGAGCATGTTCCTTGCAATACATTTCAGTTGTGGATGCTTGCCATTATGAATTTAAAATTTGTGAATTTTGTGAAATAATCACTTTAAATATTTGTCGAAAGAGTGAATTTCCTAGTCCCTGCCTTGGAAATATATTTATGGAAAGAAAATGCAAAAGGGGGTCTGAGCATTGTTACACAAAATTAATTATAAAAACCTTCAAATAGCATTTGTGGAGAAAGTTCTGCGAGAACTGTCCAGCTCTTTCAGGATAAGTGAAAGAGTTTGACAGAGGTTAAGTCCAGAAGGGCCCGGTGATAAGGTTTGCAAACCCATATTAAACATAGTCAAAAGGGAGAGAGGAATCTCTCCTGCTTACAGGCAAGCAACTTGATCACACCCCCATGCTCCTGCCAAAACTTCCAGTCATGGAGACAGGCACCCACAGCTGCGACTAATAGAGAAAACAAGACTAGGTACAAATGAGAGAGGGAGGGAGAAAGGCCTTAAATAGAAAAGGGGTGATAGCCCCATATGAGGCTGCCTCCAAGAAAGCAACCAAGAAACAGACGCTGAGTCCTGTAGAAACACTACAGCAAGAGGTGATGACAGTGGGGTACCAAAAGTGGAGTTACATTTAACCCTCCCGCAGAACAGAGAAGCCTTAAACAAAAAACAAAAAAAAACCCCCAACTCATCCTTCCCCCCACCATATATACACAAGAGAACTGTGTAGGTCAGGGGTCGGCAACCAGCAGCTCCCGAGCCGCATGCGGCTCTTCAGCCGCGGCTATGCGGCTTTTCAGCCGCGGCGAGCCGCGGCTCCGGAGCCACATGCGGCTCTTCAGCCACAGTAAGCCGCAGCTCCGGAACGCAGCTCCCCTAGTGACTAGGGGACCAGAGCAAAAATGACCCCACTCTCCAGCTCCTCCGCCGAAATTGACAAGGGACAGTCAATTTCACGGCGGAGGGTGGTCTGAAGTGCTGGCTGCTGGGGTGCAGTGTGTTGGGTGCTGTGTGCATAAATGTGTTTATTTATGGCCCGGCCCCTCTGTCAAATTTTAGAACCCATTGTGGCCTGTGAGTAAAAAAGTTTGCCCACCCCTGGTGTAGGTGAATCAGATCCTGCTGTGGCTGGCTTTCTCACAAGCACAACAGCTGTTTGAACAGATGGCAGCTTATAAGCAACAGTTGTTGCAATGGGTGAGGGAAGTAGGTGCCCCTCAGATTTCTGCCCCTACAGAGAATGTGTCTTCTGTAATTCAGGGAACCACTCCGACCTTGACACTTCCAAAGATGATGACAGACAATGACCCGGAATCCTTCTTGGTAACCCTTGAGAGGGTATCCATGGCTTCTCACTGGCCTCCAGCCCAGTGGGCAATACAGCTCTTTCCCCTCTTCATCGGGGAAGTCCAGGTAGTATACCAGGGACTTGACAAAAGAGCATCCCAGGACTATGAGCAAGTGGAGGTGGCCATATTGGATAGGCCAAGTCTTTAAATGAAGAGATCTACCACCAGTGCTTTTGCTGTGAGAGCTACTCCCCCAAAGCTTGACCACAGGTAATTGCTCAAAGACTTAAGGACTTCTTCTGGCACTGCTTAAAGCCAGAATCTCACATGGGTCCTAGATAGCTGAGGAAGTTGTAGTTGTGAAATAGTTTGTGGAGCGTCTGCACCTTGATGGCCAAGACTGGATACCTCATGGAGAACTATGTGGCCACTCAAGCCATTCTGTGACCTTCTGCTGAGGAAGTGACTGCTCCATATACACTGCAAAAGGAAATGGACCAGGGATCCAAGGGTGGTGACTCCTCTTGTGTAAATCCCAAGAAAACACAGGCAAGTGACTGGATGACAGATGGGATGGGGGCAGGTGGGCACCTCAAGATCTGTGTGTAAGATTTCCCTGAGATAGTAGGCCAACAACTTTAAGTGCCCTACTAGATCCTCACCGTATGCTTACTCAGGAACAAGGGCCCAGTGAAACTCAGAAAGATGGTGACCCAGCCATTGGAAAACAAGAGACAGACATTATAGCCTGTTACTCCTGTGAACGACTGGGGCATATATTTCATGACTGCTACTAAATGGAGTGTAACTTCAGACAGGTCTGGACAGGAGAGAATAGGGCACAGATAAAAGCCCAGGGAAATTCACAATTCCAGTTGAAGTGGCTGGTCAGAAGACACTGACCCTTGTGGACTTGGGGTGTAACTGGACATTTGTCTGGGAACAGATATTCGAAGCTGAAGGGAAACATGAGAAGGAGGAAATCCCTATTAAGTGCATCCATGGAGTCGTATGACAATAAGACTGTTGATGCAAACGAATACCAGATGAGAATATGCAATGTAGACCTTGCTGGAGCCCCAGACATAACTAAGAGCATAACCTAAAGGCTAGTAACCAGAGTAGGCCGGGCATTGGCAAAATAGTAATACACCAGGTATTAGCTAACCAAGTAAACACATTCCTTGCCCCCCCCAAAAAAGAAACCCTCACAAATCTTCCAAGTAACTACATAAACGCATTCTTAATCATATAGAAACACACTGATCCTTCATAAAATAAAAAATAATAAAAATATTTTATTCACACTAGCAAATACAAAAATAAAAATAGTAACTAACATCAAAAATGTAATACATCAGTTGTTTATATCAATGTAACAATGTTCATATCAAGCTTGGAATCAACGTTGTTGGCCAAGTGACGAGGCCTTTACAAGCTGACAAAGAAAGTAGGAACAGTGGACTGTTGGAGGCTTGGTACAATTTGAGTTGCTTGACCACTGTCCTACAGGCCTAGCATAGCTTCAGTTGCTTGCTTGGCTATTCTGACTCGTATAGCATGACATCTTCCAGTTGGCAGAGATAAATAGGATTATTGAATAAGCTTATAGATGTCTCATTTTCTGCATACCACAGTACAGAATAAGACAAAACACAGATACTGTATGCTTGCAGCTGCACATAGATAATGGTGACGGGAACAAGAAGTTATCCTTGAACGTCTGGGGGTACACTGCTTTATTGCCAAGGGGCATACTTTTACTCCACCCCTCCTATCACCAGATGTTGTTTTGACGACCCTAATTATCATGGTGAGAATGGAATGTGGTTAAGGGTGGAAACCCAGTGTAGGTAATTAGCATATATGATAATGAGAGAGAGATAATTAGGTAAAGGTTGTTTATGGAAGGGTATAAGAAGTCACCCCTTAGGCAAAGGGAGGCACTCCATCAACACCTGACTCTGCAGGAGATGCTGCCGGTTGGACCAGAGGATCCACTGACTTCCTGGCGGGGCCCCTGAAGAAAGCCATTCCTGTATACAGCCTTCTGAGTGATTGCTTAGCTCTCCAGGTTTAGTGAGTATGATCTATTGTAGTTAATTTTAGGCTTTGTATCTAACTAGTATATTTATAAAAAACCTTGCACATTAAACCTTATTGATCTGCAAATCGGGCGTACCATGTCTCACTGGTATCCACACTGATCACAAAGTATCCAGAATCAACATGAACTACTTAATCAGACAACCAGGGAAGAAAAGGTAAATTTGTTGTTCCTACTTATATTTACTGAAGCCCTGGGAAGCCAGGGAAAATCTCTTCATCACACTGTAACCTGAGGAATTGGAAGTGGGACCCCAAAATAATGACTGCCAAAAAGAAAGATCAATACCTTTGGAAAGAATTTAAACTGAAAGCAAAAGAAACATGGAATCCAACTGGTGGCTGCTTTTCCACAGATATTCTCAACTCTCCCCGGGGAAGATGTCCCTGGCACATAATTGAATTAATACAGAACCTGGTAAAATAACATGGGAAGGGCTCCAACCAATCCCCAACAAATTGAGAGGGGACATCGAGAAAGAGATTAGGACCATTTTAGAACTTGGGGTGGCCGAAGAATACCTAAGTGACTAAAGAAGTCCTACTGTACAGTTCCCAAAGCCAACTGGCTCACTGTGTTTCTGCATAGATTTCAGAAAAGTGAATGCAATCTCTATATTTGATGTCTACCCCATGCCACAGTTGGATGAACTCTTGTACCAACTGGAAGAAGCCCAATACATAACCACTCCGGCTTTGATGAAGGGGTACTGACAGATCCCCTTAATGACAGATTACCAGGAGAAGATGCCTTTTTCTCCACCGCTCAGCTTATTTTATTTTAAGACAAAGCCCTTTGGGATGCATGGGGTAGTGGCCACTTTTCAAATTTGATGGACCAGTTACTCCAACAGCATAATCAATATGTGGTAGCAAAGTTGCATGACATAGTTATCTATTCTACAGCAAGCATTAGGACTCCCATCTGGACAAAGTAGCTGCTGTTCTTCAATCACTGAGAGAAGACAGCTTAATGGGAAACCCCATGAAATGTGCAATCGGTAAAGAAGAAGCCCATTACCTGGGTCACATAGTCGGTGGAGGACAAATTTTAGAAATTTAGAAATTAGAAATTATAGTCCATGCGTTATAGGGATATAAGAGCCCCATGATGAAAAGGCAAGTGAGTGTCTTCCTAAGCTTAGCTGGTGATTATTGCCAGTTCATCCCCCATTTTTCCACCATAGCAGCCCTGCTAATGGACCTAACTAGGGACACCACCCAAAGACAGGGGTTGTGGATGCCCACCTGAGAAACTGGCTTTCAAAAACTCAAGGTCATAATATAGAGACACCCAGTGCTGTATAGCCTGAACTTTGAAAAGGAATTTGTACTGGAAACAGACGCATTGGAGGTAGGATTAGGATGTCCTTTCTTAAGACGTAAGATGGAGAAGAACACCGGGTAGTTTATATCAGCTAGAGATCCTTCCGGCGTGAGAAAGTATACTCAATGATAGAAAAAGAGGGATTGGCTGCCAAAGGGCCAATGGGAAATGAGTTCACATTAGTTACTGATCATGCCCCCTTGTTCTGGTTAAATAGGATAAAAGAGATGAACCCAAAGATCATGAAATGGCACCTGTCGCTACAACTACATGCCTTTCCAATACAGCAGTGGACCAAAAATGTGTATCACAATACTGATTTTTCTGTCCAAGGAAGTAGCCTCATCTTCACTTTTCCCTCGCACAGGGGTAGGGCACGGGACTGCCCATGTGCAGCAGGCACCATGGTTGTCCCCAGCCCATATTACTAACCAAGAATGGAGTCATTGCAGACTTTCGGGTCAGGAATCCGGGTGCTCAGAAGGATTTGCACAATGGAGAAGAATGGCACGTAGGAGCCATCATGGTCAAGATGGTCAGAAGCTCCAGGCTGCTAGTCAGGTGCTCAGATAGTGCTGAGAGACTGGCAAAGAAGAGAGCTACCATTTCACATCTGGCTACATTTTATGCCGAATACCCAAATTGGGACTCTCCCCTCTGCTGCTTGTACTATGTCTGCAGGGCAGCCGAGGAGCTGGGTCTCTTCCAGCTCGGGGGGCACTGACTTCAGAGATAGGTGCATGTATCTGCACCCCTGCAAGTCAGCCCTTCCAACTGAGGCCCCACAAACCCTTTGGTTTTCTTGTCTGCCTCATAGAAAACCACAAGGAACTGTTAGCGAGGCTGTTAGCCGTGAAAAGAAGCATTAGCCTGTGCTAGCCTTGAGATTAAAACCAGGCTCTCGAGCGTTTCTCTATCAGGATTCTAGCTCCCCCACTTGGAGACAGACCTATGGAAAGCACAGGGTGGTGATGACCTTCCCCCATTGAGAATTTCTGACTTAGTTTGACAGCAATGCTAAAGGACTGGCTGCAGTGTAGTATTTGGGAAGATCCTAAAGTATATATTGACCTGAGGTGAGCATCTGGCTCTCTGGAACTAGAACAACCTAAATATGTGATTTCTGGTTTTTATAATCATTTATCACAGAAGCCTGGTTTATCTGGCTAGTGCATGAGGGGCTAGAAGGCCTGTGAGGGGATTGTCTGTGGCTTCATAACAACTACTAACGTATTTTGGAAGTACACATTTGTTACTGGTTTGGTGAATCTTAAGACAGCGTATGCCACCAGTCTGGGGTATATGCTCTGTATTCTGGCAGTGTAACTTGGGGCTGGCGATCTTAGCTGTGTCCCATACCAGGCAGCATGACACTATGTACGGTGCCTTCCACGATGCGGTTCTAATCTCAGTTGGGTTCTCTCAGCACTATTATAATATAGATAAAACAAGGGAATATTTATTGTTTTATTATTACTCTCACTGTTAAAAATGCTCTCTGATCTCGATACAGAAATTAATCTATAGACTAAATGAAATGTAAGTGGACTGTGGTGATTAACAGGCTAAAAACAAAGCAATCCTAGGCTATCCACATTCTGTTATATTATTAGTTTATTCTGCGTGCAACACAGTACACACACAAAAGAGAAACAATCATGCCCCTGAAGACAGGTCTGGCTTGGGACCACGTCCTCAAAGCTTTTCTTGGAACCATCACCACCTTAGTTCAGGTCGAGATGATCCAGTGATTAGTAGGTTATTTCTGCAGGTTGCTATTAAAGTGGATAGAACTATCAATTGGGACTGTAATTGTAATCCCAGACCAGTGAAAGCAGCTGTTCTGGCATCCATTAATTAATAGATGGCGGTGAGAATTGTGTCAAGGACTGCACTATTTCTTCTTAATTCATGGCTTGTTTTGTTCCATCAACCGGCAGTGGAGGGTTTATTATCGTAGAAGAGTTGCAGGGATAGAATCAGTATAATTAAAAAGACATTTAATAAAATTTGAAACTGCAAGAGGAAGAATTTCTCTTTTTTGTGTCGGTTACGTACTAAACTCTTCAGTGGTCTAAAGAGTCAGAGGGGACTGTGGAAGTACCCAATTATTGTTTGCGTGATGGACTCTAGCTGGGCTATGAATAAAACAGGATGTATTTGACACACCAGGGATTCAAGATTAGTTTGAAAAAAGCAGGACAAAAGCAGCCAGCAACCTTTGAAATAATTGGCAATGCAGGCAGTTCATACAGACTTGAAGCTAATGTGTGCACTTCCTCACCCATTGTCTCACTTGGTGTCTCTAAAGATGTTGAACATGCAACAGTCCTAACTGCCTCAGAGTAATTTCTTTGAATGGGGATAAAGGTCGGTCTTCGAAGACCTAGGTGACACATGCATTTCACACCTGCATTGAAAAAGCAATATTGGTCAGAATGGATTGGTCCCTGGACTGGGACTCAGAACTGTGGAGAAAATCACTTCGTTTCCTTATTTGTCACACAGAATCACATGGAAAAGATAGTTTGTAAAAGTCCAAGATTAAATGCAAGTGTAAATGACAGTTGATACTATAAGCAAGGAGTAAAAGGATGAATTGCAACACCACAGATTGGAAAGTAGCTACTTCCCTTCTTATTTTAATAGGATGATTGACTAGTTTGATCTATTTGTACTTCAGAGCAACTAGAGAGAAACTATCGGCCAGATGGTGACAGGTGTGAAAATGTGGCGGTGTACAAATTTATGATTCTGAATTGCATCCACTTTGCACTGTTGGTGTAGATGACTGCCCAAGGTGTGAGGCAGAGGCGACATCAGGCTTATGGAATGGTGCTGAGTTGTGGAAGGAGACAAACAAGCAGTGGCATTTGTCGCGAGAAATAATTGCATCAGTTTACTAACCCGCATACACACTGAAAGAGAAGCTGATCAGAAATCACTTGTGGCAATTGTCAAACCAATAAGAGGTGGACCATCACGATTACAGGACCCGCTATGAAAATTTCAGGCACATTCACAGAGATATGCAAACCAGAAAAAAAATGAGAGTGGCCGGCATTTATGAGCATTGCTAAAAGAAAGTGCCACGGCCGCTGATGTCTGAATGGTGAGTACTGCACGAATACACTGCGTCATTCTCAATCTTCTAGTGGGAGAAGGGGAGGGAAAAACAACTGAAATCAAAGCAGAGCTGTAGGAAGCTGAAACACTGACACCCTTGGAGCAACAATAGGAATCGGTTAGTCCGAGGACAAAATGATACACCAGTTTTTATCATGGGCTGTATTGTGACTTGGACAATTTACCTTATACATCTGTACAGGCTGCTTGGATCTTCGGTGCATAGGATTAAATAGGAACCTGGTCAGAGCAGGTGGGAGGGAAGGGCATGGAATGGTTCCACCTCCCCGACTCTTCATCTGTTGGTGGTATAGGCCAGTAGCAAGTTGTTACTCACTCTACACAACAAGGAGGAAGCCGAGGAGGGATTATAATTCAAAGATGAGTCAACATTGTCTGGGATTGCTCCTGGGATGGGACAGAGGATGCACTGTAGTGTGTTGAGCACTGCACCTAAAGGCACACTCTAGCGCTATATAAGAATACTGTAACCACGGCAATTAATTTTGTGAGATTTGTTCTTTTAGTCAGTACAAGCATTTTAAATGGTACCCACCCCACAATTTCTGGACACATTATCCGTAGTACAGATCAAGGCAAAAAAAAAAGTCTCATGTATTAAAAGTCAATCAGGAACTATTTTTTTTTTCCTGGGAAAAATGTCATGTGATTTTTTTTGTATTGAAAGTCTTCACAAATTTTCAGGTGTATATTGAAATCATGAAATGTTTGGTTTAAAATGGTTGCCATCCCCTCCTAAAAAAATTCAGAATATTTTTGTCAAAATTTGTCAAAAAGCCATTTTTTGCATCAAAAAAGTCAAGAAAATTGTTTCGCCCCGCTGTAACGGTAACCTATCCCACTGTTGGAAAAATGGTGATATGAAGAAAGAAAAACAACCATTTTTTAAAAATCATGGGGACCAGAACAAAAATCATGGGTAAGATGGGTAGAACTGCACTTTTCTAAAATCAATGTCAAAATCAGTTTAGGAACTGAAATATCCAAACAAAAACAAAGGGTGATGTTTTGAGCAGGAATAAATGATGGGGTAGAAGAAATCATGTCTAAATATGACAAACGTCAGCAGACAGAAAATTCTCTAAAGAGACATTCATCACTCATGAAACACCAAGTGGGTCACTGCAAATCCTGGAAACAGTTTTGTTTGTATCTGCTGCAACATACAAACTTTTTCTGCAAAACACATCTCCACTGGACTTGAGAAGTGGGGTCTTGTGACCCAAGGACCTCCTGATGTCAACTGACAGAGGGTACAGGGGTACATAAGGGTTACAGAGACCCCCGGGTATGTATCTACCTACCAGTCCACCAAAGAATGTCATATAAGTTCTGTAACAAAAACCTGTGTCACATTTGTCATGATAATCATTGTGAGATATACGCACATAAAATATGTGAAGAGTTATGTATGTATACTAAGAATTATGTTTTCTAGCTCTGAGAGTCAAGACAGGTCATCAAAAGGAGATAGAACCACAGGTGCTTTATTACCCATTTGGCAGCCAGGAATTCTTTTTCTATCACTGAATATACTTTGTCATGAGGGAAGAGTTTCTGACTGATGCACACTCTGGGTCCTTTCTCAAGAGACAGACCAAGAACACCCATCTCTAGTCATACCGCTGATGCATCTGTTTGCAGTACAAATTCCCTGAGCTCATACAAAATAACTTACCCCATGTCCTTTCCCCAGTGTTTTCAACCGTTTGGCTGAGATCCCTTCTCATAAGATCAAGTCTTCTGGTGGCTTGTCCTTACAGATTGAAGGAATAACAGGAGGTTCCTCTGTACCCCAGATATGGTTTCAAGAGTCCATTGTCTTACTCCTAAACAGAATAACCTCATCTGCGTTTGTTTTTTCTTGCAACCTCCATAATCTATTGATTAGCATTTTGCTTAGACTGTAAATGAGCACTGGGTGTTAGTTAAATTTAGGTTCTAGAAATTGTGTTAGGATTTTGTTTCATATGTAACCATTTGTTTCCAATATCCTCACTCCCTCTCACTTGAATCTCTGTTTTTTTTATAATAACCCTATTCTTATTTTCACTAACATATATCAGTGCTATGTGTTAAGTAAAGAGTTGACCTGAGTTGAGTCTTGCAAGCTGGAGTGTACAATTCCTCTGGAAGTAGAGAATCAGAGGTCTGTGAATGTCCAGTGGAACCGGGGCTGTGTACCCCAGATGAATGCTTGGAGGACGCAGTGGTTTGTGTGAGCCTATTGTTAACCTGTACAGAGAGAGAGTGAGGCCTGGATGGCCACACTTGGGTTGACAGAGGCTGGTGATTTTGCGGAGCTTATCCACAGCAGACACAGACAAGACTTCCTCATGCTGAGGACAGAGGGTGGCATGGTACCTCACACCGCTGGGTGAACCTGGGGAGCATCTCAGGTCTTTCAAGCATACTTCTGTAGAAGTTAATCATCATGGAAACTGACCACATTTAGGGTCTGTCTGCACTGTAGCTGGGAGCATAGCAGCTGAATAGACAGATATGTACCAGCTTTGCTTGGGCTAGTGGGCTAAAAATAGCAGTGTAGTTGGGGCAGCATGGGCAGTGGCTTAGACTAGCCGGCCAAGTACATACCAAGAGTTCTGCGTGGGTGTCAACTCAGGCAGCTGGTCTGAGGTGCTGCGCGTGCTACCCCCAGGCGCTTGCACATATCTGTCTACTGGAGCTGGGACGCAAGTTCCCAGCTGCAGTAGAGATATCCCCATAGGGGTCTAATCCTGCTCTCATTGAAATCAATGGGAAAACTCCTATGACAAAACCAGGAGCAGGAGCAAACCCGTAAGGGCTGATGTGATGAGGAAGGGGAAAATGATCTACAAGAATGTCCTTTCTCTCAGTACTCAGCAACATTCTCTCAAAGCCGTGAAGATATTGCTAGATGGCCTCCTATGCTGTGTCTCCCTACGGAGTAAGTTGGCTTCTATCATCACCTCATGGCTCCGTTACTTCATGAAGAGCTGTTCTGAATCACAGAAAGGGGAGTGAGGAACTGTAATCTTCCAGGCTCGGCTGTTCCGTTTGCTTATCTACGAAATCCAAATGCCTTTCTCTTCAGCAGCAGAAACCTAAATGGAATGAACCAAAGCTTCCTGGATAAGGCAGATTGATAGCTGAGAATGCACTTTGACACCCTGTCCTGACATAGATCATCTGTGCCCCTTTGTCATGAGAGAAATGGGCAACTTAATGTGACTGTCAAAGTGTAGACTCACTTGTCAAAAAACTCCAACCACCAATGAAAATCAGAGATTCAAATGTGATGATCGTGCAGTTCCACAATGCAGTGGAGTTTGATTTCACAGAGGTTCCACTTTATAGTTCTGGTGGACGTGGATTTGCCTTTGGCTATGTACATCCTGACTGTGGCAAATTTGCCACCATCAGATAGATCTTTCTGGATCAATTGAATGGTCAGTGAAGACCCGCTCAATAGATGCAGAAGTCAACACACTAAAACCACCTCAAGTGGCGTAGTGCTGCGTTAATGAGAATGCATTTCTCATTGGAGACACCATGCACAATGGAAGTTAAGAAGTCGATGGGAGTTACTACTCTATGTAGCTTGCGTAACTCCTGTCGACTGCCACCAAATTTTCAGGCAAGTGTAGACCTGGCCTTTATCCCTGCAGAACTGGCGTGGAGATTGCCCTCAAATACACAATTTCCTGATCTTGCAGGAACCAGGTCTAGCTCGACAACGAGCCAATGGGTACATTTATACTGCAAAAGCGTCCCTGCGGCAGCGATTCTCAGAGCTCAGGTCAACTGATTTAGGCTTCCACTCTAGGGATAAAAATAGTAGTGTCGATATTCCGGCTTGGGCTGGAGTCCAGGCTCTGGGATCATCTCCCCCTTGTTGGGTTTCTGGAGCCCAGGTTCTAGCCCAAGGCAGGAGAATGACTTGCAGAAGCAATAGGGTATATCTACACTGCATCTGGGAATGATCCTCCCAGCTAGGAGCCACAGACTCTTGCTAGCAAGTCTCACGTTAACGTGCTAAAATTAGCTGTGTAGGTGTTACGGCTCAGGCAGGAAGTTGGGCTCTGAAGTTTGGGCGGGGAGACTTCAAAACCTGAATTGCCTGAGTTGCAACATCAAAGCACCAGCTGCAAAGGTATTTTTAGCATGCTGGCTGGACCTGTGCTGGGACTTTTGCTCCCAGGTGTAGTGTAGACGAACATTTGATGATTTGCACTGTTTTGTAATTACACAGATTAGAATAGCTTTTATAGCATATTACATTTCAGTTTCCCTTTAAGACAGTGATACTCAGACAGAGGTTCGCAAGCTGCAAGTGGATCTTTAAACGTGTCTCCTGGGCTCTTTGCAGCACATGATATTAAAACACTGTGAGATTTAATTATTAACCAGTCTAAGTTATTAACCAGTCAGGATGCTTTTACTATGTTATTAACCAACTGTAGTTGATAAAATAATATTTGATCAGTCATTTTGCTGTGAGAATTATAGAGAAAGAGAAAATGAAACAATGAATTAGAGAGAGAGAGAATGAAACAATGAATGAACAATATTGTGGCGCTTTTGGGTAACGTTGATCACTAATTTGGCTCTGGAACCACTGAGGTCTGCGTATTACGCTTTAAGAGGACACTTCCAGCTATTTTCCAGTCCACTGACTAGTGGAGTCAAATTGTATAAAGTAGTTAATTGGCATCTTTGTCAAAATAAAGAGCCAGTATAAAGGATTCCTGTTTCCTTTTATAAGAGAATGAAATAAGAAATCACACTGATGTAAACTCCAAACTCAATTTTAAATGGTTAATTGGTGTTACAGAAGAAAAGGAAATGACTTGCTTTGTATGTACGTCCTGTAACCATTTTCTTACAGCTTTCAAAATGGTCTAATGCGCATTTCAAACAGCAGGAAACTTTTTTTATCATCTACTGAAGTAAAGGACTCTGCATTCTTCCATTTTTCTCCTCTTGGTGGTCTAACCAAACAATATTTAGAGTTATAATAGTGATTCAAAGTGAAGTCAGAAATTGAGCATCGCGAGTACTATTTCTACAAAGCAGGATTAAGTGGGTGTGTTGTCAAGACAATACCAAACACTGGCTATTTACTCTTTGAGAGATTTATTTATTGACTTTATCACTCAAAAACAAATACAATACCAAGAAACTATTTTAACAACACCCCCAGAAAAAATGGATAATCAATTGTTCATCTTCTTTCTGCTTCCCCTCCCTCTTTTTATGAAGAAGGAAAATACAGAAACCTGATTCCTCTTCCACGCAGTTGGCAATCAGGAGTAACTTCAATTGATTCAAGGGTCTTACATGTCTCTAGGATTTTTGTGAGATGAGAACTGGTCCATCGTGTATAATATCTGACTTTCATAAAATTTTGAGTGGACTTTGATCTTATTATGAAGTGAGGAGAAGAAGGAAATAGTATTTGAACTTAACAGTCTATGGGACTGATTCACCACTCTGTTACTACAATTTCTACCAATGTAACACAAGTGAAATTGGAATAACCCTTAAGTAAAGCAGTAGTGAGTCAAGCTCTGTATATTTAATTTATAGGATTCATTCATTCATTCTCTATTACCCATGAAGGAAAAAGAATCCTCCATGTAATAAAGTAATAGACTTGATTTTCTCCTCAACTTCATTAGCTTCTACAATGGTGTAACTCCATTCACTTATATGGAATTGATCTTGATTTAGATTAATGTAAAAGAGGAGAATAAAACCCAATAGCTTGGAATAGCAGAAGATTTAAATCAAGTCTGTGGAGTCCAGTGCAGAAAATGCCTGATTCATATTTCACCATTAACAAGACCAAAAGATTTGACCTCCTTATCTTTGAAATATGAATCAGGCATTTTCTGCACTGGAGTCCACAGATTTGAGCTCAGGTGAGGAGGAGGGAATGTATAGAGGTGAGAAGAAGATTTAAGAATAGGGAGCAGATGCACAGCTTCACCAGACCAAAGAGCCTGGTTCTTAGAAGATTCAGACCAATTCTTTTTCAAATAGAATTAATAGCATCCAATTCACCAGCAGTTCTATTTGTTTTGCTGGTAAAAGCTCCTGAGATCTGAAAAGAAGTTTGTATCCCAAGTTGTTAGGCTGACTAACTGACAGTTTGGTAGCCCAGTCAGGACCAACAGTGACTACTGCGAGTGGTGACACATTTGGCTTTGATGCGGCGGAAGAGAGGTTCTCTAGAAAAGAGACTGTTCAGAAGATTGTTAGAGGAAACTAAATTGAAATCAATAGAGAAGACACCACAAAGTGTCTGAAAAGAAGCCAGAAGGGACAGATGTGCTGTAGTTAAAGGATGATTTTCAACCCTTAATGCAACCTGTAACATTTCTGGAGTTTCTATTAAAGCACAAGCTGCTTTGACAAACAAACAACCTCTACATTATTGGTTAAATTTTACATTAAATTAGAATTGATCATCTCGTGCCCCTATTTTTACATGGGGGATTGCAGATTCTGCTATAGTGTAAATCCTTCAGGAAGAGATTCTATACATCTGAGTCTGTTTTCTAAATCACTGCGTAAACTTATCATGCAGTTGTAACCCCCTTTCTTTTCTTTTCTTTTCTTTTCTTTTCTTTTCTTTTCTTTTCTTT
>ML675603.1:6956297-7114659 GCA_007922155.1 Mesoclemmys tuberculata | reverse complement strand
TTTCTTTTCTTTTCTTTTCTTTTCTTTTCTTTTCTTTTCTTTTCTTTTTTCAGTGTTTAGCAAAAAACCTTACTGGTGTAACTACAGTTGCAGTATCTACTTGCTCTGAGTTGATATGGAAGTCATTCCCAGACAAGGTGGCAGTACAGAGGCTTGTGAGACTGCAAACGGGTAGCTGCTATTTCAGCAGACTAGAGGGACTACAGGAAGTCGTTAACCATGCTCACTAGCTGTTTTGAAGCTCCTGTGGAAGGCATCTTTAAAGGGCAGATATTCTTGCATGTGCACCCTTATCCCCTTTCTTAGAAGTTGGAAGCTCCTGACCAGACAGTAGTGATTCTCTCGGACTACAAAACCACAGGCCGGTTGAGCAGGTGGGAAAAGAGGAGAATAGATTCCATCAAGATAACCTGGTGAGAGGTGTCTTCAGATCACCAGGTGTCTTCAGCTGGTATCACCTGAATGCAGGAAGTAGTGAGAAATGTACAAGGGGAAGTGGGATGTGAAGTGGAAAAATCTTCTGCTCTGCCCAGACCTGCGTGACTGCTTTGTTTGAGACCTCTGAGTTACTGACCTACAACATAGTCCACCACCACCTGAGTCTCCCAGAGGTTAAGTAAGATCAGAGTCCAAGGTGCCTACAGGGAGCAGTATGGCTTTTCCTTCCCTGTGTTCATTCAGAAGCTCCCTGAGTTCCTAGCGAAAGAAGGAAAGATTTTAAATGATGTAACAGGAGTTAGGAAAGTGACAGGCCCAAGAGGACAGGGTGATGGTTGGAGGCAACTAGCAGAAGGGAAACTGGAGAATGCTGACAATTTTGTTTTGGACTCCCATTTCCATAAGTGGGCCTTGGATAAGTCCCTTGGTTTTTTTACTCAGTTCTTACTTACGGAGCATTGACATCACGCACGGAAGGTGGGATACTCCATTCAACCCACAAGGTGTTAAATTCTGTATTCACTGGAACTAACAAAGGCATAGGAAACAGTAGCAATTAAGCGCCTTTCCCAGTGTAAATGGTAGTGGGGAAGAAACAGATTTGGTCATTGATGCTATTTGGTCAACTAGAAACAACTGGAAATCTATCCAGGCCCCAAGGCTGCAAAATTTGATAACCAATCGTTATAGTTTCGTAAAATTTAAGGTCAAATGAAACCATTAGATCATCTACTCTGACCTCCTGTACATCATGGGCCATTAAAGGTATAGCAACACTTCATTTAAACAGCCCCAGCTGGACTGGGTCAGCTGACTCCGGCTTGCGGGGCTCAGGCTATGGGGCTGTTTAATTACAGTGTAGACATTCGGGCATGGGCTGCAGTCTGATTTCTGGGACTCTGCATGGGTGGAGGCTCCAGACCGAGCCCAAACATCCTCTTCCCTCTATATGATAGAAGGTGTGATGGACTAGAGTATGCAAATTACCATGGGCTATCTATTCCAAGTAAAGCAGTGGCAAGAGTCCTCAATCAGGCTCTACGACACTGTGTCAGATTTCTTTCTAAGAGCCTAACTCAGGGACGAGTGCATGATAGATGCATGGACAGAGAGTCACTGAGTGGTTTCAGAATAGGATGTGGTACCACTTGTGTGGTCTTTATTCACTTTCAACTCCTGAAAGAGTAAGTGAAGAATACCAATCATAATAAATGGCTTTTACTGGTCTAGAGAGGGTCCTTGAAAGTCCTAGAAAGATGTTTAGGCAACCCTTGAAGAAAATACATCTGCCCATGCACGTGGGTTGTCATCAGCTGTTTATTTCATGAGGAAACCTAGAAGATTCAGTTATTGCAAAAAATGTCCTTCCTGATTGGGCCATGTGTGAAATAGGGATACATATCTGTACTGTGCTTGATTCAAGATCTTCTCTGTTGCTGTTCCTGCTAGGGTTTGTAACAGTTTTCAGCCAGGAACTTGCACTCGCCTTGGAGAAGATAGACTTCAATCTGCCATACTCAAAAGCAAAAGCTGCCCCAAAACATGGACTGCATCCACCAACTGCCTCCTGCTGAAGCTCTTGTCCTCCATTCTGTTTTTATGAAGTTGATTATTGGATTTGATTGCTAACATTAGGCTGCTGTGAAGGGTAAACAATAGATATGATTTTATTATTTATTGCCTCGTCCCTTGTTCACTTTCTAGTGCCTCTTCAGCTGAGCACCAGTCTTTAATATTTGGTTCTTTGCTCTTCAGCTGAACACAATATGTAAATGAATGTCTCACTGATAAACAGAAGCAGGGAGGAGAAGCATAGTGAAAGTCTTCATGGGGTAACTAGCTGCCCCTTCAGATCCCACTTGCTTTTCTGGAGGCCATGTAGTAGGCCTGCTCCTCCACCCAACCCAGTCCCCATGTTCTGATCTTTTCACAGGGCAGGCAGCAAACCCACTGCCACTTTCTGGAGCTACAGATCATAGAAACGTTTGGCTGTTCCTGGCCTCCTATACTTTGACAGTGTCCCATGAAGCACAATGAGGAGTTCTTGGCCATCACATTAGAATGCGGCTTCCATTTGATTTAGCTATAGCTGTTACATATCATTTGCACCCTTCACTTTTATTTAAGGTGGTTGTAATAAATATACAGTGTCCCAGAAAGGGGGGGAAGCGATGGGTCAAATTTAGAGATGAAACTGGAGAGTCTAACCCCTCTGCTCTTTCCCACCATCCCTTACTCTGGGTGTTAAACCAGCTTAGACCTGGACCTAAACTCAAACACCTGACATTATCACCTCTGAACCCAGACCACTGAGTCTAAGCTGGAGCTTCTCCCATGTACAGGGTCTGGAAGCAAGGACAGTACCATGAAGAGCAACTAACAGGAGAGGGATGGTTGAAATAGCTCCATCCTACATTAATTTACATCCTTTTCTAGCCCTTCTGCCTGTTCCTGACTCCCGCTTAAGTTCCCAGACCCATCAGAGTAAATGGCTAGAAGTAAGTATAAAGGAGCCTCATTTACATTGTCTCCAAATTAGGCCTGCTATTGTTAGCCAGGTCCAGACTCGGGCTCTTAGTGCTACAGAAATACAAATAAATAATTAATAATGAGCATCTGTGACTCTTTTTTTCTACCCTCCTGTCCAAGGATTGGTCATGTTCTTCACTCCGTCCTGCTCCGCTCCTGGACTCCACACTAACCTTCCTAGGCCACTTAGTCTTCACATGCCCAGCTTCTACCAGCCCATCCCTTAAGAAGTAGCAACGGTCCTTTCCTTGGAATGAGCCTCTGTAGGTATTATGGTTGGTTAGAGCCATCTGGCCCACCTACAGCTGCCTGGGTTTCATCTATTTATATCCTTGTTTTTCCTCTCCATGACAGTTGACTGTCATAATCTCTCTTGCTTTCAATGTGATTTGGTACTTTTACCTCCCATTTGCATTTTTGCCACTAGATGGAACTGCATTACTGCTAAATATGTGAGTTGTTATATATGCTTCTACCAGCAGAGGGAAGTCTGTATCTATGTAGATCCATCAACACCAATTATTGGTGAGAAAAAATGCACAAGTGACATTAATCATTTGAAGCAATAGCGAAGTGAACTGTAGCACAAAATTGGTAAGGAAATCGACGTCTGTGTAGGCAATGCGCTCGGGTGAAGTTCAGAAGGAACCTTAGGATTGGTCTACACTTACCCAGCGATTCAGTGGCAGTCGACGGGAGTTGCGGAACTACACAGAGTAGCTTGCATAACTCCTCTCAACTTCTGTGTTTCTCTTCTGTGCGCCACCTTCACAGCACGGCGCCGACAGCACAGCGCTACACCACTTGAGGGGGTGGATTAACAGCGTTGACTTCTGGATCGACTGAGCAGATCTTCACTGACCGCTCAATCGATCCAGGGAAGTCGATCTGACGGTGGCGACTTTGCCACCGTGAGTGTAGATGTACCCCTAGAATCTATCTCCAGACCATGTTAAGCATACCACAAAGAGTGACAAGTTCAGCACATCACCCTTTTAACCACACATACCCCTGACCTGAGTGGCCCTGGGTGCAAAGGAAACAACATCTAGCGCTTATCTAGTGCTCCTCAGCCGTACATCTCTCAAAGCAGTTTACAAACGAGGTCAGGATCATAATCCCTGTTATACAGATGGAGACACAGTGACAATCAGTTTGGATTCAAGCCAGGCAAGTCAGGAATGGATTTTATCTTTACCTTCTGATTGCTTTTGGAAAAACAGAGAAAAGAGGGAAACCTTACATGTAATATTCATCGATCTTGAGAAGGCCTATGACCATGATCCAAGAGATGCTATCTGGTGGCGTATGAAAATAAAAGATATCTGAAGACTATTTCAGACTTGTGCTGGACATAAAATGAGGGCGCTGATGCCACAGTTGGAAGGCCATGTGGAGAAACTGAGCAGTTGCTAGTATGAGTTGGAGTACATTAGGGGTTGGCGCCAAATCCCTTTTCATTCACATTGGTGCTCGATGCACCTACAGAAAACATCCAGCGAGTGTCACTGTGCAGATGGTGTATGTTCATGAGAGAGAGCAAAGCAGAAGTAGAAGATGATTTAGGAAGATGGAGGGGCGTAACTGAAAGCAGTGGCATAAAGATCAGCAGAAACAAAACAGAGCATATGCTCTTTAGATTCGATGATACCTTGCGGGAAGCCAACAAAATTGTGAGTCGGAGAGGCAGCCACAAAAAGTACAGAAGGTCAAATAACTAGCTTCTATAGTACAGGAAAATGGTGAGTTCAATGACGAACTTATAAGCAGAGCATGGGTGTGGCCTCAGAGTGGGGGTGGAGGGTGGGCAGGGCCTTGGGGTAGAGACGGCCTCCCCAAATTCAAGCGACACACACCGCCTATGCCACTGGGGTAAACTTGAGCAGCTCTAGACTGCTATAGTGATGAGCATTTCGGCCACTACCCCTCCCACCTGTGATCCACCCTCTCCTACCCCCCAGTGCCCTCCACTGGCAGGGGCTGAGAGAGGCGGCAGTGTAGGACCTATGCAGCTCCCACACAAGGGAGATTTCCCTGTGAGTCACTGCACATGCTGCAATGGGCCTCTTTTGAGTGCCACTATTTAGCCCTAAGAGTTCAGCTCAGCTTTGAGAAGCCGAAATTCATTTGCAATTGCAAATGATGTGCCAGTATGAATTTAGCTTGGTCTGGGGTGATTTTACAGTCTGTGTCAAGAGCAAGACAGATGGAAATGCTACCTCGCTGTTATGTGAAAGAACATCCGAGAAATGAGTAAGCAGCGAATGGTCACGGTGACTTAATATTTCTGTAGCGTGCATTGATTATTTCTGTGTGTCTAACTTACTGAGTCTGGAGACAGCACTCACTAATTAGATGGTGATATTTGTGGGACAGGATTAATATATCTTTAGTGCCTTGTATATCACAGTAATAGGGTGAGACAAATATGATAATGGTTTCTTATGGTTCTGATTTGTTTGTACATTGTATGGCTTGAAATCCTCCTTTTGCTGAAGTCTGGGTGAGTTTTGCAATTTCCTTTGGCCCAGATTCTCACAGGTACTTAGACACCTAAGTCCCCTTGGTTTTAATGGGAGTTTGGCACCTAAACACCTTGTGAAGAGCAGGACCTTTATTCACATCAGGTCCCAGTGTTAAGGAGACACAAAGAGCTTCACTTTGATGAGGGTATGTAACTATGACTCACACGTCCATTGGTAACGTGGTGCATGATTTAACTATAAAAAGGAATACATGGTCTCTTCTTCAAAGACTTTACAATCTACAAGCCTGATTTTGTTCCCAGCAAGTCAATAGCAAAACTAACGTCAACTTTAAAGGGCATGGGGATAGGGCCTTACATTAAGCATACAAGTGAACATGATTCTGGATATAAACCTCTAGCTAACTATTTACTCACGTGTACTGAAGAATTGAATCCCAGACAGAGTTTTGCTAAAGTGATTTCTTTATGGTACTTTAAAAACAATCTCTTGCTTCTTTTCAGTTGAACCCAGATTCCCGTAGTCTCAGGAAGTGCTCTGCCAGAAGCACTCATTAGTCCTGATTAAATTTATGTTTGGCTTTATTTCATGAAAAGTTTCCTGGACAAGAAAATATTGTATCCAGTTTTGACCAAAACCTTCTTGAAGGCAACTTAAAGCACTAATTCTCTCTGTGTTTCTGTCCTCATTAGCAGATCTAGCAAGAGAGATGCCTGGGCCTGAAAGGTTAAAAATAGCTCACCACATCCTGGCTTTGTTTTAATTTTCTTTTAATTGGAAACCTTTATATCCCGAATGCTTCAGTGCCTTTTATGGACTAATGTCTGCAATCTGTTTGTTCATTCTGAAACTGTTTTTACACTGGTGTCAACATTAGATCCTCGTAGTTGATTCAGTATAAAACAATGGAGTCAGTGTTCTGCAAATGCAGGAATAAATGTGAATGCAGTAAATGTAATTTAAATTAAGGAAAAAATTAAATAAGTGGCAGGCCCATGCAGGTTATACACCAAACACAAGAATACTCTAAAGAGTTTGGAAAAACAATTCCATCAAAGAGGTTATGCATTTTGGAAGGTTCCTTGACTTCTTAGGACTTAAATGAGTGCGTTGTTACTTTAAATTGCATGAAATGATTTCCTCTTTACAATCTTGTGTTTTATTGCTTTAAATATCTGAGGGTCTTCGCCTTTGAACACCTGTTGCAACTTATCTTATTGGTGCTTATCAAGGAAAGATAAAGTTTTAAAAAAATAAAGTGGGCTGTTTTGAAAATGGTATCAGAGATTAAAAAGTCATTTGGGTCCTGATCTAAGGCCTGGTCTACACTTAAAAGTTCGGTCAACATAGCTGTGTTGGTCAGGGGTTTGAAAAATCCACATGCCTGACTGATGTAGTTATGTCAACCCAACACCTAGTATAGAAGCAGCTATGTTAATGGGAGAATGCTTCCATCAACATAGTGGCCCCCTTCCATCAATGTAGGTTGCATAGAAAACCTTCCATCATTGTAGGTTGCATATACTCTACAGTCTCCATTGTTTAGACATACCCTAAGACTTCCATCAACTTCAGTAGGTTTGGGATCAGGCCCTTAATGAGAAGAACCCCATGTTGTAATAATAACCAGCATTGTCCCTGAGGGGATAATCTTCTAAGGTAATTCATGACACCAGTTTTCACCCAAATGCTGTGAAGATTTGTGAAAGGACTGATCGACAGAGCAGAGTAAGATCAGGTTTGAAAGGTAGTTTGGGGTTAATTAATGGTGGGTATTAAAACTGAGGCCTTTTTGAACTTCTACATGAGACCAAATTGCCAGGAAATGTGTGTCGAGGAATGGCGTGCGTGTGGAGGCTCCACAAAAATGTTTAGTGAAAACAAAGGTTTTCATATTCATCTAACTTTTTTCCTCACCACTTTTCCAGCTTGTTGCTGAAAAACTTTCAATTTCAGCCAAACCTTTTTTTCAGCTTCAGTGTTTTGGGGTTTTTCCGTGAAAATCCTGGAAAACGACATCAAAATTGGACATTTCTCACAGAAATCTCCATTTTAACAAAACAAAAAACAAACAAACAAACAAAAACAGTTTCAAACAAAAAATTTCAGGCAACTCTATTCCTACGTAACAAAGAAATAGATAAAGATGTATTTCAGTGTCTTGTTGTACATACAGAGGGTCAGTGTCTGCATGGAAACTGGTCCCATTTACTTTAAGATGGCTGGATCATTTGAGAGCAGCAGGCATGATTCTAAAGACCAAATTTTATCATGTTATATAAAGGAGAAGACCAGGAACCAACAACAAGTCTTCAAATCGATTCTGGTGACCCAGATTAGCTGGCTTTCCTCATCTTCCTGGTGTACCTCGCTTCTGTTTCACTAGCTCGGCCCTCTCCTGCCACCCGCAACCAGGAGCTCTCCCTATTACAGGCACACACACTCCCTTCAACTGATGTGTCGCCAGCACCCCACGCCTTACACAGAACTCCACCCACCATACCACATAGCCCCACCTCCTGCACAGAGCTCCACCCGCTGTGCATCAGAACCCCACCCACTGGACCATTCAGTCATACCCTTTGGACCAGAGAGCTCTGGCTATTGTACCATAGACCTCCACCTCCTCTGCCATAAAGCTCAGCCCATCCTATAGGGCTTCAGCCATAGGGGTGGCTCATCGAAATTTTGTGTGGGGTAGCAGATTGTGTCGAGCAGCCTGTCCTTGAGTGCAGAGAGCAGTCTGGGATGAGCTAGGGCAGAAAGGAGGGGGTCCTATGCAGGATGGAAGAGGTGCGGGCCGCACATACTTGCATCTGCACCCCTGCAAAGCCCCATCAGGGCCATCGAAGCAAGAGTGCATCTTCAGGCAGCCCTGATGACTGGCCTACCCTGCACCAGTCCCTACGGCCGCTAGGCAATGCAGACTGGCGATGTAGATGGTAGGCGATTCAGACTGGCACGCCAGTGCACCTGCAGCGGTGCAGAGATTCAGCTAGCTTTTATAAACACCTCTTCTCTGTCCCCCAGAACAGACATCGCTCACACTCTTGGGAATATACCCTGCTGACTTGAATGGCGATAGTCCTGGCCTTCGAGAGCCGAAGTTCTATAGCATTAATCACACTCTCTTCTCTCTCCCTTTTAGATGTTATGCTCCCCGTTTAACCTACAGCCCTATGATTTCTGTATAGCCGAACCTGTCTATTTGCCACTGTCTAACACTTCCCACATTTCCCTCTCTACTACCCTTCCTATTATCTCCTCCATTAACTCAATTACAGTGTTTTTCCAGCTCCTCTCCCTTAGGCTGACACACGTGGCTGTTCTGAAATCATGTGTAATCTTTTTGATAGCCATCTGTTACATTCCCCAGGTGAAATAAAATGTGATGTTATTCGATAATGTGCCAAACTACCCACAAGTACCTCAGGTCCTTTCCCTGGCAGAGCACCTTAGCCACCGGCAGTAATCAAAGTTCCTCCTTACTTGTTTATTTCCTTCTGGCACAAAAAGTCAGGGGGAGATTTGTGATCAGATTTAGCAGAATATATGAAGATCATTTTTAAATGTGGCATTAGATTTTAAATGCAATTGCCCAGCTGCACTGAGGGCAGGAACGGAAGGTCACGGCCTTGTCGAAAGGTCACTAGAGGGCACATATGACCTGCAGAATTTTCATAACTAGGAGAAGGAAAGAACCAGTTTGATGCCCAAATTCCAAGATTAGTTTGCAGGGCTACCAATTAGAACTGAGTTGATAATTGACTTCATTTCAGAGGCTGAAATGAACAGAAATTGTTGGGGGCTGAATTAAACCTTTTAATTTTTTTCATTTCATTGAGTTTGGAGCTAGTTTTTTTAAATCGGTTTTCTGATTGGTTTTTTTTTTAAATACATCTGGCTAAATTTACAAACAAAATGTCATTTTGATATGAAAAGCTGAAACATTTTGTTTTGACCATGTCAGAGCAAATCGACCTTTTTCAGGAAAGAAAAATAATTCTTTAGTTTCAGTCTAATAATTCAAGTTAAATTCAGCAGCTCGTTTCGATCGAACTGCAACTGCATTTTTAAGTGAATAAACATTGTCCAAAACATTTCACCCAATTAGAAAATAAAACCTTTTTTACTTATAACTGAGCAAATCTCAGATGGAATCAGTGAGACCCCAATAGACGCAGATACCCAAGGGGCTATTTTTTCGAGGGAGAACTATGCTAAAAATCAAAGCAATCACCATTTGGAGGTGGAGTGAGATGGCTGCCTTGTTAGAGTCATTAGGCCTTGTGGTCTCTGCACTGCTGGAGGCTATGTATTCACTACAGAGCCTATGCCACCATATTCCCCTCGTGTAGACACACTTTACTCTGAGAGGAGGAGTTTTTCTGCTAGTGTAGGAACACTACCTCCCCAAACGCCATCGGCTATGCCAACAGAATCCCTCTTTTATCAGCACAGCTGCATCTACAGTGGTTTTTTTGAGGGGAAGGGGGGTTTGAGTGCAGCTATGTCAGTCAGGATATATTTTTGACATCCCCTGACTTACTCAGCTTTTCCATTACACGGTTATGTCTACATCTGGAGCTGGGGGTAGGAGCTCCAGCTCCAGGAGACGTACTCACACTTGCTGTCATCAAACTAGCAGGCTAAATATAGTAGCATAGCCACAGTAGCCTGAGCAGAGGCAAATGGCAGCAAGAGTTAGCCAGTCTGAGTAGAAACCTACCTGTATCCCATGGGTACCTACTCGTGGTGGCTAGCCCACTCTGGCTGGGTCCACAGTGACGGTGGCAAATTCGCCACCGTCACATCGATTGCTCTGGATTGACTGAGCGGTCTGTGTAGACGTGCTCAGTCGATCCAGCAAGCAACGCAGGAAAACCACCCCGGTAAGTGGCATAGCGCTGCTTCGAAGGGAGCGCTGTTCCCTTCGACGCAGCACAGTGTGGACGGCGCGTAGAGGAGACGCTGCAAAGTCGACGGGAGATACGCAAGTGATTTATGCTGCCGAATCGCAAAGCTAAGTGTAGACCAGGCCACTGCAGCTCCTCACCGCCTTTGTTACCACAACTGCACTATTAGCAAGCCGGTATGTCTACTCGAGCTGGGAATCGCACATCCCCAGTCCCAGTGTAGACGTAGTTGGAGTTGTAATTGTACAGCAAGCCTGTGTCTCAGATACGGTGGGATACCAGAAGAAGGGAAGGTTGATTATACCCAAATATATCCATGGGGGTATATTTTGGATGTCCCTGATTTTATCCCACAGATTTTTTTTCCAGAGTGTTTGGAAACAAAGATAAAACTTTTCAGACCCCAAGCCCAGTCCTGGATGTGAAATCCTGTCTCAACTCAAACACAAACCTTATCATTTGGCAGTCAGATCTGAGACTTTGCCTGCTGCACACTATCACTAATGTTTTATTACCACGCTTCTTCCCCCCATGCCTCCTATGGGACATCCCCGCACAGCAGCTATTGGGAATTCTCTGCATGTGGCTTGATTTAACAGGCCATTAGGCTGCAGTTAGCAAAGCTGCATTGGCCAAGGGAGCTGCCCTTTTTCTCAAAGTTATCTGCAGGCTCTAAGGAGCAGTAGTCATATCAGATTAAGGCACTTGCAATTTTGGGGAGAGGAGCAAACATGCTGAGCGAGGAAGCAGCCGTTCTGACCATTATCAGAATACAAGTTTAACAGAAAGGGTTGAGGATTTCCCAGGTTTCAGTGGGCAAATTGGAATTACTTATTATAATCTTGATTATCCTGTAGGGAGGGCTCTGCTGTCCAGGGTATCCTTCTAACTCATTCTTAATTTCACTTATTTTAGTCTTTATTTGACTAGCTCAACTCAAAGGTTCTTAAAATTTTCCCCATATGAGTTACAAACTACATTTGCTACCTTGATCTTTGAATCTTCCCCCTGTACCTTTCCTTTCTCCTCCCAGATCTTCCTATATAGCCCTAGAGAGGTTGAATTATTGTCTCCTCTTTGAACCCTGTTTCAGTAAGGTTTATTATGTTCCAGACCTGATTTCACTTAATCATTTTTTCCTTTAATTCTTCAAGCACGCATAGAGAAACACAGAACTGGTCTACCTGGAGAAATTGACCTCAATAGCTGTTCCAGAATAGCTCCCCATGTGCTCTCTCCCTACCACAATAAAAGTCACTTCATTTCAGAGCAATTATTCCACTTCAGAAGCATGCTAATAATGCTAGAAGAAGTTTCCACATCTGTGAGATGGGGATAAAATGGGGATTCTTTGTAAAGTTTTTTTGAGAGCTATAAATGAAAAGCACTATTAATTATTACTAGCCTATTTTAGAACAAAATAGTAATATCTACACAGGAGGCGATACCAGAAGAGTTATTCTAGTCAGTTTCCCCAGGTAGTCAAGCCTACACATCCCAAAGTGCCATTTTTCAGTGACATTTATTGTCTCATTTGCCACTTCTGCAGTGAGAAACCAGCTGGAGTTTCTCTCACACTTGTCCTAAGGTAAGGACAACACATGAGAAATGTGCCTTTGATGTTTTACTGTATATCTTTTTTAAACTTGTCTATTGAAACAGTAAACTCATTGGAATATGGACCATGCCTCCCTGTGTGTCTGTCCAGCACCTTGTACCAAAGCCAGATTTTCAATTAGGCACAGTAGGCACATGCATAAGGCTGCCGGCATTTTAAGGACACCTAAACAGTGGTGGATTACAGCATGGGCCAATGGGGTCCGTGTCTAGGGGCCTGGGCCAATAGGATCCGTGCCCAGGGGCCATAGCCAATTTGGGTGTCCCGCCCAAGGACCTGCAATGCTGGCCCCACTACCAACTCATTCTCCTCCTCCTCTTCCCTGAAGCCCTGCCTTTTGGCCAGTCCAGAAGCCGGAGCCCAGGGGTGAGCATATGCCCTGCCCCAGAGTTGGCTGAGATGGTTGCCCCAGTCCCTCCTCCCAACCTCCACTCCCCCATGCAGAGCTGGCCTGGCCAGACCCTCTCTCCCCCATCACCCTCCATGTGGAGAACATGAAGGTCAGGTGTAGGCAGGGGAGGGGAGTGGGGGGGTGCTGAAGATATTGTGCAAGGGGGCATGTTAGGAGTAAATCAGGCCCTGCTTTGTACAGTAGGCCCCTGATCTCAACTGGGGCCTTTGTGAGATACCATAATAAAAATATTAAGTAGTAACTCTAATCCTTTATTAATATTATTCCAGAATCGGTATTCGAGAGCTCCTGGCTGTACTAGGCTGGTGTCCAAATGTGCTGTTTCCATCACAATTTAAGTGCGATCAAGAGGCAATGCAGGTCAAGTTCCATGAGCGTGGCAGCCTTCCCCCTAACCTACTGTTCTTCAAAGAGCAGCACAATGAATGGAGAAGGAAGGAATGCGATGGTGAGGTCAAAAGACACAGTGCTGCATAATCTATTATGTAGCTGAAGCACAGTGCTTTGAGAATCTAAAAGTAAGTACTTTCCTCCATTTGACTGCTGGGGAAATTAAGGTGTCTTCTGAGGAACCAAATTTTCAAATTTAGATGAATACTTAAATGCCTGGTTTAGGCATTTAAAGCCTGATCCAGACACCAGGATCTAAATACACATATAAATGCTTAATTTTAGCTACCTGCATTTGAAAATTTGGCCTTAAGTGACTTGCCTCAAAAATCACATTGTTAACCAGCAGCAGAGACAGAATTTAGAAATCCTGGCTCCCAGCCACTTGAACACACTCCTTTCCAAACCCTTGCAATATTTATTATTTTATAAGAAGCTATGAAGTGCCCTTCTGGAATGAATAGCAGAGGCTCTTTAGAGATCGTCCAAGAACCCTACGAGAGGCATTCTGAATCAATTGCAATCAGTGAATGGTCTCTGCTGGACAGAGTCCAAGCAAAGCTGGTGGTGACATAGATGGCAACAAGAAATTCAGCTCCCCCCTGTTCAGAAGGAAGATCACAATTATTTATATATGTTAGACTACTACCCTTAGACCTATAATTCCTGCTACAACAAATCCAAGGGGATACATATTAGGTAGCTCAAAGCCAGTGGTGCTACAGAAGGAGGCTATGGGGCTCTGTGCACAGCTTTCCCTTCACCTTGATCTGTAGGAGCCCTTTTGCAATTCTGGCTGCATTCACGGAGAAAATATTACATCATCTGCTACTCTCTCTTCCTGCACGGGCAGTAGGGATCAATTTTGCATACAGGTCTCAAGCCTCACTGATGTTAAGAATAGTTTTAAGTAACTCAGCACTTCCCTGGATTTTACCTATAATTAATCATAAAGTTAGGAAAAACTCAAGGGGATTATTAGAAAACTTTTAACTTTCTGTTGCCAGGTCAAATGTCAGCAGCATCTAAAGTCTATTCTTTGGCAATCAAACTGACTACAAGATTGCACTAAAAAAGGCATGTTCTCAGCTTTGGATTAAATAAACTAGTCTTCTTCCAAAATAACCATGTCAGTCAAACCCCGCATGACTGGCGCAAAGCGAGGAGATGTTGTAAAGAAACGTTTGTGGATAGGAAGCACTCAATTACAAACCGTGAGAGGCTTATTAGGACACCTGTGAATAGATCACACGCTATGGCCTCATTAGCTACTGAATTCCTGGGGTTGGAGCAGGGATGGGGGCGAGGAGAGAGGAAGGGGAAATGTTTTAAGCCACATGTGTGCTGTGTTTTCTGAGGCAGCCAGGAGCTTGCCTTGTGCTCATCGTAAACTGGAAGAGCCTCAGGACTCTCTGAGAGCGGAAAGTAACCATGGTCGAGTGTGAGCAGCAGCTTCCCTTTGGCTGAGCTGCTAGACGGCCTTTTGTACTTCTCCTTCTTGTCTTGGCCCTGCCCCTCTGCACCGAGTCTGAGGGCTGCAGTTCCTTGATCCACCCAGCAGGGGGTGTCACAGCCCTTCCTCAGGCCCCTGCTCCGAGGAAGGCCACAACGCCTTGCTACCTGCCTCCGTTACACCACCCCGAGTGGGGTGTCAGGATCTTGGTGGAACTGCCAATCAGGCTCACATTAGTCAAAGGTAATAATGGCTACAAAACCAATCAAGTAGTGTTACCCCAACACTTTGGAACCCATGAGATCCTGTAACAGCTTGGGTATACTAATGGACCAATCTCAAGCCTTAATTCTACAAGTGGGTAACAGAAAGTGTCCTGCCGTAGGAAATTTACAAGGATTCACCAGGGTTTTCCATTTAAATCATTGGAGAACTCCCTAGACCTGCCTGCCTTGCAAGGACATGGATACAGCCCTCCACTCAAAGGAGTGACACTCAGTCATTTCTTCAAAAACAAAATCTCTCTCTATTACATGCTCATTCTAATGCAATTGGATTCTTAAATGAAAAAAATCAACACACAGTGTAACAAAATAAAATAAACTGCGTGAGACAATACAGTACACCATAGACTATGTATAGAATCACAGAAGATTAGAGTTGGAAGGGACCTCAGAAGGCCATCTAGTTCAAACCCCTGCTCAAAGCAGGACTATCCTCATCTAAATCATCCCAGCGAGGGTTTTGTCAAGCCACAGCTTAAAAACCTCTAAAGATGGAGATGCCACCACCTCCCTAGGTATCCCATTCCAGTGCTTCACCAGCCTCCTAGTGAAAAACTTTTTCCTAATGTCCAACCTAGACCTCCCCCACTGCAAGTGGAGACCGTTGCTCCTTGTTCTGTCATCTACTACCATTGAGAACAGCCTAGCTCCATCCTCCCTGGAATCCCCTTTCAGGTAGTTAAAGGCTGCTATCAAATCCCCCCTCATTCTTCTCTTCTGCAGACTAAACAAGCCTAGTTCCTTCAACATCTCCTCATAAGTCTTATGCTCCAGCCCCCTAATCATCTTTGTTTCCTTCCCCTCTACTTTCTCCAACTTGTCTACATTCTTTTTGTAGTGGGGGACCCAAAACTGGACACAATACTCCAAATGCAGCCTCACCAATGCCAAATAGAGGGGAATAATCACTACCTGTGATCTTCTGGCAATGCTTCTAGTAATGCAGCCCAATATACCATTAGCCTTCTTCGCAACCACGGCACACTGCTGACTCATATCCAGCTTCTTATCCACTGTAACCCCCAGGTCCTTTTCTGCAGAACTGCTGCCTAGCTCGTCGGTCCCGTCTGTAGCTGTGCATGGGATTCTTCCGTCCTAAGTCCAGGACTCTGCACTTGTCCTTGCTGAACCTCATCAGATTTCTTTTGACCAAATCCTCCAATTTGTCTAGTTCACTTCTTTTCCTATCCCTCCCTTCCAGGGTATCCACCACTCCCCCTAGCTTAGTGTCATCTGCATCCTCTATGTAACTTAAGACATCGCAAAATAAAACATAAACCATAATGTAATGCAATACTCATAACACAATGTAACATTTCCTTAGCATATATTATAACATGTTATGAATACTCAGTGTGGCACAGCATAGCAGTTTTTCTCTTTCACACAAAGAGAAAAAACCCTCATACATATGTATAAAGCCTCAATACAATGTTGTAGTACAAAGCCAAACCTATTACAATGTAACACCCAGATTCCTTATACATATGTATAAAGAAACATTACAATAATACATATTCAATAATGTTACTACAAACTAACATTTTATGAGTGTTGATCAGGCAGTCATAGAATGGGTGGGTGAAGAGGCCATTTGGATGGAAGGATCCAGCTTTATTTCCAATCATACCCATGCATTCCTTATCCTTAAAAGAGTTGTGCTCACTTTCCTTCTTCTTGATCAAATCCCTCTGATTCGTCTTCAGGGTCCTTTTGCTCTGTCAAGCTGTTTGCTGCTGCTGGCTTCTGTTGTCTTCTCCTTCTCTTCTGGCCATCAAGCCACCACACTCAAACCTGTCAGTTCTCCGCCTTATATACAATCTTCTGCCCTTTCCTGATTGGTTGAAAATGATATCACTCCTGGGTGGGGAAGATGCTGTTGATTGGTTGCTATCTTAACGTCAATCAACTGTCCGGCATGCTACTTGTTGACTTCACACTTGGACCTCCTTCCGATCCTCCTTCCTATCTACTGACCCCTCCACGCAGGTATTAGGTGTGACCTTTATTTCATCTGAGTCTGCTTTTCTGTTATTGGTCAGTTTCTTAACACCTCCATTTTGTTTCTCTCTCTCGCAGCATGATCTCGATGCCCACCATTTTAGAATTTCTATCTTAACTATCATTATTTACTGCTTATCAAAAGCCTTCAACGTAAAACAAGCTATATTTCTATTGTAACCTCATGTATCAGTAGGAATGGACCCTATGCAGAATTTACCACAGATTCAAGCACCCCCACACTTTGTGAGGTTAGAAATGAAGAGCTGATATTTTCCAGCTCGAAGGCAACTGTGCAATCGAAGTTTAGGGCTTGCTTTCATAGGATATTGAGACAGTCTCAGCTATCCACAAAAAGGTCCATTTTTAGGGTCTTGGTCTGGGCACCAAAAATGGAGAGACCCCCAAATCACTAGTCATGGCCTAGACTGGGAGAAAACCTCCGTTCAGCATTAAATAATTCCTAAGAAACTTGTTCCATCCATTTGCAACTTGCAAAATAAAAATTAAAGTGTCCTTTGTTTTATTCCATCCCTGATTCAATGGCAGCTGTATGTCAGCCTCATGAGATGCTGTCAGTTCTCTTGGGTCTCTTGGCATGCTGGCCTCTTCTTCCCAGCTTAGCTGAGGAGGGAATGCTAAGGATGTTCTTTTGGGCAAGAGTCAATCTTGCTGCCAACAGAAAGAACAGTAGGCACGCTGCAGCTCCTATTTCATGTTGCTTCATTTCTGCCAGAGCGAATTGATTTTTACAGACAGCATGTTAAGCGCTAAGGAAATAAGTGTCTTTATTGCATCACACTAATGTTCATAATGATCCAGATATGGAGAAGAAGGGAGTTCAAAAAAGTTTGTTGAAGAGAAGACTCCAACTCATTTCCTCCCCCTCTCGCCTACCCAGAGCCTTGCTCAAAGAAAAATAATTAGAGCTGGATTAAAATATTCAAATCCAACTGCATGCAGCTTGTTTAGAATGAGAGAGCTGCAGCTTTCCTGAAGCTTCCAGGTTATTTGGGGATTTAGCAAGGAATTAATCCTTACAGCCAAAATTTTCCAAAGTGATTTGGGGAGCCCAGCTGGAGATGCCTTTACAGGACTGGGATTTTTAGAGGGAGAGAGCTCTACGCTCACTTGAAGTCATACCCCTTTCAGGTGTTTCAAGCTGAGCACAGAAAAATGGAGGCTCCCAGAAGGAAACTTTTGGCATCCAGTTAGCCGCATAAGAGTCCTTAATACCATGATCTAGATGTTCTTGGGTATCTGCCTTAAATACTAATGTGGCCTCCATTTCCTCATAGCTCAGCACCTCAGAGTCTTTAAAGAATTTATCCTCCTAACATCCCTAGGAGGTAGGGAAGTGCCATTGGTCCCGTTTTAGGGAGGGAGCACCATGGCAGAGAAATGAAGTGGTCTGACCCAGGTTACACATGAAATCGACGGTACAGCAAAGAATGGGAATGGAATCTCTACATCTAGGCCAGCACCAGAACCACTGAGCCATCCTTCATCTTCGTGGAGCTGTGATCAATCAAAGGCCAAGATAAGGGGTGGGGACAAACATAACTTTTAGTCATCTGAATGCTCCCTCGGTCCTAGGGCTTACTACCACTCCCAGACACTGCCTGTGCCCTGGCTGCAGAAGCATTACATGCTCACGATAAGGGTAGCTCTGAATTAGTGTGTGTCAAAACTCTGGAACTGCTCGGTTTTGTTTCTGTTTCATCAGCAGCCTTGTGCCTTGTTCTGATCTCACTTATTCAAGTCTTGCACCGCTATAATTGCACTGGCATCAGTGGAGTTCACAGCCTAGCCCCAGGCTCCTTCTGTTTCATAGTGCAAAACTATTTTACATTTTTTCTGTAACAATCAAGTCATTGGGTTTATTACTGCAGACAAACTAGGAACGAAGCTTCCCTAGTAGTTTCACAAAGGTAAAAAATCTCAGTCCTGAATTATTATGGGATACAGCCCTATTCTCCAGTGGCTTTTGTTCTGCCTTTTAAAGAATGCATCCACTCTGCAATGATGTGGGGTATCTGGATAGACACCTTCGATCTTTCTTTCTCAACTCTAAATCTGTATTTTTTCACCTTCTTAGAACCAAAAGGCTTCCCAAGTGCTCTTCTGTATTCCTAAAAAAATAACTGCTATCTAAATATCAGCCAAGAAAATTTAAGTCTGGGAGAACCTCATTTATAGTTCACTAGAGTATGGTAAAGTCATGACCACTACATATAGTGGTCTTTCATATGTAAACAGCATACTGTGCATTCACCCTAAGAAGTGATTTTAGAATGTGGTGCCAATCCCACTTAAGCTTGGGATGTGTAAAACTTTGTAAAATTTACTGTCTTGCCAATTTAGCAAATGTAATTTTGAAATCAGGGTCCGATCTTCTTATGATGAGGGGTTGATGATTACTTTATAGTACTCCCAAATCCTCGCACTTCCGTCAGTTTTAGGAACATAACTCAGGATATTCCAGAGATTAATTTAGTCCCTACTTCTATTGCACTTCTCATTGCCTTTCTACAACTTCTCCTAAAACTTCAGAAACAAGCTTGGCACTTTTAACACTGGGTTGTTTTATAGTGATGCCTTTTACTAATACCACTGTAAAACCAGAGTGTTATTTATTTTGTCTTTTTCTCTTTCCTTTTGCCACCAAATCTAACACCTGATCCAAGGTTATGTCTACACTGTGGGCTTCTGGGATCAATTGAGCGGGTCATGTAGATCTGCTCAGTCTATCCCAGATGGCCTCTCCAGTCGATGCTGGTAATCCACCTCCCCGAAAGGAGTAAGGCTGCATCAACGGGAGGGCGTCTCCTGTTGGCTCAGTGCCACAAAGACGCCATAGTACATCAATACAAGTACATCGATGGGAGATACGCAATACATCATGTAGCTTGAGCATCTCCCGTTGGCCACTGGCGGCAGTGTAGACCAAGTCCAAGGCACCCCAACCCAGCTTTACCTTGCTAAACTAAATTCTGTAACAATTAAAGATAACACCAGGAAAGTGCCTTTGCATGTCATGCTGATCTGCATGGGTAGGCTGAAACTGCTCACCCTTCTTTGTATAGTTTTTTCACTATTTCGCCATTTTCTTGAATCTAAAGCAGTATTTGTCTGGCCCCTCTTATTGTCACATCTGAGCACCCTCACAGTTTTTAATGGTTTTGTCCTCATCACACCCCTGTGAGGCAAAGAAATGCTAATATTCCAATTTTACAGAGGGAGAACTCGGGCACAGAATGTAATCCCGCTTCAGACACACCATCCTTTTTCTCTTCACTGAACATTAGCAAACACTCTCTTGTACAGTTCTTCGTACATTATAGCTAGTGTTTTCATCCTCATATTTAGAGACCACACAGGGTCTTCTCAGAACCCCATTCTCAGCTGCTGACCCGCCTGGTGCCCAGTTCCTTTTGTGCCATCAGCTGGATCCTTCCTACCGCCAGTTTTCTCCAGGCTCCATTACTTCCTTTCTCCTGTAAAAAGGGCACGGACTGGGAAAAGCCCTCTTCCCAGAAGCTCCTAGTGATGGCTCCCATAGAAGGTGGCGGTGGGAGATAGAGGGGTTCCTCCAGTCTCCACTGCCATCCTGGCTCCAGTTCTGTGCCTGGTATAATCTACAGTTTGTACAGCAGTTTGTTACCTTATGCTTGTAAAGGACTTTACGATGAAAAGGGCAGTATATTTAAAGATATTATTCGCTTGCAATTGCTGCTGCAATTTTAATTTTGCTTCCATAAAACCCGATGCCAAGTGAGACAGTCAGAATAAGGCACTGAAATAAAAAAGTCTTGGATGCCCTTTCTTGAACAAACAACCTTTCCAAAACTGTAGAGCCTAATCTAGTATTTGCTGCTAAACTGCCATGTTTTGTGGGAGGCACAGATGGAGAGGAATACAATCAAAATGTCTCATTAAAGAGCAAACATTTTCACTGATTAACTGCAAACATTGATTCCCAGTTGAAGGGAGTACATGAAAGCAAACACACACACACAAACTCCTAACAGATTTAGGTTGAGCTTGGGGCTAGATTTTCAAAGAGATTTAGGCAGACAGGCATGTAGTGGGATTTTCAAAATCATGTAAGTGTAATCTGTGGGTAGGCTAGACTTTACTTCCTTGCCCTTCTCCAGTGCCTAAAACAACCCAACTCCCATAGAAAAGCACTTGGAGACCCAGAATTCAGTTACTGAGGATTTTCAACAAGGATTGCACAGAGTCACCTTTCCCACGATCAAGTCCAAAAAGAAATGAACTTAATTATGAAGTACCAACTTTATAAAATATGATAAAGAAACAAATAAGCAATAATAAAACTTAATTGTTTACACTATAACTTGGCTACTTTATGAGCCATATACATTATCTGCACAGGTATACATAAAACAAATAAAGAAAACAAATTAAATCTAAAGAGATCAGTCCCCACAGAAACACAATGAAAAGAAACTCAGATTTCCCAAAAGCTTAGGTTCAGTTCACCTGAGTCTCCGTTAAAAGTCTTTGATCACCAAATCTAGACAGCCTGCTGAGTCAAAAGGAACATCTTCCCGTCACTTGCTTGTAGAAATTTTCAGTGAGAGTCTAGGCAGACACTTCCTCCTCCTCTGCCCAAATTACTCAATTCACTAGTCGGCTAACAAATAAACCAACCACTCAGGTAAGTCTATAGCTTTTTTTAAAAAAACAAAACACAAAAGAGAAACCTAGTACAAGAAAAATACAAAAACGGAGAATAGCAAAAGAAACGACTCCTTTCTCCATCATCACATCGTTAATAAAAGAAAAGTTGGTGAATCGTCCTAGTGGAGCCAATTTAACGAAAGCTGTTTGGCTAAAATCAAACAACATTCAAAGTATAAAATTAAAATAATAAGACATCATTTTCCCTCCCAGTTTTTCCTTTTCTATAATTAACACTGCCAGGACTTCCCTCTTGGGGGGCTAACAATATCACTAACCTGCTGCAAAATGCTTCAAAGTTAGGGAAAACAGCCTGCTGCCTGCTTTCTGCTCCTGGACTCAGCTTCCCCCGTCCTGCACAGGGCACATGGCCTTTTGCAAAGCAACAGCCCTAACTATTTACCCTCATGGCGTCCGAGTCCCACTACAGGGAACCTAGTGAACATACCGAAAACTTCCACACCCATCTGTCTAGCAAGAAGGACCCAGCCACAACCCATTTCTACCCACCCACTTAAAGAGATATCTCCCTTTTAGGCACATAGGTCCCATAAGCAAGTGAGGTGCTAGATCTGGGAAAAAATGTCATTTTTATTTGGCAAAAAAAATGCAGATTTGGCAACACTAAAGCATCGTGAGAATTCATGCCAGTTTTGCTAAATAGTTTTGGATGAAAACGTTTTTATAAAAAAAAAAACCAAAACAATGTTAAAAGGTTGGTTTTTTAACACATTTTTTAAATGAAGTGCTTTGATTTTTCAGTTTGAAACATTTCAATTCAAACGCCCCTTTAACAGTGTTTAATAAATAATCAAAAATGTTTTACAAAGGGTCAAAATTAAAACAGAAAGGTTTTTGTTTGACCTGAACTAAACCAATTCCATTGATTCGCCAAATTCTTTTTTTTTTAAATCATTTTGTTTGATTCAAAATGATTTTTTGTCCATTTTTCAGAATTGCCAACAAACCAAAAAAATCAGAAGCCAGACAATAATTATTTAATGACAGTAGTCATTGAGACTTTAAAGCTTTATAACTATTAAAGGAAACGGTCAACATCAGATGTCAAAATATACAAAGCAAATATCCTTAAATGAAGCTCTCCTAAGTTCTCAAGCTGCGTTTCCCTTACTTTGCCTCGCTGTAAATTTCAAAAATTTTCAATAGAAATATTTTCCCCCATCAGTTTGTGTGCATGTGTACGCACACAACGTATACCGACATTTATTGATAAAAATCGAATCCTTCCTAGATTAAATATAGTTTATCCAGAGATCTAAGGAGCAGAGCCAATGCTAAGGATGCGCACTTGCATGTGATGCTAACCTAGGCCTATTGTGGAACAAGTCTGGCACTGGCAACAGCTGGGGTTCTCAAAAGCAGTTGTCTAGGCATGCAGCAGCTACGTGGAGCATTTGTTGTTCCTGCAAGAAGTAAGAGCAATGAAAGATCCCCCCAGTGAATAATGGCACCCGTGCCATCTACGAAGGCAAGCAGGGGAGTAAGAGGAGAACCATGCAGCTGCGAGGGCAGAAAGAGAGAAGGGTGCTCTTAGCTATCAGCCATTCACCACAACCAACCAGAGTGAGAAGAGGGAAGCGCCAGGAACTCCAGTACCATCAGTAACCCAAGACTCCAGGGTCCCAATTACTGAAAGCGGCAGAGAAAAAAAAACCCAGCAGCCAGGTAGTTGTAGCTTTGGTCAAGGCTCTATTTGCTCCACTGACAGCTTGGACCCAAGCTTTCCTCAAACTCGGTGCACTAAAGAGGAGACCCTCCTGATGTCCTACACCTCCAAGATCAACTAAACGAGGCTTTAGTGAGCCATATTCAATGTCGGAGAGAGCTCCAGGGCCTTTGCGCCTGCAGGGGGCTGGTAAAATACAGCAGAAGTCATTTTCAGACCTTCAGAGATAAAGTTCTCTCTCCCTCTCTTTCTCACAGACACACACGTGCTGCTGTTTGTGACCGTGCCTTGCAAGAACCAGTTATTGATGTTCCCAATTTCAATTTGCTCTCCCTGAAACCTCTTTTCCTTATTTGTTTCTGGCAAATTGGAAATTGCTTTTCTATTTTAAACCAGTGATTTCTGTACTCACACAAGGACAGCTGCTTGATTTCAGCTGCACGTTTGAATAGGGTTTGTTCTTCACTAAACGCATCAAGAGCCAGATTCAAACCTGGGGGAAGTGGCAACAATCCCAATGGATAATAATTTCCTATCTCTCCGGGGGGTCCTGCTGTGTGATCCTAATCACTGCATCTCTCTAGGCTTGTTCCTCCCACATCTTTCTCATCTATTTAGACTAAACTCTTCAGGGCAGGACTCACTATGTGTCCTAGCAGAGTCCCAGTAACGGTGTCAGGCAGTGGAGATTCAAACCATCCTGTTTATTTCAGCTTCGGAACTTTAATTTCTCCCAGTTACACTTTCCATTCTCTGCCATGGGCAAATTAAAGCCAACCCTCTCATTTTGAGACAAATTGAGTCCATGCCCCCTGAGCTGACATGTTGCCTGATAAATGCACCTGCATTGGGGTTAAACGAGTCACGTTGTTACAGAACATGCTGCCTTTTCCGTTTTTGACATGTCATTGGGAATTGTGCCAGCTGCAATGACTGATAAAGTGGTTACGTTCAAAGCAGCACTTTAGAGGAACCCATCTCTCCCCGAAAATAACAGCATTTGATGCAAGATTGGAGCTGTGGCAGATTCTTTAGTGAGCAATTCAGATGATTGTTCAAACACACCTCCAAAATAATCACTAACTTCCATTCAGAGAACTGTTTGTGCTAAATAAAGGTTTCAAAGCCTCCCGACAGCTGTCACCGCTCAAGTTGCCTATTTCCACCTGAGACTGGTTTGAAAACTCTGCCCTTTCCTATAAGGCCAGCATCACTTACACACAATTATCTATAAACTGGATTAAACTCCTATGTGATGCTAGGAGTATGCACTCACAATGCTTAATAAAGTCAGTGAAAAGATTTCCATTCATTTTCCTGGACTTTGGATAAGGCTGATACCATAGGTCTTAAGAAAGCTTCACTTCAGTCTTGTCTATCCTGCCCCACAGTTCACACTACTTGAGTATGAACAGCATAGCACACCAAAGTGTTTTCCTGTCACTCCCCAATGTGGATGCTGAAAGTGCGAACTAAAAGGTTCTAGTGTAGCCCTCTTCAAACAGGACTATATTAATGGGCAATAGGAACCTTTTACTTTGGGTCTGCAGAATCTACAGGGGGAGTCCTGTACAGCATTTTCGTACTAACTACTGTTCACTCCCCCATAGTCCAAATTGTGGGCAATGTACACATAATGTTAGTCCGGATTACCGTAGCCTAGTTTATCAGAAGCACCAGCGACTGAGTGCACATCTCCTCACCACTTTGCTCACTACATACCCCATAAAATACCAGGTCAAGTTCAAAGTTTGCAGATGACAAATATTTTGGGGAATGACAAATAATGGAGAAGAGAACAGATCGCTGATTCAGAGTGGTCTGGATTGCTTAGTAAACGGGGCACAAGCAAACTATATGTCTTTTATAAAGGTCAGTGCAAATGTATACATCTGGGAATAGATTACAGGGGTGGCCAAGTTGCAGCTCGTGAGTTTATAGTTAAAATGCAGCTCACGGAGCCCCCACCCCATTCTCTGCCTACCAGCGGGGAGGGGAGTCCTGACAGATGCACGCCCTTTGGGGCAGGAGCCCCTAGCCCCACGACCCCATCACAAGGTTGAAGCCCTGAGCTCTGGTAGGTGTGCCCAGCTCTTGAACTTCTAAATCATAGAATAATAGAGTTAGAAGGGACCTCAGGAGGTCATTTAGTCCAACCCCCTGCGCAAAGCAGGATTAACCTCAACTAAATAATCCCAGCGAGGGTTTTGTCAATCCACATCTTAAAAACCTCTAAAGATGGAGATGACACCACCTCCCTAGGTAACCCATTCCAGTGCTTCACCACCCTCCTAGTGAAAAACTTTTTCCTAATGTCCAACCTAGACCTCCCCCACTGCAACTTGAGACCGTTGCTCCTTGTTCTGTCACCTGCCACCACTGAGAACAGTCTAGCTCCATCCTCCCTGGAACCCCCTTTCAGGCTGCTATTAACTCCCCCCCTCATTCTTCTCTTCTGCAAAGTAAACAGGCCTAGTTCCTTCAGCCTCTCCTCATAAGTCTTGTGCTCCAGCCCCCTTATCATTTTTGTTGCCCTCCACTGGACTCTCTCCAACTTGTCCACATCCTTTATGTAGTGGGGGGCCCAAAACTGGACATAATACTACAAATGCAGCCTCACCGATGCCGAATAGAGGGGAATAATCACTTCCCGCGATCTGCTGGCAATACTCTTACTAATGCAGCACAATATGCCATTAGCCTTCTTGGCAACGAGGGCACACTGCTGACTCATAGCTTGTTATCCACTGTAACTCACAGATGCCTTTCAGCAGAACTGCTGCCTAACTTGTCAGCCCCCAGTCTGTAGCTGTGCATGGGATTCTTCCGTCCTAAGTGGAGGACTCTGCACTTGTCCTTGTTGAACCTCATCAGATTTCTTTGGGCCCAATCCTCCAATTTGTTTAGGTCTTTCTGTATCCTATCCCTCCCTTCCAGGGAATCTACCACTCCCTCTAGCTTAGTGTCATCTGCAAACTTGCTGAGGGTGCAATCTACCCCATGCTCCAGATCATTAATGAAGATGTTGAACAAAACCGGCCCCAGGACCGACCCCTGGGGCACTCCACTTGTGACCGGCTGCCAGTTAGACATGGAGCCATTGATCACTACTCATTGAGCCCTATGCTCTAGCCAGTTCTCTATCCATTTTATTATCCATTCATCTAGCCCATACTTCTTTAACTTGCTGATAAGAATACTGTGGGAGACCGTATCAGAAGCTTGGCTAAAGTCAAAGTATATCACGTCCACCGCTTTCCCCACATGCACAGAGCCAGTCACCTCTCAATAGAAAGCAATCAGGTTGGTCAGGCATGACTTGCCCTTGGTGAATCCATGTTGACTGCTCCTGATCAGCTTCCTCTCTTCTAACTGCCTTAAAATGGTTTCCTTGAGGACCTGCTCCATGATTTTGCCAAGGATTGAGGTAAGGCTGACTGGTCTCTAGTTCCCTGGATCCTCTTTCTTCCCTTTCATGAAGATGGGCACTATATTTGCTTTTTTCCAGTCATCAGGGACCTGCCGCAATTGTCACGAGTTCAAAGATAATAGCCAATGCCTCTGAAATCACATCAGCTAACTCCCTCAGCACCCTCTGGTGCATTGCATCTGGCCCCAGGGACTTGTGTATGTCCAATCTTTCTAAATAGTTTTGGACTATTCCTTCAGAACTGCGGGATGTTTACCTCCTCCCCATTTTGTGTTGCCCAGTGCAGTAGTCTGGGAGCTGACTTATAAGATTGTCTTACTTGGCGTGGAGGGTCAGTAAGTTTGGTGACCCCTGATATATAAGGCAGACCATACTCACAGGATGGGGGACCAAGTCCTGGGAAGCAGTGATTCTGAGAAAGACTTGAGGGTCATGATGGATAATCAGCTGAACATGAGCGCCCATTGGGATGCTGTGGCCAAGAGAGCAAACGCAGTCCTGCGATACATAAACAGGAGAATCTCGAGTAGGAGAAAAGAGGTTATTTTACCTCTGTGTTTCGCATTGGTGTGATTGCTTCTGGAATGCTGTGTCCAGTTCTGGTGCCCACAGTTCAAGAAGGATGTTGATAAATTGGAAAGCGTTCAGAGAAGAGCCACGAGAATGATTAAAAGATAAGAAGACGTGCCTTACCATGCTAGATTGAGCATTTTGCATCTATTGAGCATAACAAAGAGAAGATTAAAGGGTGACTTGATTATAGTCTATAAGCATCTGCATGGGAACAAATATTTAATAATGGGCTCCTCAGTTTAACAGAGAAAAGTGTAACACAATCCATTGACTAGACAAATTCAGACTGTAAATAAGGAGTACATTTATAAACTGTGAGAATAATTACTCATAGGAACAATTTACCAAGGGTCATGCTGGATCCTCCATCATTGACCATTTTGAAATCAAGATGGGATGTTTTTCTAAAAGATCTACTCTAGGAAGTACGTTGGGGAAGTGACATGGCCTGTGTAATGCAATGGGTCAGATTAGATGGTCACAATGGTGCCTTCTGACCTTGGAATCCATGAAATAACCTCAGTCATGCTCTTCAGGGGCCTCTCTCGGTACTGTTTCTCTCTCAGAAACGGCCATCTACTTAAGCAGCTATGATCCTTACACACCTGCGAGCTTGTTAAATACTATTATTCCCCTTTTACTGATGGGGTGCTGTATTAATTTAGATGGAACAAATGGGCCAAAAGTGTTAACGTAACCCAGTCGCTGTTCAACGTTAGACAGTGTTAAACAAGTTTGGTCTATAAAGACCTCTGCCTGCTTAGCACCATGGCAGCCACAGCATTAAAAACCCTTTTAACCTTATATTAAAGATAAAGGGGGAAAAAAGAGAAATAGCAAAAGTATTTGAAGTGGAAAGTATTAAATAAGACTCATTTTAACAGCGTCCCTTGTTCTCTTTCCCTTTAGCTGAAGAGAGGTTTAGAAGGAAAGTCCCCCTTTTTGATACTATCTGTCTTTTTGCGGAAGAGAGAAGTTAGCTGAGACAGGCTAGAGCTGTCATTATTGCTCTTGCTGTTGTTAAAGCCCGATCCCATTTAATCCCAGGGGATCTTTGGGATTCAGCTGGAGCTGCTGATGTCATCTGGATCCCTCTCTGTGTCTCTACTGGACACTTTGTGATCAGTGTGGATAGCAGTGAGACACGGTACACCCGATTTGCAGATCAATAAGGTTTAACGTGCAAAGTTTTCTATCAATATATTAGTTAAATACAAAGCCCACAATTAACTATATCATATCATACTCACTAAGCCTGGAGAGCTAAGCAGTTACTCAGAAGGCTGTATACAGGAACGGCTTTCTTCGGGGGTGGATCCTCTGGTCCAACTGGCAGCACCTCCCACGGAGTGAGGTGTTGATGGAGCGCCCCATTTGTCTAAATAGAGACTTTTTATACCCTTCCATAAAGACCCTTCACCTAATTGTCTCTCTACTCATTATCATATATGCTAATTACCTACACTGGGTTTTCACCCTTAACTACATTCCATTCTCACCATGATAATTGCGGTCATCACAACAATGTGTGGGGATAGGAGTGGCGGTGTAAAAGTATGCCCGTTGGCAATAACACGGCGTACCCCCAGACGGTCACGGATAACTTGGTGCTCCCATCACCGTTATCTATGCGCAGCTGCAAGCAATACATGTTGTGTCGTTTGTCTTGATGTGTGCCATGGTATGCAGAAGCTGAGACATCTACAAGGTTACTCAATAGTCCTATTCATCTCTGCCAACTGGAAGATGTCATGCTACAGGGGTCAGAATAGCCAAGCAAGCAACTAAAGCTATACCGTGCCTGTAGGAAAGTGGGCAAGCAACTCAAATTGTACTGGGCCTTCAACAGCCCGGTCAGGATTAGGACAAAGGTCCAGGGTCCCAGGAGATGGTGGGGGAGGCAGCCATGGCAATGAAGCGCACTCCAGCAACCAGTTTTTCTCCCCTAAGTATCTTTCTTTAAGGAGCCTCTATCACAACTGGGACATGGGTCATCTTCCCTAGTGGTCAGACCAGGAGCCAGGCCAGGTCAGTTGGGAAGACCAAGACTCAGGTGTCAGGAGTCAGGCAGGGTCAGGTTACTGGTTTAGCAGCAGGGGCAGGTATTGCGGGGGAATCAGTACTAAGCAGGAGGGATCCAGTTGCATGGACAACATCCGGTTCCGGTGCCTTTCTAAGATAGCAGCTGGGAACCAATCAGATCCCAAGACTGGAGTCCTCTGTCAGAGTGCCTCTTCCATTTTGACAAATCTCAGCAGATCCTGGATGGCAGGTTGGAACTTCCTGGCTGCTAAGTGTCCTATGGCCCAGGGTTCAAGACCTACAGACACTAATAGCCCCCAAAACAGCACTGGGTGCCATTATCTCCCCTCTTGTTGGTTTGCCCACAAATTAGGCCTAATTTTCAGACCATTAATGGCTAGCCCCACATTTTCTTGTTTACCATGCACAATCAACACAGTCCTTGAGTTATATTGGAAGGCCTTTTTGCTTGGACTAATTCAGTCTGTCTCCTTTCATAGCTTTTCCCATCAACCTCTGTTATTAGAGGTTATTGTGACATCGTATGAACTTTCACATGCTTTTGCAGTTGAGCTCAAAATTAGGGTAGGTCTATAGGCCCAATTAACACAGCAGAGGCTGAGACACATAAGGACGGGGTGGCTTTCCCAAAATCAGACAGCTACCAGCAATGCATCTATACTACAGCCGGAGGTGTAATTTCCAGTTCAAGTAGATGTACACGCATTAACTCTGATCGAGCTAGAATACTAAAAATAGCAGCACTTCAGGCGGCAGCCTGAGCTAGCTATCTGACTACGTCCCTATGGTTTTGGAAGGGATTGTACTCAGGCAGCTAGCCTGTGACACTGGCTGGATTAAGGGGACCATTTATAATATTATATCACATCAATATTTCACAGTTACAATGATTCCTATGAGATAGGCTACGTCAGGTCCCATTAGAAAGGTTACAACTGGCTAAGCATGATGCTATTGGTTAGATGCATGCGTCATATTTGTATTGTAGGTTATGAATATGTTTGAAATATCGGTATTTCAACTTGTGCTGTGTTTCTGGGAGTCACCCCAGCCAGGACGACTGCAGCACTAGCTGCTTGATGGACCCATTAAGGGAAATCAAAGATACAATAAGGCCAGGGAAAGAACCCAGGGGCTACACCTATTGAGTCACCAGAACTTACTCACGTGACCCTGGACTCCATCTTCTTCCTGTAAATTTTCACAGGCAGCATGGAAAAGACCAGGGGACATAAAAGGCAGCTGCACCATGTCGATTTTGTCTTCAGTCAGTCTTCAGTCTTCACCTATCTCTGGATCAACTCATCTACAACTGAAGCTGTGAAACAAAGGACTGAGACCCATCCAGGTGCTGGATGTACACCAGAGGGACTATACAAGCCTGCAAACCCCACAGTTCTACTGGAAAGCTGATATATATGGACTTGCAAATAATGTGTATGTATCAGATTGCTTTAATCATGTAACATTTCTCTTGTAGTTGTTTATTTCCTTTTAAAATAAACCTTTAGTTACTAAAGGATTGGCTGGCAGCATGTTATTTGAGGTAAGATTCAAATGTATATTGACCTGGTAATGTGGCTTACCCTTTGGGGGTCAGGAGAAGCTTTTGGTAAAGAGCATGGAGTTTTAAATAACTTATCTCTCTACTGGACCTAATGGCTTATTGGGAGCCAGAGACTGAAATGTAGTAAAGGGGGCCGTGTCTATTTCGTTTTAGCTTCTTGATAGCCAGTGTGGGGGAATCAGAAGCATTGTTTGTGCCTGGTTGGGGAAATCTCACTTCAGTGTCACGCACCGGTGTTGGGAGAATCTGCCCTGCCCTTGTCATTTTCAGGTGGCTACCGTGGGCACGGACAGGTCACACAGCCCATTCTTTGGCTCTTGCTACTGTGGCTACACTGCCATTCTGAGTGTGCTAGCTCAGTCAAAGTGAATGCTTTGCACATCCACCTGAGCAGGAAAGTAGGCATGCGGCTGCAGTGTAGACATACCCTAAAGCGGAAGAGCCAAGACCCAAAACAAGAGCCCATGTTTAGCTGCTCCATTTCCCTCTCATCTTTCTTTCGTGAACATCCTCAGGTAATACAGGCATAAGAGATTTGATGTTTTGTGAATATGAACAATAGACCATTAGAAAGCTGCAGTTTTGAAGAATTCAAGCCCACAGCGCTGCTGAAAATACCATCGCTGGCTCTGATTCTGCACGTGCCTATCTTTAAGCACTTTGGATTTACTGGGACTATTCACACTGTTCAAGTTCGGCACAAGCTTAAATACCTGGCCGACTTGGGGCCTCTGTCACTGTAACATTTCATAAATACACATATGCTCACTCATGCACTGCAGACCCCGGAGCACACCGTGCGAAGAGACATGAAGCTACCCGGACATTCAGGAAGAACAGGGAGGCACCTGTTGCACAACTCACAGCTGTGGTCTGCAACTGGGTACTGTAGTAATTAGACCATTCCCCAAATAGTAAGATACAGCTAATTATCCCGCTGCTGTCTCCTCCTTACATTTCCACCAGCTGGTACTTTGGCTTCGTTTGTTGCATTCTAGCGTCATGCTGAAGACTAAGATATTGCATCCATAAAACAATGGCACATCCATTCCCTGCTGACCTGTTACTCAGGGCGTGGGAGTGTTCTAAACTTTTAATGATGTTTTTCAATACTTCCTCTACACGTTCTGTTTATTCTCTCTCTTTGCTTCCTATTGTGCAATAGCAATGCAGAGTGTTTAGAACGTGTCAAAGGAGATGCCAGTGAGTCTATGACTTTTCTTAGCAATCATCTGGTTCCTGCATCTGAACAAATTGGACTCTGCTTTTGCCCTTATAATTTATCCACCCTTGACCTGGATAATAGTTTTGTCAAGTGCACTGCCCCCGTTGCCACTTAATTAACATTATGGATGGCACAGGACAGCAAATACGTCACAGATATTACAATCATGAAAGTGCCTATGGCAGTGGTGCTGTGAAATTCCCATTACACATCTAATTTAGATTTCGTAAGAGAGCGACTGCAGATTAAACCAATAGCACATTTTAAAGAGCCCCTGCTTGGTCCCTTTTCTATGGAGGGAGGGCTTCATTTTCTACAACTATCAATCCAGCACTTTCCAAAAGCCCTGAATTAAATTCAGAACTCCTGAATTTCAGAATGACTATATTCTAAATGAGGCTTTAATCCTGATCCCTTTTGCTGAAGGCTGATACCAAAGTATCCCCCTTGACCTTGTCGTAGTTATGGCTGATGTATGTGTGCGATCAGAACTGGGCTTTGAGGCACACAAGAGCCTGGTTCGTTCTTTCTCTGCAGTCCCCAAAAGGGAATTCTCCTACCACCTCCAGGTCCATGCTGCTTTAGGTGTGGTACTGGCTCCGTGCTGGAATAGGCCCCGAATCCCTACAGCACTGCTCCAGGAGCGAACCAGAGCAGAAGGTGGTGGGTCCTGACCACCTCTTTAAAGCCCAAGCCTGTGCCAAGGCTGCATTAGCTCCCACAGTCCCTGAATGGGGGGAGGCATAAACTGCCTTTGCCAGCCCCTGTTGGAGGCCTGAAGTGCACCCTATTACAAGGAAGCAACAGAGTTTCTCCTTCGGCCCATGGGCTGGAGCTGTGGATCTGAGGGTAGGTCTAGGCTGCAATAAAAAACCCGCGGTCCAGCTGCAGCTGGCCCCGCTCAGCTGACGGGATTGCAGGGCTGGGACTGCGTGGCTATAAAGTTGCAGAGGAGATGGTTGGGCTCAGAGTCCAACCTGAGCATCTACACTGCAATTTTAGAGTCCCGCAGCCGGAGCCAGCTGACCCGGGCTCTGAGACTCGGTGCTGTGGCTTTTTTAATCGCAGTGCAGGCATACCCATAGTCCTCAGTTCCTTGTGAGGGTCAAACTTTTTAAAGGGCTATTCAGTGGAGAAAAATACAACACATAATACTGTGAGTAACCCAGCTAACCCATTGATGACCACTTTACTACATCCCTCCCCTCTTAGTTTACAGCATGGCTGTAGTCTTTTAAATAACCAGGGGCTTTTAGTGATCTCAGGCGATAGCATCTTTCCCCAGCTGCCACAACCACCTCTGAAGCAGATACCCACTTTCTCAAGTCTTCAGGTCCTACAGTTCTGTAGAAACACCCCCGTCTTGGACATCCCTTGCAAAATGGCATCCGCTTCTGGCCTTGGGTACCTCCCAACGGTCATTGCCAAAGGGAAAAGTGGTGCTTGCACGTCACTCTGAAAACTGACATGATACGGTTGTCATCTTACGCTCCACTATCACTTAAATGGACTTTAAAAGATAAGGGTGCAGTTTTTTCTGGGACAGTACCCAATATGCTTCTGGTAAGCCAAATGCCAACTCTGAACAAGGCCACAGGTGTCAGCTCAAAAGTGAGAGGCTCACAGCTGAAGCTGGAAGCTGGAGCTGGCCTGCTCACTTGTATGTTCATGTGATCCAAAGTAGGTGTTAAAAACGTATAAGAATGTGTTTAAACTTTAGGAAAAACTAGTGGGATGTTGCAAGCCTTGTTTTCACTGCTCTGAACCCTGTTATAGTGTAATAGCAAACATTTGAATTATATATAGCCTGCAACTAGGTAACCTATCAAACAGGGTAGAAGCCTTGTGTAATGCAAATGAAAAACTTTAACAGGAAAGTATGAATTCACGCGCATGGAAAGCAAAGGGGCATCGTGTGTGAAACCAAAGATCACCCTAAATGCATTCCTTTCTCTCTGACATGAAAGAAAGGGCAGATGGCGGGCCATCCGGTCAGCTTGGTTTCTGTGAAAAGAAGCTATAAATATGGACACAAGGGAAAATTCTTCATCTCTGGACTGTGTGGATTCTAAGAGGGCAGAATAGCTGAATGAGAAGACATGATATCCAGAGTTACTCTGTCTAACCCTAATAGACTGGTACATTACTACATCTTTGTTGCCTTTTGAAATTATAGATTGTCTCATCTGTACACATTTTTACTGGCCTTAACCTCTCAATAACCCTCATTCTTAGTTAATAAATCTTTAATTTACTTATTATTGGCTTGGCTACCAGTATGGTCTTCGATGTAATCTAGGATGCAAATCAATCAGGGTGACTGACTTGGGACTGGACGTAACCTGAGTATTTTGTGATTTTTAGCATAAGTGACCATTTATCACATCATCCAGCTTGTGTGGGTGGCAAGATAGACTGGAGTGTTCAAGGGGACTGTGTGTGACTCCACTATAAGATTGTGGTAGCTCACATTTGTTACTGGGCTGATGAAATCTAATTATAGGACATACCCGCAGTTGGAGTGTCTGCCCTGCTTTTGACAGCCTGCCCCGAGACCAGCACTCTGTTGTGAGCCATTCCAGCCCTCATCCACACTGGCTGGCAAGTATTGTCACTTACGCTATAGACTTGGGTCCTTGGGCCCTGCACCCATCACAGTTTTGGTTTTGACAAGCTTGTGCCACACCCCATGTCTCCCACAATCAGAATCTTTCTATGCCGGGTGTACGCAGTCCAGCTAAGTGGCCTCTCCGAAGCAAAGCTAAGGCTGTTGTGATGTACTCACAGTCTGTACATGGAAGAAGCAACATGTAGCTCCGTCAGTGGGCAGTCCGTGAAGGATGGCCCGGATCATGATGTTTTCTATTATGACCCTTCAGAGCCTCTGATGGGCCATGTGGAGGCATCATAGCAATATAACATCAGATGCACAAAAGGAAGATAGCGGGACGGCAGGCTCAGATGGCTAGGGCATTGGACTAGAATGCTGGGAACGTGGGTGTTATTCCCAGCTCCTCTTCCCCTCGCTGTCACTCTGTTCTCCCTTCCACTTTTTGTCAGTCTTGTCTGGTTAGATTGTAAGCTTTTCAGGGCAGACACTGTGCATGGCCACTGTTTAGCACAATGGGGACCTGATCTTGGTTAGGGCCAATGCAATTAATATGTAGCACAATATCCCAGTGGTCTATTATTGCATTTTTATGTGGTCTTCTGACTCCACACTCCATTGCTGCAACACTCATATTTGATTAGCCAAACCCCATTAGTTCCCTTTGACTTTGTTTTGGCTGTACTGTGCAGCCAACGCTCATGTTCTGCAGCATATAAAAGCCTGGGGAAATTCTCTGAGGCACAGGAAATTAATTGTGCTTTGGCGTTTAAGGCTATCTCTGACTATTGGGATCAGTAGGAGAATCACAGTGGCGCAGACTAGCCCCGTCTGCCTAATGCAAGGTTTTTTGGCCACTGCCAGAGACCAAGTATTTAACTAGGTGGACCATGCGTCTGTTCCGGTCTGGCAATTCAAGTTAGAAATAAGGCACACGTTCCTAATAGTGACGGTGATCACCAAGGGACGTGGGACTCCCCATAGCTGGAGGTCTCCAAGTCAAGCTTTGGTGCTGTCAGAGACTGAGATGTGGGGTGGCCATGTCCAGTGGTTAGAGCAGGAGTCATGAATAGTGACTTCCAACTCTAGGCTCATTGCCAGAACTGGAGTCAGAAGTCAGGAATTGAAGCTAAGGGGTCAGACCTTGGTTACCTGCAGTGAGGCAAGGAAGGAGTGGTGGTAGAACAAGGCTGGAAAAAGCAGGCAGAGGAGCTAACACAGCCCTGGGCAAATGCTCTGAGCAGTTGTCAAACTCCTGCTGTTGCTGGGCTAACGAGCCCATCTGCTGACTCTTCCCATCAGGTGATCCAGCCGATCGGGCAGCCTGCTATAGGTCAGAAGTGTTTGTCAGGTTGCCTGGAGATGGATCTGTGGCAGACCCTGATTCTTGACAGATGCCTTTCTGGAAGATACGCCTTAGTCCAATATAAATCATTGGGCTTAATGCAGGAGTTACTGGGTGAAATTCTCTGGCTTGTATTACACAATGGTCTGATTAGATGCTCTCATCATTCCATCTGGCCTTGAAATCTGTGACTCTATTAATTCCTTTGTCCCTAAGAAGACAGCATAGGAATAGCTCTTATAGTTAGTATTCAAGATGCTCCTGTGCTCTTAAAACTATCAACTACATGAACAACTTTCGCTCTCTGTGGAATGTTAATGGAGTTTGATAATGTTACAAAGTGTTGTCTGGGGATAATATGCATCTTCCAAAGGAAGTTCAAATGAAATCTACAGAAGGAATGTAATTGTTATCTCATTTAATGCAAGGTGACACAATAGGCCACATTCATCACAGGGATTAATGTATTAATATTTTACTTTTCAAGATGTAGCAAAGAAAAAACCTTTTCCCAGTCATTAATGTTCAATCAGAGCAATAAATATAGTTCAACTGATAATTGCTACCTATCTGTATTCATAGAACACTGGCACCAGCAGAGAGAACATGGCTTCATGAAATGCCACTTAACCGGTGAACTTGCTTGCAAAATGTGGAGTAGCAGCTACTATTGTGAGATAACAAACCTCAAAGGATTTGAATGGTCACCAAAAGTAAAACTATACAGTGCCTCCAGGTATGCAGTATTCAGGTATATGGAGTCGATCCGAGGAACGCTGTTCAGCCCGACATTATTTTTCAACAAATACCACAGATTTGGTGGTTCTGAAACTTTGGGTGCATTCATGTGACTTTCAGCAAATTGTTTTTGAATTAAAAATGAAAATGTTTCATTTTGACATTTTGTAAATGAAAATGTATGATTTGAAACAACTTGGCTAGGCATATGCAGGAAATAACTTTTCATTTCAAAATTCTTTAATTGTTTTTAATGGTCTACATTAAAAACAAAAACATGGTTTGACCCAAGTCAATTACTTTAACTTTTCAATTTGCTGAAAATCTCTTTTTCGGTCTAACCTGATTTTTTTTTTAATTAATTTTTTGAAAACGTCAATTCACTGAAAAAGTCTGTTATTTTCTCATCTCCAATGCCAAGAACTTCTCTGAATTTGGGATTGGCTCTCATTCAGCAATCAGTGGCCGGAAACTGATGTAGCTGCACACCCCAGGCCTAAACAAAGTTACAATTTGCACTGTTTGAGCTCACCCCAGTTTCAAGCACAATCAAATTCCCCTAGTGACTGAGTTCCTTGGGCAATTCCTACACTGAATGGAGGCAGCTCTTTGTTTTTCTGCTCACCTTTCTTCTTGCCAGACACTGGATGGGGACTATCTAATTCATCATGGTCCCTTATTAGCAGTTTTCTCAAAAAATATTTATGTGGAAGGGAGTCGATGGCATTATCTACTGAACTTACTGGCATCAATAAGTGTTATCAAGGCATGGAAACATATTACAGTCCAAAGTAATTATACTACCAGAGTATGTCACAACCCCTTTCATTGGCTGAGCCAAGCAGAGGCTAAGTGCCCAATACTGCTGTCAACAAATGGAGCCAATCCTTAACCCAAGGGATACAGTTCTAGGCATTGGTGCTAATGGGGCCTAGCCTGAAATCTTGCCGATAACTCATGTAGGGCGCATTACACAAAGTACTACTTTAGAGTTCCAGAAATTAATAATCCTTAAAACACGGGCCATTTAAATGATGCCAGGCAGATTTAACTTTCTGTGGAAGAGGACAAAAAAACACCTGTCACATCAATGCATCTGTAAGCATGCATTCTACTTTGGATCTCCACCCCTCCCTTCACCTTATGCATCAGGTTAAAAAACGAAACATTGAGTGTGAATTCCATGTGACTAAAATTTTATTGGACATCTGATCAGTGTGTAAAATCCAGTAGACCAGATGTGCAGCTAGTGTAAATCAGCGTAGCTCCATTGACTTCAAACGGGCTATGCCAATTTACACGATCGGAGGATCTGACCTGTGTGTTTAACTGGGTAGATTCTTCCAAATGTAAATACCACTTCTTATTGCTTAAGCAAATGTTTCCTCGGCACAGTGCTAGCAAACGAGCCTCATGACAAGCTGGGATGTTTGTTTAGCAGATGCTCTAACCTGGTTTTATTAAAAAAACGTGATATTTTAGCATTTATAAAAAAAAATCAAACAGGCCCGTGAATTATTGAGTATAGTTCTTCTACATTGTTTGTTCCTTCCTCCTGTCATGGCAAAGCCCTGAAGGAAAGAGAGATTTGTAGGCATTTTGTTAAAAAGGAGATTAATTTCCACATGTACCTGCTAGAAGTGACACAGGCATAGTCTCATCCTTGTACCTGTGCATCTTTGGAACGCTATGGGTATCTGATACTTCTCGTCAACTGAGCAGGGTGACTGCTCCCTTCTTGTATCCTGGGTGCACAGCCCACCCCAAAGGGGGTGGGAAAGATGGGGTGCTGTATTCTCACTTCCTTCATAGAAGGGTTGGGCTGGAGAGGACCTCAAGAGCTCATCTAGCCCATCCCCTGCAACAATGAGGACACAGAATAGAAGGGGGACGGGCAAGGGAATAAAGCTTCTTATTCCCCCTGTACTGCCTAGAGCAATGGGAAGGGTGGTGCCTCCTAAGTCACCACTTGGATGCTGCAATTCTGCATGGCCTCTTCCAAGGGCAAATGTCCGCCTGCCACAGCCTGTCCCTGAGAGCCAGTAGTGTCCGATGCCAGAGCAGATCCTGGATCAGGGAATCCCAACCGGTAAATCTTGGATTGTTAACAGGAGTCCTACTCGACAATTATTAATTTCACTCTTGTCTGCCAATAAAAGCAGTTAAAAATGTATTAGCTTGGGGTCCAGGTCCCCCAGCTCTGCTGCCACTTGCTTGTACATCAGCGAGTGAGCTGTTCCACTATCCACTACAGTCAGGCGGGAGAGAGGAAATCCATTAGAGATAAGCCACCCATGGATTTCTCACAGCCATTCCATGACAGAAACAAACTCAATTATGGAAGGAAATTGCCTGACTTTGGAGATAGCGCTGGCTCTGGCAGCCTGTCGGGAGAGAGACAGCATCATTCAGGGACGATGAAGTCCCTTACTGAGCTGCAATTTGTGTTCTGCAAGTAACAATATGCAGGCTGCAGGACAAACACTTTATTAACTTCATCCTCCCGCACCACCGCTGGAGTCTGCCTGTATTATCAACACTTCACTGTCACCGACAGAGCTGTATAACCTAAACCACTGGTGCCAGAGTTCCCGCTGCAGAACACCCACCCACTTCAGAAAGGCCAGGGTGAAGCCTGCAGTATTTTCAGTTGCCCATTGAATTTCCAAGTAATGGCAACCTCTGCTGCATGTACGCAGAACTTTGTTTTTCCCTGGAATGCCACGTCTCACCTGTGAATCTGACCCACCAGGGAACAGCCCCAAATCCAGTCCACAGTAGTGTTTAATTCCAGCACAAGTGGGACCCAGTAAAGACAAGATTCTTCCCTCGGTGTTACTTGTAAAAATGACTTTTGGCCCCACCTCCTGGCTTTTCAGTTTCAGTGAGGCGGCTTTAGAGTCTCTCAACAGGAGAAGGAGGCCTGCAGGCAGAAGATGACCCACTGAAGGATTTAGTGATGTTGGTATACAGAGGTGTGTGGTCTTACTCAGAAGGAGGAAGGAGATACATAGCTGAACTCAAGTAGGGCATCAAATTAGTTAATCGGGGCCAGCGGTAGATCTAATATAGAATAGAGCTGAGTGAATGAGTGGTTTTTCAAGTTTAGTGGCAGTTCTGATTTATTCTTCCCCCTCTGGAAAAAAGTTTGCTTTGGGTCAAACCAAATCTGGAATTTTGGATCAATCAAAAGGCCCTTTTTGGGTCTGTTCCAAGAGGGGGAGTCAAACTTCAGTATTTTATATGCTAACAGAATGCCCTAGCCTCTGGGATGAGGGTTACAGGAGGGAGAAAAACCATCATCTTCTCGGGCTATTTTGTGAATGGCCTAAATTAGGTGTCAAATTCACAAATAGTTTCAGGTTGACCAAATTGCATTTTTTATTGAATAAAGTATGACTCTGAAAAATTTCATCCTTCTCTCATAGAGTACATATAATATGGCTAAATTAGCATTGCTATCAGAACTTTAATGGTTGCATTTCCTGACCTTTCTGAATCAGATTCTCTGCCACATTTTGGGGTGCAACCCACACCAATGCATGGTGTCACAGCTTGTGCAGTAACCCTGAGTGCTTTGAAATGCTCTGCTACTGTAAATCCTTGTCTGGATCGTCCCAGCCAGCATACAAGCTGTCATGAATGTGTGTGTTGAGCCACCTTAGTTATACCACAGCCGCATTCTAGTCTGTACAAGCCAAGTGATCCCAGCAAACCTCCACTCCCAAATTTCCCCCGATTCTACCAGGAAGTGTCCAGGCCTCTCCTCTAACACTCAGAATGAACAAGGTTTGTTGTTAAAAGCTGTTTATCATTTTAACTGGAGTTAATCCCTTCAATTCAAATACAGCACTGAGTTCGAGTTTAGGGAAACAAGCTTTGCGGATAGGGAGGAAGAGGTAGATGTGGTATATCTTGACTTTAGTAAGGCTTTTGATACTGTCTCTCATGATCTTCTCAGAAACAAACTAGGGAATTACAACCTAGATGGAGCTACCATAAGATTGGTGCATAACTGGTTCGGAAAGCGTTTGTAGAGAGTAGTTATCAGTGGTTCACTGTCAAGCTGGAAGGGCACATTGAGTGGGGTCTTGCAGGGATCCGTTCTGAGTCTAGTTCTAGTCAATGATTCACCAATGATTTAGATAATGGTATAGAGAGGACACTTATAAGGTTTGTGGACAATACCAAGCTGGGCGGGGTTGCAAGTGCTTTGAAGGATAGGATTAAAATTCAAAATGATCTGGACAAACTAGAGAAATGGTCTGAAGTAAATAGGATGAAATTCAACAAGAAAAAATGCAGAGTTCTCCAGTTTGGAAGGTGCAATCAGTTGCAAACATACAAAATGGGAAATAGGAAGGAGTACTGTGGAAAAGGATCTGGGCGTCATAGTGGATCATGAGCTAATTAGGAGTCAGTGAAACACTTACAAAAAAAAGAAAGAAGCAAACATTCTGGGATGTATTAGCAGGAGTGTTGCTAGACACAAGACACAAGCGGTAATTCTGCTCTACTCCACGCTGCATTAAATTCTTGGTGTCACATTGCAAAAAAGTTGTGGACGAATTGGAGAAAGTCCAGAGAAGAATAAAAATGATGAAAGGGCTAGAAAACATGACCTCTGAGTGAAGATTGGAAAAATTGGGTTTGTTTACTTTGGAGAAGAGAAGACTGAGGGACATGATAACAGTTTCCAAGTACATAAAAAGGCTGTTACAAGAAGGAGGCAAAAATTGTTTTCCTTAGCCTCTGAGGACAGGATGAGAAGCAATAGACTTAAATTGTAGCAAGGGTGATTTAGGTTGGACATTATGAAAAACTTCCTAACTGTCAGGGTAGTTAAGCATTGGAATAAGTTGCCTACGAAGGCTGTGGTATCTTCATCATTGGAGATTTTTAAGAGAGGGTTGGACAGCCCCTGTCAGGAATGGTTTAGATAATGCTATGTCCTGTCTTGAGTACAGGGGATCGGACTAGAAAACTCTGTGGTACCTTTCAGTTCTACAATTTGGTGATCAATGATTTATAAAAAGGAAATATTAACAGAAGGAAATATTAACTAAGGAGAAGGAGTGAAGTTAGAAAGGGTTCCAAACAAACAAAAAGTAAAAATATACTTTCTACTGGCTAAGGCCTAACTTCAGTCTTTGTTCAAAGTAGTTCCCTCTCTCGTCTTCCATTCCCACAGACTTCAAAGCTGTTGGTTGAAGAACCCATCTTTCTCAACCTGGGAGTGCTCTGATCCCTTCTGTCCACCTGGTGATTGATGCCAAGATGGCTTCTTTCTTCTTAATGGCTTCCCAAGCTTACTGTTTTGTCCCCAGACTCAGGATGACCTCATGCTGTTCTTCCCTTCCCGTGGATTTCCCATCTCCTGTTGATTTCTATGTAAGTGGGGCTTCCATTGTTTTTGGTCACACCTGGCTTACTTTCATTGGAAACAAGTAGACAGCTTCCTTCCCTCCTGTCTGGGGAGGAACTTGTTTATCAACTCCCACTGAACTGCCTGTTTTAAACACCTTTTAGTCACTGACTTTAAAGCTTATTAGTGAGTTTTCATGTCTCTTGTCGGGTTAATCCATACATTTCATGACACCAGTGTCATTAGCTCTCATCAGAGACTTTACTTGATACCCTTTTATAATATAGTAACACTGTATACAGTGAATTATCATTTGAGGTTCAGCCCCTCTGTCTTTATATCTCAGATAAAGTTTCCCTCTTTTGCTCAGGTGTACATGCCATGTGGTCTTCTCCCCCACGCTAGCTTGGGTTATACTATATGTAAATGGAGCTTTGTCTTCTGGCAACCAGGCTTGGACAGACAAAGACACATGCCTTTGTCTATGGCAAACTGTGCTTATGCCAAACACATTAAGAACATAATTCTAGCACATATCCATATCTTTGTATACATCCTGCTCATCATGCATGAACATTAATGATCATCGAGTTATTAGTTATCCAATGATGGCATATGCCATCTTTTGGGTCTACATCCCGATAACAGTATTAGGTGTAGAGAGTAGGTCAGGTCAGGCCTGACAAGAGGTGCTAAGGGAGTAGTGACATTCACATGAAGGCCGCTTTGCTCCTCTCTGGCAGCCAAACAGGTCCTTAAAGTGGATGTAAATTACAGTTACACCAGCCATAAGTCCCCTTTGCCCTTCCAGAGCAGTGCACAGGGGCCAGAGCATAAATGAGAATCTGTCCCTACGTGTTTAAAGATTAAACATTAGTGGGAGTTTCGCAATTAACTCTACATCCTTCATGTTTAAACATGAAACTCATGTCTTTAGGATTTAATTTCTCGTCATCACAGGTGCTGCATGCCAGCGCCCATTGCAATATGTATCTTTTTCACAGAGGTACAGTGCAAAGTCACGTTACGTGATGCATGGAAAATACCCATGCAATCAAGTTGTGTAGACACATCTTTTCTGAATGAGTGGGGATCTACCTTGACGTAGGGCTTTTCAGAATTGCTTCTTCTTCTTCATTTAGGTCACACAGGATCCTTTTTCTCTATTTTTTGGGTGGGGGAAGGAGAGGGACAAGGTGGGCTTCCATACATTTAGTCCTATGAAAAGCACTGAATTGAAATTTTGAGCCTCTGCATATAAAGCACAACAGCAGGTGTACCAGCTTCCTTTCCACTGCAGTTTTCTTCTAAGGGTGAGATTCATTTGGCCTTCAGGACCAGTCACTGCTTGTTCTTTTTACAGAGGCTGCCAGAAGGGGGCCAGTTAGTTCCAATTATGACAATAATTTTTATGATGTGGGACATTTGCCCACTAAGAACTGGACTGAGACCACTAGCATCTCTTCCCATAGCCCATCTGGTAGCCCTCAGATAACAGGTTTGTCACTGCTGATTACTGCAAGGATTTAAGATTGTAAAACAAAGGACGAAGACATTTGTACTAGTGTATGAAGTGACCAGATATCCAGGAATGAAAAAGACCTATGAGCCATCTTTTCATCTATTTGCTTACAGAAGCATGAATTCACTCAGATGCAGTTACTATGAGGACCAGAGCTGTACAAGTATTCAGATAGATATAAACAGAAATCAACATCTACATGTATGAAGTTACCAGATTCTTGTATCCAAGATAGAGCAACGCATGCCTCTGGATTAGAACAGGAATTACATTAGTATCTCAGATACCGCAGTGGGATAAAGGTGGTTAACATTTTTCATTTTTATGGCACCCACTGTATAGTGAACTAAATTCTGCTTGTTTACACTTTTGCAACAGCAGTTCATTATAACGGGTTTGCATCGGTGCAGACGAATAGAATTTGGCTTTTTATCCACAATACAGTGCACCATGAAGTTGGTCCTGGTTCCAAATGAAAGGCCCTGCCTTGGCTGGTGAAAAAATCAGTGTAGCTTCAGTCTAGTAACTGGCATTATACCAATTTATGCCACCTGAGAATTTGCCCCTGATTTTTTTTCCCCTCCACGGTCTTAAACTTCTGTCCTTTCTTGTGCCAGTTTTAAACCTGTGCAATTCCATCCATGTTAATAGAGTTACTACTGACTTATGTTACTGTGACGTCAAAATCAAGCCCAAAGGCCATAAATTTTAATTAATCATTTAACATACAGTAATCAGAGTAATCTACTTTTATGCCATTTTTTTCTTGAAGAAATAGATTTAAATGAATTTAAAGGCAAATGTTTTTTCTTATGAAAAAAAAAAATTCTTATATCATCAACTGTTCACCTATAGCACCACAGGGTTCTCGGCAACGTTTTTAGACTTACCTATTATAATTGCTAATACTCCGACACACTGATTGTGCCTAAAAACCTTGCTGTGATTTGAAACTGTTTTGCCAGGAACGGTTCAAACTGCATGCATGAGTGCGCTTGGGGGTAGCCTTTTGGCCTGGTTGCCAACGCTCACATTTTTGGAATCCAGTGTGAGAAAGGAAAGTGATGCTTCATTTGGTGACAGTGTAAAGTCCATAACAAATCCTGGATTAAACAGAGAATAACTTCAGAATGTGTGTTGCGACATTGGTCTGCAGAATGATACGATCATTCTAGAGCTGTCAATCCACGCAGGGTTATGGGCATCAAGTAAAGTTAGAAAGGTCAATAAGAAAGGTCATCAAAGCAAGCTTTCTACAAATTGGCCCAAAATGGAATACAGTTACATTTACTTCTGAACTACCATGACATAGCTTCAGAACAGATTCCTGTTTTGTCAGCAAAGGACTGGATTGGGACATATAAGTACAGATCAGCATTGGGAAGGATTGTGGAGTTACCCGATCTCATGGATTAGTGGCACATATCTTCCTTGGAGTTCCCTGAAATGCAGATCAAGCATGCATTCTGCTCACTAGAAAGCCCCCATAAGTGACGTGCCCAAGGCCATAAAGGGAGTCTGTGGCAGAGCAGAAAATGGACTCTCGATCTCTTAAGACTGAATGTAGCACTCTGGCCACTGGGCCACCCTCACTGTCCAAAGAGCCATTGTGGGGTGGCACTGAAGTCACCAATTAAAAGCCAAATGCGCTAATAAGTTGCATCACAGAAACTACTGGATCTGGATCATCATCCAGAATAGCTCTACTATTTAGTACATTGTATGAAGATGGGTAGTGTCCCTTCTGTTATAGACTCATTCACATACTTTATGATTAGAAGGGACCAATATGATCATCTAGTCTGACGTCCTCCACAGCACAGGCCACAGAACCTCCACCTATACACTCCTGTAATAAACCTCTAACCTATGACTGAGTTACTGAAGTCCTCAAATAATGATTTAAAGACTTCAAGGTACTGAGAATCCAGCAGCAAGTGACCTGTGCTCCATTCTACAGAGGAAGGTGAAAACCCCCCAGGGTCTCTGCCAATCTGCTTGGGAGGAAAATTCTTTTCCGACTTCAGATATGGTGATCAGCTAAACCCTGGGCACATGGGCAAGACTCACCAGCCAGACACCTAGGAAAGAATTCTCAGTAGTAACTCAGAACCCACCCATCTAACATCCCATGACAGGCCACTGGAACATTTACCGCTAATAATCAAAGATTATTGGCCTAATTGCCAAATTAGGCTGTCCCATCATACCATCCCCTCCATTAATTTATCAATCTTAGTTTTGAAGCCAGCAAGGTTTTTTGCCCCTACTGTTCCCCTTCGAAGGCTATTCCAGAACTTCACTCCTCTGATGGTTAGAAACCTACCTCTAATTTCAAGTCTAAACTTCCTGATGGCCAGTTTATATCCATTTGTTCTTGTGTCTATATTGATGCTGAACTTAAATAATTCCTCTCCTTCCCTGGTATTTATCTCTCTGATGTACTTATAGAGAGCAATCATATTTCCCTCAACCTTCTTTTGGTTAGGTTAAACAAGCCAAGCTCTTTGTGTCTCTTCTCATAAGGCAGTTTTTCTATTCTGTGGATCATCCTAGTGGCCCTTCTCTGTACCTGTTCCAGTTGGAATTAATTTTTCTTAAACATGACGGACCAAAACTGCACACAGTATTCCAGGTGAGGTCTCACCCGCACCTTGTATAATGGTACTTGGAACAAAACAAAAAATTGAAATTATTTGTGCATGAAAATTTAAAAAAAAAATTGTTTTGGACTGTTTGAAACATTTTATTTAAACAAAATCAAAACATTTCTTTCAGTTTAATCTTTTCATTTGATTTGATAAGGTACAATGTAATACTCTGGCTCAGACTTGTGAGGGTAATATTAAGTTTTGGGGTACTCTAATCACCCGTTGTATTGTATGTGCTTAATACGAATAAGTGGAGACTGTCGGTGCAAGCAATTCTGATGAGGATTGTTGGGGGCCATTAAGTAAAGCTTTAAAGTTAAAACCACTTGGTTTGGATTTGTCTGTGCTGGTCATAAAGCAGGCAGAGGTACGACATTTCCTTTGTTTATGGCCTGATACTGACTTGCAGAGACTAAAAGTTATTGGGTCGAGGAACTTTGGGTAACACATGGACTGTAGACTCTTTGGGACAGAGATAATGGTTTCACTGTGTGTGCATGTACGGTGTCTAGCTGTGCTAGGCTCTGATCATTGGTTGGTGGTCTCTAGGTGTGACTGCAATACAAATAATAAATTATGGAAAGTAGTGTCACAGTGAGTGTAGTCTCCTTGTCTAGTGACCAGCTAGAAGTAAGCCCATATTACTTCTGCCAGCTCACGGAGCTGTTCCTTTAGCACACAGCAGCGGTGTGTGTTTTGCTGTTGAAGGTTCTAGGTTCCACACCAATGCATGGGCTTGATAGAATTTTGCCTTTCTTTTCAAGCAGGTCAGGTTCAAACCAGGTCATTAGACCTACATAACTGAACCAGAGTTTAACAAAGCTGCTTTATGTAGCAACGTTTCCTAGTCGCCGGTCTTGCACGCACTGCTCTGGGGACACTGATAGAAAATGTTTCAATATTAGCAAAAGCACCATTTAAAAAGAAAAGCTTTTTTCATCCCTTTCAGGTTGAATATGTTACAAACACACACACACACAAAGCTTTTAGCCATTTATATTACCTTTGGCAAAGACATTGCAGTGAATCCCCCAAGAGGCCATTACTTTACTTGGGATTGCGTCAAAATCCCCTTTCTCCATCACATACCACGCAGAAAACCCCACTATTTCACATATTGCTTCTCTGCTGGATCCAGCAGCGTGCTTGCCTGATTGAAGGATCGTCAGTGTTTGCCACTGCCGTTGTACCTGCAGGTAGTTTAAAGCAAAGAGCTATAATTGGGGTCACTGGTGGCAAGCGACTGTAATTTGTGAATGCTCTGGGATAACATTCCAGTGACTGGTGTGATGAATCTGCCCCACTTTACATTTTTATTCTGCACCCACTCCTGCAAGCTGCTCTCCCTGAGTAACTGGCAGCTTGTGCCTGGAGTCTCCTTTAAGTCAAGGGTTCTCACTCCACACGGAAAGGCTCTTTGCAAGACTGAGACTTTAAAATGCGTGTTAACCCAGTGGGGTCTGTGTCCTGCCTCTGTGCCTGATCCATCTAGGCTAGGGGTCTGCTATACATCTTGGTTGGCAAGTCTGTATCGTCTGCTGCTGTGCTATGTAGACATGTGTGCTTTTTAGCTCTTCAGGTCCCTGGTTCAATTCCAGGGGGGGGTCAAAAGGTAGCTGACATAAATGATCTTTGGAACAAGGATCTGTTAATTGTTTACCTACTATCCAATGGCGCAGGGGAGTGCACAGGAATGAAAATGTGGCCATTTTTGGAGGGGCCCCATCTGTGTCTCCAACAGCCAGAGTCTGGCTCTCTTCTCCCTTACCCCACCGAGGCCGGAAGAGCTGGCACTCTCCTCATCTACCCCACAGCAGCCAAGGGAGCTGGCTCTTCCTTGCAGCCCTGTGGTTAGTGGCGCTCTCTCTCTCCCCCAGCAGGTGGCCAGAGAAGGTGGCTCTCCCCCCAGGGCCGAAGGAGCTGTCATGTTATGGCCTGGCCCAAGGTCAGAGGAGCTCTTTCTCTTGGCCTGGCCCCGGAGGAGTTCTGTGCCCTGGCGATTGCAGGGGGTGGGTCTGTACCCCTGCTTGCCCCCCCTTGTGCATGCCCCTGCAAAGGCATGTATGTGTAGATACAAAAGAGATCGTCTTCCCTCTATAAATAAGGTTTCTTCCAGGTTTCTAAGTCTGATTTTCACTCCTCTGTTCTTAGGACAGGAAAAAGCTTTCCATCTCAATATCTCTTAGGCAAATGCTGTGGTCCTTAATCGTCAGTCCTTGCTAGGGCAAAACATCTCGGGGGGCTTATGCTAGCCCTAGGCTTTGGGCTGGCCCTCTGCACAGGGGTGAATCACACACCAAGGCTTTTAACATCTTGCGCCAGCCGTGCTATGGGTTGAATCGTCTTGCTCATTGTGGCATTGGGGTTCTGAAGGTTTGAATGGTTTGTTTTCATGTCCTGAAGGGATCCATGTCATTACCCTCCTTTGCACCATTCCAGCTCCTTCCACTTCTCTGCTATAATGAGCGGAACTGATTGCCTTACTTTAATTAGGTCTCTTTGCAGAGAACAGTGAAATCACTTGCTGAGATTTGTTCTCAACAGTCTCCTGCGAGCGCGTGAGGCATGGGTAAGTGCCCCGAGGACAGAAGAGGGAGTGAGCAATGTCTGCATTCTGATCCCAGCTCTTGCAATGGTACTCCCTCTGTGATCATACGCACACCACTTCATCTTTCTGCCTTCATTTCCCTGCCTATGAAATGAGCATCAGAACAATTACTTGCCTGCATCGTAAGGGTATTGTGAAATTAATTAGTTCTCAACTTTGTCAAATGCTTTGAAGATGAAAAGAGCAATACAGATTCCACATATTATTAATGTTGTAATCCCTTCTCTGCTGTGTGAAAATCCTCCTGCTGTTTGGAAAAAATCTTCTTGCAACTGTGTACATACCCTCACTCTTTTCCTTCTTTCCTCTATCAGCAGGGCTTGCTATAAATTGATTAAGCCAAGGGAGAAATAAGTCCTCAGCCAGCCAGTTGTGTTGAAAACAGCTCCACAATTATGGCTTTGCAAAGGAGGGAAGTTACTGCAACAGAGCTGTAGAAAGCCAATTTCAAGGTAGAAAGCCAATTAAAACATAACAGACTGCTAGCTTACCATGACAACAGTGATATAAAAGATCATCTGAAATTAAGCCCCTCACCTATTCCTATAGATATTGTATCCATCAAACTGTAAGAGAGACACTGACAGATACAGAATTTGGAAATGAAGACACAGAGTCGTGAAAATTAAACAGATACATCATTGTAACACATTACATCTTTACGACCCTCAGAGGAAGGGATGCTTTCTGTTCCATTACCTGAAGTAAAGTCTTGTGGGATTAGGGCTTTTGCTGTGCGCACATAGCTTCCTTATAAAATTTGTTACCACTTGATATGAAGCTTGCATTTATTTAAGACCAAGCTAAAGATTTTTCCTTCCTGGCTGTTTTATGGTTAATGATTTATCTGGTCTTTTCCTTTTAAAATGATTGTAGAGCACTGTGAGACAATTTTCATGACAGAACTATATCCATTTTTATAAAAGAAGAAAGCACTGATTCTACATTCCACACCAGAGGTGGCTGCATTTTAACAGTGGGGGAAGCAAGCGATCCTAATATCTAGCTGTTGTTTTTAAAGTGCTCTGGGATATTTTTATGCTCAGACATCATAGCGGGGAATTGCAAAAGAGTCCAAATGCCATTGAAATTTCAGTGAGAGTTGGGTGTCTTCTCCCCTTAGCTCTCTCGAAGCTCCTAGCCCACAAAAATGAATGTCTCGAATACTTAAAGGAATGCATAGATAAAAGCACTATATAAATGTAATTTAATCTTCTAATGTACTTGTGATGGGATGTATTCCCCATACTGGCCCTGAGAGGGTTGAATTAGGCCCGATGGGCCCAGTCACCCAAATAAGCAGCGAGTGGGGCAGAGATTTAGACTGCGAAGGGGCCACTAATTGGAAGCAGGCTCAACTGGACAAGAACAGGAGGGGCACGTATAAAGCCCAACAGCAGATAGCAGAAGGGGGCTGCAGAGAAGTAGGCTACAGTCACGTCTTGTGGTGTTGGGGACTGTAGAGGGTAGTCCACAGTTAGTCCCTGGGAGTTGGGCGGTTAATAAACCCAGAGGGGGGGAAGGCAGGAAAAAGCTGAGGGGAAAGCAGTGAGGAATAGGGACGCAGACTTTGGCAGAGGGCCCCTGAGCTGAAGTGGAGAGTGGGCCTCGGTTCTGCTAGTAGCTAGTGAGGATGTGACACAGACCAGAAGAAGGGCAGTGAACTGCTTGGGACAATTCTCTCTAGAAAAACTGCTACCCCACCCTCTCTGGGGAAGTGGGAGCCATCTAGTGACCTGACCGGAGCACCGAGTCACACAAAGGAGGCTGCTGTTCCTAGAGTGAGGGGGTGGGCATGTGGGGTGAGGATGGCTGATGGGTAAAGGCACCACCAAAGATGGGCAGCACCTGGCAGAAAGAATCTCCAGGACGGCCAGGAGGAGGCACCATTAGTGGTGAGTAGACCCCATCACGGTACTATTGCACTATTACTTGTGATTTTTTGCACTGTTCTTTCTACTGTCCTATAATAAGCTGTCGTGCTTGGGGTCATAACATTAGAATACTGTGGAACTTTTAAAATACGAGTTGCATTGTACAACGGTACCTAATTGTATAGTGCATGCACCCAGTCTATGTACTCGGGTTGTCTGTGCCCGGTGTCCAGTTTCTGTGTTGCTCTGACAGCTCTTCGGTTCTCATGCTGCGTTGCTTGGTGAACCTGTACAGAATGATCCCCTTGACTCATTACAGACGTATCAAATGACCTCTGGTTCAAGCCCTGAGTCCCTAGCTCTTGATAGCTTTTGTCTTTACTGCTAAAAGAATGGGTTTTTATTGCAGGATAACTATAGTGAGTTAACTGTCCTGCAGTAAAATCCGGGGAGAGAAAAGGCATTGTAGTTTTCCCATGAGGTTAAAAAGGCAAGCTCAATCACAGGCTAGGGGTATAATGCAAATCTTGCCTAGCTTCCCCTTGGTTAAATCCTACAGATGTCCTGTCTCCTCTCAGATTTTAACAGCTCAATAACTATTGCATGTTAGTTATCTTGCTGCAAAAAAATGCAGTGAAGACATAGCCATTGAACTCTGTTAGATACTGGTTATCGAGGGGGATGATCTTCAGCAGCAAGCTGTGAAATGAAGCCCTTTCAAGTTCCCCTTCCCCCCCACCTCCTGACACGCAGGATTCACCGGCGATGGTGGCTGATGTGTGAATCGCTTCCTCATCTGTTCCATTTCTATTGCACCTGAGAGGGGAGAGAGGTTGGTGGGAAGAGCTCCTTTCCCTGGAGATGAGGCTGCAGTCCTACTGAAAGCACTAAAAATTCATGTTTGGGTGGGCTCACCAGTGATACAACAGCTGCCTACGATGTTTTTTTCCCATGAGGTCAAGGATGTCAATTTCCTGCTTTTGATGCAAAAGCTTAAATCCACTGCATGGTAATCACGGGGCATTCATGGAGGACAAGCACAAAATTATATGGGCGTCAGCCTAATTGACGTGTTCAGAGCTCCAATCAGAACACGAAGTTACAAACAGAAACGTAGGCAGCCAGCTATATGGAGGGCTCCTGTACATTGGCATCGCTCCAGTGAGCTCAATGGAACTTGAGCTGAAACCAGCTAAGACTCTAACCCACAATGTGCGTCATGAAACGTGATGCTGGGATTACCCGGTGGACTAGATTAAAGAACACTAGGAGATAGCATGTGGCGATGCATTCCGACGTGGTTAGCCAATCACTTTTTGTATCGGGCAACCAGCTCTTCTTCCGAAATTGGCTAACGTCTCCATGAATAATCATGTCACGTTCACGCTGCTGTTGGTCACAGGCGGCCTAGTGTTTCTTCACAAGTATTCAGCTGCTGGCCGTGCTGAAGACCGTTCTAGTGGCTAAGGCATACGCTTAGGCTTCAGAGACTGCTGTTCAATTCCTTCCCGGCTGCAGGCTTCTTTGTGACCCTGTGCAAATCAGTTAGCCTTTCTTTGCCTCAGTTTCTCATCTATAAAATGGGGATAATAGAACTTCCTTACTTCAGGGGGAATGTTGTGAGGGTGGCAATAGAGAGGGAGGTATTCAAATACTGTAGTGATGGTAGGCATAAGAAGATAATGATGTTCACTAAACTACTTTGTATATCATTTGAAAGCTTAGCTGCTTCATAGAAACATGGTCATACACTCTGTGTGTGTGTGTGTGTGTGTACATGTGCATATGTGATGTTACCTGCTAGTGGGGCACAGATGATATAAGATGTAGTGCTACTACTATCCCATGTTAGTCTTCACATTTTGCTCAAGGAGTGTAGTCCTATGTTGTAGCTGAAAAAATCAGGTTTTGACCCTATTTCAGTGCTGTGTGTGTGTGTACCTATGTATATATAGTTGTCTGTTTTCTGCAGCATGTGAATTTTGATGCACTTCAGTGCTTTTTCTTTTTTTTTTCAGGTGGAGATCTGTCTGTACACGGATTTGTTTCCCCCTAAAAGTTTTTTAATTATATGCAGCTGAGAATAGAATGTCATAAAGGGTTGGATTTAAGAAAATGAGCAACAGCCTCTGTATTTTTTAAACTTGTCTTAAAGCCAGATTAAATTTACAATTAAATCAAAATACAAGACCAAATGGGACATTTCAGCACTTCTGGGGTAATCATAAAAATATTCAATATATGTAAAACCTCTTCTTTCTGATGTTAATTTTCATTCCTCCCATAATGAGTCTACCTAGCTTTTGGCAGAACTAATTTTAAAAACATAATTTGTTTTTGAGTGATTTTTCAGGCAGGGTTGGGTTTGGGATTTTTAAAAATGAAAACGGATGTGAGAATTATATCACTAACACGGCAACCATTTCAGAAATGAAATTTCACTGTTGGTTTGAATGTGAGATTTCTGATTACTGCCCACTGAGCCAGAGCAAATCCCAGCTGATGTAGACAAGGAGTTAAAATATCCAGGGTCAGATATGCACCCCAAATGCCTTCTCTCCTCTAAGCCTGGGGCACAAATTAAAACAACTTTGAGATTGCTGTAATTTGCAACAGTATGTAACAGCCCTATATGGACCATTTATACCAACACGGGCTGCTGGAGTTCAGAGTACTGTAGCCATGTCCCCCCATGCTTCTGGGAGCTCCTCCAGTCTTTTTCAGCAGGAGAGGTCCCCCCGCTACTGGAGTGGGATGGGGAAATCTTCAGCTCCCTCATTAAAACAGTTTTAAGTCCCCTTTGCATAAGCAGGCCTGAGGATTTGGCCTCCCCAAGTGAGCTGGGCCATAAAGTTCCCTTGCCTATGCCAACAGGTGCAGAACTGAAAGAATTAATGGAAAATGTTGGCAGGCTGGAAGCTGCAGCAGTGTGTTGGCCTGTCAGAAGGGAGGCATCAATGAACTGATGAAGGATGTGGACCGGACTCCCGACTCAAATCCTTCCCCAAACCCACTCCTGTCACAACCTTGCTGGCCAATGTTGACTTCCTCTCACCCCGTATCAGGCTCTTCTTGAACACATCAGAAGTTCTATTAATCTGCTTGCCACTCAGTGTGATGCTTACCTCAGCCCTTCATTCTCTGCCCCCCACCTCTGTCTAGTTTCATGTTGTAGCTATAGTCTAATTTAGACTCTTCTTTTTGGAGCAGGGATTGTGTCATTGGGTTGGTTATTCTGGAATTGCTTGACTGGCTCAAGAGACCTGATATAAACAGAGTTTCACCTGCTACTTTCCTGGAGGAAAATCCTATAAGACTAGACCCTTAGCTGGTATAATCCACTGTTGGCAATGGTGTTACATGGATTTATACTAACTGAGGATCTTCTCCCTTGCCCTGTTTGACTCATGGCCAATAATACCCACTGATTTGTGTTGGTTGGTTGGTTTGTTTTGGGGAGAGGAGTTGCATAAAGGAAACCTGTGTCTTTTTGGAAGTGTAGCCTTGACTTAATGTCTGTGATTTTTGACATTTTCTTTCCCGAAAGCTATCTACTCTCATCACACTTTCTGAGGCCTACACTTATCTTCAAATTCGGCGGCAGTTGATGGGAGTAACACAAGCTATTCTGCGTAGCTTGCGTAACTCCCATCAGCTTCGTAACTCCTCTTCCACAGAGCCTCTTCACTGCGCTGCACCACTCGAGGGGGTGGTTTTAACACGTCGACTTTCAGATCGATTGAGCGGGTCTTCACAGACCACTCAATCAATTCATTATAGATCAATCTGATGGCGGTGAATTTGCCACCGTCACTGAAGACGTATCCTGAGTTACTTCTTGTTTAGACGGTAAGCTCTTCAGGGTGGAAATCATAGGTCAGACCATCATCTGGTGTAAATCAGTGCTGCTGAAATGACTTCATTTGGACTAAGTCAGTTTACACCCTGTGAGGATTTGGTCGGTATTGTCCTGTATTGCTGCAACCATAGTGTTATTTATGAAATTCAAAATGGGTTACAAACGGTCTTGGTCTGAGATCTGGACTGTTTCTGGTCAAACCTTGGGTCCTGAGGTTTTTAAGGCCAGATGGCATCATGATGGCCATCCAGTCAGATCGCCTTCAGAGTGCAGGCCAAAGAACTTCACCCTATAATTACCACATCATGCTCATAACTTTGAGCTATCGCATATATATATTTCAGGAAGACATCCAGTTTTGATTTAGAGACTTGAAGTGATGAAGACTCCAGCACACGCCAAGGTAAGCTGTTCCAATCATTATTTACTTCCACTGTTAAAAATTTGCACTCTATTTCTAGTCTGATTGTTGGGAAGCTTCAGCTTCCAGCCTTAGCTCTTAAAATGCCTTTTCCTGCTACATTAAAGAGCCATCTATTCTCAGAAATCTCTTCCCCATGTTCTCCCAGTTGGATCTTGCCACCACCAGACAATGTACTTTCTTGTCTCATTCTCATACGCACATATGATGAGGAGTACAGATAGTGTGGATTGAAATTGTTCCCCAGCTGTGACAATGTGTGCAAAAATTAAATTAAGCAGACTGTTTGTCTGCATAAGCTTACGGGAGAATGAGAAAGCAACCATGGGATGAGAGAATCGGTGCAACCATCACCTTAGTATACAGTCACTCTGATCCTCTTCTGTGGTTGGTCCCTGGTGCACTCGTAAGCAGCTACTGGAAGACAGTCTTTGCTTAATTTATGCACAGTGTTTCAAGCCCAGACTATTTGTATGCTTCACAATATGTACCTATACCACAATGGGAGAATAACAAAGCATGTTGTCTGCTGGTGAACAAATTGCAGCAATATCAAAAAATCACAGCAGGGAATTGCAGAGTTAAATTAATGGAACAAAAGTGCAGCCGCCACTTTTGCGGCAGCAATTCAGAGACATGAAAGCTTTTCTCCTTTGATCACGAAAACCAGAGTACATTAGGTAATGGCAATTGTGAGTAACAGAGTAGACATGTTTTGCATCTTGCATCTCTTGGGACCTTCCCCCTCGAGTCTGAAAGTATGTGGTGCACTATATCAATCACTTCAATAGTGCACCTCCTTCCACTCTCTCTGCATGCTTACTTTTGTGCCTCTAGCTAGTGAGACAATGAAAAGAAGTTTGACAGAAGCTATCTGGTGGGGTATCTGTGGGAAAGGCAGGCCCTTAGGTGTAAAAACAAACGGCTATCTCAAGAGCATTAAACAGCAAAAATTAATGTTTGTATACCAATTTGAGAAGCCTGGGTAACAGAATGGAGGAACTAGAGTTACTGGTGCAGGAAGTGAAACCAGATATTATAGGGATAACAGAAATGTGGTAGAACAGTAGTCATGGCTGGTATAAAGGTATTGAAGGGATGTGCTGTTTAGGAAAGACAGAAATAAAGGCAAAGGTGGTGGAGTAGCACTGTATATCAATGAGGTAGACTGTAAAGAAATTAGAAATGATGGAATTGATAAGACACAGACTGTCTGGGCGAAAATCACATTGGGGAAGAAAGTTACTAGAGCTTCTCCTGGGATAGTGCTTGGGGTGTGCTACAGACCACTGGGATCTGATTTGGACATAGATAGAGACCTCTTTAATGCTTTTAATGAAGTAAATACTGCTGGGACTTGTGAGATTATGGGAGGCTTTAACTTCTCTGAAAGAGACTGGAGAACAAGTGCTAATAGTAATATTAGGGCCCAGATGTTCCTGGATATGATATCTGACAGATTCCTTACCAGATAGCTATTGAACCAACAAAAGGGGGTGCCATTTTAGATTTGGTATTGGTGAGTAGTGAGGGCCTCACAGAATAACTGGTTGTAGGGGACAACCTTGGTTCAAACGGCCATGAACTAAATCAGTTCAAACTAAATGGAAGGATAATCAAAAATAGATCTGTAACTAGAGTCTTTGACTTCAAAAGGGCTAACTTTAAAAAATTAAGGGAATTAGTCGGGGAAGTTGACTTAACTGAAGAAGTCATGGATCTAAAGATGGAGGAAGCTTGGAATTAGTTCCTGCAATTTTGACTTGAAATATCTGAAGCCTGCTACCCAAGAAAGGGGGAAAGTGTCATAGGTAAGAGTTGTAGACCAAGCATCACAGACAGGTGATTAAGAGAAAGCAAAAAGCCTATAATCACTGGGGATGGGGTAGAGGTTAAGGATAATGTAGGCATGGCCCAATATCTAAACAAATGCTTTGCCTCCATTTTTAATGAGGCTAATGAAGAGCTTGGAGATAGTGGCAAGATGGCTAATGGGAATGAGGTTATGGATGTAGAAATTACCACTTCTGAGGTAGAAGCCAAACTCAGACAGCTTAATTAACTAAATCTGGGGGCCTGGATAATCTCCATCCAAGAATATTGAAGGAACTTGGACATGAAATTGCAAGCCCATTAGCAAGGATTTTTAATGAATCTGTAAACTCAGGGATTGAACCATATGACTAGAGAATTGTTAACGTAGTTCCTATTTTTAAGAAAGGGTGAAAAAAGTGATCGAGATAACTACAGGCCTGTTAGTTTGACCTCAGTAGTATGCAAGGTCTTGGAAAATTTTTTGAAAGGGAAAGTATTTAAGGACATCGAGGTTAATGGTAATTGGGATAAAATACAACTTGGCTTTACAAAAGGTAGATCATGCCAGATCAACCTGATCTCCTTCTTTAAGAAGATAACAGATTTTTTTTAGACAAAGGGAATGCAGTGGATCTAATTTACCTAGATTTCAGTAAGTCATTTGATACAGTTCCACATGGGGAATTATTATTTAAATTGGAAAAAATGGGGATTAATATGAAAATTGAAAGATGGATAAGGAACTGGTTAAAGGGGAGACTACAATGGGTCATTATGAAAGGTGAACTTTGGGCTGGAGGGAGGTTACTAGTAGAATTCTTCAGGGATCGGTCTTGGGACCAATCTTATTTAACCTTTTTATTACTGACCTTGGCACAAAAAGGAGGAACGTGCTAATAAAGTTTGCGGATGACACAAAGTTGGGAGGTATTGCCAATACAGAGAAAGATCAGGATAAAATATGAGAAGATCTGGATGACCTTGTAAACTGTATTAATAGAAATAGGATGAAATTTAATAGTGGAAATTTCAAGGACATACATTTAGGGACTAATAACAAGAACTTTTGCTATAAACTGGGGACACATCAGTTGGAAGTGACAGAGGAGGAGAAGGACCTGGGCGTAATGGTTGATCACAGGATGACTATGAGCTGCCAATGTGATGTGGCCATGAAAAAAGCTAATGCAGTCCTAGGATGCATCCGATGAGGTATTTCCATTAAAGACACAGGTGTTAGCTCAAGAAAAATTCGAGTTCCGAAATGTTGAATTAAAATTTCTATCCTGTGAAAAACAGCTGTAATCCTGTGCTAGAAGGGCTTCAGGTCTAATTCACCAAAGCAACTCCTATCTCGGTCTTCACAAACAGCATGCACTGCTTAAATTCCAGCCTTTTTTCTAAGGTACTTATGCAGCCCCTATCACGAGAGTATCAGAGCACCTGACAAACACAGATGTCTTTGCTTCTTACCTCACCAGGGGTTTTGTGAGTATAGAGGCACAGACAGATCCAGTAACTTCTTCATGGCCACACAAGAAGCACATGGAGGAAGCAGGAAATTTAAGCCTGGTCTCCCAAACTTAGGCTTGTATTCGAACCACTGAACTATCATGACAATTTCACTCTGGTGTACTCCAGCTGGTAAAGTCAATCTCCATTGTCATTGCTTAAAGCAGTGGTTCCCAACCCGTAGGCCAAAAGGGGTCCATGGGGTCTTTCAGAGTAGCCCGCAGCTCCCCTCCCACTGGCTGCAGAAGGGAGCCGCTGCCTAAGTACCCAGGCAGAGCACGTTGCAGCACTCCCCTCCCCCTAGCAAGGACCACAGCAAAATGCTTTGCCTGGGTCCCTGGGCTCTGGGGTCCCTGCTGGAGCCAGAGGGAAAAGAGCACCGATCTCCCATCCCCCTGGCTGCAGAAGGGACCCACTGCCTAGGGACCCAGGTGGAGCACACGGTTTCCCTGCTGCAGCCAGGGGGATGGGAGATCCTCCTCACTGAACTCCTTCCTTCTGGCTGCAGTGGGGAGAGAGGGGGGCTGCTGTCTGAGGCTGGTGGCCCTTCAGACTTGTAAAAATTAGATTTGTGGCCCTCGAGCCAAAAAGGTTGGAAATCACGAGCAAAAAGCATTGTTTGGTATTATGGTCACAGCTTGGTTGACATGTTCTATGTCACATGGGGGTGCACTTTAATGGTGGGCGAACCATCATCGCTTCTAAAGCCCCAAAAGCATTTTGGGATCTCTCTGCTGTCCACCCTCATCAACCTGCGTGAGGCAATACATTTTTATTATTAAGTACTTATTAAAATAATAATGAAACCCTTTCCATTAGACTTGCCCTTTCAGGCGGTGGCTTAGTGGTTCATATGCTGGGCTAGGATTTAGAAGACCAGTGTTCTATTCCAGAATTGGCTGCTGAATGACCGTCACATGTCACTTCACCTCTGTGCCTCCGTTTCCCTATCTCTAAGATGCAGATAATGGTGCCTCCTTCATAACACGCTTTGAAATCGATTAATCATAACATAATATTATTGTTGTTGTTAATGTATCTATGAGGTTTAACAAGTGTGAAGAGGGATTTGCAGTCGTGTTGGATTAACACGATTGAAAAACATGCATTTTTTTGCCTGTCAGGACAGGGGCCATCTGAACCTAGATGGGGTTAAAGGTAGGCGGGATGTACACACACTGTGCTCATTTTGTTTTTTTAACAAACCATGGTATGTGGCTGGCTTTAGAAAGCCAATTAGTGTGCCCAGTCAGACTTCAAGACTCTTCAATCGTGGAAGAATGTTAAGGCAACATTCTCGTTAAAATGTTTTCCTGCACAATCCATTGTAGCCGTATACTTTTGCATGTGAAAGATTGAGAGGCATTACAATTTAGAAACAAAGGTGCATGGAACAGCAGCTCTGTTCGGTGCTGGTTTTTAATTTTTGCCTTTCTATCGCAAAAAGCATGACTCATATAGCTGCACAAACCGGCGTCTTTTACCCTCAAAGAAAATTTCCATAAGCAAAACTAAAATGAAGATTCAGTTGGAGAGAGGTAGAATTTGACTCACACAGATTTCCACAGCAGTGTTAGCTTGATTTTAACAGAAATCCTGGATTAAAGCCCAATACTGCTCTTTTCAGGGATACTCTGGGCTGCATTTTAGTTTGTTCAAATATTTATACCATGCCAATCTGAGCATTGGGGCCCTAGGTTTTAATGGTGTCTGAGCTCTGATGTCTTGTAAAGTATCTGTGACACTGGCTGGATTGGGGAAGAAGGGGCATTTATTATATTTTTGAACATCAATATATCAAAATTATAATAATTCATATGAGATATGCCATGTCAGGTACCGTTAGAAAGGCTGTAATGGGCTAAGCAAAGTGATGTTTATGTCCATGTGTCATGGAAGTTATGGCTGTTTATATCTGTAATTCAACTTGTGCCGTGTCTGGGCGACACCCCAGACATGATGGCTGCAGCACTAGCCTACTTAATGGCCCATTAAGGAAATTCACAGGTACAGTGGGCCCAGGCGGAGAAGCCAGGGATACACTTGATGAGTCACCAGGACTTAATGTGACCCTGGACTCCGTCTTATTCCTGTAAATTTTCACAAGCAGCATGGCAAAGGCCAAAGGACATAAAAGGCAGCTGCGCCACATCCATTGTGTCTTCAGTCAGGCTTCAGTCATCGTTAGTCTTCACTTACCTCTGTATTAAGTCATCTACAACTAAACTAAACTTAAGCTGTGAAACAAAGGACTGAGACCCATCCAGACGCTGCATGTACACCAGAGGGACTATACAAGTCTGCAACTCCACAATTATATTAAAAAACTGATATATATGGACTTTCAAATCAATTGTATGTGTCTAATTGCTTTAATTATTTAACATTTCTCTTACGGTTTGTTTCTTTCCTTTTATAATGAACCTTTAATTTTAGTTACTAAAGGATTGGCTGGCAGTGTGGTATTTTGGGTAAAGTCCAAACTTATATTGATCTGGCAATGTGGCTGACCCTTTGAGGTCAGAGGACCTTTTTGGTAAAGAGCATAGAGTTTAAATAACTGGTCTCTTTACTGGACCTAGTGGCTGATTAGGAGCCAGAGACTGAAATGCCGTAAAGGGGGCTGTGTATATGTTTATTTTAGCTTCTTGATAACCAGTGTGGGGGAATCTGAAGCACTGTTTGTGGCTGGTTGGGAAGTCTGACTTCAGTGTCACCCACCAGTGCTGGGAGAATCTGCTCTCCTTTTACAGCCTGCCCTGACCATGGCATTTTCAGGTGGCTACCCTCGGCATGGATGCATCACCGTATCCACTTACAATTAATCATACCTAAAGATAAGTATAATGATTTAGTTTAAAACAATCAATTTCATGTCTGTTTAAACTTTCATAAGCCACTGAATTTATAGAGGTGGTATGGCAGTGACCGCTTTAGCAATGAGTTTCATGACAAAATATTTCAATATTATCAAGCCTAACCATAAAAATAACACTGGACAACAAAGATTTTGCTTCCTGAATACTTTTGGGTGTATCTTATGGATTTGGGGCTGTTGATTACGAAAATCACCATGAAATTTCCTTATCACATACCGTTTTTTTAAATCACCTACATTTGTTATTTCAATTCATAATTGAAGTCTATTAAAATGTTGCCCACAATGTAAGCTGAAAAGTTTTCTATCTTTTTGTCCAAGCGTGCAAGGGTATGCCTAGACACTGCACCTAGAGCAGGCCACACAACATGCAGTGGGAATGCTAAGGCTTAGGCAGGGCAGATGCTGGCAGTGACGAGCATGGTGAAAGATTTCACCAGGACACTGCGATCATGGAAAAACAGTATCAGACAACTGGAATCCATCAATGCTGGCCGATTATTGTTGGGCACTTAAACGAGAAGCCTCAGACACTGAGTACAAATGAAAATCATCAACAAAACATTTTTAGCTCAGTTGAACTATTGCAAAGCATCAGCACCGTTATGCGATTAAACGCATTACATTCAATAAAAGTCAATTTCTTGTTTCTCCAAATTCCTACGTGATAAATTAGTCTGAAATTATATTTGTGTTCAGCTTCAAGCGGTCTAGCATAATCTAAAAAAATTTCTAAGGAAGCAACACTTTTGAAAAAATTTGTTGTCCAGTGTAATCATGAGTTGAGCCCCCAAAATCAGAAGCTTTGCTTAAAAATCCACGAGATTTTTGTGCTTATAAAAAAAAATTACTACTACTAAAAAAAGAAATCACTACTACTACAGTGGCATTATTTTTATTAACATCCTTTGTGTCTTTGAGCTACATTCCGCTCATGTCTTCAAGCTTTTCTCCTTTTAACCACAAAGGCTAGAAACTTACTTTAAACATGTTGTTTGCAGCATTGTTGGAGCCAGGGTAGTCCCAGGATATGAGAGACAGGGTGGGTGAAGTAATAGCATTTACTGGACCAATTTCTGTGCAGCTCGAAAGCTTGTCCCTTCCACCAACAGACCTTGGCTCAATAAAATGTTACCCGTCTTACCTTGTCTCTCCAAATAAATGAAAGCTGTGATTCTCATATAATCATATGACTCCAGGAGCTGAGGCTATGAGGGAAACACCAGCATCGCAAGACTTGTGATAAAGTCACGAGACCTGGCAACATTGCAGTGTTTACCTGACTTTTTTTCCAGCTCTACTCAACCAGCAAGGCAGCCTTTAATTCAGACTATTACAGTAACATGGAAAGAGAGTGTTTCGATAGAAAGCAAATGTCAGGAACACAAACCCTGAAGGTGTTCCTCAGTTTTTAGGCAAAAGTCTTACTGAATTCAATGGGAACATCAGGCATTTTCTATTTCTCTCAAATATGCAGGAAAGAGAGCGTTCTCCTTTTAACTTTTCCCCAGCCTAATCCTGCAGCGTGTCGCTCTGAAGTGTTTAGTCATGGTGTCTGCTATATTTTAGTACATTAGAAAATTGGATTCTATAATGGCTTTATTGTACCCTAAGCACAGTATGTTTCCATGTTACCTTCCTACTTTTACACAGTAGTAAACTGAGGTGAAAGATGGTTACTTTAACGTAAAGTTTATTTACTTCTCTTTTCGAGTCCCCTTTTCTAAGTAGGACTGCAGTTCTAACATTAAAATATGCTGTGTATGGGTATACCAAAAGTACTCCATCATGCAAATCTTTTTCTGAGTAAAATATAGCCAGTCAATACAGTAGTAATATTCCAGGAACAAATGTAAGCCATAGCACCTTGTATTGGAAAACATTCCCTCTGTTTCACAAGCTTCACAACCTTTCAGCTGGTTGAAAGTCTAGTGCCCAGATGCTAGCAATTGGAATTTCCCAAACCTATGGGAAAACATGAACCTAAAAAAAACCAACAGCAGTTTCAGGTTTGCAAGATGTCTTGCTGTAATAATGCCCCCATCGGATGGAATTGACGTTGGGAAAGCCTGTTTTTAACTCTGCCAGAATCAAAGCAATGTAAATTATATCCTCCCATAAACGTAGTTGTTTAATGGGTTTAGGACAGCCAACATTTTACATATTGGGAAGGTCCCCAGCTGCATGCACACATACACATGGACAGGATTGATTGACTGGATTAATGGATTGTTTGCATAACCGTGTAATATATTGCAGTAGCTGACAGGATATCATGCAGAAGGTTTATTGCGTGTATTGCATTGGGTTGAAATAAGGCTTCAGTGCGGGCATGTGCCTTAGACAGGTATTTAACAGAGAGGCAGATGTACATAAATAAGGAGCACTAAGAGATGTGGGGGGGAGAAGTATAGAGCCCTCAGGAGCATGAAGTTGGAAGGGTGCAATAAAATATTACTCGCTGGCATTACCGCCTTTGTAAAGAAGCCTGGGGAAAAAGGAAAGATCATTGCAGCATGCCAGCTCCATGAGACAGAGAGAGAGACAGCAGCTTCACAGTCACCTCCCGAGTGACACACTGCACGGGACTGCAGTCCTTTTACTTGGAAAAAGGGACTCGAAAAGAGAAGTAAAGACACTGTAACAACTTAAAGTAACCACCTTTCACCCCATTCATTACTGAGTAAAAGTCGTAAGATAACATGGAAATATACTGTGCTTAGGGTACAATAAAGCCATTATACAATCCAACTGTCTAATCTACTACAATAGAGCAAACGCCATGACTAAACACTCGGAGTGCTCTCATCTGTACACCAAAACTTGTCTTTAAGTTGGTGTTGATGTGATTTTCTTGCTCGCTTAACTATCTTGGAGGTGTAAACTATCCCTGACCACCTTACAAGACACAGGTGATATGTAGGTGGGCGTTGCCTACGCTGGACTGAGAAAGGTAGTTTTCTGAAGCTGATGGAAACAGTGTCACAATATGATCGAACAGTGAGGACCAAATTCTGCTCTCCCTCATTAGTGGAGTCAATGGCCCAGGTATTGAGGTGTGTCTGAGTTCCACAAAGCTACCCAAGGAAGTAAATCTGTTCTTTTAGATCAGATTGTGTTTTGAGGCACAACCCACTCCCTGATCCTGCATGACATTAGAATAAATTGGAACCATACATTAACATCTGCCTCTGTGAGCTGAGGGTAGCTAACATCGGATGCAGGCTGGCTGCAGAGGTCCTAGGAGGTGTGGGGCAAGCTCTGCTGCATGCTTTATTATTCCTGCAAACAACACTTGTACACGTCTGGATAGCTATTCCACTTGCTAGGATCTGGGAGGTAGACCACTGTTCTCTGGCGCATCATCCTGATCCCCTATGGAGGCAGTGAAGAAATTCAAAGCATCTGTTATGGATCGCAGAGATCTGGGGACAAACCCCTGCTGGGGCTGTCGGAGTGAAACTAGACCTAGTTGCACCTGTTTCTACCATGAAGAATTTGTGTCCTCTGTAACCTCTGGCTGATTCACTGACATTAAATCAATGCATTGATTTATGAACATTTAATAAAAAGCAGTTCACCAGTCCCAATAGCCTGTCATGAGCTCTTTTCAAGATGCTCAAGCAAGCCCTAAAAAAAATAGGGAGGGAAAGGTGTTTTCCTCCCTTCTTGCTTAGTTGCTTTAACATAGTGGTCAGCCTAAGCAGACACCATCTACTGTACGCTTGCGTATTCAATAAATGGCTTAGGTTTTGTTGAGTCTTCAATTAAAATGAGCCCAAACGAGAAAAAATAGCTACTGCTCTTGTCCATATGTTTGAACAGCTACATTTCACCATCTTCTTCAGTTGTGAAAGGAAAAAGAGACTCCCTGCATGACAGGCCAAAAAAATATTTAGACCTGGTGAGTCCTCAGTATGTTTTCTGTAGCTTGAAGAAATATTCTCATGGCTAACACACAGTAATGCCTGGCTATGTAGACAGATGGCTGGACGGATAGGGCAAAGCTTGTTGAAACTCACGCAGTTGAAATGTAAGTAGTATGTCTCAGATCATTCAACTCTTGTGTTTCCCAGATTCTGTCTAGGATTTTAGTATGGGTGGGCCAGAGCTGCAAATCTCAGACTTGGATTTGGACTATCCCAAAGTTCTGGGGTTTTCTGATTTGGGGCTGGATCCTCAGTCAGTGAAAAATGTATATAGCTCCAGTGATTTCAATGGAGCCACATTGATTTGCATCAGCTGGAAATCTGTCCTTAGAGTATTTTCCTTCTCCGTTATAGAGATAGGAGCCTCTACAAAGTTTGGGTCCAACAACTGAGCTTCCCAAGAGTCTGGCAATTACCAGATCTGGGATCCTGGTTCAGGCCTGTATCTAATTTTGTAATATTTTGTCCCATTTAGTTCACCTTAAACAAATTTGGAGAGATACAGAAAATCTAAAGAAATAAAACACATCCAAATCTTGAGCTCCCCCTTTGCTCAGCTTTATACGAGGAACTACTCTACTAATAGCAGGAGCAGAGACAGCAGTAGTGGAAAGAAAGAGAGGTGGGGGTATCATAGCTCCCATGGAGATAAAGAAGGTCTTGGACCTGTCCATCCACAGAGCCTTGAGCAGCAAGGAAGAGACAGAGAATGTATTTTAAGGCATAACAGTTGGTACAGAGAATAGGCTGAGGAAGCTGAGATTTGGGGGAAACTACGGATTTTCCAAATAACATTTTATGCAAGCTATGTATTGCCAAAAAGAGTAATAAGGTCTTTGTGCATGGGAGTTCAGTTATTAGATGCCAGATTTAACATGATGGATGTTTGCTGCCTAAGATGCTGCCCAGGCCTCCTTACAAACAAGATTTTGTCACCTCCAAAGGCGTCAGTTGTAAATCATTTTCAGCAAGCTATTTTAGGGAAGATGTAAAAGCCCTGATTTTTTGCACTCCTTCTGACTTTATCTGTCAATAAACAGGCTCCACAACACGCATGTGGCCTGAGAGCTGAAGAAATATCCTTCTAGGGTTTTTATGATGTTTTATTATTTCACCACTAAGGTTCCGTAAGCAGATAGCAAACAAAGCAGCAAGCACCGAAACTCTGGCATAAACTAAGAAAAAAAAGGAAGATGCTGAACTGAAAAGGTCTAGCCCAGTGGTTTTCAACCTTTTGTCATTTGTGGATGCCTACAAAATTTCAAATGGAAGTGCAGACTTCTGTGGAAATTCAACCTGTGGTTCACAGATACCTACCATAGAAATCTTAGACTGAAAACTGACTGAATAGAATTCAATTAAGAATGTTGCACGTTTGGCCTGGCATTTAACAAAGTGTGAGAAAGGTTGCTAAACTGTGGGCTTCTATAGCAACCACAACATTTCTAGTTTTTGACCTGTCAGTGGGGGTATTCGGACTTTTGATTGAGCATAAAAATGGAACGCCTTTTCTGGGATCTGAAACTTTATTTTCATAGTTCCCTTTCACGGATCCCTTAGACTTAGTCTGCGGCGGGCCACAGGGGTCGGCGGGCCACAGGTTGAAAACCACTGGTCTACACTTCACAATCTGATGGCAAAAAGGAAAAGCTACAAGGATCCCACTTTCTAGTCACTTTAAATAATATCAATGGGAGTCATGTACAGTCACATTATGAGACATGCAGAGCATATCAGACCTCTGAAGCTAACAGATGAATCATATTCTCACAACAAACCTCATGAACTAAGCAGGGTCAGGCCTTGTCAATGATCTTTGGTTTTATGTGGGAGGAGGAGGAGGTGTCTGTGAACCATTTTTTGTTTCAGGTCCTATGGATTTGCACCTCCTCAACTGGAATATCAAACCAAATCTCAAAGCAAAATTCAGCCACAGCCACCAAGTTTTGCCTTGTTCTTAGTTGAAACCATGCAGAATTTACCAAAGTTCTCATAATTTCCTAAAACAAAAACCAGTCACATTTTATAGTAAGGTGCCATTTATAAATGAATAGTTTATAAGGCATTAATAAATGATTAATCTGTTATAGTAGAGATAAACCGGTCAATGAGAAGATAGCTCTACCCACAACTTCGCTGAGGTTGAGGTAAGTGAACAATTTATAACAGATAATTTATTGATTATTAATTATCCATGATCACATTAATAATCAGACTCATTGACTTCAACAGAATTTCTCCAGACTGAACATGTGTATTTGATTGCAATGTGGCTGCAACGTGGTGTCCTTAGCAACCGGAGCTTCTGTGAGCATATCAGACCTATCCTCCACTCTTTACACTTTTCCTATAGAATTTCAAATCCAGCTCAAGTTCTTGGGTCCTCATCTGCAAGCCACTTCACGGCAGAGGCTTAGGACATCTGAAAGACCTCCTAAAGCTACAGGATGAAGGCTGTGGTTGACAACTCCACTCTTCTGCCATAATGGAGCTCTGCAATTAGGGCAAAGGTTGGCTGGGCAGGAGACCGAACTTTCTCCCAGTCAGGCTGAGATCGTGGAATGAACTCCTTCAAGAATGAAGGACCTTTACAAACCTCAGCACCTTCTATCTCAAAAGCAAAGCGTACGTCTTTGACCTGTCCCCTCTAGCCTGAATACGTAGCAACCTGTACATTAAAAAAATAAAGTGAACCAAACTAAAACCTTATTGAAGAAGGGCATGCTACTACACATTGTTCTTCCCTTGCGGAGAGGATGAGAAAACTAACAACAGATGACAGATGGGTAGTCACATTGCTTAATGCACTCCTGGAAGGTGCTCTGATGCTATAAGGATAAGTGCAGTACCTGGACTAGAATAGCATGTGGAATACAATGTCTGTTTGCCCATCAGTGACATGGTGACAATCCTGATCTACTTCACAGTGATTTAAAGATTTTTGTGCAACGAAATGTGAAGTGCAATGTAAGTTCTAATTGTTGTCATTAATACTGTTACAGACATGTCTTGGGACATTGCAGTGAACTGCTAGGGTTTTTCTGATTTAAAGTTAAATATGAAAGCAAAATATATTGGAAAAAATAGTAATTGGAAAGATGAAGTGTTTTAGGCAGAACACCCACCAGATTTCTTCCCTATCTGTATCCATCTAGTGTAGTTTGTCTTCTACTTAAATTGAAAGCACTTTGGGGCAGTGATGTTTTTTGTTGTTCTGTGTTTGTATAGCTCCTAACACAACAGGGTCCTGGTCCATGAGCAGTGCTTCTAGGCACTACAGTGGTACAAATAATAAAAGGAGGCTGCCAGTTATATATCTGGGAGCAGGTGCCTTTCCCAGCCTAACCTAAAGCACAATCCACACACTATATATAGTCCAAACTCACCTCCTTTCTGAGGGTTTGGCTTTTATAACAAAGAAATTAATAAAGTAACAACGATCAGCTCATTCCTTCTCCTTAGAGTTTGCTTCTCCAAGGATTCCTCCCTTTGGATTGCTCAGCCCACAAACTTGGTCGTCTCCCCCCCAAGAGCAACTCCCACCTTCCTTACATGCAGTCAATGTGTGAATTAGCAGAACCCATCCAATCCTTTTGCAGCAGGAACTGCATTGAAAAGAGGTTGGAGCATTTCATTATTCCCATAGTTCTTATGGAAAGCTCTCTTCTTATGGAAAGCTAATTCACCAAATTATAAAAACCCCCAAAACTTAAGAGCATTGCCTTTGAGAATTCCACATAATTGCTTGTACAGAAATGTGAATAATATTCATACAAAGAGCTGAACAGCTCCAATGTTGACATCTTTAATACTAATACCATAGTAGATACTACTGAGGAGGCATTTTTCATCTTCCATATCAATATTTTTTACTTCATAAATTATGCTGCCATGCCAACTGAAAGGGAAAGTCTTTCTAGTGAATTGCTTGCATATTATACTGAATATATCGTAGGAAACTTTGTTATGTTTGAAGCTGAAAGCACAAAGTCTGCTTCAGTCAAATGGATGGCATAACATTTGCCTCCTCCGTAATATGACATGGTATTTGCTCATGAAGGAGACATACAGTGAGTCAGACATTTTCATCTGTCAGCTGTGGGATGAAGCAGCTCATTTGCTTAATACTTAATTCATGATTTTCCCCCACTAATGTGAAGACAGAAGAAACATAATAAAAGTGAGTTTCACTCTCTGGTAATGAATACCTACAAGGGTTATTCCAGATGCCACTCTCTCCTTCTTATAGTTCCCCTCATTCAGTCATACTGTGTGATGAGGGCTGGTTGAAAAAGTGTTCCCTCAAAACTCTTTTTGAAAAGATAATTGTGTTTCTGATTTTTGTTGTTGCTGCAAAAAATAAGCATCTACTTTTTGTGATAATGTTTCTATTATATAAAATACCAGAATAGCTGAAAACCAGCATATTTTGATTCAACATGGCACCACAGTGCTTCATGGAAGTTGTCATTTGGTTGCCTTCCACTTTCCTTTCTGGGCTGGGATCTCTTGCAAGACTACATCTGCCATGATGCACTGTGGCCAGGGACTCATCCCCTCTGTGATGTTCCCCTAGTGCAATCTGGACTGGCAAATCTCTGTCAATCCAATCCCCCCACTCCTGGAGCCCATCTTACTCTGCTTTGCTGTGAGGACTCCACTCCTGGGTGGTTCATGCACCACCTCCAGCAAGCATTTTGCCCCCAACTCAGTGAGTGAGTGCATCTAGCCCGCCACTACCCCCAGTCCCAGATGCAACCCTAGGAACTTCCATCTTACAATGTTTAGTGCTGCCTACTGAACACTAATCTCATATGTTTGTCAGTTTAACAAAGATATTGATATGCACCAGCCTTGTTACTTCAAATGGCATCTCCAACACACCTTTAACCAAATGCACTGCTTTAGGTAAAATAAACAAATTTATCTTACAGAAGAATTTTATAAATTCAGATTATAAGTCAGAGGAAAGCAAGTCATGTTTAGTCAAGATAAACCAAAGCAAAACACATTCTAAAGTTTAACAGTGTCTGCAACCTTACAAACTCAGGTGTTTCTCACCCCAGGCTAACTGATTTCCCTTCTGCCAGGCTCTCCCTGGGGATCATCACTGCAGTTGCTTGGTGGTGTTCATAGATGGAGGTGGGAAAGAGAGAGAATGGCAAAATGTCTCCCCTTTTTAAAATGTTCCTTCTCTCCTCTGGGGCTTCACCTCCCCCCTTCAGGATTACGTGACCAACAGTGTCCCTGTATGGTTTCATCCATGCCTTGAGTCAGTGAGCATCATCTTGTCATGGTTTCTTTGTGGACATCTAGGCTAGTTCTTTATTCCTGGAATGCTGAGCTAGATTTGTTCGAGACAAGCCTTAATGCCTGGTCCATAGACAAAAACGAGATCATAAGGCATCCAAACCTACAACTTCCACGAGGCCCCACAGGCCTATTCTGAATAATAATAATTTGGATTTCATCCAGAATATTTTGGTTTTCAATATTTCACTGGAACGTCAAAATTTTCTGCAAAAAAATTAATTTTCCTCGCATGAAGCAAGTTATCAATCCTCTAGCGGTAATAATGACTAATGTATATACCTGGCCAACTCAGTTCACAGGCAGTTCATAGTCTGAAATTTGCTTGCCTTAAACATTTGTCAAACAGTTATGAAAAGGGACTAAATAAGTAATCATCAAAGCAATCTACATGGTTTGCAAGAAAATAGAGTGAAAGATATTCAGTAACTTGTTTGGCACAAATAGTTCATGTTAAAATGCTTAAGCATAACACAGCCTAACACCTGCCAGTGTGCCCTTCCTCACAAGTTCTCCCATGTTGTTTTATTGTGACTCAAAAACGTATATATGCATTGTGGGTAATAGCCTGTTCCCAATCTGTATGCAGAAGTCCTTACTGATATTAACATCAGCAACATATAAAAGAGGATATGGCCTAAGCCCAATAACAATATAGGAAAGTATTACCTTTGTGCCACCTCATTTACAGAGTAGCATAAATTCATAAATACAACAGATATGAAGAAAATTTCCCCCCAAGAATTCAGCACCCAGAAGCTCCCATTTAGGCACAGGAATAAGTGACCAATTTTGAAAAAAGCTCAGCTACCATTTTGGGGTGGGATTTTCAAACAGATCCAATTGGTTTAGGAGTAGAGCTGGGCAAATGATGTATTTTTCTGTTCACTGGTAATTCAGAGGGGGGAGAAAAAGGAATACAAATTATTTGAGGTTGAACTGAAAATTATGTTTTTCAGAATTTTTTGGTGAATTGATGAAACATTTCATTTCAACCCAAATTATTTTCATTTTGGTTTTCAGGCACGTTGACAAAAGCAAAGCATCATGAATCACTATGAATTGCCATTATGAATGACAATGAATAGTTATTGGGCCAAGAGAAAAGAGTGCAAGTGACTCTATAATGGTTAGGGCACGCATCTAGGATGTGGGCGAACCTGCCGCTGTGATTGTAGTTATTTATATCATGTGGAACAGCTTCTAGAATACTTCTGGGGCTAGGTCACTATCTTGCAATGTAGGAGAGCCAAGTTCAAATCTCTTTTCCACATCAGGTAGAGAGGGGGAATTGAATTTAGGTAAGTGCTCTAACCACTGGGCTAAAGTTAATAAGAACAATACCACCCCATCTATTCCTCTAGCTATTTTGTGAATCCTTTGCCTGAAAACAAACAAAAAATCAAGTAAAACAAAACGTTTTATTTGCCATTTTCAGTTCAGGCAAACATAACATGGTTTTGGTCAAGCTAAAACTGCATTTTCAGCAAATAAAATATTTTTTTAAAAATTGCACCCAGGTCTACTTAGGAGTACAAGTCTCATTGAAAATAAATGGGACTGGTGTGCCTAAGACACACTTAGACACTTTGCTTTTGGGTGCCTAACTGGGAACTGATCACATTTGAAAATGAGGCCTGAAATTTTCATTTCCCATCAAACCAACTTCATCAATTTGTTATCTCCATCAGTTACTATTTTCAGCTGAATTGAAGTCTCTAATATATTAATGTATTCATTCATTTATCAGAACATTAGCAGGTATAAATCCACCTCTGCTACAAGAACAAAACTCATGGACATTTTTCCAGTTAGGTTTTTCTTGCATGTTGTGGTTTGTAAACCTAATCTAAACAGAATGTTTAGCCACAGAATTGTTTAACCACTTTTTCCTTTGCACATAAATTGCCATTTCCCTGCTGTTCCTTTCATTATCTAATGGTCATCTAATTTTCCAGCCATCTTGTATCTTCTCAGCATGCATTGTTACTTTCACAGTGAGGTGAGATATCCCCTGATCTTTCCCACATGCCTTTTGTACGAATGTTTAATTTATTTAGTGTGTGTTCCATCAAAGTATAAGCTTTCAATCTCTTTCTTTTGTGTTCCACCTGAATCAGCTTGTCTTCCCAGGCTTTCCAATAGTCCCTTTATTTATTCAAAGACTTGGTTATTTTTGTTTCAGGCTTACATTTGCATGCATGTTTAATTTAAAAAAAAAATAATTACAGCTCCGTAGTCGAACTCTCAAAAGCTTTTATTCAGGCATGTCCTGGCTCTGATGGATGAGTTTTCTTATTGTCAAAATGCCGCTGTCCACTGTCAATTTCTTTTAGTTTCTTCTACCTTCTCTCTTTAACGTAACTTCCTTCATATCTATACATCTCTATTCATACAAATTACAGATGAGCCAAGCCAAATGTTAGCAATTCTGGTTGTATTTACATTGCAGTTAACAGATCTCCAGAGGAAGACAGAATGCTACCTGCATTCGCTGGACACAGGCATAAAGCTGTAAAAAGATGTAATTGCTAAATACAGTGTAACCCTGATCTACTGAACTCTGCTTAAACAAAACTTGCAGTTGACCAAAGGCCCATTATGTCCCTCAGGTGCATGGTGCTGTCAAAACTCCTGTTCACCTTCTAATCTCCATAGAAGCAGAGTTCCAGTCTTGCAAAGCTCCTAGACCAAAGTGAAGCTTCATGAATAGCTTAGCATATGGTGCCAAAAGATGAACTGTGTCTGCAGAGCATTTTCTGCGCATGGGTGAAAATATCCTTGAATAATCTATTAGAGAAGAATTTGCATACACTACTGTATAAGCTTGCACACACACAAAGGAAGGTACACGGTCTAATGATTAAATAATGACACTGAGAGTCAGAACATCTGGGTTCTAACCTTTCTCAGTCACTGACTTGCAGCATGACCATGAAAAAGTTTGCTTAGGCCAAAGCCTACATGCCTCAGTTAGGCACCTACATTTAGTTAGGGATTTTAGAGATGCATAGTCCATTCTATGAGAGGATTCCCATTTTCTGGAGATCAGATAATTACATGCACAAGAAGGGAAGACGACTTTAAGGAAAGCTTTGTAAATAACAGGTTAGTGTTCTCTAGTGTATGCAAGTTTCATATTTCACAATCTCCTCTTCATCTTCTACATTGTTCTGTCAAACCATGTTGTGTCTGTCTAATAAATTTAGCTAAGTGTTTCTTGGGGGAAAATATGTTAACACCCACTGATAACCTGTCATCTTTGGAGAGACACATGGAATTGTTTCATGTTCTTTAATACATAAACTACCTTGCTCAGTCAGCCCCTAACCTGGAGAGCTAAAGGAAATAATTTTTTAGAACCACATCAGTAACTATGGCAATTATATAGTTTTCTTTTCTTTGCAGATTCTTCCATAATTCTAAAAGGTTAATGACAAAGTGTTTCCATAATGTCTTGCCATTAACATTTCCATAAATGGACTCCTTGGTGTCAGCAAACACACAACAGCTAAATAAAAGGGATCAGATAATATTAAGTCCCAATGCAATCTTTACAAATAATGAACAAATGTCTTGGATTTATTGGGGGTGGGGGGGTGAACATTTGGCTAGGATGGGAGCAGTCACAATTTCACTGAATTCCTCACCAAACTAAGAAGATTTTCGTAGGTAACCCTGAGATTAGGAACAACAGGAAGCCAAATGACGAGGAATGGTGAAAAGGATAGGGGACAGATTCCCTGAACAATCTGCATTACCGAGCCTCCAGCACACACCAAATGGAGCAGGAATAATTTGGCCATCAGTGAGGGATCTTTTCTGTAAAGTGTCATATACATCACAGTTCCTATGACAATAAAATATATCTTATTTACCATCCTTTTTAACTATTGCTCATAACTAACCAAGGAACTGATTTTTGGACTTGGCAGCTGGTATCTTTTGATCACTCCTCATCTGTCACCAGGTAAACCCAAATTCGGGCAGTGCAGCTAAATACAACTGTTGGGAAATCAGAGAAATCATCTCAGACTCTCTCCTTCTGAGACCGCCCCTTCAGTCACTCTAAAAGGAGTTTAAAAGCGCATCTGGTATTGCAGAAATATTTTTGAATAGGTTGTCTTGCAATTACTATCAATTAATGTGAAATAATCTGTTCTAATGGAATTAAGTTTCTGGAGCCTCAGGCAGAAAAGATATTGGTCCGATTTTGTTATCCGCTTACAAAAACCCTACCTCTCTCTTTGGCTTAATTATGATAATAAATTTGCCTTTATAGACAAGTGATTAAATGTAATCTACTTAATGCAGTGGATTTTGCCACCTGTACGCTCATCAAATAGTACTTTACACACCGAGTAAGGTACTTTATTTACTGAATAAGGCACTAGTCAATAGGAGTAAGGGTGGCTTAATCTGACCTGAACATATAAGACATCGCCTCATATTAATTGAAACTTCCTTGGTGAGCAGTTTTGTCAGGAGTTGGCTGCATGTTTTCTCTCTGTGTGCATGCTGTCCCAGCTCTGCGCAGATAACCAATACAGCAGACCACAACTGGATTTCCCAATAAAACCAGAGATCCATCTCATTAACACAGGCATCAGGCCAGGTTTGCTGCCAACGAGGCATGGTAAAAAGCACCCTATACGTGCTACAAGTACACTTAATACACATATGCCCATGACGATGGACCAGCTCAATAAATGGCGGGATTTCCTTTCCTCACGCGGCCAGACAAAGACTCTTCCTCTGAGACCCTCTTTTATGCCCCTATACAAACAAGTTATGCATTGCCCCTCTGACATGTGTAGCTGCCACCCTTTACCTTTCACAGGATGGTTCGCTCAACATATCTCTATCCATCATATTATTAAGACAACTCTATTCACCACATTGTCATCCTGAACTGCGAGAGAAGTCAGTGTGACCTCGTTATCTTTAAGGAGTGAGCTTGTAGCGTTCCTGGTATTGGTACCACCTTTCTGGAATGTGTTTGCTGGATCTTCTGTACCTAGTACTTCTTTAACAGTGCGTGTTTTTGCAATATCAGCTCTGTCCTTCCCAGTTTCTGTGAACTTGCATACAGATTGACTGCCTGACTTCTGCTAACAGCTGAACAGCAGGGCTTGACTGCTTCTTCACCTCAGGCCTCAACCTCATACGTGGCCTGTCATACTAGGCCTGATGTCTCAGGTTTTCATTTTCTACTACAAGCAGCTATCTTAAACCTGCTTCTGTACTGCCCAGCGCTGTGAACCTGTCTGATAACTGGAGTAGGCTGCTTAATTGTTTGGATGCAAAATCTTCCGGGACAAGCCCATGTGTTGGCTGGCAACACTCCTCCATCTGAAAGGTATCTGTGGCTTGTGTATCATTTTGAAAAGCATTTAGTGAATGGAGTACGGGGGACCACATAGCAAGTGTGAAAAATTGGCACGGGGGTGAGAAGTAATAGGTGCCTGTATAAGAAAAAGCCCAAATATCAGGACTGTCCCTATAAAATCAGGACATCTGGTCACTCTAGAATGGAGAGCGTTATAAATGTAAGAAAGTGTTACTAATGAAACTGTTCAGGGAATGAAATTAGAACTCCCTCACTTTTAGTGAAATGAATGAATGAAATACAGAGTGTTTGCTCCAAATTCCAATTCAAGTTCATTATTTTCAAAGCCAGGCCCAGCAGTGTTGCAAATAACAGCCATTTATATAGAAAAGTAGGGTTTCCAACATGCTGTATTAATCATGAAACTCTTTCTCTGGGCAAGGAAATCAATCATTTCTTTGGTCTGAAGTCACAATATTATTTCGGTCCCTGAAGTCTAGCAAAATTACACTGGCAGACTGGTACCCTATCACCCCAGAAGTGGATGTATTTCAGGACTGTTAGGTCTGTGTGTTATAATTACTCAAAGAAATTTTCAAAGGTCCTCAGCACCCACACTGGAGCCAGCTTTTCAATAGCCCTCCACTCCCATTGAGACACCTAAATGAAGTGCCACAAGCATTTGACATCTAATATCTCCCATTGAGAACAGTGGAGAATCCGCCTTCTCTCCTTGCCTCCTTCCCCATGGGAGCTGATGGGTATTGCACTTGTCTTAAAATCTGGCCCTGAATACATTGCTTGTGAAGCATTTGGGGATAATATAAATATAGTGTAGCTATCTATGATTTGGTGAATTGTACATGCTATGATACATTTGTGTCTTGTATTAAAATATAGGGCTTCTGATTTTTGGTTTTCACCAAAAGACATGGCTAAGACACCCCTGACTGAATAAACACTTATGTCAGATTTTTTTTTAATAAACAGAAAAAAAAACTAGAGATGGTTATTTGTCTCCAAGGGCTTGTCTACACAAAACAGTGATGCAGTTATGGGGATGTGATTTCTAAAGTGCACTAGCATGTTGTGCATTAATTGGTCCATGTAAACCTTGCGGGTGCTCACTAAAGCTTTCCCAGTGTGCTTTAACATAGTGCTATTTGAAACAGTATTACATTTAAGTGCCCTAGGGAACATAGCAGATTACACAGTACAGTTTATACAGATTTTTGTGCATCTATATAAAACTCAAATTGCTAAAAGTAAACCCTGAAAAGTTAAGCTAATGAACCCCTAAAACGGAAACCCTAAACTACATGATTTGTATAATTTAACAGGGCCCCCACATGGGGGGGGGGAAGGGTACACTTTACCAGGGCCCAGAGGCCCATGCTGCAGCCCCCATTACCATGAGGAAAAATTTGAGGCTAAATTGTAAAACATGCCTGAGGATATTTATAGAAACTTATTTCTCTGTATCTATTGTCCAGGTCTTGGGAGATTTGCTGGAGCCAACAAAAACAGTGTTCGAGCCGTCTCACGCAACATTGTGAACAGTGAGTTGCTGGGGCTGCTAGACCAGCCCAGGCCCTTCTCTTTCACAGAGAGTGTGCGCTTGTGCAGTTAAACTAGGACTTGTAGTGTGAGACTGAGAGACAGAGATTTGTGCTTCTCTGCGTGACATGGTCTATCGTATCAAGAGCAAGAACTACCAGTCCCAGAGTTCCTTGTGCATAGGCAGGAGGGAGGGGCAGCTGGTGGGTGGAGCAAAGCCAAGCACTATAAGACAGTGGGAGCCAGGGCTGCTGATGATGCAGAAAAGCATCATGTGACTCCAAGCTAATGCTTGAAGATCGTCATGTAGTACCCCATTAGCACCACCCCATTCAGAAGGTTCACAAGAGGCAGGAGAGAGCAGTGCTACGCTGTCTGATTCTTGTCTTTTTGAAGATCCAGGCTTGTGGCCTGAAAACATAACAGATTCCATCCATCAAAAAAATTGTTCTATCTGGTGTCCTGACTCCTGAAGACATGCGGAAGCTAGCAAAGTCAATGCCAAAAAATGTTGATCAGCATAATATTCCCGAATTTCTTCTCAGATGTAAGACTTCCAACAAGAGAGAAAAGATACCAAGAGACTGGCTTGTTTGGAGCGCTACCAACCAAGCACTGTATTGTTTTCCATGTCGGCGGTTTCCTGAAGGGAGGCTTAAACAACATAATATGCTGGCAAAAAATGAAGGCTATTCACTAATTGTGAAAAAATACCGTAAACTATATACTAAACTTCCTGAACATGGAAAGAGCATAGAACATAAAACTTGCTACTGCCAGTGGAAACAATTCCAGCAGTCACTCGCAGGTGGACATGGAGTGGACAGTGAGATTCAAAAACAAATATTAACAGAAGCTACAAGATGGAATGAAATATTGGAAAGATTGATGGATGTTACCTTATTTCTTGCATCACGAGATTTAGCATTCCAAGGAGATAATAATCTGATAGGTGACCCACGCAATGGTAACTTTCTTGGAACACTTGAGATTATAGCTCATTATGACAGCATCACTCGTGACCACTTGGCTAAAGTCAAAGAGAGGGCAGAACAGTGAAGGGACAGGTTCATTATGTCCCATGGGAGAGTAGAACGTGCCTATTGAATTATGTGGCAAGAGTGCGCAGAAGGCCATCCTTGAAGAGAGAGAAAAGGCTAATTGGCAGCTTGAAGCTTCCTAATATTCCTCTGGATGACTGTAGAGGTCAAGGATTTGATAATGGCTCTAATATGTCAGGGAAAATAAAAGGGGTTCAGGCCTGCATTATGTCCAAAAATGAACTTGCTGTATGTATTCTCCTTGTGGTTCCCATTCACTAAATCCTGTAGGGGTTAATGCTGCTGCAGCCTCTACTGAAACATTAACATTTTTTGGTTGTGTTCAGCAACTTTGTGTTTTTCAGTGCTAACCCAGTCAGGTGGAAGATTATAACAGATAGGATACACAGCTCACTGCATTCTCAGTCAGACACATGCTGGAGTGCACGTGCTGATGCTATCTGTTCACCCACAAAGCATCTTTCAGGTATTCTGGAAGCACTGGAATGTGCTCTTGAATTAAACTTGACACATGAAGCTCATCCACAAGTAGAAGCACTGAAAAGGTACATCAGCTCATTTTTATGCTTTTTGATGGGTAGCTTCTGGTACAAAGTGCTTTCAAGTATTGAGCACAGAAACAAGATCTTACAAGCCAGAGGAATCTCTGTTGAATCAGAGGTAGCTCTCATTGCTGATATTATTGAAGAAATAAAACAACTTAGAGATCAGTGGCCCAAAATTCTACAGAAAGCACGTCTTGTAGCAGAAGGCATAGGAATTTTGGCACAATTGCCAAAGAAGAGAGGAATGAAATGGAAATGATTTCATGATGCAACAACCGAGCCTGAGGAATCATGTTCTACCATCTCTGAAAATGAACCAGAGTCTTTATTCAGAAGGAATGTTTTCGATGCAACTTTGGACAATGTCATCTGCGAATTAGAGCACAGATTCAAAGCAACCGTAACATTTGTTTGACATTCTGTTCAATCCTAAAATATGTGACGCTAGAGCCTGGGGAACTGGAAGACGCTTCTAAATGTCTACTCCACAAGTATCCTACAGATCTTGCAAGAATTTTCCTTGTGAAATGTTGCACCTGAAAAAAATCTTCAAGTCTACTTTTGGAAAAGAAGATGAACTACCCCCACTTATTTATTAAATGAGATTTACAAAAAACAACTGCGACTAATTTTCAGTGAAGTGTGCATAGCCCTATGGATTTTTCGTACACTGCCGGTGACTCTGGCAGAAGCTGAAAGAAGTTTCAGCAAGCTAGCATTCACCACTAACTGCAGGCGTTCTATAATGGGGCAAGAACGGTTAAGCCACCTACCTATCTTGTCTATTGAGTGTGAACTTGCAAGAGAAATTGACGTTGGGGGGCTAATTCTTGATTTTGCAATGAAAAGGCCTGAAAAAAATAAAGCTTTAAAGTTAATTGGCCTAATTATAAAATGTTTGCAGTCACATTGGTCTATTAGATTAAAAACAAAAAAAATCAAGACATTGACATTGACATACCTTTATAATGACCAAAAGTTACACCATAGTCAGCAAACTTGTAGGACTCTCAGGCTGGGTGTTACATTAAACAAAACTAGCAAAGGGGGAGGGGAGACATTTTTCAGAAATGTAGAATATGTAACAGTAATTTCAGAATTCAAACTTTTTTCATGGCTCATGAGATTGTATGTATGGGATTAGGGATTGTGGTATGTGTGTGGGAGGGGACCTGTGTTACAAGTTTGCACTGGGCTCGAAAAAAATCAGACTTGGGCCCTGTAATCTAATGCATATATATTTAAAACTAAAAACAATTAAAAATGTCTGGGGAGAAGAGAATAAAGGACTGGTGACAGAAATTAAAGGAGTTTTAACTGCATGTGTTCTTCAGAAGCTTACATAATTCAGAAGAATGTAAAATGGGCAACTTCTCCAGTAATTTCTGTTAGGAAAATGTTTAGGGACATACTATTCATTTGTAGCTTCTAATGCTTTGTCCTACAATAAGAGCTTAAATGTAAGGACATTTTGAAAGAACAGTGTGCTTAAAGAGACACAAGCTGGTTTCAAGGTAGGAAGGTCACATCCGCAACTTGCAAGAAGGTTTTGAACAGATGTGTTGTAACGATACTCTGGCTTGCAATTACTTTAAGACAGTGTTTTTGTACTTGTGGTTGACGGACCCCTGGAGGGTCTGCAAACTATGTCTAAAGGGTCCACAAAAGGTTGTCTTTACCGTAGGACAGTGGTTTTCAACCTGTTGGTGTGCAGATTACAGCTAAGATTTCCAAAGTGGCCTGCACCTCCATTTGATTTTTTAGGGGTCTGCAAATGAAAAAAAAGTTGAAAACCATTGCTTTAAGATATCAGTTGTCTAGTCATTAATGAGATAACGAGATTTTATGAGGAATCTTTCATCATCGATCTCAAAGCACTTTACAGACAGTTAATTAAGACTCACCATATGCCTGTGAGATCGGTAAAGATTTTCATCCTTTAAAAAAAAACAAAACCCAAAACCAATGGGTAAACTCATTTGCGTGTCCATTGCTGCAATGCTCAAAAGCAGGCGGAGACACAGAAAAGTAATGATACAGATTCTGCCAGTCTTCCTCTTACTGAATTGAACCTTACTCCATGAATAGTCTCGATGTTCTCATGCACGAGTGCCGACCAGAGCTTTGGCATCGTCCGAATAGAACTCAGGGGGCAAACTGGGTGAAAAGCAGGACTGGTTTCCCTTTGCAAATTTAGCTTGTTTCATGCAAATTTGAATATTGAAAAATGTTGCCTAAAAATGGAAATATTTTGATTTGGAAATGCCACCCTGGCACCTTATGAGAGCTGTAGTTTGGGTGCTTTGTGCCCTCAGTCTCCTTTCCATGATACAGCACAGTCTCTGCATTTTGGAGAGGGGACGTGGTGCATCATGGGAGTCCTTGGTCAAAGTGCCTCAGGGGAGATGTAGTCTGGCTGGGGAGTCCAGTCTATATAGAATAGGAACATGACTGAATTGCAGCTGCTAGGAAGCTCAATGGGAATATATCCAAACTTAAATGGTTTTGGTTCTCAGGTGGTCACTTTTTGATGAAAATAATTGAATTTTGCTGCAGAAAGCAGACACTTTACATGTAAATTTTCTTTTTGGTTGGGGAAAAAAATTGCCACCAGCAACTCATTTCGGAAAAATTTTGACCAACCTTCCTTTGGTGTCCTAGCTCACAGTATGGTGCTCCAAACTCTAATCAGTAGATCCTCTGCTGATGTAAGTTGTCAAACAGATCTGGTCCCCTACATATGCATCCTCCCTAATGTAAATTAAGTGATATTACAGAAAATTTGCACACACTGAAAACAGCTCAAAGCCAAACTAGGGCATTGATTGATTGATTTCTGGTTTGCAGCTTTTTGTTGTTTCTGTATATAACCAAGACTACAATATTGAGAATTGCATATTTCAAATTTATAGGTGAGTGCTCCAGTAATTAGGAGCAGCCAGACGCAGCAAGACAGAGAACTTTTAAATACATGAGTAATATGTAGGTGGAAGTTGGATGTAATTCAGATAAGTGTAAAATATTCAGTCTTGGAACAAATGCTGACGGATGAATCCATTACATGAAAAGGTGCTGCAATGAAGGGAATTGGAAAGTGTTAGAGGAGGAGGGAGCAGGGAACATGGAATAATGAATGAATAGGTACAGTGAAAAAAAACTCTTGAAGGAGAGAAATGGTATGGAATTAGATTAGGTCTAAATGCTGTTTCCATTGAAGACAAGGGCAAGAGTGTCAGACTTAAAAAAAAAGAGGTTTGGGCAAAGATTAAACAATAAAACCCCTTGGGCTATTTACCATGAATTCATCTCCATATGTATAATTAATATACAGCACGTGCAAAAGTAATTGTGATGGGCATGGAGGGATTTTTCTAGTAGGTATATTTTTTAATTAAATGCAGTAATGATCTTTAATGTGTCTTCCACTTTTTCAAGAGGACATTGAGATGTCAGCTCTGGCTTTTAGATATTTTAATTAACATTCAAAATATAGCTGTAAAACAATATTATGACCATGAATCATATCTCTGACATATGCAGTTTGAAACTGACATACACTTGTTTTCTGTGTACTACATCTTTAGATTTAGAAAAAAAAAAGCTGTCTACAGAAACTGCAGCCATTTTGTTTCCAGAATTGTTGCAGCGTTTTATAAGAGGGGACATGTACTGTGCTCTCTCTCATGGAGACTTCACTTTTGGTCCTTTCTTTAACCTTAAATCACTTTGGAATGAAGTTATATGTTTTTCTTTGTGTCATTTCAGGATTGTTCTGATTTTAGCCTTGTAATGTAGTGGAATTACCATTGAGTACTGCCTGTTAATCCTCATAACTAATTAAGGCCATGTCTATACTAGAGGCCTTACAGCAGCACAGCTGCACCACTGGAAGATCACTTGTGTAGCCACTCTGTGCCAACAGGAGAGGGCTCTCCTGTTGATATAATAAAACCATCTCGATGAGCAGCAGTAGCTTGTTGGCGAGATAAGTTCTCCCACCACCATAGCACTGGTGCTTCTGTCGGTGTAATTTATATCGCTCACGGTGGTGTCTTTTCCACACCCCAAGTGGCAAAAGTTATGCCAACAAAAGTGGTAGTGTAGACAGGGCCGAAGAGAAATTTACCACCCAGATTAACCTACCAGGTGATGCACAAATACAGGTAATACAACAGATGATGGGAATTTTCCTGTTGGACATAATAAATAATATTTTGCGTGGAGCATCTTTTGGGTGAATATCTGAGATTGTCTATAAACATTAATTAGCTAGGCCTCACACACTGCTGGAAGGTTGATAAGTATTATTAGCCCCATTTTACACATAGGTAAATTGAGGCCTGGACAGTTTCACATGACTTGTCTGTGGTCACAAAGTGAGTCCGTTGCTGCCAGAGCTAAGGGCAGCAACTTGGAATTCTGACTTGTCACGCCTTGCTCTGACCAAAACACCCCATCCTTTCATAGGTCAAAGACAAGCTCCCACCTCAATGGACACCGACAAATGCATAGATCTGGCTCACGTGCGTGTTTGTATTGTTAAAATGGGTATTAGAATTATAAAAATGTGTTTACTGTTTAGACTTTATTGAATGCTTGTGAGTTGCTACATGCATTATGATATCTGTATCCCTTATTGTAAGGTAATATTTGAGCAGTCATATGATAAGCCTATGTGACTATGTGAATCATCAGACAGGAAAGAGACATTAATTTGTGGGAAGTGCTAATCTCCAACTGAAGATGTTATGTCCTGCCCAAGAGGAAGTGTCTGGCAATGCCAGACAGACTATTGTGGGATGAGAAAGAGGACAAGAAACAGTTGTTGTTTTACCTTCTACCCTCTGAAGACATGTTATGCAAGTGGATTTCTCCTGTCAGCTGACTTTGCAGCTCAGAACACAACAGAGGAAGGGGATAAAAAGGCCTAATAAGGAACTTTATCTCTATGCTGCTTGGACTCTGAGGGGCAATATTTTGAGGGCATAAACAAAAGATTCCCAGCTGCTTAGCCTGGGTTAGCCCTAAAGGTTATCTTGAACTTGCTGATTACAGAAGCTTCCCTTGACTTTTGAAATTTAAGATTGGAACTAGTTTGTGTGTCTATGTTCACCTGCTTTAACCTTATAAAAATCTCACATTTCCTTTTCCTATTTAATAAAAATTTAGATAGTGCATTATATGATTGGCTACAAGGGTTGTCTGTGGTAAGAGATCCAGTGTGCACTTGTCCTCGGATAAATGACTGGTCTTTTGGGACTGGGAGGAACCTGGATAAGGTTGCGATTTTTGGTGTAAAGCACCGTCTATCACAAAGGCAGGCTTGCCTGCGTGGCAAGACAGACCGGAGGGGACTGTCTGTGACTCCATGTTAACACTGGCATAGCGCCTGTGGAGGTTACATTTGATAAACGGTTGGTGAAATCTATAGACCTCACAGCCAATTTAAGGTTTGTGTCCTGCCTCCTAAGAGTGTGGTCGGAGGTTGGCACTCATGCTCTTGCTTCACAGCAGGCAGGTTTACACTCACGGTTGTTCATTTTTGCAGCACCGAATGGTGCCACCTTTAGTCACGTGGAATTGTAACTTGCTTTGTGAATAGGTCCGGTGCTTTCAGTGGGGTTACCTGAGGAGTAATGTACTGCTCACTGCATGTAAGTCTATCGGAGGCTGCCCCAAAGTCTATACAGAGAACAAGGAGATGCAAGGCCTGCTCCTCCCCACTCCCATTACTGTGCAATCCGTTCTATCTGTGTGGAGTATGAAAGCAGAGTCTGCTGAGGGGAACCGTGTATTGCTTCTCTGTCTTTCTTCAGAATCCAAATTTGGAAGTTCACCCAGGAGGTGAAAATCATTTAGGCATAATAATATGGAAAGCAGCCCATCATAGGGCTCTGATAAACAGAAGGACTTACCTGCACACCCAATACAAAGAGCTCTGATCCACAGATAACACCCCATGACACAAAAAGCAGCATGGCCCCTAGTCTGTAATATATGGGGGAGGAGGGAGGTATTTAATTTATTTAAATAAAGCTACCTTTTAAGTGTAGTGCTAAAACAAGGAGACACGAGGAGGAGAGAGTTATTTTCCAGTTGCCTTATATCTCGCCCCATAAATTTAAATTCCATGGTAATGCATTTCCTTTGAGTGCTGAAGCTATTTTCTTCAGAGATGAAAGTAGGGTTTGCAGCAAAAACAAAATCAAAAGTGACTTTGAGCATAGCTGCATTAAAAACAAAACCAAAAAACCCCCAGACTTGTTAACAGGAGATGCCCCAAAGATTATGGTAACATGTGTGGAGATGAAGGCTGGCCCACTGGGTTAGAATACTACTCTGGGATTTGGGATTAGAGCTGGACGAATAATTGATTTTTTTGGTTCAGCCAGTGAACTGAATCAGAAAAAATATCCCAGTTCTGTGACACACCAGGGCTACTCCCCATCTTAGCACATACTCACAGGCCTGCCCCGTCTCTTTTAAATTGGTGTATTTGTCCAAACATAAGCACATAACAGAGAAAAAACAGTTCATCATACCTTTTGTCCTAAAGGTTCACAGGCTCCCCACTCATCCTGCTTCTTTCAACTTCCCAATCCTAGCCATCTTCTATTCTCAGCCAGCTCTCATTCAGCTACCTTTGGTCGCTTTCTGGAGCACCGCCCTAGAACCACATCCCAGATCACCTGGCCCTTTGTTCCACACACCCATCACTGAGTTTAGCACCACTCTCTGTAATTCCTGTCTCCAGGCACACCCTGCTCTAAACACTCCTTTTCCTGCCCTCTGACAGGCCTTTATAACCCCAGATGTAGCCCCGCCCCCTTTAATTGGCTTAATTGGGCATGCCTGCTATGATTCAGGGGAGTGAAGAGGGGAGGAGGGAAAAGGAAGGCGTGGTCTATTCCCTGAGACCAGCTGTCCTGTGACAGATTCTGAAAATGTTTGAATGTCAGCAAATCAGAAGAGCTGACTTCAAGTTGTAGGAAACGTTTCATTCCATTCAGCTTCAAAAAAACATCTGTGTGCATGTGCCCCCTATAGCTGCTGCTCTGGATGTGGGAGATTGAGGTTTGAATCTATATTTTAGAGCAGAGACTTGAAGAGTGGTCTCCTTGCTTTTAGCTGAGCTTAGCCGCTACATTAGTCTGGAATTGGCTAGGCTCGCTCTCTCCTGTTGACACTGTTCTACTTTGTATAATTAAATAAAAACAACGAGAGTCCTGTAGCACCTTAAAGACCAGCAAATTTCTGCGGGAGTAAGCTTTCGTGGGCTGCAACCCATCATGTTTTTGCTGTATACACACTAACACAGCTACCCCTCTGGAACTGTGTATAAATAGTTACATATCCATTGTCCCAAACAGAAAGAGCAAGAGACGGACTCTCTACCCTATGATTCAGGTGCTCACATGCATGGTAGGAGATGTGGATTCAAATTCTCAATCTGCCTGATTCAGAAGTGGGATTTCTGTGGCAAGTCTCAAGCAGACTGTGATGTGAGCTGCATAAACTCAAACCTGCAGGTTTTTGTCACAGGAGCCAGCCAAGGTGGTGGGAATATTTTCCTGAACATTTTCTGTCACTATGTCAGGCAAATTTGCACTTGTAATATTCCCTTGTCCGCCCAGTTTCTAGAGGCTAATTATTTTTCACATTGAAGGAGGAGAAAACAACCAGATTTGCTTGAGGTTTCCTGCTTGTACTTATGAGTAAAAGTGGAAACGGTCCATATTTATTTTTAATTGAATTCCTGAAAAATTAAACTCATGACCAAAAGAAAATACATTGACAAATCCCCTGCCATGCAAATGCTGCACTGATCAGCATGGCTCTGCTATGCAAAGGGCAAACTGCATTGGAAGGTGCACAGATGGTACGGTACACACTGCATACAGCTCAGCTTAGGTATGTTTGAGGAACTGACAGATGCAGCGTCTCTCCAGCATAATGACCTGCTAGTAACTGAAGGACATCATCTGCAGGACAAAGCAAGGGATGGGGAGAAGGTCATGCTGCGGGGAATTCGCTATCCACAGGCAACCATTTATTTGTATTGCAGCAGCATATAGGGGACCCAACCATAAACCAGGACCCTTTTGTTCTACAAAATGTCCAAACACATTACAAAAGGACAGCATCTCCCACAAGGACCTTACAGTCTAAGCATAAGACGAGAGACAGTCTGATACAAACGCTCAGATGGGGATAGAAATGAAACAAAACTGGTCAGCATGAAAAGCAGCAGTCACCGTACAACAGCTGCTTAACCATTGCCACATATTTTGTCATCTATATCGCCTCATCCACATCCCCCTCATGGCATTACCTTTCTCAAAGACAGAACAGCGCCCCTGCTGGAGTGGAGGTATGGTGGCTGGAAAGAAACGTTTCTTAGTTATGTAGAGGGCGGATACCATGTCAGAGGCAAGTACTTGCATATTTGGTAGGAGTTCACTATCCTTCCAGCTACTCCCATCCAAGTCAGATATCTGGCCTGGCACTGTGCTTTCGGCCTTCCTTCCATCTCCCAAAAGAGGACCCTCCTCAAGGTCACCACCAGTTCCCATGTAAACCATGTTCTCCACTTGATGATGGTCCCTTCAGAACGGTGCCTCTTTGGGTGAAATTTCTTTCTTTCTATCACATTGGAGATACAAGGATTTTGAGATCTCCCAATGCTCATCACCTGAATGTGTTGTTGGTATTAATATAGTGTCATCATTCCTAATTTTTAAAATCTATTTTCTTTTTACATAGGGGAAGACAAAGGCTTTCCAGGAAAGCTATCCACTGCAAGACCTTACACACTGAAAAGGTAAAGGGAACTGCCGTCCTATATGGCCAATGAGTGAAATGAATCACAAAAGAAATCCATTCCTTGTCAAACAAAACTTGTTTAGTCATGGCAATGCAGCTCAGCCCTACAGGTTTATTAGACAATACTGAATAAAAGCTTAAGGTTAAAGGAAACTGTTTCCAGTATCTGGAGACATTGAAAAAAACATAAGATTTTAAAAAGTATTTAGGCAGCTAGCTCCTATTGATTTCAGTGGGAGTTAGGCACCGATGTGCCTTTAAAAATGTGGCCGTCACTATGTTCCTCTCCAAGGATGCCCCCTAGGGGCTAAACAGGGCATGTGAATTCCCCCACCTGTGGTCTGCAGCCCTGGACATTCAACCACATCAGTCCGGTTACAGGAGGCTTAGCCCTGTGGCTGAGGATGGGATACCCCACCCCTTCTACGGTTGTCAATGACCACAAAAAAATCAATGAACAAAAAATAAAATGTCCCACAGGTATAGGAGGGCTCTCTTTCTTTAGAGGATCCCTTTTAAACCCACAAGTTAGTCTAGAATATAAGTCCCATAGTAGCCGTTCATTGTCAGACCCTTCCTTCCCTCCTTCCCTCCTTCCCTCCGTCCCTCCTGTTATGGAGGGAGCCGTCGGGCAGCAGTGTCTCAAGGAGCTCTTGCCTTAAGGCAGCCATTCTCTGGGAATTAAGGCCTGCTCTCCTCTCTGGTCTGCCCCCACAGATGTGTTGTGTTCTCCCTTTTTAAGCTCCTTTCTCCAAGTCTGGCCTCTCCCAGAGGGGTGGCAGGGATGAGAGAGCCCACAATAGCTCATTAAGCGCCTGCTGCCCAGCGTGAAGTTTCTATATCCCATCATAGGTCCATAGTCTTTTTGTACAGCACCTAGCACAAAGGCCTTGATTGCTGATTGAGAACCCTATGTGCTACTATTAATAAACATAATTAATAGTACCGTACTACGTTTTCTGTTTTTCCCCATTGGCAAATAGCTCCTTCTGAAACAATTACGACAATAACTAAATTAACATCCCGCTGAACTGCTTAGCAAGAGATTGAGCAAATCTCATTATAGAACCATCTGCAGCTGTTGCTAGTGTTTTTAACCATGACCTGGCTTGCCCTAAATGCCCACTCAGGGGAATACAGGGACATACCACAGGGTGAGAAAGCTAGGCGGATGGGTAGAGGTGTGGAATGAGTGGAGCCTTCTTTGGGTTAGATTAGCAGCGTATTAGTTTGATCCCAGAACAAAGGGGTAGCCCAGGAGAGAACTGTGACTCATCCACCATTCCCTCCCAGCTCCCCTCAGGGCAGATAGCAAACAGACAACCTTGCTCTATGTGAGGAGTCTCTCAAATACCACAGCTCAGCAGGGGAAGACTGATTATTCTCAGAAGGCTGTTTGCCCTTATAAAATGGTATATTACATGCAAGGCTTATTTAGAACCTCAAACAGCAGGAAAATAACACAGGTGGTTGGGGGCTGATTCTGCCGTCAGCTACACAGTGCAAATCTGGAGTAACTCTGCTGAAGTCCCTGGAGTTATACTAGTGTGTGAGTAGCAAGTGCTAGAGTTTACTTACTGAGCTACAGTTCCTAGTGTTTATAACTGGAAGCGATTAAACTGGGCAGTGGTAGACATAGGAGTGCAGGCTTCACTAGCAGAGACCTTATGTTCCTGATGCTGCAACACATCCGATTCTCAGGTGGCTATTCCCCTTGTAAAATGTAAGACCAATGATACATGAGGCTCTAATCAGATCACAAATATTCACAGGGACCCTTTGTTTCCTAACTGGCTCACACACAGTATTTCTGGTCACTGAGAAACTGAGGTCAATGCCTTTTCCTGTCCCACCCAGACCAAGGAGTAAGATCAGCAAATAAGGGAACCTGAAGAAATACCAAATGGCAAGCCCATCCAATCAAGCTTGAAACTCAGCAAATCCTCCTGGGTTTGACTTAACCTCTAATTATGACAGACACTTGGTGATAGAACTAGCTCCTTTGAGATTTCCAGTCGAATTTTGCAAAGCCACAAAAGTCCAAACAAGCATTCCAACTTTTTTGGGCACCTAGCTGAACAATATTCCTGAGAGTCACCCAATACTGAATTCATCATTTATAGAAGTATACGCAAAGGGTGGGGTTTCCAGAATCCTTTAGCACTGCTCCCATGGAAGTCAACGATACACCGCCCACTGATTTCAGAGGAAGCGGAGTTAGAGCAACACAGAGAGCTTTTGAAAATCCAACCGGAAGAGCCAATATTCAGCTGGTGCAAATCTACTGACACAAGCTAAGAATCTGCCTTGACATTTTGGAAGAGAAAAGGAGGAAAAAATATCACGCTTCTTTGCTCAACAAGTATTATAAAGAGCATGTGAAGTCCATTATGTTTCATTGAGAAAGCTATGTTTTTGTGAGACATTCAAACCTTGTGGGCAATTTTCTAAAAACTGAACTTCTGAACCCAAGAAGCTGAAGTAGGGAAAGTGTTGAGTGACTCTGTGAGTTCATTCTTAACGGAACAGTTGTGATTGCTGGCAGATAAGTGGATATTTTTCAGGCTGACAAAAAGAGTTTCTTGTTAAAGAAATGAGTTAGGATTCCATAAAGTTGCATGTGTTTTGTAATGGCAGGAAATGGCGTGGGAATTTCAAGAAACAATTGGCTGAAGAGCTACTACTGTTCTTAGCATCTAAAGGTCAAAGAGGAAACTGTTTTTCATCTTTGTGTTTTCCAGGTAAAAGAGACCTGTCATTTTCATTAGTAGAAATTGGATTTCATGGTTTGGCACAGGATTAAAACCAGTAAGAATTCACTAAATTTCAACAGCTTTTGATACACCTTCCAAGTATAGGGAATATCTGGGAAATACTACAACAGATGACTGATATAAAATTATTTACTTATCCAAAAGATAGTCTTATGTAGTAGAAGCTAAACTATTATCATTATTATGATGTTTCTTTATCATTGTAAGATTTTATAAAATTGGTACTTAAGAATTAAGTTAATTCCTTTTGTTCTTTTCTTGTACTTGATTGTGGGGAGCTTGACCCAACCTGAAAAACCTCAATGGCTGAATTCTGGGTCTCCATGTGCTTTTCTTATAGGAGTTGTGTTTAAGCACTAGAAGATGGGCAGTGAATTAAAATCTAGCCCACCGAAAAGCTACACCAACAAAATCATTCTTTTGCCAACTTAAACTTTTTCCCTCAATAAAATAAACTGCATCTACATTAGGACTTTTGCTGGCATAGTTATATTGGTTGGGGTGTGATTTTTTTCTGTAATCCTAACTGACATAGTTATGCCAGCAAAACTTTTCACAGTAGACCAGGCCAAGGATTCAGTCACATTAGCTAGAATAAAATCACAAGCACTGTCAGTTCTCATACTTCAGGGCATGAGCGAATTGTTTATGGGGCCCAGGAAGAAATTATCCTAATGACATCTGGTTGCACAATATGTTTTATTTTGTGTGCACCTAACCCATGGCTTTCACAAATGAAATATGCAAGAGAACAGAAATAAAATCCCTAAAATACATAACAAACTGTCCAACCCATACCACTTAGACTAGAATAATAGTGGGAAAGTCAATAGGACTTTGGGTGCTTACGTCCTTTTGAAAAATCGCAGCCTGAAAACATACCAAAGTGTTACACCTCCCTTTGAAGCATGTGGTAACCGCTGGTGCTTGTGAAAGGAAACCAAACTAAGTGGATCATTGATCTTCTCTGATGTGACAATTCCTGTGGTCCTTAGGCTAGTTCCAGGTGACTTGAAAATGATCCTGGGAAGTGTAGGGAGTGGGCTTGTGGAAAGTCAGCGATCTCAGAATTTATGTGCTATAGTACAAGTGATGGGAAGCTTTATTTCATACTGTAGGTATTTGAACTGATGCTAAATCATGATTCTAACCACTGCAAATATAAATTGTATACTGCACTATAACACATTGTTTTGCATCAGCCTCTCATAAGAGGCTCATAATTTCTCTTTGATTTTATTTTCGAGACACAAAGGCTTACAATTCAAGACTTATTTCTAACTTGTGCATAACTTTTCCTTTGTTTGACCTTAGAGGGACTACAAAGCACTGAGCAATCCCAAGGCATTCCTCTCAGGGCTGTAGTGAATTAAGTATGCTATCTTATGAAAGGAAAAGCATAATATACTGTTGATAGGCACAAAATGTTTCTCTGGGTGGCTGTCTCAGGGAATTGGTAAGGAGTGCAGGTTTGAATCTGGCCAACACTGTTAATAATAAAAAATGCTTGCCATCTGATATGTCCTATATGAAATGAACTGGTGATTCACTCCACTACCTAGTGCCTGACCCATTGAAGTCAGTGAGAATCTTCCCAGTAATGCCAGTGGCCTTTGGATCTGGCCCTAAGTAGATAAGGGTCCACATCAACTAAGACACCTGTTGGGACCTGCAACAGGGCAGTCTGACCTAGTGGTCAGAGCCGGCACAGAGTCAGGCTGCTGTCAGAAATCACACCAAAGATCAAAGCCAGGATCAGAGTCTGAAGCCACACCAGGGGTCAATTCAGAATCTGGATCCCCACCATTGGTCAGTGTTGGGTAGGTTGGCACCAATCCTTTATTACAAGGGATGTCCCTTATTTTGTTCATCTCTACAGCAAGATTGGGAGTTTCTGAGTGCAGCAAAAAGCAGCAGAAAAATAGCCCTGGCAAAATGTAGGAATCAGTAACTGGAATTGGGGAAGGAAGCAAGAACCAGGAACAAGATTTGGTTCTGTGGCCAAACTGAAAAATAATAACAAAAATAGCATTTCGGGGGTCCTGAGATGAAATATTTTTTGTGAACTAAAAAAGTCAAAAATGTTTTGTTTCAGGTCAAACAAAATGTTTCATTTGGTCCAAAATGAAATATTTTATCTGACCTGCAACAAAAAGTCAAAAAAGCTATTAGTTCTCATGGTTTGTTTTATTTTGGGGTTTTTTAACCTTTTTAAAAAAAAAACGCTATAGTGAAATGCTAAACTAAACATCATTTTGAATTAAATAAATCAAAACATTTTGTACAGAAAATGTTGACTCAAAATGATTAGATATTGTCTGAAATTTTGATTTTTCACTTGGAAGAGTGAATTTTGGCATATTCAACCTGAATCCAGGAACGTCTCAGTCAACCCAAATCTGCATTTTATCGGCAAAAAACACTTTTGTCTGAAAAATGTCACATAGCTTTCTTTCCCAGGTCAGGTGTGAGATGTGTTGCCAATTTGGTTTCAGAAAGTTTGCATTGCGGGTGAAATCCTGCCTGACTGTATGTCAATAACAATAAGTAAGTCAATAACAATTGACTTAAAAAAGGCCAGGGTTTCACAACCTGTGTCTATACTGCTCTGAGAGTCAATCAGGGACTTAAAGTATTAGCGTTGTTAATCTGCCAGCACTACGCTTAAAAAAGAAACATCGCTGTAACTTTTGTGCCTCTCTAAAGAGTAATTTAATGCACACAAAATAAGAGAGGAAAGAAACAAAATTATAAAGTGACTGGATGCTTAGCCCTTCACCTCTGCTTTCCTTTTTCATTAACAATATGAGAAATTCTTTTAATATATAGCAGCTTCATAGGAAACATGAGGAAGTGTATTACTGACACTAATAAGTTCCCTGTTGGAGTCTCTCTGTAATGTCCTCCTTTCTTAAAAGAGCCTTACATGGTTTCTTCTGGAAATGAATCGAAGGCTAAGGGCACAACAAGTCATGAGTCAATTTTATCTCTGTACTTTTTTCCTGGTGCATACAGTATAGGATTTTTACACATCCTATGCGGGAAAAAAGAATCCTCTTGGTTATAAACCAAACTATGTTTCAAACAAATGTGAACTGAGGAAATGCAACAGACTCTCTTGGGTGCAGCATGTTTGGAGGAAGGATGGCCCTGTGGTTAAGAGTGCTGATTTAAGCACCTGGGTTCAATTCCCTTGCTCTGCCACAAACTTTCTGTGTGGCATTAATCAAGTCACTTACTCTCTCTGCCTCAGTTCCCTATCTATGAAATTGGGAATAATAGCATTTCTCCTGAAGAGAAGTACATTACAGAATGTGAGATGCCCAGATATTGTGGCAATGGGGATCATAGGAGTACATGTGATAGCTATCTAGAGAAGTGATTTGCTTTTTCCACCCACAGCTTCTTACCTCAAGGTCCTGGTGCTGAAGCATGTTATGATATTGGGATCACAGCAAACACTGTGAATGGTTCAGGGACCTAGAGTGGTAGCAGAGGACCTGTTGATAGGGAATTATGAAGTTTTGTGGGGTTTATTGGTGCTGGTTGTGGGGACAGAGGCTGCTGAGGATGGGTGAGGGACAGAGTAGGGGCAGCTGGTGGTTCCCAGAGGGAATACTTGGTGGGGTTTACTATGATGAAGTTCAGTGGGAGATGGGGGCTGGGGCTAGGGGCTGGGGAAAGAGAGGCTGGTGGAGCGGCTGGGAGGAAGGAGTGAGAAAGTTAGTGCTGAGGGAAATGAGGAGGCAAATTTAGAAGAGAAGAGGAGAAGCAGGTCATCGGAGGGCTGCTTGAGGCCAGATGGATCTGTGAAAACGGAGGTAGAAGCTCTGAGGGAGCACTGCCAACTGAAGTGGCAAATTGTGCTGAAGGTTGGGATATAGGGAACGGTTTTATGGAGTCTCAGAGGGTTAAATCACACCAATTATTCATATGCCATCAAAAACCTTCCTGAGGGCTAGTATCGCTGTCAGCCGGGGCTGGATTTGAACTGGTGATACAGAGACAAAAGGCTGTTAATCATATTAGGAAGTTCCTGAGTCAATCAGTTTCCTGGTTGGGAATTAAATGTAATTATGTACTGTACGGCCTTGTTGGAATTTTAAAATCTAAATATTTCTGTCTCTATGGGGATCATTAAAATCTCCAGGCCCAGGTCACCATCTGGTTTAAGTCAGCATAGCTCTGTTGACCTCCATGAAGCTGTACTGATGTGCTCCAACTACGAATCCACTAACACCACCTTCTGTCACTGGCAATGTTTCAGTTCTTCGACAATTTATCTTGTGTCCTGTTGGAACTCTGAAGTTTTTACATAACGAAGCAATGAAGGAAAAATCAGTCATTTGTGAAGCAGGGGTTGTCTGCACTTTATTGTTTTCCTTCCTTATTCATATTGCTGCTGTAAAGCAAGTCGGATTTCCCTTGTTACAATGCTAGTGGTTCTACGACTAAACCGAAAGGACTAGGGAACAGCAGGTATCTTCGTTGAAACTCTCTGTCGAACAAACCTGTGACGGGGAGCTAATCTGCTTTTGATCACAGAAGCTTCCACACGATTATACAAAATCATGATCCAATTACAAAAGTAAAAACCAAGTCCACATTTACTCAGCACCCACAGCTCACTGTTGAATGCCTAAACAGCTAAAATTGGTGCATTTGGTTCAACTTTATGCTGGATAGTATTCAAATTTCTCCGGTAAAAAATGGCGATCCTGCTTATTTGAGCAGAATTCTTAAACGTTAGGAAGTGGGACCGTTTTCTGTAACATGGAGACTGGTTAAGGTTTTGATTCCAGTATGGAGTGATTCCTGCCTTACCTTTATCCCGCCAGGAAAGCTCCAGACTGCTCTGATCCTTCTTGTGTTGAAGTCAAGGGCAGTTTCTCCTACCTTTGGTGGCAACCAGTGGCAGTGACCTATTAAAGAGAGTTTGTCTTTGAAGATCAGAGATTATGGGTTGGAATTCTCCTCCTGAACATCATAGCAGTGTTTAATTTAAAACAGATAGAGTGTGTGACGCAGTATAGTTACTCTTAACCTTTTATAACCTACAAAAAGGACTTCTTAACTAGAGAGCTCAGATACAGATCCAAACTTCCCTCTAGCTTAGTAAGTATTCAGATCTAGGGTTCTGGCTCATTCTAGTACAAAGAGAGGGGACCAAGTTTAAAGTTTTGATCCAGATGTGCACTCCCCCACCCTTGAAGGCTGGTCCAAACCCAGGGTTTGATTGGACCTTGGACAATGTTATACAATGTGGAGTCTGGACCACCAAATTTGGAATTTTACCCCTACCTTCTATAGTCTTTTACACCTGTGCCAAATGCTAGCCACTTACATTGAGTGTCCAATGCTATTAAAGCACAAAGGTAGCATATGACACCAATTTACATAGGTGGGAGAGAACCAGTTCTGTCCAAGTCCTGGTTGCAACCAGGAGATGCAGAGATGCCAGAAAATAAGAAATAATCATTGCAAAAAGTTAACTAAACATTTTTAAACATTTAGCTCAAGACTGGGGTTATCTTTTCCAAGCTGGTTCATACCATTACTTATTCTTCTTGCTTACCTTAAAGCTTTTTATTTTGGTACATTCAACAATAGAAATTCCATCATGCAGATGACTCTTTATGCAATAGCGTTTAGAATCAAGTTTGGAAATGCAGACACATTCATATCCTCTATTTAGGCACTGACATCAGTCCTTAAGCGTTGAAATGTCCATTTTATATGCCTTTCTGGTCACCTGAGATATTGAGGCCAGATGGCCAACTGAGGCGCCAATGTTTGAAACGTAGGTCCTCTATGTGTATTTAATCTTCTATGTTTTGGCCATTTACCTGCAAGTCAGACCTAGGAATTAACACCATGTTTGTTACTCTGGTGCCCAGAACCCTTCAGATTTCATTTGACCTCTTTTCAACAAATTCCCGTTTACTGAATGAACTAGTATATTGTACTGCAGATGCAGGTGCATGTAATAATAAACATCTAGTTCATTGCCTTAAAGACCAAGGGCATGTTCTGCAAAAGGACAAAAAGAAATAAATCTAAACTTGCATCTGTAATTGTAACCTTGAGCAAAATGGAATTAGTATTAGTAACTTCTCAATATCCTCTGTTTTGCTTGATGTGTATTTGTCATGTGGGGTTGATAGTGATATAGATAATGAAGTAAAAATAAAACCTGATTATTTATATTGGAGCCAGAGAAGTTGCACCTTTGAAAGGAAGGTTGCAATTAATAGTGACAACTTGCTGAACTTATTTGAATATGTTGATATAATTATAATCATTCATCAAGATCTGGGGAAAAAAGGCCTGTCACTGTTTAGAAGACAGCAGTTTTGAGGGGGGTGACAAGATTAATCACTTCTACCCATTTAAGACACTTAACTGGTTGCAATTGTCAGACCGAAAATATTATCGTTATTTTTTCACTCAGGACAAATGATTAGGAATGCTCCAAAGCTAGTATAATTATATCTTGGATCTCTGAGACAACATATGTATACCCATGTTGCTTTATAAAGCTTCTTTGAAACTGTTAGAGAAAAATAGACAACTTTCATTTGCATAGAAATTCCATGACACAACTGTGCACCCAGTATTCAAAGTGAAATGTGCCTAGAGAACGAATGTCTTATCTCGAGAAATTTACTGGAATTGTCTTTCCTATTGTACAAGTAATAAAATCGTGTACATTACATTACTGAATATTACGAGTTTCTTCCCCTCACTGTTTTTTCTCCCCCCATGAGGTATTGGAAGGGAGTATTTTCCTTAAAACCTATACATATACCTTTCACTAAAGTTACTAAATTCACCCAGTTTCATCTGCCTGTCACCTTGCTCTCAGCTGGAAGTGCTTCTCAGATTGGGGAAGGGACTATAAAAAGAAAGGGAAGACACCCCAGGACATGCCTCTCTCTCTCTCTCTCCACCCAGTCACTCTTTGCACCTGAGAGGACAAAAGAAAACAGCTGTTGGATTCTGGGGGAGAGGTCCTGACCTGAAATTTTGGTCAGTAACATGTTGGAGCACCTGATAAGAACGTTTGCTTTGCAGCTAAGATAGTTTCTTATGCAGATACCAGGAAGTGTTTTATTTTTATTTTTTCTTGTAACCATTTCTGAGCTTTAGGTCTCATGACTTACCGGTATCTTCATTTAAAATCTATCTCTTTTTACTGTTTTATCTATTTCAGTGTGTTTAAGCTGAAAAGTCTGCATAACTATTTAAGATAATGAAATGGCACACTATTCCCTAGAGGAATAATGGGCTTAACATATTTGTACTGTGCAGGAGAGGACTGGGCAGTACAGGACATACATTCCTGGGGGAAGATCCAGGAGTAGGGGGATGGCGGGGTCACTATGCAGTAGAATCAAGGCTGGTGAGATCCAGGGTATAGCTGGCATGCTGCAGTTACACACACACTCTCTCAGGGTGTGGCTTGTTTATGGAAGATTGTTTGTGAGTGAACCAGGTGGGAGCTGCTACAACAAAATACTGTACAGCACCCAAGGTTGCAGGGCCCCCCACTAGTCTGGATTGTGCCCCGGTATGTCACACATATACACATACTGGCTAACAACAGGAACGTATCAGTTATGGCAAAACCATCATTGAGAATGTTCTCTCAGGGGCAGGCTGGTCAAAAGCAGAAAATGAGCCCCCAGAATAGCCACTTGGTTCGAACTCAGCTTGGCCGTGGAAGACATTCAAGTCCCTGCGCTTCTTAATTGAGAGCAGAGACTTGAACCTGGGTTTCCCACAGCTCTGGTGAGTGCCATCAACACAGGCCTATAGAGTTAGTTTGTCTCTGGCACCATCAATATTTAATTATTTATTGTAGAACAGTAACCAAAAGCTGCGATGTTGTAATAACTGGGCCTATCATATTTGCTTACTTAGGAACTAACTATGAAAAGTAGGTCAAGCTTTTTTTTTCAGTAATGAATGTTAAGTACAGGTGCAAGAGAACCAGACGGAATCTGAAGTACTCCAAACACAAAGGCCTACTCAACTTTGGCTCAAGGACTGTGTTGAGGTTGGACTTAATAAATAAGAAAACGTGAACAAAGATACCTATGCCAAGTTAGGTCTTATGGGAGAAGCTTTAGTTGGTGAATGAAATGATGAGGAGATTAACTATGCCACCCACTTCCCACCCCTTTCTGGGGGGGTCTTTAAAAGGAGACTTTGAAAAATTTTCATTGGCTTCCCCAAAATAGAAGGAGCAGACCAGACCCAAGGGTTTCCTTTCAGAAAGGAAGGCAATCAGGCCTTGCTCTTGTTTAAGGAATTTTTTTCTTCACCAATGAGTCATGAAAGTCATTAAATTTCATTAAGACATCCAGTCGTCAGCCCATCAGCAGGGATACCTGGTTGTCAGCACTGAGGAGGTTCCAGTCAGAGGCACATAAGATACTGTTCTGTCTCCCTTCACTTTTTGTGTTAGTTTCTGCCCAGCTATTCTTTTTATCCTAAGTCTCCTCTTGGCTTTTCTTCAGATCCTGAAATCAACTGCACTGTACTCATCAATACAGCAAGCTAAGATGGCCCATCCAGCCTTGCCCTGTCTGAGGAGAAAGGAACCAACCAGATGATGACCGGAATGTGAGCCAGTGTCCAGAACAACAAGGTTTGTGGTCAACCTGCCAGTCTAAAGCATCCATCTGTAATTGATCAGCTGCCGTGTGCTCCAAGCACATTGACAAAAGTTGTAGTTTCACCCCACTTTTTCTACCGTTTCTTCTCCACCTCACGTGTGTATGTGAAAACAGGACAGCCCTCATGTAATCAGGACTGAGAGAAAAATAACTCTTATTCCTCAAAGAAAGGTTGTTGGTAAAAGAAGAGACTTTGATATTTTGCATCCAAGAGAAGTGATTATACTAGGTTTTGATTTTTGTTTTACATAATGATTCAATTTTAGTTTTACTGGTTTTACTTGTTTTGATTTCTTGTTCTTTTTTGTGTTTTAATTAATTCACTTCCACTTTTACAGAGAGCATTGTGATCTTTAAATGAAAAGTGCTCTACAGGTTTTTAATGTATGGTTTTTGTTCTGTAATACTGAGTTAATGCATTAGTTTTTCACCACAGGACACTGGGGTTAAAACATAATAACTGGGTGCCAAATTTCAATTGGACATGAGTTTAGTTGCATCAGTTTTCAAGCTGATCCCATTTTGCACATGGATTTTTAGACAGGATTCAAAATTCAGCTTTAAATAGAAAACCTGTTGGACACGATAAGGTTTTGCTACTGTTACCTCATAATCACATCTGAGTCCTTCTGTTGTCACCATCCTCCCTGTCACACAGACTGTCAGATTTGAGCTCCCGCTGTCATTCCGATACCATATCAAGACGCTTGCCAAATCCCATCACTTCTTCCCTCCTCAAAACCCCACAAATCCATCCTTTCCTTTCCAGCCCTAATGCTGGAACTTTCATGCACATCTTAGTCACCTCTTACCCACACTGCTTCTACCACCACCTTTCTGAGCTCCAGCATCTCATCTCACAGCACTAAAAATGCTGCTGCTAAAATCATCATTCCTTCCCTCTGCTCTCACCATCCATCCATGAAGATGCTCAGATACTACAGCAACAAAGGCCATATAGATATGGGGACAAAGAGAGAGAATTTAGAAAGTGCCTGTCTCCTTAGCAGCTAAGCAGCATCTATGTCACTCCCCTCATCCTAACCCTTTACTAGCTTCCTTTCACCTTTTGCACATCCTCCTGACCTTAAAATCTCCGTACAACACTGATCCAGTCCGCATCTCCACTGTTGTATGCAGTGTTGTTGTAGCCAGTTCGGTCCCAGGATGTTAGAGAGACACATTGCATCTCCATTCTCATTTCTTCCTCTTCCTTTTCTCTCAATCTACCTATACTCCTTAGAGTCTGAATATCACTTTGGTCGTCTTCTCCCAGAGTCACCTTCATGCCTTTTGCTAGGCTGTTTTATGCTTGTGACTCCCACAGTTTTCTTGTGTACCAAACAACTTCCCTGTATTTATTCAAATCCCCCTTCCAATATAATTCTTCTACATATGTTTACTATTTCTTGTTGTTTATTTCTGGTAGCACCCAATATTTGCTAGTAAGCTGAACAGATAGCAAGTGTGAAAAATCAGGATGGGGAATTGGGGGGTAACAGGCACTTACAAGAGACAAAGCATTGAACATCAGGACTGACCCTTTAAAATTGGGACATCTGGTCACCCTGTGTGCAAGGTGCTTTCCAAACTCTTAAGGACTGTCCCTACTCTGAACAGCTTGTAATCTAAGACTTTAAATGATAATCCACTGATCAGAGGACGCATCGGGAAAAAAAGTCTGGACTGATCCAAGTTTCAACCTATATCCTAGAGTATATAGCACATGTATTGATCTGTATTGTCTGCATGAATTAGGTTCTAATACTGCTTTGTTAGGGACTCTCCGTTCCCATGCACACCAACTGTAAATTTCATGGGGCAGGGAAAAGGTCTGCCTTTGTGAATTATATGCAATTCTGAGAAAAATGACAGAGCTGAATAAGGACCAGATCCTGCCACCCTTACTCACATTGGTTTAACTAGGACTGCTTGAGGAATAAAGCACTGTGTTTTGAAAGACATCAGATTAGGGAATCATAAAAGTTTCTTCTGTGTTTACCAATCTTTGCAATGATCCCACCTTTTACAATGAATCTGCAGTTTTTAAATGGAATTATATATTGTTATTTCAAGCCTTTCAACCTTTTTGCGGAGAGGCTGCTTGTATACTAATACATATTTGGAGAACAGTGCTAAAATTATTTACAAATAATAATTTGATGTGAAGCATACCAAATATGTCCCTGGATTAGATGGTTTATTTGTTCATCATCCAGTGTATCTCCTCTGATATATTACAGTGTATTTTCAGAAGGCGTGATAGCATATGAGCAGTATGCCGAGTACATTATCTCCCTCTTGCAATACGCCTAATAATATTGAAGGAAGGCATGCCACAGTTTGCAGCATAACAAGAACAACTATATGTGTCTTGATTTAATCAGGGTATTTTGATTACAAACAAACTCTCTAATCTTTCCTGAGGTGTATGGAAAAAAATGAAAACTCGAATCATCGAGAGCAAATCTTTCCATTTTAGTAACCAAATTTCCTCCTTAGTATTCATGGATAGTTTCAAACCTCAATCAAATTGTCTGTTTTGCTTAGTCTTTGGTTAGAAAAATGCCTACAGGTATTACAAGGAAGCATTTGGCAAATGCAAGTAATATTTTCTTGAAAGTACTCATGACAAGGGTCATACCTATTTTAAAGAAATCCTTTAATACAGTTTTTTTGTTAAGTGTATGAGAGCTATGTACAGCTCCTTATTGGCTTCATAAATTCTTGAAAATATCCTATTGCTTCCATATTCAAACCAGTTATCTTCAGATTCAGTTTTGCATAGGAATTCGTTAGAGCACACACAAATGGAGTAATTAGTTCCCTTTCATTGATGTGTTGTTGGACCAGTGCATATATAGGTGTGTATGTGCTCACCAGCTCCTGAAGGGACTTTGGCATATGAGAGCTATGTGTCGGCTATGGATAATAACAGCTACATCACACAATGGAGCGTGTCTTTGCCTAATAAAAGGCAAAGTCCACACAAAGTTCCCTAATCCTTCTGAAACTGGCCATGCTTCTGTAACTGAACAAGCAGAAGATATTCCCTCCATGAGAAGATCAGTGATCAAACGACTTCAGCATGCCCTTCCCCCAGTTATGTTTACAATGAATCAATCAGGAATCACAGAAAACTCACATGGTATCCTGAGACTAACAAAATTAATCTTAGAGTTGTTTTAGATGAACCATTAATGCACATACCAGACATTAGCTCTCTGCGTGGACCATTGTTTGTGGTGGATGTACCCCACACTGGCCACAAAAGGGTTAACCACACACTATGAGCAGTGGAAGTCCCATCCCCCTCCAACTCCTGCTTGGTATAAAAGGGAGCAGCCCAGCTCATTCTATGCTGACCACCAAGAGGAAGGACTCATGGTGGAGGATCCAACCCAGGAGCTGCTACAGCCCTTGCCTGAGGCAGCTGGAGAACCAGGCAGGATCCTCGGTACATACCGACCCCTGGCCAATCAGAGTCTCAGGGGGCTACCCTGAGGAGCCCAGAGGTGCCGATGACGTGTAGACCATCACGTCAGGAGACAGGGTCGGAAGCAGCCCAGGGAGAGGAAACAACCCTGACCCCCGGGAGGGATCACTGTTGCGGTGGGAATCCCTGCTGACTCGGTGGTGTGCAGGCTCATCAACAGCCACTCCGGGCCCCTAGGCAGAGCGCTCAATGGCTTCCCTGGAAAAGGAGGGTTGAGGTTGATGACCATGGGTGGCGGGTGATGCTTCCCCTCTGGGAGGCTAGGTCCCCACCCCACTTCTTCTGCCTGTAGCATCACCCACACCTCACCCCTGCTCCACCCCATGCCCTGCTTCCTCCTCTTCTTGCCTCTGCATCCCTCCTTTGCCCCCACTTGGCCACCCTCCTCACTTCCACACACCCCTTTCCTCACTTGGCCTCTCTGCCCCCAGCCCTCCCCTTTGCTCCACCCCAGGCCTCTCCCCCTCTTCTGCTCACCCCTGTTTTGTGCCCCCCACCACTCGCTGCATCCCTTCTCCCCCCCCACACACTAGGCCCCTCTTCCTTCTTCCAGACCCCACCTTCCTTTGTGGCCATGAGCAGGGGGGATGAGGGACATGGTGGTGAGTGGGGCCTGGGTGGAGTGAGGGCGGGGCTGCAGGTGAAAGAGGTGGGATGGGGAGGCTATCTGCGGGAAGTTTCACCCGCTGCCCATGGATCTATCCCATCCACCCAGGCCCTTTTAAATCACCAGACCCCTGGGCAATTGACCCTTTTACCTCCCATTGACAGGCCTGATGGCGAGCAGCCTTGCCACTGCCAGGGCCCTGGGCTGGGACCTGAGGAGTAGGGAGGGCCTGAGTCCCCCTACCCCAGCGTCTCTCTCCCTCTGCCCCCGGTGGCATCCCCCTGTCTCTGGCCATTGGGCCACACAGCCTTGATCCCCAGAGCACCCAACTTGATTCTGGCTAGAGGGGAGGGGGTTGAGGTGGGAGCTTGACTTTCCGTCCTTCCTGATAAGATCTCTGTTGAAATTTCTGAGGAATGTGTTTTGGAAAAAGAGGCAATTTATTTATATCTGCCCTTTGGAGTATGTTTGTCCGGGCCCTCAAGATATGTGGACTCTGCAAAAACGCATCTGTCTAATGAATGGTTTGGGGAAACTTCTTGCTTAAACTCTGAATTTGTTTACTTAACAAAATTTTTATTGACATGTTGTTACACTAACCCAATAAATAAGGAAAGAAAGTCTAGGGTAGGGGACTTTTCATGGACTCTTTTAGGGCCCCCACTGACAACCAATGAACCAATCAGTACTATTTGAGAACCACACTAAACTTCAGTAATTACTGATTTTTTTCGTGTGTTTTACTAAGTGGTTGTGGACGTGTGTAAGCGCTAGACTAGAATAAAGTGCAGCTTTAAGTTAAATCACTCTTGTATTGTACTGTTTGTGCCAGTCATCTATTGGCTGGACAGTTTATTTCCTGCCACCATCTCACAAGACTAGTAGTTACCAAGAGCTTTGGGTTGAAAGAACCTTGGGTAACACCTCAATCTACTCCACCTTGAAATGGAAGTTTCAGAAATGCTCTATAAAAGTGCTAAAATTCATACATATGGAAGTTCTCTTCTAAAATGTTTTTAGATGGAAAAGTAGAACTCTACTGTTAAAAAAACCCCAACAGCTTTTCATAACAAAGATTTTGCCCAGCTGATTTTTGTTGTTGGATGTCACTCCAATGCGTATGTGACAGATAATGTAACTTTTTTATACATGTACTCAGAGCTTTGGATAGGTGCATTTAAAATAAAATCCATTTCAGGTGAGCAAGACAAGGAAGTCAGATGCTAATATTGCTGTAAATGTGCAGGGAAACTCTAAAAGAAATAGAACCCACTGACTCAAAAACCAAAGGCAAATAAGAAAAACCTAAAATATGTTATTATTTTAATTATTATTATTATTTTAAAATGTTAAGATTTTTAAGTCTCTCTTATGATTTTTTGGGTGGGTTGGGGTGGCAAATGGCTCATGATTTTTGAATGCTTGGAGTTGGGAACATACCCTGAGTTCTTCATGGCTCGGCTGGAAAGCACTAAAAGACTTAATGTCTTTCCTACTACCCCCAGAAGTTGTGCTGTGACTATCTGGGATACCACAAGTATTAGACATCAGTTGAGACTACACGTCTTTGTGCTCCATAGCCAGTATTGCCAAGTGGAGTCAGGTGGTGAGTTTGGCTGGGGCTGGAGTTTCTCTTGCAACATGAGATGCTCTGGTGCTCTGGTAAACTTCAGCTCTACTTGGGGACAAGAGAGGGAATGGTGAGGAAACTGAGGCAGGGATAACCTGGGATAACAGGGATTTGACTCGATGACCCAGAAGGCCCCTTCCAGTCCTGTGGTCCTATGATTATGTTGTCATGTGTATGGTCCTTATCCTTCATATACCTATTTAAATTTACTCATGTGTGTAGGTGTGTCAAAGTCAGTAGAGTGATTCATGTGTGAAATTACGCAGTGTATCAGTGTTGGCAGGATTATGGCCTTTGATGGGAAACATACTGCTATAGAATTTACCAACATGTAATTGCATTAACTTCGTTCAAACCAGCATATCACAAAGATGTACAATCCAACATGATCCAAAAATCAAATGTCTGCTTCGAAGAAATATCTTTTAGTTCAAAATATTTCCCCAATGCAAATTTAAATTCTAAACAGACAACTGCAAATAAAAAGAGGAAAAATTAAGACTATCTGAATTTTTTTCAACCAATTTTCTGTGTTGAAAGCTTTTCTCCAATTAATCATTTATGAGCTCATGGGTGTTTTAAAGCAGGTATTTAAACTTTTTAGAAGTTTGATCTCTAAAAAGTTCCAGTTTTATTCATTTAGTTTAATTCAGACAAAATTAGGCCCCAATCCTGCAAAGATTATGAATGCACTTAATTTCACACACTGCGAATAGTCTCTTTGACTTTAACGGGACTACTCAGGGAACATAAAGTTAAACTTATGTATAAGTCTTGTTCAGGAGTAGTATCTTAAACCTCAGTGGCTGCTGTCTTGCTGTTATGGTCTGGAGGCATGGATGGTAATCATGAGTCTTCTAATAACATTCCTGGTGTTGCATAATAGGCTGTCCTTGCTCTCTTTGATCCTGAGAGGAATCTCTGATTTTCATGGCCTGATTGTCATATGGCAAGCTATTGCATTCATCAGAAGGACATCACAGGAAGGAGGTTGCTAAACTGTGGCTGGTGGCCCATTCATTTGGGGAGCAAGGCCACTTTGGTCTTCCAACATTCGTTGTCAGATTCTCCTGTGGTTCCCAGTTCCTTTCCTGCAGTCAGCAATGGAGAGCTGTACCATACGTGCTTATAGCATGATAGGGAAGTACAGGCAACTAATAGACATAAGTGGCTGACTAAAAAATAACAGATCCATGGCCAAGGAAAAGCTAAATATGGTCTGTGAGCTAGGCCAATATTTTCTCTGGTTCTAAAAAAAATGTTTGTTTTTATTAAGCTGTGAAAGGAAAATCAAGAATTTGATACATTCCCAAAGGAGAACTTTGTTGATTTTACATGTTTTGAAAGAACTCAGAAAATTCATCCTGGGTCATCCTTTCAATAGGCCCCTTTAAGTGGTTCTTTGTCTCATGACTGCATGTTTGTGAGATGAGGAGTACGAGTGACACCTCTTCTGATCTCAATCAACTACAAAGCTTGCAAGTGCACTCATGATTTTGGGAGTCCTACCTCATGGATTTGGGATTTGTTTGTTTGTTTGAATGCTGAGGGTTTGCAATATGGTAGTTGCAATGGAAAATTTCCAGTCAGTCCTAGTTTTTAACCAGCAGGTGTCTGAATTTTGAAAACTTACCAGAACTACTTGACGTTTCGTATTGTTGGGTCAAGCCAAGGAATTCACAAATATGAGCCATTGCTTTTACCTTACCCCGCTAATAGGAGTATATAGGAAATATGTCAAGTGTATTGATTCTTCTGCATTCTGATTAATAGACATAGGAAGTGGGCCAAGTATTGTAACTGGTTTTAGCCACGTTGTATAACATGTCCTATGGGTTGTTTTCTTTTTTAAAAATACTTTTATGACTGAGTGTTTCTCCCACTAGGCAGCAATCCATCTCAGGCATTAGTTCATTCCTCATGTTGTTGTGAGAAAGCGGATATAGTACTGTAACTAGTCAAAGCGCTTTGCCAACATTAGCTGACTAGCCCACACATCAGCCCGGAGACAGCCGTAATTATACTAGCCAGAGCTGAACTACAGGAAATGAGGCAGAGAAGGGAATGGCTCAAGAGCACAAATGTAGTCATTATCGGGGTGAGGGTTAGCTCAGATTCCTGGTGTCCAGGCCTGAGTACAGGTCACTTTTTTCTAAGACAGCACTTCTCCATGGGCCGGTCATGAGGAGGGAGTCCTGTGGGTCATACCTACCCACTCCGAGCTCCTAAAAGCCACAGTCGTTAGGACCCAGAAAGAGCGTAAGCAGGCGATGGAAAGAACAGCTGGCCCTCTGGCTTGTCTGGTGTGGTGAGGTCTGCCCACCCTTTCCCCTCACCCCTTTCCAGAGCAGGTAGTAATCAGCCTCTTCCTCTCCGTTCCCTGAATAGCGCTCAGCTGTGGAGCTAAGACTTCAAGGGATCACAGAGCCAGCTTCACAACCCTCTGGAGCAGCCTTTCCCAACCACCAGAACTCAGCTGTGCATAGGGAATGTCACCACTGACCTCTACTCAGGAGTACCAAGCCCCCATCTCTGTAAAGTCACAGATTTTAAGGTCAGAAGCTGTCCTCTTCTCCCCTCTCAAGAGCATCAGGCGTCCATAATACAAACTTGCCCAAAAAACTGGCTGAAAAATCATCCGGGGATCAAAATACCACAGCTCCTCAAACCCAGCAAGGATGGTGGGATATGATGGGGGAAGGGATCGTTCATTTTGTGGATTGTAGACCAAAGAAGGTCGACAACCGCTGCTCCAAGAGAGGAAGATTTCACACAATTGCCTTGAGTCACACACCCACTTCACAGGATGTACGGATACAGGGCTGCACGCCACTCTTCTCTGTGGATATCTGGAGAACACCTGTCTTCCACAGTCACACAAATGACAAATACCCAGAAAAGTTCTCTATCAGAGCCTGACCAATTGTATGGACATTGGGATTCCAGTGGTGCACCATGGGTTTCCGGTGTCCGGGGACCAATATTTTCTTTTGAACCCTTGTTGGTGACAGTGGCTTTAGCGCTCCGGGGGAGATCTGTGAGCCCATTTTCTGCTCTCCCCCACCCACTGTGGGAGTGGTAGGGTAGCTGGGCATGTGGGTGACAGGGGCAGATGCCCCCAGGCCAGACAGCGGCTGGGGAGGAACGTAATGGGCTCTGGTCCCCGAGGATTCTTGCTCCTCACCCCAGCAGGATCCATCCTCTGAAGGCCCACCCAGTCGTCGTCCCCCAGCCAGTGCCCAGGGGCATGGACCGCCTCAGTAAATCACTGGGGATTCCTGTCTTCTGCTGGAGACATATATCAACATTCAGCCACATTAATGTGTTTTGGATTTGAAGCAGCAGAGATTTGCAATCTATCCCCCCACAACTAGGTCGAGCTATTGGGATTTTGAGATGTACAACTAGCTGTTAATGTTCACCACCACCTTACCATCTGAGTGCTTCATGCTTAGCGCATGCTTGTTTACAACAGCCTTTGGAGAGATTAGCTCCATTTAGTGCACGAGGCATAGACAGACTAAGTAACTCGCTAAGGTCAGAGAGGAAATTTGGGACAGACTAGGGGAATTGAACCTGCTTCTTCTGGGTCTTGGTCAAGCAAGCATTCCAAGTGCTGGGCCAGCCTTTCTTACTTTTAATAGAACTGCTTCAAATCCAGCCCACATTAGCAGTCACTGATGGCTGTTACCATCTGAGGGCTGTGAGGTGCTCTATGTGAAATGAGTTGAAGGTCTCTGTTAAAATACTAGTGACCTGGTTCATATCATAGAAGACCCTGCTCTCCAACTAGGCCCCTATTGTGGCACTCTTAGCAGAAAAATTAAGTGCATGAGTAGACATGCATGAATTAAATGAGCATGGAAACTGATCCCTCTTCTCAGCCCTAGAGTTAGTGAAGGTTCCTCCAGGTAAGAGCTCAGGTAATTATCATTCTGTAAATAGGTGATGAATTTACATGCTCAGTGGATTTCCCCAATAGCACATTGGTGGTATCGTCCAGCTCGTAAAAAAATATTATAAACTCGGGAATGGGCAGATTGTTATGTAAAAAAATCCTCAACTTATTTCTTAAAATCAGCAAGGAATCCTTCAGATAATCTGGGACAACTTCATTCCTCTCTGTATGTGACTCAGAACAGGTTACCCATGCTTAAATTCTTCTGGGACTCTCACACCCACAGATTAGCCAGCAGTTGTCTTCAATTCATTTGAGATTTGGGGTTCTCCAGAGTTGGTGGAAGTGTGTCTGATTTGGGGGAAACCCTGACACGCTCAGGATTTCAACAAAGCAGCATCCATATCCCAGGAGAATGTGCTGGACGTCAGGACTCAAATGGAATATCACAGAAAGTAGGGGACCTATTGGGAATTAAAAGAAAACCAGGATGATGTTAGGAGCCAGGTAGAAAGACCTGGTTTGACTGTGTGAGGAACAGAGAGGAATGAGAAATGAGAAAGTGGGGAAGAGGAGCTTATGGGTGAATCTGACCCTATAAGATTAACGTAAGAGAGAGACCCTTTATAGCTGTGATAAAACATGACATTTCCTCTACTTCAAATGACAGGAGGCAATCTGACAACTTGACATGTGAACTCTCAGGGCAGCTATTGGAAACCCATCTTCTGGCACTTTTAAGTACTCTTGCAGTAAAAGAAGAAAGGAAAAAAGAAATAAAAGCTTTTTCCTTGCTGTTGAGAATCAAGTGCTGTCAAAATGAAACTGAAGGAGGCAGGCTGGCATGCAGAGAAAAATAAGTAGTGGATAGACGTGGTTACTGCCTGAACTGAGGACGTGCAGGGAGTCATGACAGAAAATAAAAGGCAGGTATATTTTTTCCCACACAACATGTAATTAGATTGTGGAATTCATTGCCACAGAAAGCTGCTGAGACCAAGAAATTAGCAAGATTCAAAAAAGGGATTTATATGCATATCAAGAATACCCAGAATTATAACTCATGTCAAAACTGAGAACAGGAGCAGCAAACGAGTTATATGACAGAGTTCTTTGGGAGAAGAATCATAGAATATTAGAATTGGAAGGGACCTCAGGAGGTATCTAGTCCAACCCCCTGCTCAAAGCAGGACTAACCTCAGCTAAATCATCCCAGCCAGGGCTTTGTCAAGCTGCAGTTTAAAAACGTCTAACGATGGAGAATCCACCATCTCCCTAGGTAACCCATTCCAGTGCTTCACCTTCCTCTTAGTGAAAAACTTTTTCCTAATATCCAATCTAGACCTCCCCCAATTAAACTTGAGACCGTTGCTCCTTGTTCTGTCATCTGCTACCATTGAGAACAGCCTAGCTCCATCCTCTCTGGAACCCCCTTTCAGGTAGTTAAAGGCTGAGGGGAGACTTGATAGCATTCTTCCCTTTTGCAGACTAAACAAGCCTAGTTACGTCAATCTCTCCTCATAAGTCTTGTGCTCCAGCCCCCTAATCATTTTTGTTGCCCTCCGCTGGACTCTCTCCAACTTCTCCACATCCTTTCTGTAGTGGGGGGCCCAAAACTGGACACAGTACTCCAAATGCGGCCTCACTAATGCTGAATACAGGGGAATAATCACTTCTCGCGATCTGCTGGCAATGATCCTACTAATGCAGCCCAATAGGACGTTAGCCTGCTTGGCAACCAGGGCACATTCATATCTAGCTTCTTATCCACTGTAACCCCCAGGTCCTCTTCTGCAGAACTGCTGCCTAGCCAGTTGGTTCCCAGTCTGTAGCTGTGCATGGGATTCTTCCATTGTAAGTGCAGGACTCTGCACTTGTCCTTGTTGAACCACATCACATTTCTTTTGGCCCAGTCCTCCAATTTGTCTAGTATCCTATCCCTGTCCTACAGTGTCTCTACCACTCCTGCCAGCTTAGTGTCATCTGCAAACTTGCTGAGGGTGCAATCTACCCCATCCTCCAGATCATCAATGAAGATGTTGAACAAAACTGGCCCCAGAACCTCTGCTTGTTAGCAGCTTCCTGCTAGACATGGAGCCATTGATCACTATCCATTGAGCCCAATGCTCTAGCCAGCTCTCTATCCATTTTATAGTCCATTCATCCAACCCATGCGTCTTTAACTTGCTGATAAGAATACTGTGAGAGACTGTATCCAAAGCTATGCTAAAGTCAAGGTACATCACGTCCACTGCTTTCCCCACATCCACAAAGCCAGCCACCTCTTCATAGAAGGCAACCAGGTTGGTCAGGCATGACATGCCCTTGGTGAATCCATGTTGATTGTTTCTGATCACCTTCCTCTCCTCTAAGTGCTTTGAAATGGCAAGCGCTGATGTGACTCTTGGGGTGAGTTTGCTGTCAGTTTGTTTATTTTTGTGTGCTTGCTTGCTTGCTGTGTGCCCACTTGATTTAAGTTTGTAGTGTGGTCTGTCCAGATAATGTCATGGTATCCTCTCACACTAAGGAGACCCCTCCAGAGGAGGGAACTCCAGTTATTAGGAAGAGACTGGCCATAGCTATGGAGGATTTGATTGTTAGAAATATAGATAGTTGGGTTTGTGATGACCCGGAGAAATGCATGGTGAACTGCCTGCCAGTGCAGAGGTTGTGGACCTCTTGAGACATTTAGACAGACTTACATGCAGGGCTGGGGAGGAGCTGATGGTCGTGGTACATCTGGGTATCATTGACATAGGGAAAGGTAGGAAAGAGGCCCAAGAGGCCAAATTTAGGCTGCTAGGTAAGAGATTGAAGTCCAGGACCTCGATGGTAATATTCTCTGAAATGCTTCCGATTTCACACACAGGTGCAATTAAACAGGCAGAACTGCAGGGTCTCAATGTGTGGATGAGACGATGGCCTAGGGAGGAGGGATTTAGGTTTATTAGGAAGTGGGGAAACTTTTAGGAAAGGAGGAGCTTATATAAGACAGATAAGAACCAATTAACCAAAACAGAACCAGATCGTAGGCATGAAGAGTAAGAGCTGAGGGAAGCCGACAGGCGTGCAGGAGCACACAGCTGAGACAGATACATTCCTTAGGGGAAGATTTATTAAAAGGAATGTTCTAAATTCTAGTAAAGAGGAGAGGATATAAGTTGATAAAGTAAAGGTAGAAAATGAAGGGAAACAATCAAACAAAAGAGTCTCATTCAGTTACATTAATAACTGCTTCCTGGAGCATTTAGTCCGGGATCACACATGGGAAGATGCATTTCTTGAATAGTCCTAAATGATGCACATGATCTGGTCCAAGAGGTGCATATAGTTGAACAACTCGGTAATAGTGACCATAATGTAATTATATTTAACCTCCTGGTAGGAGGGAAAAAAGCCAACAAAACCCACTACAGTAACATTTAACTTCAAAAAGGGGAACTACACAAAAAATGAGGAGAGCGGGTAGGCAGAAATTAAAAGGTACCATCACAAGAGTGAAATGCCTGCAAGCTGCACAGAAACTTTTTAGGAACACCATAAAACAGGCTCAAACTATATGAAGACTGCAAATAAAAAGAAATAGCAAGAGGGCCAATAAAATGCCACCCTAACTAAACAATAGAATAAAAGAGGCTGTGAGAGACAAACAGACATACTTTAAAAATTGGAAGGCAAATCCTACTAAGGAAAATAGTAATGAATATGAATATTATTAGGCAGGCCAAAACAAATTTGAAGAGCAAATCGCAACAGACACAAAAACTAATAGCAAAAAAAATGTGAAACAGGAAGCCTGCTAAATAATCAGTGGGCCCACTGGATGATTAACATACTAAAGAAGCACTTTAAGAAAACAAGGTAGTTGTGGAGAAGCTAAATGAATTATTTGCATCAGTCTTCACTGCAAAGGATGTGAGGGAGACTTCCACACCTGAGCCATTCTTTTTAGTGACAAAAGTGAGGAACTGTCCGGGTTGCCAACCTTGCATTTTAGTTTTTACTGACATGAAGATCTGAATTTGATTTTTTTTTTTACTGACACAGCAAACTTTTTACTGACATCACTAAAAATACCATAAACAACTGTGTACTCATTCATGATATTCTGTACACGGGAATTTGAAATTACACAATTGTTTTAGCTGAAGTTAATTGATCAATCAGGTTCTTTGGGCATGTGCACAAGTAGAAAACAGGAAATTGATCAAGTCATGATCAGTGCAATGTTACGATACAAGAAGTGATTCTGAACGATGACAATCAATGTCAAAATACAATGTTTTATTTCTACCCAATTTTATGGACATTTTAATTTATTTACAGATTTATTGACAGTGTTAAAATTGTACAATTTTTTACTGACTATCTATAAATGTATGGATGGTTGGCAACCCTTCCCAGACTGGGGAGTTAATAGAGGAGGTTTTGGAACAAATTCAACTGTAATAAGTCACCAGGACCAGATGGTATTGACCCAAGACTTCTACAAGTTCATATTTCACTTCCTTCAGAACTACTAACTGTGGTATGTAATCTATCACTTAAATTAAACTCTGTTCCAGATGAGTGGCGCATAGCAAATGTAACACTGAATTTAAAAAAAAAAAAACTCCAGAGATAATCCTCACAATTACAGGCTAGTAAAGCTAACTTCAGTACCAGGCAAATTGGCTGAAACTATAGTAAAGAACAGAGTTATCAGACACATAGATAAACACAATATGTTGGGAAAGAATCAACACAGCTTTTGCAAAGGAAAATCATGCCTCACCAATCTACTAGAGTTAGAATTCTTTGAGTGTCAATAAGCAGGTGGGCAAGGGTAATCCAGTTGATATGGCGTACTTGAGTTTTCAGAAAGCCTTTGACAAGGCTCCTAACCAAAGGCTTGTAAGCAAGGTTAGGAATCATGGGATAAAAGGGAAGGTCCTCTCATAGATCAGTAACTGATTAAAAGATAGGAAACCAAAGGCTAGGAATAAACTGTCAGTTTTCACAGGGGAGAGACATAAATAACAGGCTCCCCCAAGGATCTGTACTGGGACCAGTGATGTTCTATATATTCATAAATGATCTGGAAAAAGGGGTAAACAATGAGGTGGCAAATTTGCAGATGATACAAAATTATTCAAGGTAGTTAAGTCCAAAGCTGACTGCAAAGAGTTACAAAGTCACTAAATTGGGTGACTGGTCAACAAAATGGCAGATGAAATTCAATGTGGATATATGCAAAGTAACGCATATTGGGCTTATAGGCTGCTATTCTCCACTTTGTGAAAGCTGTCAGGTGGCCCTGTGGACACAGCAGAGGTGGGTTCCCCACACCCAGATCCACATAACTGGAGTTTAAATAAATTCAGTTTTGCCTGAATAAAGACTGAAGCATTTGGGCCTCTATATACAAAAAAAAAAAAAAAAAGCCCCTAGTGACTGGTTTGTTTCCCTAACTTGCAGCTTCCTCTTACATGAGTCATGAAAAAAGTTTCACCAGCAGCTAATTGATTTCAGCTATCAAATGGGAAATGCAGATTTGTATCAGGGTCTTGAGCAATGAATTAAGTGCCAGCATTTTAGCTTTCCCTAATTCCATTTCTAAACAAACATAATCCATTTTATTAACGTTGCATCCAAAATCTGAAAACCATTAGCCTTAATTACAAAATGAGCAAATCAATTCCCAGCCAATAAATGCCAGAGCTGAATGAGAGGTATGTTCTGACAAGAACCCCAGGGAAGGGGAGCGCTTATTGTAAATGTTAATGACAGAGAGATCTGGGGGTGGATTGCGTGAGTTAACCATTCCCTGGCATCATTAACAGCTGGAAAGGAATGGCTAAGGACCATGATATTAATGGACCCAGCTGAGCCTTGAGTCATCGCAATATTCTCAAGCTGAATCTTCACAGTCAGAGTGGCAAGAAGCAGCTATAGGCACAGACTGGAATGGAGGCTCCTCAGCTCACTTCCCTCAAAGAGAAACGAATTATCGCAGATCAAGGGCCGGATTCTCATTTGCACTAAGGCCACTTACCCACATTCTGGCACTACAAGGGATTTTAATTACGATGCACATTTCCAAGCACTGGAAGGGCGCTTTATGCTGCCAGAACGATATAAAGCCGTAGGCCATGTCTATACTACAGTGGCTATAGTGCTGTAACATAGACACTTTCTGCTTCAGTGGAAGGGGTTTTCCCATCAATGCAGTTAATCCACCTCTCCAAGAAGCAGTAGCTAGGTTGACAGTAAAATTCTTCCATTAATCTAGCTTCATCTACACCAGGGATTAGGTTGACCTACTTATGGCGCACAGGGTGCAACATTTTCACAACCCTGAGCAACATACTAGGTCGATCTAACACTGAGTGTAGACCAAGCCTTCATGTAATGGAGAATCAGGCCCCAAGTTTGCAGTAACTTCCTCCTCTGTGCTGAATGAACCTTTGTCCTACCTTGGCTCAGCAATGATGGGAGGATCACCTATTAGCACCTATCAGCACAGCTCCTTCAGGAATGGGAGGAGACTGTAGGCATCAGAGAGGGGTCACCAACTGGCAGGTGCCTCGACACTTGTCTGTAATGGTTATCTCAAGGCCCGAGCCAATCAAAGGGGACAAATAGGATTGTCGTGTTGAATTATGGTGATTAAGGGAGAGTGAGGATTAAAGTTCTACCTTCAATTAGGGAATGGCCCATCTGGGGAAGCCTTGGCCCCTAAAGGACACAGGTTAAGAAGACAAATTCCTGGATAAATTCCTGATTCATTACTGCCTTACACCAGTTTTATTCAATTTTTATGCATACTCCAGTTTAATCCCAGAGTTGAATCTAGTGGAGTTAAACCGGAGTGGGGTGGGTCTAAATACACTGGTTCTAAAACCAAAATGCCACAGCAAGAACTAAGAACATGTTTAGCATTGTGAGCCATACCAGTAAAGGGTGGAGAAAAATCAGTGGTGCTAAATGGAGGTACAGTGGCACGGATAAGAAATCAGGGGAATGGGCAGAAGACTGAATAATAATAGAACACAATGAGAAAATGCAACTCAATTTGTTTGAAGGAACCTCAGAATCATTGAATAAAATATGGAGCCACTCCTGTTTGACTCTCTACCTTCAAGGACGCTGAAGAGTCATATTTACCCACATCCAACTTCCAGGTGTTGGACAGGGAGCTGGGGTGACTGAACTGGTGGCCTTCTCTGAGATTCGTGATTGGGTCTGGGAGCATTCGTACAAGCTAGCTGGGCGTGTGGCTTCACGTGCTGTTAGGCTGAGTGATAACAGCACCTGGAGAGGTTTGCTGTTTGTCATTGTGAGGGACAGCCCAGGTGGGAGAGTTAAGGAGGTGCAGCAGTATCCCAGTCCCGCGGGACCCATCACAGTCAGCCTTACGTTGACCTTTTCAATAAGGGCTGAGTTTCACCCGTAGGCCCTTATGCCGCTGCAGACTCTTGTGCGTGGGATTCCCCACATGCAAGTGTTTGTAGGATCGGGGCCTTTGTGACTAAGAGTCATGAGCTGCACATAGGATGCTGAGTCAAAGAGCTCAACCGCTCTATCTAGAACAGAACTATCGATGACTATGAGGTTGCTAAGGACGGAAGCACTCAGATGGCATGGTGAGTATGTTATAAATGCCCAGAGGGATACAATTATATAGATGGGAGACAGAGAATGAATTGCTTTCTCACGCCTAGACCTGGGGTGAAATCCAGGCCCCACTGAAATCCATTGGACTTTTGCCACTGACTACACTGGGGTCAATATTTCGCTGGTTCCACCAGCTCGGGTTTGAGGGGTACTGACGAGCCTCTTCCATTGCTTTCCATGACACTGTGCCTCGTTTGGGCTGAGCCCTTATCATGTTCAGCCCAGCCCCTTTCATGAGCATTACAGTCACATTTTGAAAAGAATAAGTTCATTAAAAACAAACAAACCACTCTCTGCATATGGAATTGAACAAATCATTCTGCAACCGACTCTCTGTGTTTTATGCCTCTTTTGATATATCGCTTATTATTTATATTACAGGAACATTTAAGGTGCCACTCAAAGATCAGGTATTAGTCAAGAATCAGTGTGCAAGGTGATGTGCAAACCTGTTGCAAAAAAAAATCCCTAGAGTGCTAAGATTCTAGGATCATGACGACGGGTGGAAGCAACAGAATTATTAGAGAGGGACGGGTCAGTGGGCAAGGAAGTAATTATACGTGTAGTCTGTCTTAGCTATACTTAATATCCTTTACATTGTAATTAAACTGGACAGACTGTGTCTTGGGTACGTTAAGGACAAGAGAGCCATCAGGTTACAGGCATTTGCAATACTAAATACAGGCACTGCATCTATTAAACCATTAGTGAAAAGCAGAAACCGATGTTGTTAAACTGATTTAATCAACAGGGGGCCTCCTGCCTGAAGGTGAGTGGCGCCGGCACCTGAACAATTGCAGCTTTGATTTGTAATGACAAATTCATCTGTCTCTGAAATTAGTAGCCTGCTGTTGGTAAATAAACCCATTCAGCAGCTGCAAATGCCAGAGTGTTTTACTCATTATTTTATGGCTAAGATTCTACCTGAGATTTCCTGCTTGTACCCCTGAGATGACCTTTCAGCACAGGGCACGGTGATCCCAGGGCGTTAACTTAATTAACTTAAAATAAAAAGAGGGGACTCGCCGGGCCTAATTCAAAGGTCACTGAAGTAAAAAGACCCTCATTGACATCCATGAGCATTGCATCAGCCACATTGTCAGGAGGTGAGAGACAGTGGTGGGGTGGTTAGAGAGTAGTTACTGTCCACCTTTATTTAACTTCTTTATGCTTCTTCATGTGTTCAGCCGTCTCTCTGTAAGTCTGCAGATAGAATGAAATTTACCCCGTTTTAAGGCCTTAAGTGTAATTCAGGTGGGACATAGGGCCAGATTTTTAAAGGTATTTAGGAACGTGAAGATGCAGATAGGCACCTAAGACTAGATCCACAAAGGACTCTAACCCCTAACGGCTACTTTAGGCACCTACCTCCAAAATTTCAAACCTGAAAAGCCCTACTTGGCTGTCAGCTGTCACCTAACCCTGTAGGTGCCTACATCCCCTAGGCACCTGGTAAAGTCACTCCACTGATAAAGTCCTAAATTTGTGCCAGTGGGCATGTGGAAAATCTTGCCTAAATCCTCACACCTGGTGCCTCCTCCTGCCTAAGCCCCAGTGGGATTCTCAAACTTGCCTATGTTGCCCATGGGACCTGATCTAATAGGTGTTCATAGAGGCCGCTGATAAGCAGGCCTACTGGATCAGGCCCCAAACAAAAGTCAGATGCTAGAGGCAGTGGCATGCCTTATAGCCCACTGGTTAGTCCTCTCAGCTGGGATGTGAGAGAGGCATGTTCCAATCCCTAATCATAGAAGATTAGGTTTCGAAGGGACCTCAGGAGATCATCGAGTCTAACCCCCTGTTCAAAGAAGGACCAACCCCCACTAATTATCCCTGTCAGGGATTTGTCAAGCCAGGCCTTAAAGATCTCTAAGGATGGAGATTCCACCACCTCTCTAGGTAACACATTCCAGTGCTTCACCACCCTCCTAGTGAAAAAGTGTTTCCTAGTATCCAACTTAGACCTCCCACACTGCAACTTGAGACCATTGCTCCTTGTCCTGTCATCTGCCACCAGTGAGAACAACCTAGCTGCATCTTCTTTGAAACCCACATTTAGGTAGTTGAAGGCTGTTATCAAATCCTCCCTCACTCTTCTCTTCCGCAGACTAAACAAGCCTAATTCCCTCAGCCTTTCCTCATAAATCATGTTCTCCAGCCACCTAATCATTTTTGTTGCCCTCTGCTGGACTCTCTCCAATTTCTCCACCTCCTTTCTCTAGTGGGGGGCCTAAAACTGGACACAGTACTCCAAATGTGGCCTCACCAGTGCCAAACAGAGGGGAATAATCACTTCCTTTGATCTGCTGTCAATGCTCCTACTAGTGCAGCTCTATGTTATTACCCTTATTCTGTCTAATTCAGCATGGGGATGTGAATGTAGGTTTCCCAGCTGGAAGCCCTAACTACTGGGCTATAGAGCACTCTGTTTCGGGAGCCTTTGAAGTTGTTCCAGCCTTCCTATAACTAATTAAATACCCACCGAGACGGAGGTTGACTCTATGTCCCAGTGGCTAGGCTGGAGGGAGAATCATTCAAGTCTCTTCTCCAATGAAGGTTTATGTATTTTAAATAAAGTGGAACAGCCTCACCAGGATAAAGAGAAAACCTCCTCCCAGCATACCTCACAACCCTGGTGGGGACATCCTACTCCCCTAGGAGGTGTGGCACCAAGTCCCTGCTCTGCATCAGGCAGGGTGAGGATTTGAGCCTGGGTGAGGGCTCTAACCAGTGGAATGTAGAGCATACGGTGCAAGGCCACCACCACGGCTTTGTCCTACAGCTCTTGCTCCAGGAGAAGGTTCACTGTTGTGAATCCCAGCTGGATCCAGGCTCCTTGCTTCAGCTCAGACTTTGGTGCTTAATTCCCTTTGAGAGGTAGGTCAGAAGCCCCACTCCCTCCTTGGCGTTTCCTACTAACTTCCTGCTCATCATGCTGGCTTCTGTGAATCCCATTCTGAGGCACCTGGCTCTCCTCATGCATCGTGTCTGGAGCCTGGGGACTGAACTTGAGATTGTGGACTCCCCTAGGAGGCAGGGGTGTCTGAAGTGATGCACCACCATGCCGAGTCTAAATCTCCTTTGTGAATGTAGCCCAGAGTAGAACTGTCAAAGAATCCGAGGGAAGGACTCCACTACAGATTTGCATCAGCACAGCTACACCGACGCAGCTGCTCCACTGTAGCACTTCTGGTGTAGACGTTCTCAGCCAACAGGAGAGAGCTCTCCCATTAGCTTAATATCTCCAACTCCGCCGGAGACGGTAGTTATGGCAACGGGAGACGCTTTCCTGCCAACATAGTTCAATTTACACCAGCGGTTAGGTCAGTACAACTGCGCCACTCAGGAGTGTGGATTATTCACATCCCTGAGCGATGTAATTATACTGAAGTAATTCTGTGGTGTAGACCAGGCACCTAACTTCCATTGACTTCAAGCTTTAGAAACTCCCACTAGACACTTATCTGCATTTTTAGGCTGCTAAATACCTTTAAAAATCTGGTCCATAGACCTTATGAGTGCCTTGCTCCTTTGCACCCATATTCCTGGATACAGGTAAAAATAAGGCTTGACTTTGTCAAACAGAACATAAAGCATGTCTAGTGTAGAATAAAAAGGCTCCGCTTTCAATGTGCAAGGGTCCATAAAATAGGAATGCAGTTTAATGGTGTAATAAAAGTACAGTTATGTTTTCATGGTTTATGTTATTTGAGGTGAATTATGCCACAATTATGACATAATCAGCCTAATAACTAAATTACGGTGATACGTTTAAGCATTAAAATTAGTATTCCATAGTTGCAGGGTAAGTAAGTCAACAGTCTAAGAACAAAGGAATAATAAATGTCACTTGAAAACGATATATGGGTTTATTCTTTTTAGCTGACTTATACTTTTTCCCACAAAGGTTGTAAAAATCGTGGGCCCTCTTCTTCTGTGCCTACTCAGGCAATAGTGCCACTCCAGTCAATGAAGAGTTCAGGCCAAGTAAGGAGAGCCAAAATATGGGTAGCTGGGTTAAAGCAAAACAAGGAAGGAAATTCAGTCTAAAACACCATCCCTCCAATCCATCCTCAGGGTGAAATTGATCCCTTTTGCACAGAGCCAGTGAGGGTAATTAAGAGTGTGGGTAATTAGCCATTGAAATAACTTACCTAAGATTGTGGTGGCTTCTTCATCACTGGAGATTTTTAAATCAAGACGGGATGTTTTTCTCAAAGCTCTGCTCTAGTTTAAACAGGAGTTAGTTCATGGAAGTCCTATGGCCTGTGTTATACGGGGGGTCAGACTAGGTGTTCACAGTCGTCCCGTCTAGCCCTATGAAGCTACACGCAATCTAATGATGTTTATCTGCACTACATTGTTCAGCCTCTAGATGGTGGTGTGCTGCATAGAGTTCTTGACAGTTGTGGTGCCTGTTAAACAAAGAAAGCAAAGCTGGAACTCAAGCTGCATGGAAGCCTAACTGTTTAGATCTGTTTAGCAGCTGTTTCTTTAATGCATATTTCCTGTTTAAGACTGACTCTGAATCCATTTATTATGATACTGCATGTAGGCCTCAGGCTGGCCTTATGCACCAGGGTCCGTTTTACCCTCTCCGTGCAAAGTCCAGGCATAATTAAGTTTGCCACACAGGTTAGGGGAAGACAACCCAACCGCCTGCCAGCAGGATTTTGGTGAAAGAAACTGTTCTTAGCCCCCGCTCTGCAATCAAGCCTCTGTTTTATCATCATCAGCTCTTAGATGGTCCCCATTATTTAAGCACCTTCCAGCCTTTAATGTACTGGGGACCTGAGCACAGAGACCAAAGATATGTCGACACTGCAAACTAAACCCAGGTCTGTGGACTCGATCTTTCCAAGCTCGTGCTTGAGTGTCCAAACTGCTTTGTAAACCTGGATTTTAAATTGCAGGATCTGGGTCTCACAGCCGTGCTAAAGCGTCCACGCTGCACTATGCAGACCTTCTGACTCAGGACTGTGGCTTGACTATTGGCCATACTGCAAAATGACAGTGCTTGGACCCGAGTCAATATTACACCCAAAGACTGTGGCAGAGCAAGCGACTGAACATGGCTCTCCCAAGTGTGAGGCTAGCACCCTAACCACAAGGCAAGCCGTCCTCTTGTGGAGAGTCACATTTCTTCAGGTGAAACATTTAGAAGAAACTCTTCTTTAAAATTTAGAAGGACTAGAGATCAGATTAGGCCCCAAAGTCTCCAAAGGATCCATTATAAAGGATGGATTGTAATCTATATTCACCTCTTTTGCAGTCATGACAGTAGGAATGGAATGGAAATTGACATATGCAAACTCTTTCTCATAACGTTTTTACCCCTTTTCCCTCTCGTTATTGTGATGGGTTCATACAATTGTGGAGCACAAAAAAAGAGTCTTTATCAACATTTCCAGCAATGTTGACAACTCTCATAACTTTATCAAGAGTCTCGCAATTTTGGCAGTCATCTTAAAGCTCTAGTTCCTGGAGTCATGCAATTATTTGCAAATCTCAGCTGCCATTAAGAAAAGCTAACCTCTCGCCCTCGCGTTTGCAGATAAAAGCTAAAACTCCACAAGGCAAATTAAAATGAACTCTGCATTTGTTACATTTTGCCATCTCGTTATTTTTAAGCCAACCTCCTGATTTGGAGAGGCCGACTCATCACTTTTTGAACGCTTGGACTCCGCAATACCAAATCTGCATCTGAGCATCTTTTGCTGTTTTCCAAATAGAAATTAAACTCGTAATTAATTTGCACGTATTAAGCTCAACACTGTCCCTATTAGGTAGCTGATCATTTAGACAGCGTCTTATTGAGTCATCAGTGCCTCAACTGATATATATTTTTAATTTCACTTAAAAATTATTCCATGGGTGAAACCGAACAATGCCTAATGGCTTCTTTGAACAACTCTGAAAATGGGTCTTTTATGATAGAATTTTTCAGAGGCCCAAAACCTTAACAGTGCAGGAGAATGCTGCATGATTATGCAGTCAGGCAAGCATTCGTTTTACAACAATCAATTCTTTTAATTTCAGCAAAAGCCAGTATGTTTCATATGGAGCAATTTGCCCCCAGTGATCTGTACAAGTGCTACTTATGTTTACATTTGTAAGAGGTGCCATGTTAAATACCAGTTACCGGCCTATCTGCAATCCTGAAGTTAATTTGTTTGAGGTGTTACAAGGGCTCTCTTAAGCTTTCCTCTTAATTACTTCTTGTTTTGCTAAAGGCTCCCTATTGACTTACTTGCTTTCTTGTGTTTCCTTTGCTTAATTGCTCTTATGACTTGTGCAAACTTTATAGGGCAAAGTGGGTGTCACATTCCCTCCTAGGGGCTGATCTACTAAAAGATCAGAGCCTACAGCTGCTACCAATCAATGTATTATTCCTTTTGCTCAGGTGGAGGTTGTAATTGTGTAAATTCAAGAGTGTGGATTTAAGAATGATTTCATAGTAGATAAAACATAGCAATGAGTTACCTAGTTAGTTGCATTGCATTACATTGAATAAAAAACACTTGTTGGATTTTTATAGTTTCACTGAAGCAGATTTTTTAACATTTTCCCAAAGGTTTAGGAGTAATCTTCTGCAAAGAGTGGAGCTGAAAAAGCCAGGGAGGTCTTCCTCAGAAGGGCTTAGATATTGCTGAAGGTAGCATGAGAACGGACAAACTCCTCACACACATACCATTTCCAAGCAATAGTTCTGCATATCTCTGATATTCTACTGTTATTCACTAGGTTGTAAATTTGCAAGCTGCCCTGTGTAATGGGCAACGCCTAGCTGCACTGCACTGGAAGCAGACCAGGGAATATGTCCTGGCCTGGAGAGTAACCATTCTAACTCTGCCCCATCCCATTGCTCAAGGGAAGGAGCAAGGCCCAGTTTCTCAAAGACACTTAGGTTCCTAACTCGCACTGAAATCAATGGGAGTTAGGCCATTAAATATATCTGAGGAGTCTGCCCACGTTACTTCATCCCTTTTCATGGAGCAGTTCATTCCTGCCCCCCTGTGTGCCCCATTAGCTACTCTGGCCAATGAGTGTGTGTTAGAGGAGGGTTGGGGAGGGGGTGAAGCCAGGGGTCCTCTCACTCCCCACCACAACCACACCCACTTTCTCATAGTCAGGGGTATTGGTCTGGGTAGAATCTGACAAAGTGGGTTGCAGCCCATGAAAGCTCATGTCCGCAGAAATTTGTTAGTCTTTAAGGTGCTACAGGACTCTCGTTGTTTTTACAATCTGAGCAGGTGTCTTAAGAACGGGAGTCTCTCTCATGCTTACACTCCCATTCTGGACGTCAAGAAGTTCACTGAAAGAAAAGAGTGGATGAAGGGTGGGGGGAAGTAAACTGAAAGGAAGGACTCTAACCGTTACAATGTTCTTTAAAAAACAACAACAAACAAGCAAGTCATTAATTCAGAAGTTGTACTTTCTTGACGATCAGTCATTAATTTGCCATCCCCATCCTCCCCCTCTCTTAGTCAGCTGCCTAGTGAATGACCATTCAATGTAGAAAATAAATAGAGTCAAAGGTGGAGCTAATGCCTGAATGCAGAGCTACTTTTCTTGTTTTGTTCGTCAGCCTGAGCAGAAATAATTCTAACAAGCAGATCAAGGACAGACAGCGTAGATGAGCGAAGGCAAGTTTGCTTTAAAGAGATTTAATTTCTTGTGCTTCATTGTTAAGATTGATCAAGATGGAAATCTGTAGAGAAGGGAGCATTGTTTTACAACGGTTAGAGCAGGATCCTTGGGCGCCAGGGTGACTGGGACTTGAGCCTAACCCACCCATAGACTGGTTGTGTGACCTTAGAGAAGTCAGCGAGCCTCCCTGCAATGCAGGTCATGTATCTTTAAAGGGGTTCACTATGACAATCATAGCAACAGCTAATTAATTCAGAGGGATGTTGTACAGGCTCAGCATCTCTTAGCTTCTCCTTCAGTCATAGCTAAGCTCTCTTCTGTGGTGCCCCTTGTGTGTGGAACATCCTCCTTGAATTAATCTATAAAACTGGCTAAAATGGCTAGGTTGATCCTTGAATGTATAAACTGGAAGTACTATGTGCAGGCCCGCCAACGGTGTGAGAGAGGCAAAGGGGTCAATTGTTCAGGGGCCTGGCGATTTAAAAGGGTCCGAGCGGATGGTATAGGTCCATGGGTGGTGGGTGAAACTTTCCCGTGGGGAGGCCAGCTACCCACCCTGCCTCTTTCACCTGTGGCTCCGCCCCCACTCTGCCTAGGCCCTGCCGCCACACATGTTCAGAAAAGTACTTCAGAAATGATTTGAGGACTGGGGAAAACCTGCCTTACCGTAGGCAGTTTAAGAAGCTCAATGTATTTTAGTTTATCAACGGCAAGGCGGAGTGACTTTATCACGGTCTAAAAAATACCTCCATATGGGCAAGATTTATGGTCTAGATAATACTTAATACTTAGTCCTGCCATAAGTGCAGGGGACTGGACTAGATGACCTCTTGAAGTCCCTTCCAGTCCTACTTTTCTCTAATTCTATGATTTCAAGTAGTAGGAGGCTCTTTAATCTAACTTAACAAGATCCAATGGCTGGATGCTGAAGCTAAATATATTCATGCTGAAAGAACGGGACAGATTTTTAACAATGTGGATAATTAACCACTAGAATAATTTACCGAGGGACGTGGTGGATTCTCCCTTTAAATCAAGGCTTCATATCTTTCTAACTCAGTCGGAAGTTATGGACGTGATACAGGAATTGCTGGGTGAAATTCTATGGCCTGTGTTATGCAGGAGATCAGACTAGACGCCCATAATGGTTCTTTCTGGCCTTAAGATCTATGAATCATTGATTCTGGCCATTCTTCCCCATTGAACTAAATATGATATTTTTTCCCCTCCTTAGTTCTTGTTCCCCTTATCTTCTCATCAGCTTCCCTTCTAAGTAGATAAGTCATGGCTCTAGTGTCTCTTGATTGGCCTCTTTGTTATAGATCCACTGCTCTGTGGATTCTCATGATTCTCATTTTAAGTCACAGTATGAATCTTCTATGGCACTTTTCATGTTGTTGGAATCTCCGAATAGCATGGTTCCCTACTCTTAATCAACATGATGCTGGCTAATACAACAAAGCAGGGAGCAAAGAGCTTTGCATTCTGCCTTCAATTCCTTTTCTACTTGTTTTAGAGTTGTTCATTTTTTATTTTTGTCACCAAATTCCATAATTGCTCTGTCTCTCAAATACATATTTTAACATCATCAAAATCCGGTTTGGAAGCCAGGTGGAAACGTCGCTGAACTACATCTACCCTGGAGCTAGCATCATGTATTATGTTATTCCCCTTCAGCTAGAAAGGTTTAATTAATTTATACACTTGATAAGAGCAAATGAGACAAATACATTCTAGGCACAGGAGGATATGATCATGGTTTCTAAGTGATTTATTTCTGCAAGGTAAAGCACATTATCTACATGGCAAATAGAAAGAAGCAAATATTTTGCATGAAAGGAAAATGAGACACCGAGCCAGATTTCTGAAAGGCGTTGAGTACTTTGCACTTCATTATGGCAGGCTTCTGAATCATTGCTGAGCTCTAGTAACCAAGGTTAGTCTTTCCTTACGCCAAAATAAAATAAAAGTTTGAGAACAAATTCACCTGCATCTGCCCCACAAGTGACCCATGAGTAGGCCTGATTAATATTTGGTTGGGAGAGCATTAAGGGAAAGCCAAGGTACTGCAAGAGAAGGTCTTTGGAGACTCACTAGGTGGTATTTTTCCCCTGTGAGGGTATGTCTTCACTGCAAAGATAACTCCAGTTTCTCCACTTGAGCAAGTCTAGCTCAAGTGAGAGCATCCACACTGAAAAGGCTAACTGGAGTCATGCTCAGTTAAGATGTCCACACTGACACTAAACGGAGCAAGGTGAGGCCTTCTGGGGGCAGGTCCCTTAGCTCTTAACATTGCACTGGGGTGAGGCTGTTCTTTGACAGCATTTATGAGGTTTGTGCAGAACGTTGGGCATCTTTTCTGGCTGCATGGGTGGGAAAGGCAGATACAGGGCACGAGAAGTGCCAGAGAGTCTTTTGGCAGTGACTTCAAAGAGACAATGTTATTGGGACATGCTGTCCTCTGTATAAAATAAGGATAAGGGGAGGACTTTATGCAAGACTCGAGTGATGATTGCGATGTTTCATAGGCCTGATACAAGTCCAGTCCAGTGGATCCCTTCCTCAGCTAGTTTCCGGGATACAGCATCATGAGACTGGTTCTGGATGTGGAGTCATAGGTTTTGCTGGCCGCACACCACAAATCTACAAATTTGGTCTTAGCTTATGGTCAGCCAGCTGCACACTGGGAGGGTGCTCTCCTCGACATCATCTGGTCTGAATAAAATGCAGTAGGAGCCTACAGAACGCTGCACGCTAAGGCGGGGTTCGAATACTGGAGTGGGCTATTTACATCGGCTGGAGGTAACTTCCTGTCTGGAACCAGGAAGTAGGTAGGTAGACACGACAAGGGCTCCAGGGAACATTTTTGGAAGACCCTAGTGGACAATCAACATGTGAGTGGATGCTGGCTGCATCCACACAGCATGTGATCGTGTGCACGTCAGCTGCACTCTAGCTTTAACCTATCCCCCAGATGGGCCAGCTAGCATGAGTGGAAAGCAGCACCACACTCAAGCTAGAGGTTTTTGTGTATGAATGGGAGTCTGGTTTGGGGCCCCACTTGAGTTAAGCCCTGAATCAATCCCTGCGCACGGTGATGGGGCGCATGGGGCTGCTGAAAGGGGCATTCTCTGGCTGAGAACTAAAACTAAGGTGCTGCGTGTTTCTGATCATTAAAGATCCCACGGTGATTTTCTGATCTGCCCGAGTCTCCTGGGGCATTACACTGTGCCACTGGCAAGTGTAGCGGTGAGTGAAAATAAGTGACAAATCTAAAGGTTAGCTCGCCCTGGAGAATGGTCTGAGTCAGGTTCTGTCTGAGTGATGGACAAACGTTCGCCTTTATCCTGTGTAAACACGATGGCACAGGATTTGCCATATCGGATCAGACCAGGCAGGCATCAAGGGCTTGATCCTTCATTCCTTCTGCAGTGCAGGAGCGTGCGGATCTTTCCACATAAGAGGATAAACATTTGCTACAGCTGTTGGCTAAGGGAGATAATCCTTTATGAGAGGCTCATGCTTTTAGCTCCGTAAAGCAGTTGCACACACTCTTGTCTTTAAGGACATGCTTCATTCCATCCCTGGAATATACACTGGGGACTGCCACAGGCATGGCTATGTTGGAAGGGGCAGGATGCCTGACTGACACACCGGTGCCAGCAGAAGTCCCTAGTGTAGGCACAGATAAATCAGCAAAGCTGCACTTTTACCGATATTGCTTGCTTTCCTCATGGGGCGGCGAGAGGGGAGTGATTTACTATACGGTACAAAGTGTAACTGATTCCACCCTAGGAGTGCTTTGCCAGTGTAGTGTACTGGTATTTCCATACCAGTAAAGCACTCCTAGTGTAGACATGGCCTGAGGTATGTAAAGTTAAGCTCGTGCATAAGTATTTGCAGAATCATGGCTTAAATAGACAAGACAGACAAAGGGTGGGAGAAAGGAAGTATTATTGTGCCCATTTTACAGATGGAGCAGTGAGACAGGGAGAGATTTAGAGCCTGATCCAATGCACTGAAGTCCGTGAGAGCACTGGTTTCAATGGGCATTGGATAAGGCCTCAAGTAACATCCCGAGGTCACACAGGAATTCTGTGGCAGAGCCAGGAGCTGAATGCTGATCTCTTGAATCATGGAGGCCAAGTGTATGCTATAGACATATGTGGGTATAACTATGTTACTCGGGGGTGTGAAAAATCCACACCCTTGAGCAAAGTGGTTATACCAACTTAACCCCCTGTGTAGACAGTGCTATGTCGACAGAAGAGCTTCTCAGGTCAACATAGCTACACCTCTTGGGGCTGAGGGGGTGGGGTGTATTAATGATGCTGACACTCTCCCATTGGTGTAGGAACATCTTCTCTTAAGTGCTATAGTGGCACAGCTGTCTTGGTGTTGTGTTTTAGGTGTAGAACTGCCTTGAATTAGAAGAAATAATGAATCCAGTTAAAAATATAGCCTACCTATACGTAGACCATGATGGGGGTTCCCAGCCAGCTGGGACAGAGTAGCCAGTTTTCATAAAGACAGAGACAGACCACAAATATTAATCAAATTAATTAACACAGTCTTGCGTCAGGATCTCTTTATGGCCCATCTTGAAGTGAAACAGTAGAATGACATTAACTAACCTACAATGGGGCTCAGAGATCCCAGAAGGGACTGGGATCTAGTCTGGCCTCCTGTATAGCACAGGCCAGAGAACTTCCCCCAAATAATTCCCAGAGCAGATCTTTTAGAAAAACATCCCATCCTGATGTAAAAATGGCCAGTGCTGGAGAATCTACCATGCCCCTTGGTAAAGTGTTCCAATGGTTAATTACCCTCACTGTTAAAAACGTACCCCTTATTTATGCCTGTATGCCCAACACAGGCAATGAAAGGGCTACTCGGGGCCTGAGAGGACAATTCTGTTGTCTGGCCACAACTCGAGTGTGAAAGATGAAGTGTGACTGGGCAAGGAGCTGGCTGGTAACTGAAGAGAAAGGAAACACAGATTAAAAGGGGGCGGTAGGGAGAGAAAGGAGTCTGTAATCCTGATTTAGTTACCAGAAAGCAACGAAAAGGCCCAAGGAGGGGCTGTGGGAAAGGGCCTGAAGAAAGGCCAAGACAGAAAGACGTTCAGGGAGGCCATGAGGAGTCTGAAGGAACAGACCTTAGCTGCTTGCCACAGCGTCCCTGGATGGGACCCCTGAGCAGAACAAGGGCCTGGATTCCCCTAATACCCATTTGAAAAGGTGGTGTGGAAACACTCTGACACAAGATGGGGTCGAGAGGCAAGGATTATTGAGTATGGAACTGGGCCTCTAGGGAGAAAGTGCTAGGAGGTGTGTTACTCTGCACAAGAGCAAGAGGATATCTCTGCCGAGCCCAGGGAGGGGGGAAGAGCCTGCAGAGAAATGAGCCTTTAGGGGGAGGAAGAGCTGAATTTAGTTTATTGCACTTTTTTCATACCTCAGAATGGGTGAGACTAACCACGACCTCGCTGAAGGGCTATGTCACAAGAAGAGTCAGGCCACCATGGGGCTGGGCTGCTGTTGATAGGAGGTGCTAGATGAGAGCCTGTTTTTAGGTGAGCCAGCAGAGTCCTGCACGCAGGACAGAAGAATCTCATGCACAGCTACAGACTGGGGACCGATGGGCTAGGCAGCAGTTCTGCAGAAAAGGACCTGGGGGTTACAGTGGACAAGAAGCTGGATATTAGTCAACAGTGCGCCCTTATTGCCAAGAAGGCTAACATCATATTGGGTTGCATTAGTAGGAGCATTGCCAGCAGATTGAGGGAAGTGATTATTCCCCTCTACTTGGCACTGATGAGGCCACATTTGGAGTATTGTGTCCAGTTTTGAGCCCCCCACTATGGGAAGAATGTGGAGAAATTGGAGAGAGTCCAGCAGAAGGCAACAAAAATGATTAGGGGACTGGAGCACATGACGTGAGGAAAGGCGGAAGGAAATGGGTTTTTTTAGTCTACAAAAGAGAAGTGTGAAGGAGGATTTTATAGCAGCCTTTAATTACCTAAACGTGGGTTCCAAAGAGGATGGAGCTAGGCTGTTCTCAGTGGTGGCAGATGACAGAACCAGGAATAATGGTCTCAAGTTGCAGTGGGGGAGGTCTAGGTTGGATATTCGGAAACTCTTTTTCACTGGGAGGGTGGTGAAGCACTGGAATGGGTTACTTAGGGAGGTGGTAGAATCTCCATCTTTAGAGATTTTTAAGGTGTGGCTTGACAAAGCCCTGGCTGGGATGATTTAGTTGGGGTTTGTCCTGCTTTGAGCTGGGGGTTGGACTAGATACCTCCTGAGGTCCCTTCCATCCCTCATCGTCTATGATTCTATGATTCCATGTCCAGGCGTGAAGCATGCACCAGGAGTGAGTCATCTCCTTTACATAGCCATTAGCAATATTTTGGGAAGTATTAAGAAATGCTTTTGTCTTGCTTGCTACCCCCACACTCCTGATTCATCTGCATGAACATGGGTCTTAGAGAAATCTTGTCAAACTGTGGCTAGACACAGTACTGACATTTCATATGAGCAATATTATTTTCCCCAACATTTGTTTTAGTAAATAACTTCTGCAGCAAATCTTTCAGCCAACCAAGTAATATTGTATAATTGTAAATTGCTCTCTGTCTACAAGACATTTCTTCTGGTTCAGTGTTGTTCTTTTCTTTTAAAAAAAAAGTCCTGGAATTTCTGTGATATAAATGCATTTTCTTGCACTGTTGTCATGTTGATGATTTAAGGTTCAAATGTGCTTTAACAACGCATTCTTCTGATACTCTTCATTAGATGATACAGGCAATCATTTTAATAGGATGTGTTATTTCTCACTTTCCAATGAAAGCACCTCAGTTATGGAGATTTAATGATGTTTAATAATTTATAATAATTATATACTAATTCCATTTACTGGGTAATGATTCTATTTATGGGAATCATCTTACGGTTTGTGGCTTTCGTGCAAAGTACTTAAAATGTATTATGTAGCTTTAAATATTGTTAAAATTAATTTCCAAACCGCTAAAGGAGCACTGTCAACTGAAAAGTCATATGTTGTAAATAAATACCTTTCTTCTGCTACGCGTTTATCATACCAGAACCTATTAAAAGGAGAAGACTCCAGGGGCTGAAAGTTCCAAAGCCGTCTAGGGGATTTAGATACGTTTCATCCTTTGATTATTTCAAAAATGGGAAATTGAGAGATGTCTTTCATTAAAATCAGTGGCTAGGATTTTCAAAGGAGCATAAGGCAGATAAACACCTAGTTCCCATTTGTGTCTTTGAAAATCATCATCAGTGTGTTTAAATACCCTATTTTGAAAATCTCAGTCCTACTTTCTTGGTAGTTTTTATCTTTTCATTTCCCTCTAACTGGACGATGAAAAATAGGTGAAGTCATTTTCAGTGTTAGCTACCCATCCTGCGAATGCTCACGTGTGCTTAACTTAGGCCTGGTCTACACTACACGGTGAGGTCAACATAAACTGCCCTGTGTCGACCTAGCTGTGGAAGTGTCTTAACTTAAATATGGCTCCCGCCAATGTAAGTGCCTCTCTAGGCCAATTTAATAACACCATCTCCTCCAGTGGTGTAGAGTCACCGTTGATGTAATTAGGTCAATGTAGTGTCAGTGCAGCTACTGGATTGCTTATGTTGACTGTTACCAGCCTTCAGGAGCCATCCCCCAGTGCCCCACACTGACAATACAATTGATAAAATCTCTCTTGGTGAGGACTCGCAATGCCGTCACAAGAAGCCAAGTGGGCACACGCACAAGCAATTTAACAACTGTCTGTATGCCCACCTGAGTTAGGTTGACATCATTTTGTAGTGTAGACCCGGCTTGAGCTACTGTGAGTAAGCCACCTTGATTTCAATAGGAATCTTCATGGTAATAACGTTATGCACATTTACAGCATCTGGGACTTAGGTACTTATTGCTGTATTCTGCAGGGAATGTGTATTTGTTTAGCATCTGGATGTAATGCTGGGTGGCCAAGGAGCATTAATCAATGGGGTGAGAGTGGTGAGGTGGCAACCCAGAGCATTAGTCAACGGCGTGAGAGTGGTGAGGTAGCTGGCAAGTCTATCCATATTGGAAGCCACTCAGGTCAATGGTTGGAGTCCCCACAGGGGTTAGTAGCTGTCAGATCCAATCCAAGGGGCTGGGACAGTAGATTGGGAAGGTGACATCAGGCAAGATGGCAAAGGAAGGCAGTCTATGCATGCAATGGCCTTTTGCCCAGACATTTTCCTGTTTGGGCCCTTATACAGTCCAGGTACCCAGTGGAAGTGCTGCCTATCCATCCAATCAGGGCCCAGGGGCGTGGCTTCTGCAGCCTGGTAGACCGTTAGCACTAAGACTGTCTGTCAGAGATAGCAGTTTAGTGCATCACTATGGCTAAGGATGGGCCTAGGTTCAATGCTGAGGTCAGGACACTGGGGAAACATTTTATTTTAGGATTTAAGACTTAATTTAAAATATATTATTATTTACTTGTGCAACTCTGAATCATTGGAGCCAAATCTGGTCTCTTTCAGAAAGCAAAACACATAATTACAAAAGACGGATTCCTGGTTTCTCCTCTTTTACTCACACTTAGCAAGTTGTACCACTAAAATCAATTGGACAAATCACAAATTATATCACATGCAAATAAAATGGGGCCAAATTGGACCCTAAGTAATAACTCATCATTGATCTGGCTGTCTAGCACATTTTTAGAAGTCACCAAAGGACAACAGCTGGGTAGCAGAGAATTCCCCAGGTTCAGGGTACCGCTGGCTGTCATAGAGGCAACATAGGAAGTATGTTGGTTTTTACATGGAGTAAGCGGGCAACGCCGCATTCCTGTAATTCCTGGGGTGTAGAATGGGCCTTTTTTGGTCCTAAAGTATAAACCTGTGAGCAGTATGACCCCCCCTAGGGATCATGAGAGTACAAAGGCGGGGAACAGCTACCTTCCCTTCCACACGCACAACTCTCGCCTCAGAGACGGCCACTATCATGTTTAAGGGCAAGATATCTGGGAAATAATTAATAAACTTCTCTGTATCCTGCAGAATCTTGTCTATGTGATGGCCACAAAATCTTGCCCATGCCTTCTTTTGTAGCTAGTTTAAGAGAGGTGGGCAGGTAGAGATTAACCTCGATTTATGCACATCCTAGAGAAGCCACTTTGTACTAAACTTCCCAGATGTGGATGGTAAAATTTCTGAACAAAATCAATTTGTATTTTATTTTGTACAGACTCCCATGCAAAATACATTATGTAATATGATCAAAGAAGCCTAAATAACTGAAAAAAGATCGTGCTGTTTGAAAGTACAGTTTTATTATGCATGTTCTTTATGGCAGTGTGATGTAATGTTGTAGGCCCTGGATATTGTAGAGTAATAAACAATGGATAATGGAATGGTGGCAGGGGGAACAAAGTATCTAATAACTTAAGGTAAAGCAACTGTTCTAAAAAATGATATATTTTCCTTACTATACATGTTTCTATTTGCATTTCAATTAGTCCTATTATTCTGCCAGGTTTACAATACAGAACAATGGGATTCACTGGATTATACTGGACCCAGTGGGGAGGCTGATGGGTATGTGTATTTCAACAAATCAAAATAATCTCGCATAAAGATTAAAGGAAGGGTTTCCATCATGCATTTTCTAGTAATTCATCATCTCGTTCTCCACGGGCGAGATTCTTATTTCATTTACCCCAGAGGAATGTCGTGGTGGACTGCAGAGGTGCTCTTATTGTATGTTGGTGTAACTAACATCAAACTAATGCTGTTGTATGTTGGTGTAACTAGCATCAAACCTAATGCTTCTACACCTGTAGTGCAGTGTTAATTTTAGAAATGAGTTTAACAGCTGCGTAACACAGTGTTCATGTGACTCTAGTTCTGATTCACATATTTTCACCTCTACTGTGTTTTATGTTTCAATGAAACCAAAAACTCAGTGCAAAACTTCTTCAGATCTGCCCATTTTCACATCAACCTCATAGTTTCATTAGGTTTTGACACAGGACCAAAATATTTCAGCCTATGGTTACTCGGAAGGCTCATATGTAGAGCTGATAGGAAAATTATTTTTCCCCCTGAAAAATTTAGGTTTTTGTTTTGTTTTGAAAAACTGAATCCTTCCCCATATTTTTCCCTTGAAGCCTGAAATGTTTGATTGTCAGCAATTGAACATCAAAATGTTTTCATTTTTAAAACTGAAAACTTTGTTTTAAACCAAAAATATTTGGTTTTCAGTTACTGAGAATTAAAACATGTTTGGGTTTCAGGGTTTTTCTAATGAAAACATGAATATTTTTGTGAAAAACAAAAACAAAAAAAACCCTCAAAGTTTTTTGGATGAAACCTCCATTTCTTTTACCCCCTCTTTCCCCCCAAAAAATGTTATCAAAACAATTTCAACCAGCACCATTCACCAGGCTTCGAAAGATTTTTGCTTGAATTTCAAAACTGTAACAAAATCTGAAACCGGGATAACTGTGTGGTTTTCCAGTAGAGAAGTTTGGCATACATATTGCATGACTAATGATCAGAACTGCAATCAAACTCTCTAAATGTCATTATCTGCAGTTAGGGCTGGTTTTTCAAAACTGGCCACCCAAATGGTACTAACAGAGGGGTTTTTTTTTTTTGGTGCATATGAACAAGAACTTATGCATGCCACAGTTTGCCTGTTTTGCATCCACAAATGGGGATGGATAGTGTTTCACGCAGTGGATCATGGATTCATTTTACACACACAAGTTAGGTGACAATTTGGCTGTCCTCCACTTTTGTTTCATCGGTGAGGAAATTCTGGCAGCATTCCATCCAGGAGTGGAATAGATAAATGAAATCAGTTTTTAGCAAATTGAGACACTCTACCTTTGGATTTGAAAGCATCTTTTAAAAATGTATTTATTTTGTTCATCAGAACATGGCAGTAGTTTCTGCTTGCATAGAAACGAACTCATCATGAAGACAATCCATGCCAGTCAGAGATGCAATTACGGAGCATTACCATCCGCCAGCCCTCATCTCAGTTTTAAAAAGCATGCGTCTAAGATGAAAAAGCTGTTTCAAGCCACGACTGTGGCCCTGGGAGAGTTAATTATTTGAAACATTCAACTGTTTATGCAGGATGCAGCTCTGGTTTTCAGTAAACTCAGCCTAAAGACATGCAATTGCTCATATTTTGGCTTATCACAGTTAATACTGCTCCAGTGAGTAGCCTCTCACTCCTAAATTTAAGAATTTCTAGTTGTGCACGTGCCCCCTTTGTTAATAAAAGCAAATGTCCCTAGGGAGTGAGGCACCTTCACCTTGAACTTTATTAACTGAGAAACAGCTGAAAATAAAAATCAGTTTACGTTCCACATCAGCATATGTGATTTTGGAATGGTCAAAGTATCATAAATGACCCTAACTTACACCTACCAAGAGTCCTAATACCAAGCAAGGATCAATGCCTAATTCCCAAATTCAGTCTGTGTTGGAACTATCCAGTTGGTGGATGTTGTAAATCCTCTCAGCCCTAAACCCTGGATACTCTGTGCCTTCCACGGGCAAATAAAGAAAAACCCAACTGGCCCTTCCAGTTACTGACCCTACCAGCCTCTTTCAAATCCCCTTGTGCTGGGAATGCTGTATTTCTAGCACATCTGATTGCACAGCTGAGGCCTTCTAGTTCAGTTCCAGTGTGATTAACTGATATAAACTTTAAACACTGACGAGAGAGAGAAAATAAAAACCATTCTCCTATCACAGATATGACACTGAAAGGTTACGCTTCCACTAACTCAGAGCAAAAATTGTTCTGCATCACCATGTCATGGTGCTCAGAGGCATACATTAACATCCACGATCCCACACTTTCACAGTGCGTGCTGACGTACTTAGCAGCTTACATACCATTTCCCAGAGATTAACTGGCAAATCCACTATTGTTTTCTGTTCGTCACTGATCACTGAGATACGGGGTAAAATTTTCAGCAGCACCTCCATGACTGAAGAGCTTAAGTTCATTGCTGTTTAGGTTCCTAAACGCTTGTTGCTTTTGAAAATGGGACTTGGCTGCTTCTGAAAGAAAATCCCGATTATCAGAATATTATCGCCACTATAGTTCAATCTTATATGTTTATCCAGCTGTTAGCTCATGATGGGACTCTAGCAATGCAGTGCCATGTTAACACTCAAGAGGGCACTTAGAGCACGCACCACGTCAGTGCCCTTGAGAATTCACACCCCTTTAGTGACCATTGCCATGCATGCAGAACAGCCCTAAGTGACTTGTCTAAAGTCATACAGGAAGTTTGGGGCAGAGCTGGGACATGAGCCCTGCTTTCTCAAAGCCTCAGCTAGTGCCCTAACCGCTCAACAGTCCTTTCTCCCTTCCAAGCTAATTGCATAGTGATGAAATATCATCAGATAATGCATTAGCAGAGGAGCAGCCTGGATTTTCATTTGGGAGTCACCATCCAAGTATTGAACAACACTGTCCCTCATCAAATATATAAATTGGCACGCTTGATTTTCTAAGGATTATGGGGAAAAGGCAGAATTTATTTTAATTTCAATCTATAGTATTTACCTTCCCAGTGTCCATTTCTTTGACAAGATCCAGATTACAGATGGGCCCAAAATACCATCCCCCTCCTGAATCCAAATGCACCCAAACTATGAAGTAGCTAAGATATGGATCCAAACTTTGCAGCTTGTCTCTACTCTGGGTACCGGGCAGCACTTTAAAAGAACAATCCAGTAAACATAAAAAATATGAATTGCTGGGAAACTTCTTCCCTCTCTATCCTTGCCCTGTTCCGGCACATCATACACAATCATTTCCCCTGTGTGCCTAGACTGGCAAACTCCGAGATTGAGACAGGCCATGCTACAGTAGTTTTTGTTCTTGCCTCTAGCAGCATTGGAATGTGTCACTGGCTCCTTGCCTGATTAACTGGCAGATTTTTCTGGGAGGATCTATCTCTACCTGCTTTTTATTCTGGCCAATGGAGAATTGCCCGCTGTGCTATTCATGGGTCAGGTCAGGCTATGTTTTCTTAAAACTGGTTTCCAGTGACCAGTGAAATGTGTTTTCTGACAATGTATTTCTGAGATTTATTCTGTCTCCCTAAGCGGGAGATAGAGGCCTGATTTGTCCACCGCAGCCTTGCAATAGCTTTGAGGACCATCCATGTTTCCTGCTACCTGAGCTTCACTCCTTTGTCCCGCGCTGAACCACCATCTCTCTGACTAACAATGTCTGTTTGCAGTCCATAAATGTTTGCTCCCTGATCAGAGGGTAAGACTGCTAACATCAAACAGGACAAGGAATTCAAACACAAATCTCTTTCACAATTTCCAGGGATAGAGGATTGTGCTGTTTATTCCAGCCAAGTGAGCCGGAGACCAATTATTTAATCTTGGTTTCCTATATCAGTTTATAGGACCTGATCTCTTCTAATATATACTTAGTTTGAATCTATGAATTCCTTTATCCAGTTCTTTATCTTCACAAGAAACTCCTGTGACCTATCCCGACCACCAAAGTGTCTTGCAACACTCTTTTGGACTTGTGCTTCCAAATTTAGAATGAAAACTAACAACTGGGATGAAATTTCAAAGCATTTGAAATGTGATCCAGCCCTCCCAATGGAACTCAGATTTAGCAAGCACAAGAAACATTAAAAGATAAATAAGAGCAGCAAGGGAAGTAAAGTATTAACTACATGTGTTATCTCTACAATCAGAAATGGATCCAAGGTGATAAAGGCAGCTGGCAGACAATAAACACACGCTTCAGGATGGAAAGATTTTCCAGGATTGAGCAGTAAACACACTGATATCAAAAAGATTAGTTACAGTATGTGGTTTTCAGCTGAACTAATGAGCTTTGAGTCCCCCCCTTCCCAGCTGCCCTGCTTCCTCAGATAATTACAATGCTTTTCACTCATAACATTTCATTCGAGATTCACAAAATGCTTTGGAAACACTGAGGTTGGTTTCTGCAAACGCCTTAAGAGAATTCAGTATCCGGATTCCATTGCCTTCCAGGGGAAGTGGGGCACTTACCTCCAGTTAGCCTTTTCCGATCATCCCAGCCTAAATCGTTAAGCCACACAAGGTCCCTTTGACATAGGTAATAAGTGTTTATCCCCATTTATGGAGCTGGGTAAACAAAGAAACTTGCCCAGATCACACAGGGTCTGATCCAAAGACCACTGAGGCCAATAGAAGCATTCCTTTTGATTTCAATAGACTTCAGATCAGGCCCACAGCTAATCAGTGGTAGACCTGGGAGTAGCAACCAAAAATCCTGGGTCCCAGGCTTCCTTGTTCGAACCACCAGGCATCTTTCCCATCCATTGGGCTTTTCCCATGATAATTACAGAACGCATAAAAGGAAAAAGGAGGAATTGAGGCATTACAAATTATTAGTAGCAGGTGGACTGATACCAAAACCCAATTATCTGCTGTGATGAAGACATGAAACTTGGCAATTCACAATTCTAAAACCGGTGAACCTAATCCGTTGCCATTTAGGTCACTGACAAAACTCCCACTGACTACAGTGGGAGAAGATCAGGTTCAGGAATGCGTATTTTTAGAACCTATTACATGCAGAGCTGTTGAATTATTCACCCTGGAATAATTCATCTGACAATTTTGGGCACCTTTATTCCCAGGCGTGTATTCACAAAGTGGAACCTGCCCACCTCCGTTGTGCCGTACAAGATAATCCCTGCCCCAAAGAACTTACAGTCGGTTTGTAAAAAATGATGCGAGTGAGAGCAGAATGAGAGTTTGTCTACATTGCTCTGGCTGCAGGCATTGATTCAGTGGCATTGATTGAGCGGGGCTGTGTAGACCCACTCAGTCGATCAAAGAGCACTGTCCGGTCAACTCAAGTAGTCCACCTCCCCGAATGGTGGAAGGCGTCGTCAACGGAAGGGCGTCTCCCGTTGACCACTGCCACCAGTGTAGACCAGGCCTCAGACTCACCAAATGATTCATCTGAAAAATATTGCATGTGACACACTCCACCAGCCAGTATAAATGATTAAAAAAATAGTCCATGCAATTCAGATGCACACAGATAGAAAAACAATGTGTTTTTGAAGAGGCAATATTTTAACCCAGCCCTGCTGGCCTTCAGTAGCCTTACATTCCCATTAGGTTTGATGGGAGTTTTGGGTTGGCAAGGATTGCAGGATCAGACCCTTTCTTTATCTAAGACAGCAGTTCCCAAGCTTTATTGGTTCATCCATCATCTTCTTTAAAAATTGATGTTTGAAATACCACATGAACTATTTTTCTTTTTGTGCACATTTATTTTAGGATTTGACAGGTTTACCTAAAATATTTCCAGACTCTGTAATAAAATAAATGCATAAGAAAGCCTAAAATGTTAGATTATAACATGCTTTTTAAACAGCTCCGATTCTTTGACAGTGCATGGAAAAGATACACAACAAAGAAGCCATTATTATTATTTACATCTTTTGTGTTACTCAGATTACCAGAAACAAGTAAGTTAGAAATGACACCTTGATATATTTTGGTAAGGTGCTGAACTGCGTCAATGGTTTGACTTTTTAACGTGGCCAATTTAAGTTTGAAGTTCCTGCTAATTCTTATCTGGATTGCTAAGCAGTAGCTAAAGTTCATCTTGTTTACAATTCTACACATCCTAAAATCAAGAAAAATGCAAACATTGAATCGATCTGAAAGAAAACAAAAGATCCATTAATAAAGGACATAATTGTTTTAAGTCAAATGAAAGAATGGTGAGCTTCAGCCAAAGACCTGGTTCTGCCTTGAGGTATATCCTGTACTTGTTTTTAATGGCGATCAGGGCAGATACACCAATCTCACACAGCTATGTAATGCTGAACAGCATCAACAGCTTCAAAGCTCTGAATGACATCAGGACAAACTCCTAGCTCTGTCACCACCAAAAGTTGCTGAACTGTCCTTTGTTGAATTCAAGTCTGAGTCCCCCATCACATGACATTTCAGTCCACACTTCCTTTTCCTTTGCTGAGAAGCCATCTGGCAGGACATCTTCTACTGGAAACGGGTCCCTGAGCCAATTCTCATTTTCTATTGTTGTAAAACTGTTTGTTAAAGTTGGTGACCAAATTAAGGCAATGTTCTTTATGGCAGCAATGAGGTCAAAATGAATATTCAATTAGTTCCATAGAAGAATTATTCCAAGGTTGGGAATGATGGGCAATTCCATTTTCTCCTTCCTGGTCTATAGACTTCAGTTTCTCTATCATTTCCCTTGCCTTATTGGAAAATTCAGAAGACTTCAAAAGGTTTCAGTAAACTGGGATTCGATTTATTGAGATGCATGAACAAGTCAGCTAACTAGGCTGAGAGCCAATAACTCATCAACCACAGAGCAATCAGCGTATACAAAACTAGAACCACTGAGGAAAACTTATACCTCAGGATGGTGTTTGGAGCTAAGTCTGTACCTTCCCTTGCAATAGCCGTTTCACTTTTGTACAGAGACGTTTTTTATGCTCCCTTCCCATTTCATTGCCCAAAACTGAAAACAAGTGTGAGTCCAGAGCTTATGCTTTAGTAAAACTGACAGCTTGATCCAGAACAACTTTCAAATGGGCAATTTTTGGCCACTAGCGCCTCACGATGAATGCTGCAGGGATAGAACTTATGTGGCGACACTTTAATTTTTGCCCAAATATTGCCAAATTTCCCAGTCATTGCAGGCACAGTCAGGGAGTGTTATTCACCAGCGTGGCTGAAAGCGGGCAGGCGAATGCATTTGCAGAGATGCTTTTTCTTTTAAGGAAAGCAAACACACTATTGCCCATAGGGTGTCTGGAGACGCTGAGTGTTTTGAGTTTCATTTGTTCCAATAACGTGAAACAAGTCCCTGAAGCCTTGTCTACACTAGGAAGTGTTTCCACACAAGTTACAGCAATGATCAAAAAGCACTGTAATTACAATGTCTGCGCTTTCGCCTGCACACACAGCACTCGTGTCACCACAGCGCATCCACATATTAGTGGGCCGCTGTCCCAATGTGCAACTCTCCGCCCTGTGCCACTAGGAGTTGTGGGGAGGTGGAGAGGATCACAATGTATCATGGTTGCGGGGCCAATGTTCCATGATGGTGTGACTTCCATTCCGTCATCCAATGGGTTTCTGACTGCGTTTCATGGCATCGAATCAGGGAGGCCTTGAGGAGCCATTTTGGCAATGAGCAACAGGATGGTGTCTTTGTAAACAGCGCTGTGCCATGCTATGACTGCTATCCAGCTTGCACTGTGTATCAGTGTGAGCTACAACCACCGTATGCAAGAGATAAATAAAGATAGCACACTAAAAGCTGGGCTGGAGGGGAAAAAGCATTGAAGGACAGTATGAGCTATGACAGCTGGGTGTAAGTCCAGCTATCGTTCTGGAAGTTGTCTGCAGGGGTGGAGTGAACGGGTACTGAGATGGGCTAGGAGTTTGGTAGGAATATGTGTGTAGAATTTGGGGAGGCTTGGAAAGCAGTTCTGTGTGGGCTGCAAGGAGGGGCGAGCACACATCAATTCAGTCCGCAGTTATTAGAGATTTTAGCAGCTCCATTTGCTCCTCCATGGCTTTTTATCACGAGCTCGTGACCTGCTATCACTCGTTCCTGATTTCACCTCCTCGCCTGCCTATCAATTTTCTGATTTTTGGGCACAGTGTGTCTCCACATCCTTTTTTCTTTTCTCTTCTGCCTCAGAGGACTGGAGGAGTTCTTGGAACATCTCCTCTTTGCTTCTGCATGGTCATTTTCTTACCACCTGCAGGTGCTCAGCAGGTGTGGGCGGGTTTTCCCTCAAAGGCACCTCTGTAGCAACCCAATAAACCAGGAACAGAAGCATGATTATGAGTGCAATAACAGCACTGGGTTAGGGGGAAAGCTGGGGGAAAGGTTCTGGGTAGTTGTTTGGGTTATTGATGCAGGTAGATAAGGACAAAATTTCAAATTGTGCCACCATTTTTCACAGGTGGGGGCCCTAGTGTACGGGGAGATTTTGATAGACCAGTAAAAGGGCCAGGGACCACTTGATAGTGTAATATTGATGATCATATTTGTGCTAACAGCAGCCAAACTTGGTAGGCCTTTCTGCAGGCCTGTGCAGCCTTGGCCTGACTAAGCCAGGAGGGGAAGGGAGTCTCTCGCTCAACCTTTTCCTGACCCTGCACCACATCCCTGATGCTCTGCTGGACGTGCTGGGATCTGTGTTTCAGGAACAGACCAATAAGCTTATTTATGCAAGCCCTCATGTGTTCTGTTGGAACAAACCTAGCTAATTAAGTACTCCGGCATCCTTAGGTCTAGCTTGTTAAACTTTTTTTTCCTCTTTCTTGGTGTGGTATTGTCGACTAACAAGGATACTTGGGGGGGAGAGGCTTGAACTCTTTGGAATCTCTTCTTGGACACAGCTTCTGGATCCTCCAACGGCAGCTGGAAGATCAGGCCAGTCAGAAAGCCATCGCTATTTGCATTCGAAAGCCACCCCAGACTTCAGTAATTATTAAGGATTGAGAGTTGGGGTATTTTACTGTCTACTGGTGCGGATGTGTGTTTGAGCCTAGGTAAAAGTATTGATTTAAAGCAAGAACATTCTCATGTTGTGTTTGAGCCTAAGTAAAGTATAGCTTTGTAGAAAGAGCACTTTTGTGTTATACTGTTTTTGCCAGTCCATCTATCAGCTGGACAGCTGTGTCTTCTTTTGGCTTATTTCCTGACACCACCTCGCACAAAGTAAAGTTACCATGAGCGTTGGGTTGGCAGAACCCCGGGTAGTACTAGAAACCAATATCTCACTCCTGAGAGTAAGCATAGATGTTAGGGTTCATCTCCTCCGTGCGATCAGCTTCAAACCAGGTCCCTGTGCTGCTCATCATGTGCCACTTAGGTGCCTCTGCAAGTGATTGCTGATTGGTGCAGGAAACTTCCTACGACAGAGGAAGAAACAAAGCAGCTCTGCCAAGGAATCTCCGGCAGAGGGTTGGCGAGTACCTCCAGGAAGGTTTCCTGGAGATCTCTCTCAAGGATTCCTGTGGCATCTCAGTGTGCATTAACACACCTTTCCACTGTACTTAGATTTAGATCCATCACTTACATTGTAAATGCTTTGAGGCAGAGACTCACATGGACTGTATGTACAGTGTCCCTAGATGAGAGCTCTAGGTGTTATCATACAGGTGTTAAATAACGATGATAAACATTTCCACTCTGATGGACACGCCCTCATCCCAATCAGGAGCAGGTTCACAAGCTCCTGTGGATTCAACCTGTACTAAATAGGTGCACCTTCAGAACCCACTCCTCTTGGAGGGAGCAAGCTTAAAAGGGAAAACTCACCATAGGAAGGGGTGGCATCCAGGAGGAAAACTGATGCAAGACACATGTACAGAATGTCATGAAGGCTCTGAAGCCGTTGTCGCTAATGGACAGCTAACTGAACTGGTCTGATGCGCTGAAAAGGTTTGGGCCTGGTTGACGTTAGGAGTGAATGTTCAGATCTGTTCTCATTTTAACCCTACTTACAAAGAAATTGTTTCAGGGAGAGGATTATTGTCAGTTCCTTAAGAAAACTGGAATTTCAGATGGTGGGGGACTAGCTTTCACTTCTCAGCGAGGCCTGGGAGAAGGGGTTCTCTGTCCATCTATCCATCTTAGGTACTTATATGGCCCCCATTGCAGTAGTATATGAACACCTCACAACCCTTTTAATGGATGTATCCTCCCATCACACAGGGCAAGATTAAGTCATAGGCAACTTAGGCATGCTCTACGTCCCAATTTGGGGGGAGAGGGCAAACTGAGTGGTATTGTGGCACCATGCACCCCAATGGCAACACTACGTGCTCAAATTTGATCCTGTTGCCCTCTGTTATTATGGATGGGTGGCAAGGCCAAAACTGAATGGCACGGTGACCCTGTGTGCCAGGCTGAAATGGCACTCCCTCAAATTTGGTCTGACCACACCTTCTTCTTCCCCCTGCCATGATGTAGAGGCAGCAGGGCCAAACCTAAGTGAGCAGTGGAACGGCCAGTGCTGCTCCTCCTTGATGCTGTCCCCTTCCAGCAGCCCATGTCACCTCTGCTCCGCTCAGAGGAGTCGTTCAATGACAATTGCTACAAGCAGGGGGCGCTGCAGCAAGTGCCTCCAATTGGAATAGGGGGTGGACGTGGGATGGTTTTACCTAGGACCCCATGATGGGGAACGGAGGCACAGATAGGTAAAGGCCAGATCTTCAAAGGTATTTAGGGTCCTAGGAGGCCGTCTATCTTTGCAGCTCTGGTCCAAAACCTCATTTCCACACGGGAACTCTGGTATAACTTGGTGACTGCCAAAGTCCAACAGAAGAGAAGTCAGTTGTGTGAAAACTGGTGAGTCATAAGTTGTTTGTATTTTTTAGGGGGTGGGGCTGAATCTGCTTCATTTAAGTCAATGGAAACTCTGGTCTCGGAGAAACCTTTTTATTATTCTAGAAAATTAACTGCTCTTTGCCTAAACGCTTTAGGGTTTGTTGTGTTGTTCTCTCATCTCCGGTCTTATTTTTGACTGGGTAACAAACTGTCTTTCTACAATGGGATATAATCCTTGAAGTAAAAAAAAACACCACCTCTGAAATATGTTGGCTTTCCAACAGTCATGAAGTCAACACATGCATTCTATTATTTAACTGACTGCAGATAACCTTTGGAAACTTTGAACACAATACCAGCCAGCAGCCAATTTCAGCTAAAGCCCAAAACATTTTTAAGGAGTGAAGTAATCTAAAAAAAAAAGGCTTTTTATTAATACTCTGACAAACATGGCTGTTGTTCAAATTGGAAACCACAGGGGTTAATCCAAACAGTTAAGCAGTTATTGTCAACAGAGGCTTGGCTGAGTAAATGCCATTGTAATGCCGGCTTTTGTGTTTACAGAAAGGAGTGTTTATGTGTTCGTATAAGAGAGAGATTTTCTCTCCTCTTCAGAAATTATTGCATTATCCTTTCCAGATTTACAAACAGGTGAAAGGAACGGGTATATTTTTAATTAAATATCTTGAAAAGAGTAAAAATCTCAGAAGATTATTGTCAGTGGAGCAGTTTTATTATAATCAGGCCTGGTAGCACCAACTGTTACTACACTTCCAATTATAAGATACTGTTTTTCAGTTTACAACTTTGCCAAATGTTAACCATTTTGGCTGAAATTTGCCATGCCAAATGTCTGCCTCAGGCTGATTCTTTTTCTTTTCCTTTTTTTTTTATCCATTTCGGCCAGACCAGTTGAGACATTTCCAAGAATGAGGGTAGGGGAAAATACATTCTGCTCATGATAAAAAATTCTGGTGACCATTTATTTGAAATTTTGTAGTGCTTTGGGGAAGATTGGGAAAAGGAGCCTCAAGAGAGGTGGTGACTAGAGGCTGGCAGGAGGACAGGGAAATTGAGAATTGGGAATGGGTGCAGAGTGGTACTGGCAGGCCAAGGTGGAGTAACTATTGCATTATACAATGAGAACATATACACTTGTTCTGAGCTCCAGAAGGTGGTAACGATAGAATGGAAAGAAACAGGATTGCCATCATGATAGAAATCTACTAGAAACCATCAAATCTGGAAGAGGAGGTGGATGAGGCATTTCTAGAACAAATAACAGAAATATCCAAACACATGACCTGGCACAAGGGGGACTTTAACTACCCAGACATCTGTTGCAAAAGTAATACAGCAAAACACAGTTTCCAGTAAGTCCTTGGAATGTATTGGGGACAATGTTTTGTTCCAGAAAATGGAGGAAGTCCCCAGGGGCACCCATTCTAGACTTGATTCTGGTTGACAGGGAGGAATTGGTTACGAATCTGAAGGTGGGAGGCAATTTGGGTGAAAGTGATGATGAAACGACCGATTTAATGATTCTAAAGGAAGGCGTGAGACCAGGGGAATAAGGAAAATAGACTTCAAAAAAGCACACTTTAAAAAACTCAGAGAACTGGTAGGTAAGGTCCCATGGTTAAAAAAAGGAAGAGATAACTAGTTCAGGAGAGTTGGCAGGTTCTCAAGGATAGAATATTAAAGACACAACTGCAAATTAGCCCAGTTCAAAAAGAAAGAAAGAAAGAAAGAATATTAAGAGGCCAGTATAGCCGTATCAGAAGCTCTTTAATGACTGGAAAATAGAAAAGGAATCCTGTAAAGAGTGGAAACATGGACAAATTGTTAGGGAACAGTACAAAAGAAATAGCACAAGAATGTAGGAGTGAAATCAGAAAGGCTAATGCACAAAGTAAGTTACTCTTAGTAAGGGACATAAAAGGCAATAAGAGGTTCTTTAAATACATTAGAATCAAGAGAAAGACAAAGGAAAGTGTAAGTCCTCTACTTAGTGGGAAAGGAGAGCTAATAAATTACATTGGACAACAAAGATTTTACTTCCTGAATACTTTTGGGTGTATCTTATGGATTTGGTGCTGCTGATTACGAAAATCACCATGAAATTTCCCTATCACATACCCTTTTTTTTTAATTGCCTATATTTGATATTTCAATTCATAATTGAAGTCTATTAAAATGTTGCCCACAATGTAAGCTGAAAAGTTTTCTATCTTGTGTCCAACCATGCCTGGGCATGCAGTGACACTGCACCTAGTGCAGGCCACACAACATGCAGTGGGAATGCTAAGGCTTAGGCTGGGCGGATGCTGGCAGGACATATTTTGGAAAGGCTATAAAAGCATTCCGCACACACCGTTCTATGCATTGTGTTTATAGCAGTTTGCATTCATGTTGATGCGCATGCTCTACGTGCATAGCATATTGTGTGTACTCACAATGATAAAGCAATTGTATTTTCAGGAGGATTTGTGATAGCAAAATGTCTTGCCAATGTTGCAATAGCCGCGATACGATCTGTTACATTTGTGGCGAATATACGTTTAAACCTCAAAGACGGAGCATGACTGCACGCATTAAGAAAGCGTATGAGCTCTACTTTGGCTGTAAAATTGGTGATCAGGACAAAGCCTGGGCTCCTCACATTTGTTGCACAACATGCGCTGTCAATCTTAGAGCTTGGCTCAGAAGTACTCGGAAGTCAATGCCGTTCGCTGTCCCAATGATATGGCGAGAGCAGAAGGATCATGTGACAGACTGTTACTTCTATCTGACCAATGTGTCTGGGTTCTCTGCTAAAAAAGAGAAATCCATTGAATACCTCAATCTCCCTTCAGCCATGAGACCTGTGCCGCATGACGATAGTCTTCCAATACCAAAGCCACCAGAGAGATGGAGCCTAGAGGAGGCAGACGAAAATGCCATGATGCACAAGCCAGGAATAGAAAACGACACTGATCCAGATTTTGAACCATTTATGTTGAGTGAGCCTCATCTGATAACTCAGTCTGAGGTAAATGACCTGGTCAGGGACTTGGGTTTGTCAAAGGCAAAAGCGGAATTACTGGGTTCAAGACTGCAAGGATGAGGTCTGCCGTCACCAGGCACAAACATTTCTGTCTTTCGCAGCCACCAAGAAGATTTGACACAATTCTTTGGTCAGGTTGATAATCTGTGTTTCTGCACTGACATTGATGGGCTGTTCACTGATTTAGGTTGCCAGCAAGACCCACAACAATGGCATCTTTTTATTAATTCATCAGTGTTAAGCCTGAAAGCTGTGTTGTTATACAATGGCAATGTCCACTCTTCAATACCAATCATCTATGCAGTAAACATGAAAGAAACCTACAGAAATATGGAATTTTGTTAAAACACATACAGTGCAGCAACTACAACTGAAATATCTGTGGTGATCTGAAAGTAGTCATGCTGCTACTAGGAATGCAGCTCAGATACACCAAGTACTGTTGTTTCATTTGTAAATGGGACAGCCATGCTAAAGAGTCTCATTACGTTAAAAAGGACTAGCCACTCTGTAAGCAGTTGGTTCCAGGGCAGAAAAGTGTGGCACATAATCCACTTGTAGACCCAACAAAGATATTTTTGCCTCCTCTTCACATAAAACTCGGACTGATGAAAAATTTAGTGAAAGCGATGAACAAGGAAGATGAAGGATTTCAATTTTTGAGACAGATGTTTCCCAGAATAACTGATGCCAAGATTAAGGAAGGCATTTATGTTGGTCCACAAATCAAACAGGTCATCAATGACAGGCAGTTCAAAGAACTTCTAGTAGGACCACAGAAAATCGCATGGAAGGCATTCAAGGATGTTGTTGAAAATTTTCTTGGCAACTACAGAGCACCAAACAATGTTCAGCTGGTTGACAACATGCTTCAAGCATACATAACCATGAAGTGCAACATGCCACTAAAGATTCATTTTCTGCATTCACATTTAGACTTCTTCCTTGCAAATCTTGATGCAATCAATGACGAGCATGATGAAAGGTTTCACCAGGACACTGCAATCATAGAAAAACAGTACCAGGGCAACTGGAATCCATTGATGCTGGCCGATTATTGTTGGACACTTAAACGAGAAGCCTCAGACATTGAGTACAAATGAAAATCATCAACAAAACATTTTAGCTCAGTTGAACTATTGCAAAGCATCAGCACCGTTATGCGATTAAACACATTACATTCAATAAAAGTCAATTTCTTGTTTCTCCAAATTCCTACATGATACAAGTAGTCTGAAATTATATTTGTGCTCAGCTACAAGCGGTCTAGCATAATCAAAAACAATTTCTGAGGAAGCAACACTTTTGAAAAAATGTGTTGTCCAGTGTTATTACATCAAGAAGAAAGTGTTTAATGTTTATTTTTGCTTCAGTCTTCATTAAAAGGTTAACGGTGACCAGATGTTCAGCACGATTAATCATAAGAACAAGGTGAGAGGAATACAAATCAAAATAGGGAAAGAATAGGTTAAAGAATATTTATATTTAATAAGTTAGACGTATTCAACTCAGCAGGGCCTGGTGAAATTCATCCTACAGGAGTTAAGGAACTAGCTGAAGCAATGACCTTTCTGAACTCATAGAGGATGAGTGATGTCCAAGAGGACTGGAGAAGGGCAAACATAGTAATTATCTTTAAAAAGGGGAACAAAGATGAGTCAGTTTAACTTCAATAATTGGAAAGATACTGGAACAAATTATTAAACAAACAGTTTGAAATCACCTAGGGGATAATAGAGCTATAAAGAATAGCCAGCATGGATTTGTCAAAAAAGGAGCGTGCCATACCAAGCTAATTTACTTTTTTGACAGAGTTACTGACTTAGTGGCTAGGGATGAGGCAGTAGATGTAGTATATCTTGATTTTAGTATGGTTTTTAGCAAAGTAGTACATGACATTCTCATAAGCAACTAGGGAAATATGGTCTAAATGAAATTATTGTAAAATGGCTGCACAACCGGTTGAAAGACCATACTCAAAGAATAGTTATCAATGGTTTGCTGTCAAACTGGGAGAATGCATCTAGCAGAGTCCCATCCAGTCCTGGATCTGATACTATTCGATATTTCTATTAGTGACTTGGATAGTGGAGTGGGAGGGATTGCAAGCTCTTTGGATGACAAGGTTAGTATTCAGAAGGACCCTGAGAAATGAGAGAATTGGTCTGAAATCAACAAGATGAAAATCGATAAAGACAATGCAAAGTATTACACTTAGAAAGGAAAATCAAATGGACAATTGCAAAGTGGGGAATAACTGGCGAGGTAGTGGCGAGGCTGAAAAGGAACTGTGGGCTATAGTGGATCACAAATAGAACACGAATCAACAATGTGATGCAGTTGTAAAGAAGGCTAATATCTTTCTGGCAGGAATGTTGTATATAGGACATGGGAATTAACTGTCCCACTCTACTCAGCACTGGAAGGGCCTCAGCTGAAGTACTGTGTCCAGTTCAAGGCACCACGCTTTAAGAAAGGTGGGGAAAAACTGGAAAGAGTTCAGAGGAGAGCAACAAAAATAATAAGCTGTGAAACCCTGACCTATGAGGAAAGGCTGAAAAAAGAGGGCATGTTTAGTCTTGAGAAAAGAAGCCTGAGGAGGAACTTGATAACAGTCTCCAAATATGTTAAGAAGTGTTATAAAAAGGACTGTGATCAATTGTTATCCATGGACACTGAAGGTAGGACAACAAGTAGTGGGCTTAATCTACAGAAAGGGTGCATCAAGCCATTCTGCAGTGGCGTGAAAGTGTGCGTACCAGCCTCAGGGCAGAATGCTGAAAACATGGGCACAAACATCACATTGGCTGTGAATTCTATACTTGGATTTTACCAACCAATTATCAAATATGAATTCCTCAGGCACTTTAACATGTCCCCTTGGGCATTCCAGTCTTTCTTGCCACCCAGGTGAGTTTATCTATGTGACACATGGTCCTTTACACCAAGTAACGTAGCAATCCCCGTCATGTACCCCAGGTCAATTGTGCTTCAGATCTCACAGCAAAGACAAGGCTTGTAGTTAATCCACCTAAAGATTTCTTATATAGGGAAAAGAAATGAGTTATTTGCCAGGTTAAAGCAGGTAAACATAGATACACAAATGGGTTCCAATCTTAAATTTCAAAACGTAACAGAAGTGTTTATGATAATCGAGCCCTATAAATCCTTTAGGGCTAAGCACTGGAGATCATTTGCTTCTGCATAATAACCCTTGCCCCCCAGAGTCCAAGCAGCATAAAGATACAGTTCCTCTTTGTTAAGGGATTTTATACCCCACCCCCCACTTGTGCTTTGAGCTACAATGTTTACTGACGGGAGGGATCCACTTGAGACTCGTCTTTGTGAAGCGAGAGAGAATAAAAAACGAAGTCTTTTGTCCTCTTTGAAGTTCCACTCCAGTCCATCTGGCCTCAATGGGCCTTCCTTGTTGGGCAGGACATAACATCTTCTGTTGGAGACCAGCATTTCACACTAATTAATGTCTCTCTCCCATGGGCGGCTGGGTGAACCGCCTGTTCAGGGAGGCTAGCCCCCATCCCTGCCCCTTCTGCCCGAAGTCTCACCCCCTCTGCCCCCTCTCCCATCAGAGCGGTGGCCCAAGCACCAGCCAGGCCGGCCAGGTGACCCCCGAGCCAGAGCACCCCAAGGATCCCCAGAATCCATGCCCCAGCGCTGCCCTGCCCCAACCCACCCTGGCCCCAGGCTAGCTATCCCATGCCCCAGTGCATCCTGCCTCATCCTCGGGGTGGCCCGTGTGCCCCAGGTCCAGCTCGAGTGCTCCCAGCCCCTGGAGCTCCACCGGTCTGTGCTGTGGTGCTGTGCCAGCCTGCCCCAGCGCCGACTGCCAGCCCTCCCCGCCCTGCCCCCAGGATGGCCGATGGCCAGCCCGCCCCCACTGCTAGAGTAGCTGCTGGTCTAGCTTGCCACAGCGGCGCTGCGCCAACCCACTCCGGCCCTGGGCTGGGTGTCTGCCCCAGTAGGGTGGTTGCCGGAGCCTCAGCCCGCTTCAGGGGGAAGGCTGGCTAAGACTGCTGCCACCGCAAGGGACTGAACGTGGGCAGGGCCACGCTTGCCTGTCAGAGAAGGCCAGGCCTTCCCGGGCCTTAGACTCAGCGCCCATGCTCTCTCCTCTCTGGTGACTTACAGTTACAAAGTCTTACAATGCAAATGTTCAAATATCACTGTACAAATACAGATGTTAGAAGTGATATTATTGAACGCAGAGACTCACAAGCATTCAGTAAATCTAATCTCTAAACACAGGCTTATAATTCTGATACCTATGTGTGCCAGGCTGATTTCAGCTGTGTATCGGCAGTATTCAATTTGAGACATGAGGATCTGGCTCTGAGTTGGCACCGGTCTGCCAGCAGCACAGGGAGATTAAGGTTAGAACTGGAAAAAGCTTGCTCACTATAAGGGTGGTTAGGCTTCGGAATAGGCTTTCAAGGGAGGTTGCGGGATCTCCATCACTGGAGGTTTTAAAGAATAGATTGGACAAACACCTGTCAGGGATAATCTAGATTGGGGCGGCCAAAATTACTGACCCTCTGAGCCGCAAACAACAATCTTCAGAAGTTCGCGAGCTGGGGCGCACCTGGCGGGGCTCAGGGTTTCAGTCCTGTGGCATGTTGGTGGGGCTAGGGCCTTCAGTCCTACAAGAAAGATGGTCTCGGGACTCCAGCCCTGGGAAGAAGCCCCTAGCCCCATCCCCCTGCACCAGTCTGATAGGTAGAGAAGAGAGGGAGCGTGAGGGGCTCTGCGAGCTACATTTTACGGTAAAAGAGCTGCATGCAGCTGGCGAGCCGGGGTTTGACCACCCCTGGTCTAGATTTACTTATTCCCATCTCAGCACAGGAGGTTGGACTTGATGACGTCTCTTACAGCCCCCGTGATGCCACATTATGAAAATTCTGCAGAAGCTGGCCTTGGATGTAGACACTCCCAGGCCTCTTCAGACTCTGCCAGGATGACAGGCCAGGCTTCATCACCATTGCCACTAATCCCACCTTGCTGAGGGGATGCCACAAGCTATGTGCATGGCTGGGAGAGAGCTCAGCCTCACCCTTGCAGCTCTATTCCCTGCAGTAAATTTTCTAATCTTTTCTTCAGTCTCAGTTTGGATCTTTCTGCCATTCCCCTTGGCAGACCATTCCACGGCTGGATAAACCTCAGCGTTAGGAAGTTTTTCCTGATGGTCCTGATTTTGTTCTTGAATACTGCTATCTTACTACACCTAGTCTTTACCAATCCTACCCAGGGCTGCACAACTTTCCGGGGGGTCGGGAGGGGCAAGAAATCTGAAATTACACTCCCTCCCTCCCTAGAAGCCTGTTCCATGAGACTCTACACCCACCCCCACCCAGAGGGCCCCCCCACCTTACCCACCCCACTCCACCTTTCTCCTTACCCCTCCCTGCTGGTGAGCCTTGCTCTTGGGTGACAGATCCATCCTGACTCCTGGTTGGTCCCTAGCGCTGAGAGATGCCAGCAGATGGGGGCTCGCAGCATATGTACACAGGGGCTGCTCTAGCTATTGTGGTGCTGCAAACACACTGGGCTGCGACTCTACTCAATCAACTTTGGGGCCATCCACTCCCTGGCTCCCTGTCATGAAAGCAAAGCAACCAGGCCAAACCTGTGCAGAGCTACAACCCCACATGCCAGGTTGCATATTATTCCATGGGCTTGGGATCCTTTCAAGTGGGGAGCCCTGGGCAAACTGACTCTTTTGACCCCTCCTCTAAGTGGCCCTGACCCTACCACCTTGCATAATTCCCCTCTATCCTTGGTGTTTGAACTCTTCAAAAATTTGAAGACTCTTAACCTGGCTCCCATCTACTCTCTCTTAGCCAAACTATGACTGCACAGCTTGGGAAAACAGCCAAAAACCCAAATATCCGTATAACCAAGACAGGCATCTGCCTAAAGTGTGTAACCTCATAACTCTATATGTCTAACCCATGTACCTCTTTGGTCTGCCCTTTCTTGGTGTATATTATACCCTCGCTTGCCCTACAAGCCTACCATTCAGTTGGTAGGCTCCTCAAGGAAGGGACCTTTCTTCTGCGAGTCTCCTCCAAAGAACGTGGGGGATTTATGAGTACTAGGCAGTTTCTTGTAGGCAGCACAACAGAAATAGGACTTGAGGGGCGGGTTATGAAGGAAGAGAGGGTAGTGGCTTTACAGACTATTTTGTGGATGGTGTTCCATGTCTATGGCCTGGCATGGAAGAAAGCACGAAGGTGTTTGTGGGAGGAGCAGGCAAATGGACATTACCAATGACGTTGAGCAGGTACAGGGACAACTTGCTTTGTCTTCAGTGGGTCAGGATCAAGCCCCAATATACAAGAGCAGGTAAGTAGAGAGAATGTCAGAGGAGTGAAGAGACTTAAAGGTGAAGTCCAGAAGCTGTAATATGCACGCTGGAGGTTGCAGATGTGGTGCCCCAAAAGAATTCGACAGTGACTTCAAGCCAGGCTAAATTGTGATGTTTTGTTTGCATTGCTTTAAGGGTTTGGGGATCATTCAAACCCCCAAATCTAGAGAAAACGTTGAGGGCCGTTAGCTGAAACAAACCAACAATAAAAGTCCAGGGCATACCCCTGTGAACCAAACGCACTGAATTTCATGAAGATCTAGTTATGGCCAGGTTCTAAAAGATTCTCTTTTACCAGGCAGTGTTCAGTTATCCAATGCCAATGGAATAAAAGGACCAGATGTGGCAATGCTAACTCATTTTGTAGTGCAGCATCAAAGAGCTGTGCAGGGAAAGAAAATACGAATAATCCAATGCAGAAGCACAGTGTAAACATTCTCCAGAGGAAGAATCTATTAGGGTGCATTTAGTTCTAAGTGAGCAATTTTATGCATTTAAAAGAAATTGCCTTATGCAGCTTGCCTACAGAAGACAACTAATGCACTTGCTGCTGAGAGGCTGAGAGGCATTTGATTTCTCTGCTTGCCATCTTTGGTTCATTGTACATCCTGTTAAAAATCTGAGAGACTGTGTAGCTCAGAGGACCTTTAAAATGTGAACACTTATTTTTAAACTCGAAGGGAGATCTTTAGACTGCAACTTCGTCTGGAGCCACACTGCCTCAAGCTGTCATGAGGGAGTATTTTTGTCCTTGTAGTAACTTCTAATTAGGTTTCCTTTACTGTGAAATTCTCCAGCTCCACACTTATGCCTAAGACCTGTCAAAATACGTGAAAGTTTGATGGGAATAAATCCAAAGCAGCATTGCACAGAAGGAGGTGTCACAGCCAGAGGTTTCTTTCTTTCTTTCTTTCTTTGAATAAGGACAGAAACAAGAAATTACTTTGGGGCCACTTCTTGCAGGCACTAGTCAGTCAATATACCCTTAGATAGCCATTTATGCCCATTCCTATCTAACAGAATGGGACTTTTGACTGTCACTAGCTATTTTGTAGCAACTGGCTTGTGGAGGCAGTGGAAAATATTTTGGAAATAATAGTCTACTTTTGCTGACATAAGGAAGTTGGGGGAAATGAGAACTCTGTAGGACTTCAGCAGGTTGCATCGTGGTTGGGTTCATAGCAGTCAAAGACCCATTGTATCATTGAATCCATCTCTCTGCACAGGAAATGTATAGTCCCCAAGGAAAGATATAATAGATATAAAATGTATTAAGCGGTGAGTGTGTGAAATTGACTATCAATGTCTGAAGGTTGTCACATCATGGAAGGAGAGAGGAATAGTTTAAGACAAAGGAGAGGGTGTAACTAGGACAAATGGAATAAGCTAGACAAAAGGCAGCATGGTCTAGTGAAGAGAACATTAGACTAGACACCAAGCGGATTTGGTTTAGTTTTATTCCTGCTTCTGTCAGTAAGCCGCTGATTGGCCTCCTTTCTGTCTGATTGTAAGCTCTTCAGGGAAAGGACTATGAGTGTGTACAGCACCTAGTGCAGGGGGGCCCCAGTTTCAACCTGGTCCTCTAGGTGCAACCAATTTGTATAAGATAATAGGAAAATGTGCCCTGAATTTCCAAAAAACTTCCTAATGGTGAGATTTATTTCATCATGCAATTGTCTCCCAGGCTGGACCAGAAAAAGGACAAGAAAAGTGCTTAGAAAGAAAGATCATACCTTGGTGGGGTTTGGAGAATGAAGTAGGAACTTGTGATCAAGCAGGAATCTTCACAAGCCTGTCCTATTGGTTATGGACAGTCAGGATATGTTGTTAACAGCAGATGGTTTATTAATGCAGACAAAACCTAATGTTCATCTGTCCCTTTATCACACAGTTGCACAGCAACTCTGGGGACACAGACAGAGAACGCACGGGTAAGCACCACTTTTGAATTCAAATTGGCTAAACAGCTGCTTACGGCATGCTCGAAGGCAGGTATTCAATTAGGCAGACTCTGGTGTGCAAACCTTTGGTTGACATTAACAGCTCTTATTTATTTTAAAGCTAACATACAGGGCATTCACCTGTATGATTGTACTGAAGCGTCTGTGGGAGCAGTTCAAAATTATACCCCAATGGAAGATGAAAATGGATCTTGTTTGAAATGACTATCTTTTTCTCAACAGTAAATCGCATCTGCAGTCAACGTACAACGTCCTTGCAATGGGATGGGGCCATTATGACACGTTAGCATTGGTGTCACAGAAGAAGCTCGAAGTCCCATTAGATATCAGAACACTATTGTGGTGGGTGGTGTACAAACATAGGAAAAGGCAGTCCCATGCCCCAGAGTGCTTATACTCTGAAACAGACACGGCAAACAAAGGATGGAAGAGGAAGCGGAGGCAGAGGGAGCTGAAATGACTTCCCCAAGTCTCCGAGACTAGAACTCAGGTCTCTCGAATACATTATGGAAAGAGGGAGGGTTGTGGCCCTGTCCTTCTCCCACAGCAACCTGCAGGGAGGAGCTGGCAATCTACTTAATTCTAGTGGAACGAGCAAATTGCTCTCTCCCCCTTTGCACAGTAGCAGCTCTCGGAGACATCATGCCTACGTGAACCAGTCACCACATCAGTCTGCTGAGTTGGTACGGCTCAGTAAGAAGGCCTGGGATTACTGCTGGTCAGGGTTTTTTCATTTGAAAAAGGACCTTCTCTCCCTCCCCATGGAAATTAAAATGGCAGCTCCCAGGTTGTTTTTGCTTGTTTCTTTTAGAAACCAAACAATACAACGTTTTTATATTTTGCTGGGCTTCGTTCCCCCTTTTCTCATCCTATTTTAGTGACAAAATGGTAAAAATGATACAAGGGAGAAAGATAAGAAAGGAAAAGGAGGGGAGAGGCAGAAACCCAGACTCCAAAAAGTTGTTGGCTTGCTTTCTTTCCTTCTGAAGGTTCAGGAAGTTCAGAAAAAATCAAAAATTTCATTAAATAGTTCAAGAAAATGAAAAGCTGTCATGAATCATGATTACCTTTTTCTGAGCAGCTCAATTTACAATTTATTTTGAGCCTTTCAACCAATCTATTTGGGTTTGCAGTGGAACCTGAAAGTAGGAGAGCTTTGCTTCATTTTGCGTTTGATTGTGGTGGGCCTCGGCGTAAATGTTGACTCTGTGTAAGTGTTCGGTCTATTTCTGGCTGGAAAGAGAGCAGTTTAGAGACATGGTCCCTAAAGTTAAAGAATGCATCGCCAAATGCTCCACCATTCAGTTACAGAAAGATTTTTTTAACTGTAAAAAATTGCGACACATTACATTTGCCTTTCTCTGTAGAGATGCTAATGCAGGATGACAGAGTCTTTAGTGCAGGACAAAACAGAAAAGCAAACAGAATCCAGATCAGCCACAGAAAGCAAGAATGCAGAACAATGATCTTGTTTTTTGTAATGTGCAATCAAATTATTTAAGGAGAAATTTAGTGAAATGTTTATACTCAGGGCAAAAGGAACTTTACACAGTGCAAATGCATGGATGCCTATAGTTGACAATCCACTATATTTCTCACTCAGGTCAGGAATTAGGAAAAGCCTGTATAGTTACATGAGGCATCATAGGTAATATTAGTCAGCTCATAGTAAACAGCTGGGTAAAGAGCAATGGAGATCTCATGTTATGGCCAGAAGGTTATATTTCAATGACATATGGCTGACTTACAATGCACTCCTTGTTCTTTGTGAAAAATACTATACAGAGGAGGGAAGATGGGAAAGCTGTGTATATTCTACATGAAAGCTGATTGGAAAGTTTTTGTGGAAACTTTTTGAAAATATTTCTTTTATTTCTCCAAAGTTTCCTGGGAAAAAATCATTTTTGGGGAAAAAATAGAATCTTAAAAACAGACAAATTACTGATTTTAAAGTGATTTATATAAGTAGCTCTAGAGGTTTCTTGAAAAACAAAACTATTTGCTGAAGATTTTTAACTGAAAATTTTTCAGATTCCAGTTTCCAACTAATTTGTTAAAAACCTGCAAAATGTTGAAAATCCACTTTTTCGTTGAAGTTTTCATGAGAAAATTGCAACCATCTCTACTGTATGCTCTTCCAGGAAGTGTCCCATGGGGCCACTCCCAGTGATGGTAGCAACAGCAAGTATGCAAACAGAAGTGAAGCGTAAGGCTAGACAAACTGGTGATAGAAATTTTTGTGTCTTGTTCATACTAATTCCCCAACACAGCTATCCCTAAAGGATCTGCCCAAAGGGTAGTGAAAATATTGGAGACTTCCAAATGATGTATCATGTATACCCAGTCAAAGAGCTAACCTTAATGTATTTGGATGGAAAATTATTTTTCATTGTTATCACCACTCTAAACGTGTAATCAATTCATGTCCACCATAATCAACATTGCTACCAGCCTGAGGACTCTGGGTAGGGCTGGCAAGATGCATCCCAGACTTAACAATCCTTTATCACAAATGCACACATGCTTTGTATGTAAAATGTCAGTTAAGTCTCCCCTTGCAACCTTCTGCAGCAGGAGTGTATCCTTTCAACCTAGGCATCAGGCATACATCAGCTTGCGTTTCCTAGGCCATCTTCACAAGGAAAATGGCTAGAGAATTACGCTTT
>ML675603.1:6727808-6956287 GCA_007922155.1 Mesoclemmys tuberculata | reverse complement strand
GTACAGTTCTAAAACACTTTAGGTTGCTCAGGGCTGTGGTGTAATTTAAAATGCCTGAGAGACTCATTCATCAACTGCTGTGGATGATTAAAATCCTCTCCAACAGCAGCTCTCTCAGTCTTCTATTTATGTAGATAACAGCACAGGACATAGTTTCTGAAGTCTTCATTTTCAGTACGTATTCTAGTCTGGCCATTATTTATTGGTAATGTTATTGTGTTGGAATTTGAAAATAGCTAAATAATGACTAGGAAAGCTATTTACCTCCAGATCTTGTTTCAAGGGCAGAAGAGCTTGATAGTAATCTAGGCCTAAGAGACCACTTCTCCCGTTATGTCCCCTCATGGCAGATCAGGAGGTTGGCTAGGCTGACCAAATTTCAGCCTGAACTCACCTTTTCCTCCACAAAGACCTCTCCTCTATATTGAAGGTGTCTGGTGTTCCCTTGTCTCTATCTTCAAGGTCCATTGGAAAACCTTTCCACTGGAGCTGATTGGGACAATTTTATTTTCCCCATGAAAAATGTTGACAAAAACAAAATTATTTCTCTTACAAATTTTTCAAGTGTTCATCCAAAACATGAACATCAAACATTTCAGTTTTCAGGCTTTTGACAACCCTTTTCCTGCCCATCCCAAAAATGCTGAAAATGGGCATTTTATGGGGAATAGCCATTTTAACGGAAAAAAAAAGTTTGGTGGAAAACTCAACCACATCTACTTTTATACACAAAGACACTCAGATTTAGGCATTTTGGTCTAGCTTTTCACATCTGCTCCACCCTTTCTTTTCATTTTATGTCTGGAAAGTAAACTGGGGGCAAAGGGACAGTTTTTTTTTCTCCTACGTGACTGGTTCCCTGGGGCTTTCCGGCCAGCTCTGCATTTTTCACTGTCATTTCAACTTTTGCTGCCTTATTGTTCTGGGTGTTCTGTTCAACTGGGGACAGCTTCTGCCACTCCGAGTCACAGTAAATAATACTTCATACTCCATAAGAAGCCCAATTGATTTTTTCACAGTAAGTTACTGGTCAACCTGAGTAAGGGGGAGGAATCTGATCCTAAAATAAACATGATTTTCATAGAGCTAGCTACTTGTGGAGTAAGAAGCTACTCAAATATGAGTAAGTGTGGCAAAATCTGGGCATAAATGGGATCACATTCTGATGCTCTTCCTTGGGCTGAACAGCACTTCACGCCATATGTACCCCCACTCATTTCAATAGGACTTTTAAAGCAATGTACTGCGACTTAGCACACATAAGGCCACAGCCTCTGGTCCTAACTATAGACCTGGAATGTGACAGCCTTATTTACAGAAGTCTCTGCCATTGACTTTGAGGACTATTAGTCACTATTAGACACTATTAGTTCTCTGGGAGTGAAGAAGATTTAACAAACTGGCCTTTTCTCATTACTTGTTCCAATCAGAAAAAAAATGAAGACTCTGCCTCTGCCTTTGAAGGATCTGGCTTTTCCTGTCTGTAATCCTCCATCTCTTTGGGGATTGATGATTAATTTGCACTATTTATATCTCCATGGTCATCTGTATCAGCTATTAAAAAAACCTATTTCTCACAACTCACAATCGCTTAAAATGCTTAACACTTTCAAGCTTATTGACATTTGAAAATCCTGAAACACATCCAGAAATTACTTTTTTCCCCCCAGCTAAGCACGTTCATTCATATACATACAACCAGAAGATCGGTAGCCTGCTAAAAATACATCCAGGACTGACCCAAAGCCTGCTGAAGTCCATGGGAACTTCAATGGGCTTTGGACTGGGTCCTTAAACAGCAGAAGCCAATGCTCATAAGCAAATGTTTGGTCTGATCAGAGTCTTCTACCTGTTTTCTCTCTGAATTTTGGCTAGAGGATAGCCATATTAACTGAAACGACAATTCTAGACCCCGTTTACTCTGGATCCCCCAAAGAAGATGAAAAAGATCATTCACTCCTGAAAGAGAATCTCTGTGGGCAGTTGATAAGCCAAAAAAAAAAAAATGGCCACAACATAAAGCAGTCAGTACTAAATGTCCTGCCAATAACCATGGGTATTTTAAAACAAATCAGTATTGCAAAGGAAGCTTGCGCTGCTGGTGCGAGGCTCAGATTTTACAGGTCATGTCCAAAGATCAAGTTGCAGAGTCATTAGGCAGGAGACCATAATGCACACATTTTGGGGGGTATCAAGGAGAGAGAGCTCCACAGCTATTGACAGGAGAGGGTACAAGAACCAAGTTTTCATTTTCTTATGGCTGGGGGGATGTTGACTGCCCAGCCCAGGGCCCACAGAGCAGACAGGCCAGTCTCCTGGTTTCAAGCTGGACAGTCCTGCGTTTGTCCGGTTTGGCCCTTGTCCAGAACTGCAGCAAAACCGGATGGGGCTTTTTCTGGTATCAGGCCTGGAGAATGCCTTTTTCAAGCGCATGCTGCTCCACCCCCTACCTGCACGCCCTCGCCCCCTACTGGTGTGACCTCAAACTGTGCAAGGGACATCACACGAACAGGGGGATGCTCATGCAGATGGGGGCGGGCCCATGTCATGCCCAGAAGTGCCGGAATGTCCGACATTGTGGGATGCGCAAGTGGCCTCCCTACTGCAAAGCCATGAGCCAAACTACTTATACAGATAAAATAATAGCAGTCGCACCAGACAGAAATGTTACCATCAAGGCTGCACATCAGTTTCCAGTAAAGCCTCCTCTGCTTTTTTTATCCCCTGCTCAGAGTTTTTGAAAACATTCACTTTTTGAGCTGAGATTGCACTTGCTTGGTCTATGCCTGATGGTGATCTTATTTATTCATTCATTTAATTAACTTGAGAGAAATCCCTTAAAACAACCTTGAGGCAGCGGGGATTAACAGACATACACTTTTCCCACTGTAAAAAATTCAGAGTGCTTTCTTCTTTGTGGAGATGACTCACCCACGGTTCATAGATTCCCAGGCCAGAAACATCATGGTGATCATCTAGGCTGACCTTCTATAATCCAGGCCACAAAGATATGGCCCATAGATATGGCTACAACCACAGCATTACTGGCAACCAGCACTAACAAATTGAACTACCCGGCCAGCTGTGCATAAGTATACAGGTTTGAGTTCCTGCTGTCCATGCAGCTCTTTTGCTATACAGAGAAAGGATGGCCTAGAGGCCCGGGAGCCCCACATTCAACCCCTTACACTGCCACAAATGTTCTATGTGATCTTGCATGAGTCACAACCTCTCTCTGCCTCAGTTCCCCCTCTGTAAAGTGGGGAGAATAGCACTGTCCTACCACATAGGGGTGTTGTGAAGATAAATAGTCAGAAGGCGGTGGGGTGCTGGGGTAATACTGGGACTACGTAAGTATGTAAAGCAAAAATCTATGGGCTTGTCTACACAGTGTCTCAGTCTGCGCCAGCAGTGGTGTAAAGTCTAGCGTGCACTGACCGGCCCATGTGGGCACTGCTGGTGTGCACTAATGTTCCCCAGTGTGCATTAACATGGCACTGTTTGAAACAGGGTTTTAGTGACACACACATTCAGGGATTTTAGTGCACACCAGCAGGGTCCAGCCGAGCCAGTTAGTGCTGACTGGAACTTACACCCCTACTGGGGCAGACTGAGAAACCCTGCAGATGAGCCCTGCATCTCTGCTGAGTGGATAACAACAGTGGACTCACAAAGGGCTGAAGCAGGCCTTAAATCAGCAGCATGGATTTTTGCTACATTTGGGAAAAAAATGGGTTCGATCCAACAAAGTCACGAGCTTTAGAATGAGCGATAAACGTGCAATAGCAGGATGTCAGGGAGCAGCCTTAAACTCCTTTTCCACCTTCTCTCTCCCTTTCAGGGACACTCCGGCACGCCATGGGAGCCTTTTCAAAAGGCTTGCACACATTCTTTTTAACCGGACGTTTAATTTGTTTGTGTTTCAGCATGGAAGTGGTTCTGTGGTTTGCATTACAAAGCTCATTATCTAATCAATAGAGCGAAATTGGTTGGAATTGAATCCCTGGTCCTTTTGGACTTAGCTAGGGCTCAATCCTTGAACCACTGCCTTTGTTGTTGTGTATGTGACTAACCTAATGGCTAGTTATTTTTCTGACTCCATGCTCTCTTGGAAGTTATAGCTGCTCTCCATGTTTTAAGAAGACTGGCATCTCTCAACACTCTAATAAATCCATCCAGTTTAATGCAACATTAACATTGCACAGGTCAGCGGACAAAATATGACTCCCTATCACTCTTTTTCTCTTTAGCTTATTTGTGTACGTCAGCCCTACCATGTCTTCTGCTTTCCCCAATAGACTGCAGCATTTTGGCTTTTTCAACTGGGAAATTCAACCAGTTTGTTTTCTGGTGCTGGGATCTGGACTCGGTGCAAGGGAATTTCATAAGCACTAAGGGCAGGTCTACACTTCCGCTTAAGTCGATCTAACTTACTTCACTCAGAGGTGTGAAGAAGACACCACCCTGAGTGACGCAAGTTACAGCGACCTAAGCGCTATCCACACCAATGCTAGATGCTCTCATAGAAACATAGAAGATGAGGGTTGGAAGGGACCTCAGGAGGTCATGTAGTCCAACCCCCTGCCCAGAGCAGGACCAACCCCAACTAAATTATCCCTGCCAGGGCTTTGCCAAACTGCACCTTACAAACCTCTAAGGATGGAGATTACACCCCCTCCCTGGATAACCCATTCCAGTGCTTCACCACCCTCTTATGTTTTTCATCTCCCATCAGTGTACTGTGTCTTCACCAGACACACTACAGTGGCGCAGCTGCACTGATGTAGCTGTGCCACTGTAGCACTTCTAGTGTAAAGCTGCCCTATTAATGACGTGTGGATTAAGAAATAGTACTAGAACCGAAATATTTCAAAAAAATCTTCTTCCTCAACTGCTCCCACCAGATTCTGCAGATTCTCTCACGAGACCTACGTCTGTGCCGATATCAAATGACTTGACATGTCTGCCATTCCCATTGACATTGTCTGGGTCTCTTAAGTGATAACACAGTTAAGCTAATGTCAGCTAGTCCCAGGTCTCCCCTGGTGCAGGAGAGAAGAGAAAGAACTGTAAATATGGCATGGAAAGGCACTCACACTCTTCAGTTTGGGTTTCCAGCCAGTCTAACTTTAAAAGTGGGGAATGCGCATTCCTAATGGGCTTTGCCTGAGCTATGCAAATTGAAGATCTACTGCTGGCATCCACAGCTGTAATCTAACTGATACTCCAATGATGGGTGCCAAAATCAGAACAGCCAGACAGAGCTTCCCATCAGCAGCTGCGAGGCTGGAAGTCCAGCGTTAAGGTTCAGTTTTATTCTTTAAAACCTCAGTTGCACAGGCTGTACTATGTGCTGCGGGCGCAGCCGCCTATCTGCTCACATTGCATGAGAACGGTCACCACAGGGGTGGCTTGGCTGTAAGTCTAGGAATGCAGGACTGAGGTATGGGGCTTGTAGCAACACTGCAGTGTGGCAGTGACTGCGCCATAGTTGAGGCCGAAGCTACTGTAGTCTCTCATTATAAGTAAGGGTAAGATTATTTCATGGGGGTCCGTAACGTCCAGAGGCCTCTGTGACATTTTCCACTTCAGATCCGGGGCAGCGAGGATGGAACTCTCCACCAGCAGGGGCCCTGGAAATCCAAGAGGCCCCGGGTTGTGAGGGGTGGCCGTCAGCTCTCAGCAGCCATGTGCTGAAGCCGACTGCAGCAGGGCTTGGATTCTCATCTCCCCCTCCCCCATCAGCCCCATTTTATCATGGTTATTTTTAGTAAAAATCAGGGATAGGTCACGACTTTTACTAAAAATAACCATGACAAAATCTTAACTTTAATTACAAGACTTGATACCTGCCTGGTATTTTGGTATCCAGTGCTGAAGTAGTTAACAGAAAATTAGTGGCACTTTGCACCTCCCTGTGTCCCATCCCGCATCGCCTTCTCTGATACCTGCCTGGTGGGGATATCGTTACATATGGGCTCACAGTCCTTAGGCATATATTGTTAATTCTCTGAGGCAAGGCTTGCTGTTTTGGTACATGCTTGTAAAGCATCTCACAGAATGGTACAGTGCCTAGCATAAATAACAGCCCTCACATGTTTTTGGAATAGAAACAATTCTGATCCAAAACAGGCCCCTAGCTCTCATTTTTGCAATCTCCCATTCACAGCGAAAGGAAAAATGCTTCACATTTTGTGCATTTCAAAGGCTGCAAATATTATGCAATCCCAAGTATTATTAATATGAGTGTAGAACAGCACATACAAATCTACTTCCAAAAAACCCTTGAAAAACAAAATGATAGGATTAGTTATTTTGGCTCCTTTCCTCCCTCTGATTGATCTAGGAAGCGTGCCCTGTTTTGCTCATACTGGTGAAGACGGTAAATTGGTACACCCAGAAGCAAGCTCTCAAGAACTAAATTTAGAGAGTATCACCCTGGCTTTAATAAGGAGACTAAAATAATAATAGGCATTTTTCATCCTGTGACATTTAAGGGGGAATAACATTAAGGACCTAAAGAGTTGTCTGTGGTTTATCAGTATCTGCATTTTTAAGTTGTTTTTACACAAGGGTAGGAGAATTGAATTAAACAGGATCCTATTATTCTTTTATGTGTATTACAGCAGCTTTTTATTGGCTTATTTTCCACCATTCAGAAGGAACCAAGTCTGTGAAATGTAAAGCTACTTCAGTTTAGATCGGTACCTTAAAGTGAAGTATTATGCAAAGACATAAGTGCTACATGTTTCTTAAGCCCGGTAGCAATTTACCCTCTGTCCTCTATTGCTCAGGTTCCATAGGGCGGTGAATTTAATTAAGACTAATGGAAAAGTTCAGTTGGTTAATGTTCCATCAGTCTTACATGAACTAAGGATAGTGACTTACAGTTTTATTCTTTATGTCTTAACCTTTACATTTATTAAGTGATTGTTTTTCTTGGAGAAGGTCCCTATGCAGTATACAAATGCTCTGATACACACAGACAAATCAATATTTTGCTTCTCCAGCTTCCACATGAGGCTATCTTTGAGGGCAGACTGAGATATAATGGTGGCCAAAGACAACACTCAGTTATATTTTAGTGGGAATTGAGAAGGGGTCATCAGCTGAAAGCCTCGGCTTGAGATATTGTTAATTATCTGCTATGGTGTATGTTGAAAACCGCCAGCGAAAAACAAAGCAAGTGAAGGGTAAAGAATGAACGTGAGGACTTGCCAAGGATTATGCATGGCAGATGGTTAAGGGAAGAGGAATAGCAGAAGGAACCGGTGCTCTGCTTGTTACTGGCTGGCACCCATAATGCTGGAGGGGCAGGGTGGAAGAAGCAAGCCTGATTCCTCCCTCTTTGTGGGCAATCATGCTATGGTCTTATATTGCCATGGAGGGCAATGAGAGTAAGCAAGGAATTCCTGCACTGCCATGTAGGACCTTCTCTGCCTGGGCACAGTGCATCCATGCCTCCCCCTCGACCATGGATTGACCAGCAGAGAAAAGGGGAGTTGTAACTAACTCTCCGACCCAGAGTAAAGGAAGAGATAGGGAGGAATTGTTACTGAGTCATAATTCCTTCTTGAGGCATCTTCTTGAGACATGCCGTTACAGAAGGCCTCTCATCATTGTATGCCTAATAACAGCATAAAGATGTGTCATTTATCATAAAAAATTTATCAGAAAAAATGAGTGGAGTTCCAGCAGCTTCGGTGCTGTCTCAGCTGATGATGATGTATGTTTTCAATGCAATGGGACAGCTTCACGCCTGTAACCATATCAAAATGCTAGAAGCATTAGCAGTTCCCTAACAGGTACAGTTTTAGGACCCCCCACCAGTCCTTTCACTTCTTAGTTTGCTGACAGAAGCAGAAGTCCAGCAGCAGGTAATACAACAGGTTTTATTGGGATCTTTTCAAGCAAGCATCCATTAGGACCCCCCTGATCCTTTACACCAATAAATCTTCCCCCCTACTTCCTGTTTTACCTCAGTTTTTATAATGTATCTTAACCAATCATGTCTTTAACAATATTACAAGATGTTTCTTTAACCAATCATATCCCACCACCCTGACTCATCACGCTCAGTTACGCAACAGACAGAAACAATCAAAGAACCAGACAGAAATCATTCAAATGGATAATGCAGAACTGGGTGCCATAAAAACAAAACAATAAGGAGTGTAGATTTTACAACCACAACTGTTGATAAGTAATTCCTTTGCCAGACAGAATGCTATCAAACCAAGTTTCCTGTAAATGTTCTAGGATCTTTTCTTTGTCTGGAGGTGTTAGACTGGATCACCGTCTTAACAGCCTGGTATTCGATGTTGTGTTGGAATGTGCATGTGTGACTGCACGCTTCCCAGCTTATGGCCACCACTCCTGCCTCTGAACCAAAGCACAAGGCCTCAGACTGTCACAGTGAGTGAAGGCCTATGGTTTTGATTCTTTCTTTTATACCCCTCTAACCAGCTACGTGATAAGGATACAGTGACAAAACATGGGTCTTTCCAGGCAGGCCTGAATATCTATATTCTATATACTAACATACAGCTTCTAACTGACTGGCTTAGAGTTGACGTATTTCCTGACGGTCTTTATCCAGGATGCGGCTGAATTAAGCTGATGTCCCCAGCGAGTCGTCAGCAGTGCCAGCCCCGAAAGTTCAAAACTCGGGAGTGAGAATCCCCAATTCACGAGCTTGTCTCTGGAGACGTGAGGGCTTTTTTTTTAAAGATGATATTGTCTTTGTGGGTCTGTCTTTCGATGTTTGCATGCCCCTTGCCCACCACATGTAAGTGCATCTGTGTGAGAGAGAGAATTAGCACTGCCAGTGTTTATTGGCAGTTTTATTGCCAAGTTTATTGGGCATGGTGATTTTGGCCCCCATGGTAGAACCTCTTCCTGGCTGCCTGATTGTGCAGCGCTTCAAACCCCAAATTCTAATCCATTAATTGTATCCCCCACCCCATGTCTGCCTCTCCCTCAGCCCAGCAATTAATTACCTAACTGCCATATGAATTCTGCCTTCCAGCATCCACATCTGCCTGTCTCCAGCACCTACATCAATTCCGTCCCCATCAGTTTTGCCCCGTCTGCTTCTTCTGCGGCTCTTGGGGTTCTTTACCTGCCTCCCCAATCCACGGAAGGGGTGTTGCAGGAGAGTTCTCTTCTCCCCCTTGCTGCCACGGCGTTGCAGGGATGGAGAATGCCGACTGATCCATGGCTCACAGGAGGAGAGGAGCAGAGCAACCATGACAGAGTTGCCACTACCGAAGTACAAAAACACCTGGGACATACTGGATGATCCTAAGGCCATAAAACGGAACAGCTGGCAATGTGTTCTGAGCACCCTGACACATTTCCCAGGGCAGCTACCTCAGAAAAGGATGATCCTTGGAAACTCTGCTCAATTCTGGCCACGGTGCATCATGGGACACGTACTCTGGCTGGGAGCCGAGCTCATAGGGAAGAATGGGGACATGAGGCAATAAAATGACAACTGTTTTCGGCACTGTGACCGCAATCCACATCAAAATATTTTGCTCTTCAGCTGAAATAGTTTGGTTTTTCAATGAAGACCCAAAATTTCTCTGTGTAAAGCAGAGGAGGGTGGTGAAGCACTGGAAAGGGTCACCTAGGGAGGTGGTGGAATCTCCATTCTTAGAGCTTTTTAAGGCCTGGCTTGACAAAGCCCTGGCTGGGATGATTTATCCGGGGCTGTGTTTGCTTTGAGCAGGGGGTTGGACTAGATGACCTCCTGAGGTCCCTTCCAACTCTACTCTTCTGTGATTCTATGACTTGAAGCAATTAATAATAATTTTTGTCAAAGCCCCAAATTTCCATCCATGCAGTTTTGACAGCAAATTTTCAACCAGCCCAAGGAACAAATTTTTTCACAGCGAAATCGCATTTTTCTGCTACCATTAGTCACTGTCAACTGCCTGGATAAACTGGGAATGTATTTACACAACAAGCTTTTTTCAAAACACAGCCCTTGCTGACATCAGAGGTGCATGAGAACATAAATCTTTTGTTAATATAATTTATCAGTTTATTATTGTAGCGTTTTGAGGCCCTCCTAAGATCAGCCCCCCCATGCTATCTGCTGTACAAACTCTTAGTAAGAGACAGCCCTCGCCAAAAAATGCTTGCAGTCTAAATAGACAAGACAGACAAGGGTGGGAAGGAGTACAAAAAGCACAGGGGGATAATGTAACTTGCCCAGCATGTCAGTAGAAAAGCTGGGAGGAGAACTTATGTCTCCTGATTCCCAGAGGACGATTCATCAGACCACACAATCTCTCAAAGCCACGCTTCTATAATTTTCTCCCTTAATTTCTATTTTAAATCCAGCCTTCAGGGTGCTATGTAGAGGAGGATGAATGTTATGCTATTTAGGACTAGAAATGCTCATGTTATACCAACTAGAAGGCTGTTTCTTTAAACCACGTCTGCAAAGGCTGTGAGTCTGTTGGAAGTTTTGGTTTTTATGTCATGAAACATTCAACTGAAGAAAATGGTGCAACCACTGATTTCTCTATTGCTTACCATGCAGAATTAGGAATGTCAAAAACAGATTTTTACTGTAATATAAAGTAAATTGCTTCTTCATTTATATAACAGTAAGTCTGGAAAGCATCTACCTCCTGCCTTTTTAGACAGAAAGAAAAAACGTAACTTAGCAGATGTTTGCTAAGCTTGATCCTTATACACATTTCCAATAAAAAGTTCATTGAAATGAGGTATGCCAATATGCCTCTTCTTTCTGTGAGCTAAATTTAATTTCAACCTGAAGAACTTTCCTGCATTCTTCATTTCCATTTTTAGTACTTCATTTTAATTTTTATTACTGTAAAACGATAGCAAACATCACAAATCAAACTAACAAAATGCACCAAGAGGCTCTTCTCTTTTCAGACAGGCAAACCCAATGGCAACGTAGCATTTAAACAGCTAGGAGAGAAGACAGAAAAAAGAAGTAAATAAATAGGAAAGCAAAAGAGAGGGTTGAATTTGTCAGTTTCTCTCTAGTTTTCACATAAGGGAGCATTGTAATTTACACCATCTATTGGGCGGGGGTGGCTCTTTCTTAAAACAATTCGCAAAAGAATCCCATGTGTATGTAAACTTAGATGGCTCCACAGAATACAGGAAAGTGTATAGTTGTGAAATCTGAGGCATGTTCAATCCAGTGCAACATGAAGGAAGAGATTGTCTCATCTCGTAAAAGTACCTACCTGAAAAGACATCAGCAAAAGTTGGGTTAACATCAGTCATTTCTTCCACCTTTTTCAAAATTCAAGTACCAATTACTGTCAAAACCAAGCAGACCTACAAAAACCATGGCATTGTTTTAAAATCTTATGATTTTAAACCAATATATTTGGAGTGCTTTTTAATGATTTTTGAACCATTCGTGTGCATTCACAACATGGTTTCAAGCTTTTGTCCATAATCATGACAGCTGAAAATTTACCATTTTTAAAAAAAATGAGTGCTGACATTCTCGCATTCATATGACTCCAGCAGCTGGGGCATTTAAAAAACCCACCAAATAATTGCAAGACTTGCAATAAAATCACAAGTATTGGCAATAAAAAGATTTTTTTTTGGTCTGGCTTAGGAGAAGGAGAGGGAAAAAAGCCACAAATACAAGATGCTTTGAATGCAAATGCCAGAGAACATTCAACTAAAATGTGTCACGATAATAAACATATTTTCTCTGAATGAGACATGATGGGACTGCACAACTATGGGTTGTCAACTAACGATCACCCAGTGCTCTGTTCAGCTGCTAGCACCTGAGTTTTTGGAAGTGCAATAATTGAATCATCCTGTCATCTTCAGCAGAAGCCAAAGATCTGGGTTCAGGTCAGCTACAGACTTCCTGCATGAACTTATAGTTACTTGGCCTTTCTGTGTCCCAGCTCCCTGCCTGTCAACTGGAGAGAAAAGCAGTGCTCCTCTGCCCGGGGAAGCTGTGAGGATAAATACACTAGATTGTCAGGTGCTCAGATTCCACAGTAATGGGGGACCATATCAAATTGATTGAATTAGAAGCTGTGTGGGGAGAAGTGAAGCAAGCACTAGAACTGGTCAAAATATGAGATATGAATTTTTTAGAGCAGGGGGCGGGGCTTGAAATTTGAAACTTCAATGACAATTTTCATCTTTTGTGGATTTTGAAATTGTTTGACGAGCTTTAGCCAGCACCAGTGGGGCAGTGATTCCATACTACCAAGCTGCTTTCACTGCACTCTTGCGCCATGTCATCACAGTGCCATGCAATACTGTGGCAATTGTACTGCCCTCTGACCTACTCTGTCTCCCATTCCCATCATTCCTAGCACGGCTCCTGAATCAGTCCCTGCTGGATGGCATTGAAAGCCTACTTGCAGCATTGTGGGAGAAATCAAACTCCCATAATTCCCTGGAAAGACTCCCATAATTCCTCAGCAATAGGTGGGCTGCTGCTCTTTGGACTAGCTTCCTATCATGTGTCTTTCCACTCTTAATCCCAGTTACGGAGCCGAGAGGAAGTCCAGCCTTGAAGGTGAAAAGGCGTGGATCGCTGGGGCCATGTGTTCATGTGTGTTGTCTTGTATAGCATAGTTTTGAGCTAGAACAGGCTGTCCCGGATTAAAGGTTCAATTTTTTGCTCTGTGCGCACATTTGATGACTTGGTTATGCTGTTGACGTTGCACAATTTGCCGTGCTTTGGAGGCTTTCAGCAAAGCAAAGCAAGTGTGCAGCTGTCGTCCCATCATTAGGGGATGCTTTGGTGGTAGCATGAGGTGTTTCTGTAGGATAGTAAAAAGGTGTCTAGACACTTTTGAACGGATGAATGTCCCCATGCACATTTTAAAGGTTGTTTTATTGTCTGCACAAACCTTTCTGCTAATCCATTGGTGGATGGATGATATGGTGCTGAAGTGATGGGATGTATCCCATTTGCTTTCATAACATTTTCAAACTCCTGAGAGATGAACTGCTGTCTGTTGTTGCTCACAAGTTGTTCTGGTATATTAAAATGACTAAAGATTTCCCACAGTCTCTGGCTAGTACTTTCAGCAGTAGTGAATGGCATTACAGAGATTTCTGCCCATTTGAAGTGGGCATCAACAACAATTAGGAACATGCTTTCTTCAACTAAGCTGAAAAAATTAATGTGAATACACTGCCATGGATTTTCAGGCCAGTCCCATGGATGTAGGGGCACCAATTGAGGTGTGTTCTTCAAACTGACATGAAATAGAAGCTTTAGCCTTTTTTTCATGGCATTGTCCAGGCCAGGCCACCAAAAGTAGCTTTGTGCAATTTCTTTCATGTTCACTATTCCACAGTGACCTAAATGAAACTGTTCTAATATCTGCAATCTCAGTAGTGGTGGAATATTGACGCACATCCCCCACAACAAGCAACCAGAATGGATTGATAACTCCATCCTCCTGGACATGTAGGGATGAAGGTCAGGTGAGACCTGAGAGTCCTGTAGAGATGTGCCGTGCATCACTAGGTCCATAACTTGGGACCGTACTGGGTCAGCACAAGTTGCCCTCTTTACTTGAGTAATAGTGATAGGTGGCTTCTCTACCTGTTGAAAGAGGAAGATTTCTTTCTGGCCAATATCTTGATGACTGGCAAAGGCAGTCTTAAGAGACAATCTGCATTGTACTGTATAGTGGATATCCGGTATGTGATCTCATATATGTGTGTGGAAAACAACAATGCCCATGGTTGCATATGACTAGCAGCCAATGGTGGCATGCCTGTATATGGTCCAAAAATTGATGTTAGAGGTCAATGGTCGTTTAGAAGTATGAACTTCCGCCCAAACAGGTACTGGTGAAATTTCCGAATTCCAAAAATGATTCCCAGTGCTTCACATTCAATTTGGGCATAGTTGGTTTCTGCCTTGCTTAAGGTGCGTGATGCAAAAGCAATGGGTCTCTCCTCTCCAGAAGGCATAATGTGTGACATGACCGCTTCTACACCATAAGGAGAGGCATCACAGGCCAACTGTACAGGTAAGGACAGGTGAAAATGTGTCAGAACCCCTGAATTCAGCAATGCACGTTTAGCATTGTTAAATGCAACATCACAAGTTTCAGTCCACTTCTAGACCTTGTTTTGGCAGAGGAGTTCATGTAGTGGTTTTAGTAGTGTTGCTAACTGTGGAATAAGTTTTCCGTAATAGTTCAATAGTCCTAAAAAAGAGTGAAGTTGGCTCACATTTTTAGGAGGTGGAGCTTCCACAATGGCCTTGATTTTTGCAGAAGCCAATAGCGTCAATGACATGTCCCAAATATTAAATAGAGGACTGGAAGAATTCACATTTGTCTTTGCGGACTCATAGGCCATACTCTTCCAGTCTTTGCAGGGCAGCATCCAAGTTCTTAAGGTGATCCTCATTCTTGCCAGTGACCAGGATGTCATCAAGATAGGACTGGACTCCTGGGAAGCCACTCAAGATCTGGTCCATAGCCCTCTGGAACAAAGCTGGAGCAGATGTTATTCCAAAGGGCAAGAGGCAGTGTCGGTAGAGCCTTTTAGGCATTATGATAGTCAACAGCTCTTGGGACTTTTCATCGACGTGCATCTGTAAATACACTTGACACAGATCAATCTTGCTGAAATTTTGTCCACCAGCCAAGCCAGCAAAGAGATCATCAATTTGGGGAAGAGGATGTTGCTCTGCACACAACACCGGGTTAACAGTAACCTTAAAATCCCAACAAATCTGAATGGAGCCATCTTTCTTCAATACTGGAACAATTGGGGTTGCCCATTGTTCGTGGGTAACAGGTACTAGGACTCCATTCTCAGCCAGGTGCTCCAGGTCTGCATCAACTTTTGGCCTGGTGGCATATGGCACCGTTCTGGCTTTCAGACTTTGGTTGGCTGTCAGGCTTAATGTTCAATTTCACAGTGATTTCCTTCATACTTCCCAGGTTCTCTTCAAAAACAGCAGCATATTTCTTTAATACGACTGCCAGACCTGTTTCTCCCTTAGCCATCTTGTGCACTTCTGCCCAATTCAGTCGGATCTTCTTAAGCCATGATCTTCCAGTTTAGGCTGGGTAATTGCCTCCCACCACAAACAGTGGCAATTGAGCAGTCTGTCCATTGAGCTCCACTTTAACATCAGTAGTGCCCAAAATGGGTACAGCTTCTCCAGTGTATGTCTTCAGAACGATTTTTGTTGGCTTAAGCGGAAGATGCTTTAGCTTCCCCTGATACACAGTGTCTGAGACCAGCAAAACTGCTGCTCCTGTGTCCCGTTCCATGCGCATGGGTTTACTTTCCAACAGTGGGGTTACCCAATGTGCATGTGAGCCAACTGCCATGGACAAGATGTGGAATGGCACTTCTTTTTCTGACTGGGTGTCACTTTGATCATTCTGAGTCTGCCCTACCACGTGCAGATTTTTCTTTTTGGTTCTCCAGATAGCGGGATTTTTTTTCCCTGCTCGCCTGTTCTGTTTGACTCTTCTTTCTTACATTTGCAGGCATGCTCAATGTGTCCCTTTTTGCCACATTGTCGACACACTAGGTCTTTACACCAGCATTTTGATTCATGGTGACCTGGCTTTCCACAGCGGTGACATTCCCAGCTCCTCACAGTCTTATGGGTAGGTTCTTGTGACTCCTTAAGCGCTCTGGTTGATGCGCTTAGTTGCTGTCCTCCCTTTGCTGCCAGTTCCATGGAAACTGCAATTTTAATGGCCTTCTACAAGGTGAGCTTGGCTTCTGTCAATAGGTGCTTCCGTATTGCTTCACTGTGCAGACCACAAACTAGCGTATCATGCAGGGTGTTATTTAACACATCATTAAATTCACAGTGCTCAGCAAGCTTCTCAAGAGCTGCTACAAATCGGGCAATTGTTTCTCCTTCTTCTTGATTCCTTTTGTGGAACCTAAATCTTTCTGCCATTACCAGTGGTTGGGGGGAACTGAGTCATCAGCAAATTTCTGGCTTTTGTGATCATAGCATCTCATAATGCCTTCAATGTGGGGAAGGCTGAACAACTTCATAACATGTGTATGTCTGTAAAATGTATGTCTCCTTTTAGAGGACCAAGTCATCTCCCACAGAAGCCAATACTAGTGTATCTACACTGTTTATAAAGACTGGCGGTAGCAAGTCCTAGACCCTAGGTCTACAGACTTAGGCCCGCGCTACGGTGCTAAAAACACCTGTAGAAGTTCCGGCTCAGGTTCTGAAGCTCAGTGAGTAGAAAATGGGTGGGCTGCAGTGAGATGGGTGGGCCGCAGAGCCTGAGCTGCAAAGACCATACTGCTGTTTTTAGTGCCAGAGTGCAAGCCCTATGAACCTGTGTCTGTAGACCCGGACACTGAGACTTGTTGACACGGGTTTTAAAATGCAGTTTAGACACAACCTAAGAGCCTTTCCATTAACTTCAGTGGCAGCTGGATTGAGCCCTACATGAATGCAGGTTCAATAAGCATGTGCACATTGGAAATCCCCTGAGGGTGGTAGGATGATAAACATATGTTTGTCCTAGATATACTAATAACCCTGTGAACAAAGGAAGAATGAAAATATCACACAAAGAGCTCTTTGGTGGCAAGTGCCGTGCTAATTGTGTGATAAAACAGTACCTGTTTGGACAGAGCCCCACAGAGCATTTACAATTAAAATGACTTGCTGAGAATAAACAAGGTTTTGTATTTCTTTAAAGATATTCAACGGATTCTGTTCCAGCACCTATAAATAATGGATTGTCCAAGGTTTATTACTTTTTTAATTTAATATGTACCTCAATCAGGTTTGCAGGTCTTAAAATGACATTTTCCATATTGCCATTCTTAGTCATCTTGCGTTAGAACAGATGTCCTGCCTGTACCGGATGGCATGTGGTTGGAACAATGGCTCCTGAAGGGTTCCTGGTGACTATGCCTTCGTGCTCCTTGGAACATAATGAATGACCCATGACATTTTTATGCCTTTGGTATGTTTGAATGAGCCACCGTTCTAAGTTTAGGTGTAGTCAAGGAGACGTCCTTGCATTCAGTATCCCATTCATAAAAAAAACTTTATTCTGTTTGCAGCCTGGTGCCAGGTATTGGAGTGGTACAGATTACTTCCTCAAGAAGCCAGGGTCTGCTCCCAGAGGTGTGCAACTATGCACTGCTCCTTATGCAAGGCTTGTGACAGAGTTGCCTATTCGATACAGCCCTAGTCTAGAACTGCAAATGCCCAGGTTCTGTTCCCCACTCTGCCACTGGCCTCCTAGGTGACCGGGAGCAGAGTCTGTATGCCTCAGTTTCATCACCAACAAAATATTACTGACCTCTTTTCTGCAGCATTTTTTATCTATTTTGAGATCATTATTCTCATAATCTGGCACGGCTACAATCCAGCCCTTAATTAGGAGGTAAGGGAAGTGTCCAGTTATATTGTTATGGAACTCACCAGACTGGAAGGCCATACCAGGTCATCCCAATGGTCCATCTAGCTCAGTATCCTGTCTTCCAACAGTTTCCAACCTCAGGTACATCAGAGGGAACAAACAGAACAAGGCAATTATTGAGTGATCCATCCCTGTCATCCACTTCTAGCTTCTAGGAGTGAGAGGCCTATAAACACCCAGAGACAGGGTTGCATTGCTGACCATCTTGGCTACCCATTGATGGCCCTACCCTCCATTAACTTATCTAATTGTTTTTTGAACCCAGTTGTGCTTTTGGACTTCACAACATCCACAATAAGTTCCACAGGTTGATTGTTTGCTTTGTGAAAAAGTACTCATTTCTCTTTGTTTTAAACTTGCTGCCTATTAATTTCATTTGGTGACCCCTGGTTCCTGAGTTATGTGAAGGAGTAAATAACACCTTTTTATTCACTTTCTCCACACCATTCATGATTTTACAGACCTCTGTCATACTCCCCCTTAGTTGTCTCTTTTCTAAGATAAGTCCCAATATTTGTAATCTCTCTTATGGAATTTGTTCCATACCCTTGTTGTAGCTCTTTTTTGTACCTTTCCCAATTCTAATATCTCTTTTATGAGATGGGGAGACCAGAACTGCATGAAATATTCAAGGTGTAGGTGTACCATGGATTTATATAGTGGCATTATATTTACTATCTTATTATCTATGCCTTTCCTAATGGCTCCTAACTTTTTTTCCACTGCCACTGCACATTGAGTGGATGTTTTCAGAGACCTATCCACTATGACTTCAAGATCTTTCTTTTAACATCTCTGATGAAATGAAAATTGCTGCAAAGAAATAAAATGGGAAAGCCAACAAGTATATTGCAAGTTGAAATTCTGTAAGAGAAATAAGATTAGAATACAAGGGTGGACTTTAGGGCCTGAGGATTCATAGATTTTTAATTCCAGAAGGCATGATTATGGCCATTTAATCTGTTTGACTCTAGGGCCAATAATTTCTGCATCAAGTCAATCACTCCTCTTGGAGCTATAGCATATGTTCTAGAAGGGCATTCAGTCTTGACTTAAAGATTGTAAGGGATGGAGAACTCTGCACATTCCTACGTATGTTTTTCAGTGGTTAACTAATAAACAGCTCATTCCAAGGGAAATTAATTTGGTATTAAAAATAAAATAAATAAATAAAAATCAATATACTGAAAATGACACTGTAAGCCTTTTACTAATATTCTCGGGAAGGCGGAGGGTGTTCAAGACATTTGCCAGAGGCAAGGACATTATGCGACTCACTCTGATTAATCAAATATGAAATAAACAGACAGTCGAAGTTGATTTTTTTATTTTTAATTTAAAGTAGAGACAATGGAAAATATATTAACTTTATTTCCTTACTTGCCTGAAGTTGTATTCACTCAGTCAGGGATGAACATACCCAAAACTCTTGTAGGTGATTCAGTAAGGTTTCCCATAAAGGCATTTCTCAGTTTGTCTCTTTAGACTCAGAAGGAGAATTTGGTACAAACAAATGTCCCACAAATCCTGCAAGTGGAATGATTCATTTAGTTGTTCGATAAAAATCTGTGCTCTGGAGAATGCCACTGCAAGACAAAAATCAGGAATTCTGAGGGGCTTTCTATTATCTTTACCAACTTTATCTGATCCCAATTATTAACTGCCTGTTAACCTTCCTGGACTAGTGAAAACAAGACTAGTCTTGTTATTTCAAATACTTAGACCTGAATTTTCATTCACCAAGTTCTCTTTATACCATTCTGGCAGTGTAAAGGGGTCGACAAAGTAGGTGTAACTGAGAAGGAGTCCTAGTCTAATTGAGAATCAAACACTTTGTCCAGAATTCAGGTTTCTAAGGCACAGTTCTGCTCTACTGAAGACAGTGAAATACTCCATTATGAAAGGGATTTGGAGCCCTGGCAGCAAGTTATGCCTTCTACATATCCACAAATGGTTCTAACACAGATTTTCCCAGGACATCCAGCCAATGTTTGTCAGCATTCATCTGGGGGAACCACTGACCTTCAGTCTCCCTGGGTCACCTGGTCTTTGGTTCTCCATTGAGGTAGCTACTAAGAGGGCCAGCTGGTGCTACTTGTACTGATGTGGGCATTTGCTCAACAAGAAATCAACAAAGACTACCATTGTATTTCACGTAAGGCATCGACTAACCTTCAGAAGGTAAATGACTTCCAGGCACCATTGACTTGAACAAGATTATAACTTGGAACCAAGAGATGGAAGTCTTGGCAGCCTATTGCCATCTCCCGAGCCATCCTGTCCCCTATATTATGACATGCTTTCAAGGAAATGACATATCTATTAGATTTTGCTCCCTGGGAATGGGATTTATCTTTCACTACAAGCAAGCAAATGAACTGTTATGTGTTTAGACTATAATCAAGTACATTCATAGTAGACTGATGATAAATTGGTCAAATATTTTCCATCAAAATTACCCTTCCGTTTTTCAATTAAAAAATGAAAAAACCCACATTTTCCATGAATCCCACCTCCATTTCCCAACCAATTCTAGATTTCACCCTTAGTGCCATTTGGTAGAGTTTGCTTACAGGTCTACAGATATCTAATAGATGCAGAGATTTTTAAATGGTGTTAAAGGCATTAACACCGCTTTCCATTAACAATAAATAGGAGCTATTCCTGTTTCACAGGAAAGGCCACAATTTCAACTTTTGCTTTAGTTCCAGTTTAGAACAAAAACCAAAGCACTTCAAATTCTGGCATAAAATGACATTTTTGAAAAAAAATTGTTTCAGGGCCTCAAAGTGTTTCATTTAGATAAAATTAAAATGCTTCCATTTTGACATTTATTTTCTATCATAATTTTTAGTAGAAAATAAAACTTTCAAAATGAAAAGTCATGTGGAAGAGATAAATTGAAACATTTCATGCAGACAATGTCATACCAGAACATTTTCAAATCATTGAAAAGATTCATTTTGATTTTTTTTTCAAAAAAGGAATTAGTCATAATTGACACATTCCTGTGGAAAGTTTTGATTTAGACAAAAGTGACATTTTTTTATGGAAAAATGTTCAGTCAGAAAAATGTTCAGTCAGATCTAATAGGATCTGGCCACCTAACTTCCTTAGGCCCCTTTGAAAATTCCAGCCCAAACTACCACAATCTTACTACTCAGAGAAATGCTACTTGATTGAATTAGTAGTGTTTATAGGATAGACGTTACAGGGTCAGCAAAGCAGACATTGAACTGTGGTAGCATTGTGACTGGATGTGCTGTCCTCTGAAATTGACAGGCCTTGGATCGGATTGGATTGGAAGCTGCATCTTGACAGAGCCCTCGCTGGGATTATTTAGCTGAGGTTAGTCCTGCTTTGAGCAGGGGGTTGGACTAGATACTTCCTGAGGTCCCTTCCAACTCTAATATTCTATGATTCTAAGTATTATCCCAACTTCTGGAACATATGAAAAACTGCTAATATGCGGAAATCCAAATTTTTCCCTTGATTACCTAGGCCATCTATAGTAAAACAAAGGTATTTCTCAACCTACAGGATAGGCTCAATCATATTCTGAATGCTTGACAGTTCATTTATTTGCTTGTCATGAAAGATAAATGCTATCTCCAACAAGCAAAATGAATAAGGATCTCAGTGATGCATGGGTCTCATACTGGACCTTGCACAGAGGCAAATTTTACTCTACAAGAATATAATACAATGATTTAACACCAAGGGTCTGAACACTTGTGCTAATAGACATTTTTCAGAGTTCTTTTTGCAAGGGTAGGAACATTAATTCCTGTGTTCTGGTCAAATTCCAAGGTAAGTGATTATATGCATTTTACCTAATCCCCACGACCCAGGATTTTTAATTTGATAGATTGTCTTTCACTGGAGTCAAAAGATGAAGTTGTAAATATGAAATCAATAGGATTAATTGCAAAGCCTTTTCCATCACCAGAATTGGTGAAAATATCAGTGCATTCTTAAGAGACGATTGTCTCCTTTTCATTCTTTCATAAACTAATCCAATGCTTATTTTTAACTCTGAAGGTTGGCAAATTGTCACTCCACTCTCTGGCTTTGTAACTTTCAGTGTTTGTTTTGAATACAGCTATATTTTCTTCATTGTTTTTGAACATGCAAGGTGTGGAGCTACAAAAGGAAGTTGCTGTCTACAAATACTCTAATAGGTCTGGATTAGGCACTCCCTTCTGTTTTGTGTAAGCCTTCTGAAAGCATGCATTGTAAAGGTGCCAACAAAACTCTTCATATGTATGTTGACAATACAGACTGGGTGGAATTCACTCCTGTGCAGAGAGCCAGTTTGCACCATTTTAAGCAAGATTTAACTGGTGTGATGCAATCCTCTGTGCAAGAGTGAATTTTGCCCATTAAGAATTTGGTGATGAGATGTGGCACTTTTTATCGGGAGCCCTTGTAAAGCTTGTGTTCATGGAAATCTCTCAAAAGCCAGAGCCTGCGGGGCCTCATGTTCGGAGGTCCTGCATACAGATCATGTGACAGGATGTACAAAAGGACCTGGTGTGCCGCTTGCAATGGCGTCAGTTACGCAGCGGCTTACAAAGATGGATAAGTATCTTTATCTGCATTTTACAGCTGGGGAAACTGAGACAGAGATGAAGCGACTTGCTCAAGTTCACAGACAGAGCTATGCAATAAAAGGATTTTTTTTTTTTGATTCTCTGAAAATTTTTTTTAAAAGATTGTGATCAGTTGACCTGAAATGAAATTTTTCCAAATTTTCAGCTTTGGAAAAAAAAAATCCCCATAGGAGCGAATAAAATGTTTCATTTAGTTTTTGCGGGGTGTCATGGTCCTGCACTTTTCCAAATTAAGGACATTTCAGCATGAACTGTCATTCTGAATTGAAACATTGACACGTTTCATTTTGAAAATGTCATAACGAGACATTTCGTGAATTCACGTCAGTTCTGCCAAACATTTCAAGGCTGGCAAAGGTGCATGTTGGTGCCAAAAAAAGTTTCAACTGAAAAATTTCAGCCAGCTCCAAGTTAGTCTGTACCAGGAATAGCACTCGTTGCTTTCATGGTTTCAGTACATACCCACTGAACCACACTGCAGTTAAAGATAGTGGAGCCAGAGAGTGCTTCAAAGCTTCTGTGAGATGTGACGTGCTGCTCTGGAACTTTGAGACATGAGGGTGTCAAGTGAAAAAAGGATCTGGAGTCAATTCTTGGTCTGATTCAGATTCGCCCAGGGTGTGATCTCCCTGAAAGGTACAATCCTATATAATTATTTAATGCCTCATTTTATGGAAGTCCAGTTGGCCTGGACTGCCCTGTTATGTGGAATATTTTCCTCCCAAACATCTTCCAGATCAGTGAAAAAATGAGTGCGGGGGGGGGTCATGCTTTTAACCCTTTGTAGTCCTTAATCTCCTCTTTTCCAGACTAAACATACTGAAGGAACTGGGTATGTTTAGTTTTGGAAAAGAGGAGATGAAGGGGAGGAATGATAGCCATCTTTAGATACTTGAAAGGCTGCCATAAAAAAGATGGAGAAAAGTTGTTCTTTTTTGCCACAGAGGGCAGGACAGGAGGCAATGGGTTCAAACTACAGCATAGCAGATTTAGATTACATCTCAGGATAAACTTTAACTGTAAGAACAGTAGGGCAACGGAACTGACTGCCTTAGGAGGTTGTGGAAACTTCTTCACTGGAGGTTTTCAAAAGGAGGCCGAATAGTCATCTGTCTTGACTGGTTTAAACAGCAAATCCTGCATCTTGGCAAGGGGTTAGACTAAATGACCCTTGTGGTCCCTTCTAACCCTATGATTCTAATTACTGTAGTTTTCATCTTTTTTTCTCCCTGCATGTTTTTCAGATTTCAATTAAATTGTGGGAAACTATGAGGTTGCACCCCAGCTAAGCTGTTTTGTCTGCAGACAGCTTTTGTATTAATATTGCAGGGATTTGCTGTCCAACCCCCCCCCCCCGAACCCTTCTATAGGAGAGTTTTAAAAATATAGACAGAGAAAGAGGATTGTCTATCTAATTCTATAGTTTTTTTCAGAAGGGGAAATATAAAAAGAAATCTGGAAAGAAACGTTCCCCAGCAAATACTGCTGCTCTCAGAAATGCCTCCCTTTCATAATTCATTTCTGCGCTCTGGGTAGCACACAACTGTGTAGTAAATGAGCCTTTAATTAGCTCTGTGGTGTAAAGATCAACTACTTCCTGTGTCAATAACTAACACTTGGCCCTAGAAATGTTTAGCAGATAATATGCTATAATTAGAAGAAATCAGCTGACCTCTGGCATAGTAAAGCAAGTGTAACGAACCCACTGGGTACCTTCCCCCACCTCAGCTGACCCGTAGGGAAAGAATCTAGCCAGAAGAGGGCACAACATTTTACCCACAGAGGGCACCATAATCCCCAGAGGACAGGAAAAGGGCGTAACACCCTGAAATCGGGGACGGGGAGATATCAGGCTTGGCAGATTGCCAGTGACAGGCTTGTGAGCTGCAGGCAGCAGCCAGGGATCTGGGACTGAAAAGAGCTGGGATTGAAGAGCTGAGAGGCAGTCAAGGGAGGCCGCAATAGCAGTAGCAGGTAGATACAACATGGGAGCCCACAAGCAGAGTGTGTGGGGGCAACTGTACAGGCAAGTGGCAGAAGGATGGGGCAGATGGGCCCTAACAAGACCCTGATCTAATGGGTTAGAGAACTGCAGGCCAGTGCTTGCTGCCCTCCAAGAAAGGAGTAGGTCAGAGGCAGCATCCCTGACTTTAGAGCAGAGGATCCACTGGGTGTTTGCTTCCCTTTATGCCCCTATACTTGGCTGCCTCTCAGGGCTGGGCTCAGTACGGTTGGGTTGATCTTTTCTGGGGCTGTTAAAATAATTGTGCCCAGGAGAATTTGCACCTTTGCTTTCTGACTGCCGTGGTAAAGCATCCTCCATTACTTCTTCAGAACCTGCGAGTGTATCTGGGGACCCAGTGAGAGCCTGACGTGCTTGGAAAGCCCACAGCACTCGCCTCTCAGCCTACGGTACATCAAGCACCCTGAAAGAGATCTACAAAGACCTGGTGAGCCACAGAATCATAGTGATACCCTGTAGAGGGGTCAGTTACACAACAGTTTGCCAAGCCCTGTTGGCAAGCATTAGGGGATGAAATTCTATGCTTTATGGAGTAGGTCAGATTAGATGATCTATGAAATGGACTCCGCTTGTACTCACTGTTCGTTGTCAAGGCTCCAATTCAGCAAAGCATTTAAGCACATGGCGAAGTGCTGTGGACGTTAGTGTTCTTAAGTGCTTTGCTGAAGCGGGAGAGATGTGCTTAAAACTGAATACATGCTGAATCGGGGCCTAGATATGTTGTGTTAGTAGATGTCACCAATAAAGTATCCCAAAGCATTATGCAGACTTGTTATAGGGGTCAGCCACTCCTCTCTGAAGTACACTGCCCTCTGGGCTGGAATGTGGCTGCCAGGCTATACCCTTAGCCCTGCAGTTGGAAGAATTATTTCTAAATAAAATGGGAAAGTGTATACAGATTACAATGACTCCCGTGAGAACTCAGCCATGAACACCCTTTACCCGTCTGCAAAACCTGCCATGGGTCTTTAATGAATGCAAGAGGCCAGGTGCACAACTTCAGGAGCCATCCAAAAGACAGAGCTTTATCATAGCATCTTTCAAACTACACGTCTGGTTGATAAACACCTTTCTTCTCTGTGCTTGTGTTGTCTACAGCCACGGTATGGAAGACCTTGGTATACGGGTCGCACTGCATAAGGTTACTTTAACCTAAAGCGTCCCAGCTTTATGAGTTTTCCCACCGAGACTCATATGGCAGTCTGTGCTCATTACCATCTCACATCTAATCTTTATGTCCCGTTTCTTTCAGGCGTGCTGGTTAAAATGCAGAAACCAAGAGACACAATTAGCTTAATTTGCAGCAACAACAATTTCAACTGGATATTAGGAAAAGCTTTCTAACTCTAAAGATATTTAAGCACTGGGACCTAGGGATGTTGTGGAATCCCTGACTTTGGAGTAAGAACAGGTTAGACGAACACCTGTGAGGGATGGCCTAGGTATATTTAATCCTGTCTCAGCAGTGGGGGATGGGGAGATGGACTAGATGACCTCTTTCGGTCCTTTCCAGCCATACATTTCTATGGTTAGAGATGGTTCAATAGTAAAATAAATAATTTGTGAATATTTTCTTCTGAATAAAAAGCATGGAACATGGTTCTGTGTCATTCATTCTTTACAGGTGTTTGGGTGACTTCTAGGTAGGTTATTCATCATTTTGAATCTTGTAAGCTTCAGCAATTTTCATCACAAATTATTTTCCCCCAAAAAATTCATGCCAGAAGTGTATATTTTTTCATCAGTCTTTAAACATCAAATCTAGGAACAGAAACAGTACCTTGTAACTTGAACAGCCCTCCACATCACACAAATAACAAAAAACTGGAGTGAACACAAGTGACTAAACGTATTGCCTGAAAATTATTGGCTGGTATTGAAATATACCTTTGTCACTCAAGAGGCAGTACAAGAGTTCTGCCCTGTTTAAGTCCCAGTTATGCAGTCCCAATTAGGTAGGATGAAGGAAGGGCTTTGTTGATTGATAACCTTGTTTACATGCAGCTGACTCAATGCTTGCTATGAACACATTTGATTATGCTTTCCCATGCAAATACATTTAACCCCTGAAGACACTTGGCGTAATTACTTTACACAGAATAAACTAAGCTTGATTTTAGCTAAGAGGCTGAAAAGTGAGAAAGTTAATTAGCCATTATATAGTGATGTTACATGTTAACTATGAGTCCAGTCAGTGGTGTGCAGTGACAGGTAGAGTAAGGGATGCAATGACTCACTTGCCTGCCTTAGGCAGTCCAAAATGGTGTCCTCCATGTGGCACACAGAAACTGTGCAAAGGACTCCATTTTGTTCTACAACATGGCATCCTGCATAGAGGCTGGATGAAATTGTCATGTGGCCAGATGCAGCCCATGGGTCACCATTTGGACAACTCACAGTCAATCAAGCATGCAGGGCAGAAAATTCAGGCCTTGCATACAGAGACAACAAGCCATTGAATCAAGTCAACGACCGTTATTCAGGCCTTCGTGGCAAAAACACCCATGAACTTCAATGAGACTTTAGTTTGGATAGACTGAAGGATCTGCTTCAGCGTTGTAATTTAACAGAGTAATGAGCATTACAGCCATGCGGCCAGGGCTTCCCACTGTCAATGGATGCTCAAGGATGCCAGGTATGTGCGCGTGCTCTCATCTTCAGGGAGGACACCATGAAAAAGAACCCAGCCTAGATCTCTATTCTCCTGGTGTGAGGTGGGTGGGAATAAAGTGCTCCCATTTGTTAAGAGCTAGACCTGGGAAGCCATTAGATTGGTGTGATGCAGAGAGGATACAATGTATTCAAACTCTGCTGATGCTGCAAATCATGTTGATTCCCTACAGACAAACTAAAGTCCATTATCTGGAATAGCAGTCCTGGAAATTCCATGCCAGGCCAAAAGAACTTTGCAGCATTCAGACGTGGAGGCTGCTGTTCCAGTGTATAAGGAAGCTATCTCCCAATAATGAGAATAGTAACCAACAACCTATAGGGAGACATGCCTTCCCACCATGCATAAACTCATGCTTAGCTTGCTCCACAGCTGATCAGGTCTTAAGTGTATTGCCAGAGATTCCCTTTGCTGATCTGCTCAGAGCATTGCAGCTTGAGTCCGGTTCTTAACATCAGCCACCTCCCACTTCTCCTATTAGCCAACCCAGTCTCCGCCTCCTACCGCAGCGTGGACCCCAGACTCTGTAGAGTGAGCTTAGCAGGGTCTATGTGACAGAGCGTGAGCTGTGCTGTGGATGTAACACCCCCCACCTCTTCAACAAGGAAGCAGAGAGTTTCATGTGCAGAGGATGATTGTCTACAAGTGCAGATTTAAAGGGCTGGGGTCTGATCTGACCATGTGTAAATGCCTTGAAGTTTGGCCCCTTATTCCGTTGCTGAAAGTATTTCTATACATTTAAATGCTCCCTGTCAGATTGCCAGGCAGCCACTTTGCAGCACACTCACGGATGCGGCTGTGCAAGAAATGATGCTGGCGTAATACTGACAACAGTATATAACTGTCACATTCAATTCAAAGCAGGGCAGTGTTTTCACATTGCTGCAAATTAATGACACGCCGTGCAGAGCAGAGAAAAAGTTCTGCTTTTTTTGTTCAATTGTCAGTACACAGAGTGGGCGTATTTACCACTGATGTAACACCTTTGATGTCAATAGACTTACACCAGGGATAATTTTTCCCCCCATTATTAGTCCAGTAGTTGTATGCATGTTAAGCAGGAATCTCTTGCCACAGTATTGTAAATACTCTTTGGGACCTGATCCAACTCATATTGAAATCAATGGGAGTCTTTTCACTGATGTCAGTGGATCTTGGAAGAGACCTTGTCTTGAAATGTGTTTGTGCTGGATGTAGTATAGTACAGTGAAACATGCAAAAATTGTGCATATACACACAGGGTCCGAGTTATGGTTGTATGGACAGCCTCACTTCTGGCATTTCCTAACTTCTGAGGGCTTGACTTTGCAACCTGAACAATCTTCGAACACAGTTGCTTTGTAGGTTGGTATAGAATAGAGGGTTACACTGCTACTATGATCAATACCCCCCCAAGACCCCTTTCAAGATCCAATGTACACATTTCTATCACATAGGGTGACTAGATAGCAAGTGTGAAAAATTGGGACAGAGCAGGGGGCTAATAGGCACCTATATAAAAAAGCCCCAGATATCAGGTCTGTCCCTATAAAATTGGGACATCTGGTCACCCTAACATGTGGTGTACCTCATCCAGTGCACTAAATGCCCCAATAGCAACTATGTGGGTGAAACCAGACAATCACTACGCTCTCAAATAAATTCACACAGGAAACTGATAAGACAAAAACACCCTCTCACCAGTGGGTGAACACTTTTCACAAAGTGATCACTCTATGTCTGACCTACCAGTCCTCATCCCCAAAGAAAGCCTGCACTGTTATGCATTCTGTGTCCTGCCTAGCTCGCCATAGTTAACAGGGCTAGAGCATTATGGGATAGTATATGCCGATGTCGCGAGTCTTTAGCTTGTTGAAGAAGAACGATCGGGTTTTAAGAATACTTGTATCCATGCCCGCTGGTTTCTCTCTAAGTGCAAAATATCAAATATAACATGCACAACACTTTCCAAAGACAAGCTGGAAGTTTAAACTCATAACACTGAAAATAATGGACTGAACAGATAGGCTGGATTTATGCTTATTACAACAGTCTGTAACCAGACCTGAAGAATAGCTCTGTGTGGCTCGAAAGCTTGTCTTTGGCCTTGTCTACACTACAATAAAGTTGGTCTAAGCTAGGTAGACATACAGCCACCACAGTAATCACTGTGGTTTTTTGTGTCCACATTAGCTCCTTCTATTGACGGTGCGTGTCCACACCAGGAGCGCTTCCATCAATGTCACTGATGGGAAGGGGCAGTGGGAGAGCCTGCAGCCCCACTGCCAGAGCACTGACATCCAGAGTCCCGTTGCTGCCTCCCAGTGAGGGATGTGAGAGGAGGAGAGCTTGAGCTGGCCAACCCCTGGTGAGGGATTGAAGTGGGGGAAGAGAATCCATGCCTGATGATAGCCAGGGTCAGGCTATCCTTCCCCCACCCCAATCCCTCACCGGAAGGCAGCAGTGAGTCTCTGGGCACTTCTGGGAGGTGGCAACGGGGGTCCATCTGTCAGTCCGCCTGGCTTCAGCTGTGGGCCCCACACAGGGCTGACAGCCAACAGGCAATGTAAGTAAGGCACTATCTACATGGACAATGCGTTGCTGAGCTACATTGACCTAAGTGCTATGCCTCTTGTGGAGGTGGAGCTAAGTTGATGCAGTGGGTGACACATCAGCAGGAGCACCACTGTGGTGTAGACGTTTACCGAGTTATATCAATGTGAGCTGCATTATTTTGACCTAACTCTGTAGTGTAGACCAGGCCACTCTCACCAACAGAAGTTGGTCCAATAAATGATATTCCCTCACCCACCTTCTCTCTCTAACACCCTGGGATTGACATGGGTACAACTACACTATATATAAAATTATAGTCATAATAACATTTCAAAGTGTACTTATAAAAATGCTAGAGAATTTTGCAATATTGGTCAGGTCATAATATTATCTCTAGTGTAGGGCCTTGGTCATCATTGTACAATACAAACCTGTCTTATTTTTATAAGCCTGGTGCACCTCCACATAAACTGTGTTTAGCCATTTGGACCGGATGTGATCAGCTTTTTTCATCTCTGCTGACTGTGAATGATTCATTATTAGTGTCAAATTGACAAATTGATAAATTAAACAGTAATAAGACAGCAGGACCAGACAGCAGTCACCCAAGAGTTCTGCGGGAACTCAAATATGAAGTTACAGAACTACTAACTGTGGTATGTAATGTGTCACTTAAATCAGTCTCTGTACCAAAAGACTGGAAGGTAACTAATGCAATGCTGATTTTTTTAACGGGTTCCAGAGGCAATCCTGGCAATTAGAGGTGTGTAAACCTCACTTCACTACCAGGCAAATTGGTTGAAACTATAGTAAATAAGTGAATTTTATCGGACTAACAAAATATGTTTGGGAAGAATCAACATAGCTTTTGTAAAGGGAAATCTTGCCCACCAACCTATTAGAAATCTTTGAGAGGTGAGCAAGTATGTGGACAAGGGTGATCCAGTCATTAGAGTGTACTTGGATTTTCAGAAAACCTTTGATTAAGTCACTCCCCAAATTAAGCAGTCATTGGATAAAAGAGAAGGTCCTCTCATGGACAACTAACTGGTTAAAAGATAGGGAACAAAAGGTTGGAATAAATGGTCAGTTTTCACAATGGAGAGAGGAAAATAGTTGGGTCCCCCAAGGATCTTTACTGTGAACAGTACTGTTCAACGTATTCATAAATGATCTAGGAAAAGGGGTGAACAGTGAGATGGCAAAGTGTGCAGATGATACAAAATTACCCAAGATAGTTAAGCCCAAAGCTGACTGCAAAGAGTTACAGAGGAATCTCACTAAGCTGGGTGACTTGGCAACAAATGGCAGAGTAAATTCAATGTTGATAAGTGCAAAGTAATGCACATAGGAAAACATAAACCCAACTATGCGTACAAAATGATGGAGTCTGACTTAGTTACCATTACTCAAGCAATATCATGGAGTCATCGTGGATAATTCTCAGAAAATAACTGCTCAGTGTGCAGCAGCAGTCAGAAAAGCAAACAGAATGTTAGGAAACATTAGGAAAGGGATAGGTAAGATGGAAAATATAATGCCATTATATAAATCCATAGTCAGTCCATATCTTGAATACTGTGTGAAGTTCCAGTCATCCTATTTCAAAAAAGATATATTAGAATTGACAAAAGTACAGACCAGGGTAACCAAAATGATCGGGGTATAAAACAGCTTCTACATGAGGAGAGATTAAAGACACTGGGACTGTTCAGTTTAGAAAAGAGAGAGCTAAGGGTGAATGACATACAATCATGAATGGTGAGGAGAAAATGACTAGGGAATATAATACAGGAACCAGGGATCAGTCAATGAAATTAACAGGCAGCAGGTTTAAAAACGAACAAAAGACAGTCCTTCTCACAACACAGTCAGCCCGTGGTACTCCTTGCCATGGGATGTTATGAAGAGCGAAAGTATAAGTGAATTCAAAAAACAACTGGATAAATTCATATAGGATGGCTCCAGCAATGGCTATTAGCCAAGATGGTCACAGTCACAACCCCATGCTCAGGATGACCCTAAATCTCTGACTACAAGAAGCCAGGAGTAGAAGACCAGGGTGGATCATGCTGTAATTGCCCTGTTCTGTACATTCCCTTTGTAGCTCTAGTATGGGTCATTCTCAGAAGACAGGATATTGGAGTGATGGACCATTGGTCTGACCCAGTACATCCATTCGTATGTTCTAATGTTAGTGATGTTTCATTATCTAACATGCCTTATCATATTCTTGGCCAGTGGAACATTAGTTATGAGCCATTATGAAGGACAACTCCATAGGTGCAAATTAACATCTGTCTATGGAGGAGAGAATTCAATGAACCCCTGTTTTGTACATTCATCGACTTTAAAAAAGCATTTGACTCTGTTAACGGAGACTTTCTGGGAAAGTAATCAGGTGGTACAGTTTTAGCAACAAGTTGATTCAAATACTGCCAAGACCGTCTAGCACAGCTTGGCTTGCAGGAAGAGTCAATGGCGAGTAGTTTGAAGTGAGAACTGAAATCAAACAGTGATGCATATTCAGTCCAACACTTTTTGTTCTATATTTAGGAGGTGTTTTGTCCAACTCCTTTATTAGAGTTGGTGGAGGCTGCATAATACCAGGATAAATTACCCAGCACCTTGACTTTGCAAATGATAATGCAATAATGCTTAAAGAGGAATGCAATCAAGAAACTGTAACTAACCCGTGGACAATAGCCAGAGACTGGGGATTAAAAATGAATAAACAAAAGACCAAACTAATGGTATCATCAACATTTTATAATTGGACTAATTTTGTCATTAAAGGTGGAGACATCAAACAGAACACATGACAGCTGCTATGAAAATGACATCAACGAGCAGATAGCTATTTCCAGGGGAACATTCACATGTCTGAAGAAAAATGTTTGGACCCTTAAAATCAGTGTCTGTAACGGCTAAAACCAGATTATATGAAACGCTCACTGTAGCCACATTACTTTAAGGCTGTGAAAGATGGGTACTGACAGAGAATCTGAAGCAATAGCTGCAAACATTTGAAACATATTGCTTGGGCCTCATTCTAGGCATGACAAGGCTAACTAGGCTAAGAAATGATGACATCCATAGAAGACTGAAACTCCAGTGCGTGACTACAATCCCCAAAAGGCGCCGACTGCTCTCAGTTTTGCTATATTGCCAAAATGACCTCATTTTGACAGCCTAAAATTGTTCTTTATGGAAGAGTGCATGGAGAGAAAGGCCAAGGACATCCAAGGCGACAGTGATATAACAGTTTTACAAAATCATCCAGGCACCTCCTCGATAAGCTCAACTAGCCGCTCAAAACAGATGTGGATGGAATTCGCTCAGAACTTCAGCCTCATCCCATCTTGGTGCTGGAAAAAGAAGAAAACGATGATGAAATGAACATCTGTATAATGAGGGGCAAGGAAGAGTTCGGAATGTTCAGGGACTTGCTAGTTCATAATCATTTTTCAACACTGGTCACAAATCCTGTCCCCAGTTACACTGAATAAAATAAGCAGAAAATGACAGGTAATGAAACAGCCCCATTTTCCTTGTTGAGTGAAGAGCAATGCATTGAAAAACATTTTCATATTGTCAATCAAGAATCAATACAAGAGCAAGGCACTTGGGCTCAGATTCTCCATGGTATTCATATGCCCAACATCCATTGATTTCAATGGGGGTTAGTAACCTAAGTACCTTTGATGTACCAGGCCTTTATTACTAGCACTATTATTCATACGGTGCCATAAATGGGAATGGCACGTTGAAGAGACAGGGCTACATAAAGCCTGTGGCTGTTGTCAGAAGCAAGGGGTGATGCATGAACTGCCCCATCCCAGAAGAACCCCAAGAAACACTGGCACCTCGGAGATATCTGTCTGAGACTCAGTTCCCTTCCTGCTTCCCCCAAGCTCCAGAAAAGTATTAGTTTGCTGACAGCCTTTAGCAGCCACAAATTATCACACCACCCACACTGTCTACTAGGCTGGCCAACTTGTCAAGGGGGCAGAGCCAAAGATTCCTCACTCACTTGCTCTTTGGGGTAGGAAGTGGGTTCACAATATGTACTTAGACCGAAGACCTGGGAAACCAGCCCAGACACCTAAGAGAGTTCTCACTCTCCTGTGCAGGTGTGTAGTTGAGACGCAGGATAACCTACAAGCAGTAAGGTCTTTGCCCTCAAGAGCTGATAATCTCAACATCTCTTCCAGCCTCTCTTGCTGGATCACTCACCTCTATGGGTTAAGAGACTGTTTACATTCATGGGATAAATACAAGATGAGCCCGCTGGCCCTGTTTATGCTAATCAGGCTGTGCAGAAGGAATTGGCCCTGCTACTAATTAGCCAGCTGGCATTAAAAAGAATGTTTGGCTTCATTAAGGCCAGTTTTTCCTTCTCTCCTCCTCCACATACACACTGCCTCTGTTACTTCTCTGGGCCTCCTTCCTTTCAGACCAGACTTTGTCAGGATTCTAGGTAATAAAAAGAGAGCAGATTTTTAACTACAAACAGAAATTTCTTATCTGAACAGCTGTTCCCCCTCTCCTCTCCCCACTGATCCCTGCCGTACAGGAAGGATCTAATCTAAAAGTTGTGTTTATTCGTTTTTGTCTCTGCTAAGTGTTAAGGATTTGCCCTCCCGTTGCTTTTGAAGGAGAACATGATTATTTAGCTTCATCTTTCAGACAATGCATACAGTCTGTTTGGCCATGTTGAAAATCAGCCTCTATTTTCTGTACATCACTCATGACTACAAAGAACTCACAGTTGTTAGCTACTCTTCATATGAGAGCTGCATTGATGTGCCAGTCATAAAAAGAGCTACAACACACAAGGACCTTCTGCTCCAAAAACCCCAGACTGCTACCAATTTGAGCTAAAGCAGAATCTCCAGTAGTTGTCACAATAGTGGGGCTTATATCCTTTGTAGGCTGAAACCATTAGACGCTACGCAATCTCACACAGACTGGAGCAGGGCTGGCATTCCATCCACGCATGGATGTGGTGAAACACACAAACTAGCCAGCACCTAACAGAAATTTGATAATTGAGGGCTCTTCATTCTAGCAAAGGCATAACAAGAGCTGGAAGCTGAAGCCAGAAGACTGGAGATGGGCAAATATAGTACCTATCTTTAAAAAGGGGAACAAAGAGGACCCAGGAATTAGAATCATGTTAGCCTAGCTTCAATACATAGAAAGATACTGGAACGAATTATTAAACAATCGGTTTATAAGCCCCTAAAAGATAATAGGGTTATAATAAATAGCCAGTATGGATTTGTCAAAAACAAGTCATACCAAACCAACCTAATTTCTTCTTTGCCAGGGTTACTGGCCTACTGGATAGGGGGAACTAGTAAACAAGACATAACAATTTTAGTAAGGCTTTTGATACAGTCCCACAATATTCTCCTAAGGAAATGAGGGAAATGTAGTCTAATTAAAATTATTGTGGATGCACAACTTGTTGAAACACCCTATTCAAAGAGTAGTTATTAATGGCTTGCTGTTAAATGGACATCATATCTAGTGGGGTCCCGCAGGAGTCAGTCCTGTGTCCAGGGCTATTCAATATTCCCTTTACGTGGCTTGGATAATGGAGTGGAGAGTTTGCTTATAAAATTTACAGATGACACCAAACTTGGAGGAGTCGCAAGCACTTTGGAGGACAGGATTAGAATTCAACATGACCTTAACAAGTTGGAGAATTTGTCCGAAATAAACAAGATGGAAAATCAATAAAGACAAGTGCAAAGTACTACATTTAGGAAGAAAAAAAATGCACAATGGCAAAATGGGGAATAGCTATCTCAGTAGTAGTATGGCTGAGAAGGGTCTGGGGGTTATCATGCATTGCAAACTGAACATGAGTCCACAATGTGATGCAGTTGTGAAAAAAGCTAGTATCATTTTGGAGGGTATTAACAGATATGTTGTATGTAAGACATGAGAGGTAACAGTCCCGCTCTATTCTTTACTGGTGAGCCCTCAGCTGGAGTACTGTGTCCAGTTCTGGGTGCCATACTTTAAAAAAGATGGGAACAAACTGGAAAGAGTCTAGAGGAGAGCAACAAAAAATGATAAAAGGTTTAGAAAACCTGACCTATGAGGAAGGGTTAAGAAAAACTGGGCATGTTTAGTCTTGAGAAAAGAAGACTAAAGTGGGACCTGATAGTCTTGAAATATGTTAAGGGCTGATATAAAGAGTACAAGGATCAATTGTTCTTCATGTCCACTGAAGATAGGACAAGACGTAATGGACTTAATCTGCAGGAAGAGAGCTTTAAATTAGATATCAGGTAAAAATTTGTAACTATAAGGGTAGTTAAATTCTGGAATATGCTTTGAAGGGAGATTGTGGAATGACCATCACTGGAGGTTTTTAAGAACTGGTTGGACAAACACCTGTCAGGGATGGTCTAAGTTTACTTGATCCCGCATCAGCACAAGAGGCAGGACTTGATGACCTGTTCAAGTCCCTTCCAGCCCTACTTTTCTATGATTTCATGGAATTTACACTATAAATAAGTTGCACATTTTTAACAGTGAAGGTAATTAGCCACTGGAATAGCTCAATGTGATCCTTGGATGTATAAACAGGGAGATATTGAGCAGGAGTAAGGATGTAATATTATCTCTGTATTTGTCACTGGTGCAACCTGTGCTGGAATACTGTGTCCATTTGTGGTGTCCATATGTCAATAAGGATATTGATAAATTGGAGAGGGTTCAGGGAAGTTCCACAAGAACGATTAAAGGATTGGAAAAACTGCCTTATAGCGATAGACTCAAGGAGTTTAATCTATTTATCCTAACAAAGAAAAGGTTAAGGGGTGACTTGATCACCATCTATAAGTACCCACGTGGGAAACAAAAATTTGATATCAGACAAGTGATAACATGATCTAATGGCTGGAAGCTGAAGCGAGACATATTCAGACTAGAAATAAGGTGCAAAGTTTTAAATGGGGGGTAATTAAGCATTGGAACAACCCACCAAGGGTTGTGGTGGATAATGTCAGGAATGATGGCCAACAGCTGAGCCTGGGATCCATTAGCTAACTGCAGGTGAAACGCTAATTGGACAAGTCACCTGACTGGCTGAGCAGCATTGCCACAACTGCTCTTAAGACCAACAGAAGCACTTGGTCAGTGGCTACTCAACACTTACACGAGCAGTAGTGTTAGCTCCTATGCCTGCCTTGTTCCCAGCCTTGCTCCAGTCCTGTTTCTGCATTGCTCCAGCCCTATTCCACTGCTCGGTTTTTGAATCTAGGTTCCTGACTCTGGTTTTGACCCTCGGCTCTGACTCCTGTTCCTGACACCTGGTTCCAACCACAAGGCGTGACTGCCCATGCCCCAGTCCAAGATGGATTCTCCATCAAGGACAATTTTTAAATGAAGATTGGATTTATTTCTAAATGATGTTCTCTTGCTCAAATAGGAATGAATTCAGTGACGTCCTATGGCCCATGTTTTACAAACTAGATGATCAAATGGTCCCTTCAGGCCTCATAATCTAAACTAATTTTACATAGCTAACAACCTTCTGATCCCAACCCCTTGTGATTTGTCCGGCACTGGATCTATAGTCTGCTTCTAGATGACTCAAATGAAAGGTCTTCCAACACTTCTTCACACTATTCCTCGGCTTAATGGACTTCACCACCAGGAAATCTTTCCTAAGCAAAGAGGCCACAGGCAGATTTCTTATCCCCACTAAGTGTAAATTAGTTGATAGTCTTTCTTTTCCTGTCTTGTCCTTCGTTGGCAGCAGCCTCAGCATAATGGTTTTAGTGCCAGCTGAGTTACGGCAAGCACAGTTGTGGCTGTGAGCAAACAGACTCAGCTTGATTTGCCATCTACACACAGAAGTCCCCAAAGATAGCTGTTGATGAGTGACATTGCGTTAAAGGCTATTTCCTCTCTCTGGATCCATTTAGTGCATTAATGCATCCTCTGGCGAGAGGTATGTGCTGGAATAATAGTGGCTATAATTATTCAACAGATGGGACGGTGAGAAGACAATGACATCAAGACCAATGAGCAGTTACTTATTGTGGTGGTGTATAAACATCAGGGCTTTTGCTGAGTGCAAACAAGCTACTCCATTTTATCCACTGCGAACATGACCATATGACTTACGCAAAATACAAAAAAAACCAACAACCCAAACCTGGCAGTGGCGAGCTGAGAAAGCTATCCAGCTTTTATTTAAACATTGTAATGGAGAATAGATCTGGGCCTAAGACCTGCATCTGCCTTATTACCCATTTTATTATTGCTTTTAAATTTTTCGTACGGATTTAGCTCTGACAAACGACCTTTAGCTACAGACTACATGAAGCAAGAACAGACAACAGACGCTTCCAAGCCTATATCAACTGGAGAGATATCACCTGTTGAAGAGAGTTTAGCCTTCATATGCATTCTGTCTCTTTCTACTTAACTGGCTGTCGTGACCCCAGTATCTGGGCACATCATGGTCAGTGACAACCCTAGAGGACGGGAAGTGTTGCTATCACCACCTCATAAACTGGGGACCAAGAGGTAGCAGGTATATTAAATGACTTACACAAGGTCACACAGAATCTGTGGCTGGATGGGAGCCCGCCTGTCCCAAGTCTCAGGTCACTGCCCTGTCCATTAGACCAGTGGTTCTCAAGCTTTCCAGACTACTGTACCCCTTTCAGGAGTCTGATTTGTCTTGTGTACCTTCAAGTTTCACCTCACTTAAAAATGACTTGCTTAGAACTTCAAACATAAAAATACAAAAAGTGTCACAGCGCACTAGTTCTTCATAGCAATGAATCTGAGGAATCTGATTAATTTAACCCTCTTTTCTAGCAACGAACAAACTTCCAGCTCCAGTCAGTAGTGAGTAATGCAATGGAAATGCCGGGGGGGGGAGGAGGGAGAGAGAGATTGTATTAAAAATTGAGTTAAAGAGAAAAGTAAAGTTAATCCAACATTTTCAGACTTGAAACAAAAATGTAATTGCACTTTGGGGAGAAGGCTCATGTTGGATCCTTTTTCATCCATTCTTGTTTCGTCCATCCACATCCAAGTCTGTCTGCAAATCCTCATCTCTGACTCAGACTAAAACAGAAGGTTCATGATCCAACAAGGAAGTTTTGGAGATCCAGAGATCACAGGATTTGCTGGCAAAATGATCTATCCCATCACTCAGCCCCTTTCACCAAAGTTTCCTGTTTTCATCTCTGTCTTATCCACTCCAGCGAACCACTTCTGGTTCATCACACATGAGTGGAAGATTATAAAGGGGAAATTGCATATCTCTTTTAGCTCAAAAGTTGCTCTGCAACACTAATTCACAACTAAAAATCAATTATGTTCCAGGTACCATTTCCTTTGAGCATCTTATGACTGTCAATTCAGTTACAGTTTCTTCCTGAGAATTTATTCAATTACCAACAGTGTGAAGATTGCCTAAGGGATAAAATTTTGAGTGTTGTGCAGGGAAGATATTGAAAATTTGTGTCCCCCTTTTTGTTCACAGGTTTTTCTCCCTATCTCCTCATTAATCTCATCTAATAGGCCACTTCAGAGTTAGAGACATGGTACAAATCATTCCAGCAGGAGAGTGAAAAAGCAAGAAAGTCATAGAAACGAAAGCTACAATGCAATGAAGATAAATGTTACATCAAAGATGTCTTTGGCATTAGTACATTAGGAGAATCCTATTATTCCTTCTCAGCATGGGCCTTCAAGCACAGACTATTAGCCTTAACATTTTACTTTGTTGGCAAGAAAGGCATATAATGTCTTTCAGAAGAGGCTAGAAACTACATGAGGTCTGTGTTAAGCCTTCTGAGGGCCACCAATATCACCCTGCTAACCTTGAGTAACAGATTTAAACAAAATTTTTTTTGCACTATTGATAACTCATCAATGCAAGAACTCAGCACCAAGCTTCACCTAACTTGGATAGGTACTTGCTGTATAATAGACAGGAATTGACTGTGCTTGTGGTCTCTCCACTGAGCCTCTGAAAAGTAGCCCATTGATCACAGTTGGCTCTCCTACACCTCCCGCTACTCAGCTCCAGAAGCAAATGCCCGCTTTCTTGAGCCAACAGAGAATCACGATTAGCCATGCAGGACCTATGACAGACAGTCTAACACAAAGCAGTGCTGCACTGACAGCTCACAAGACGACAAGAACATAAGAACAAAAGGATATAAGAATACCAATACCGGGTCAGACCAGTAGTCTATCTAGCCCCGAATACTGTCTTCTGACCATGGCCAATGCCAGATACTTCAAAGGGAATGAACAGAACAGGTTCCATCCACTCACCCATTCCCAGCTTCTGGCAGACACAGGCTAGGGACACTTTAGAGCATGGTTTTGCATCACTGCCCATCTTGGCTAATAGCCATTGATGAACCTATCCTCCATGAACTTATCTAGTTCTTTTTTGAACCCTGATATACTATTGGCCTTCACAACATCCTCTGGCAGGGAGTTCCACAGGTTGACTTTGCATTGTGTGAAGAAATACATCCTTTTGTTCATTTTACACCTGCTGCCCAGTAAGCTCACTAGGGGCATGCTGACTTAACTTGAATAGTCCCTTACTCTGCCAGTAGACTAAATGAAACCAATAGGACTACTGAGGAAGAGCAGGAATACTTCACTGGGAATAAGCAAAGCAGAATGTAGGCCCATATCTGAATTATTGGTGTAGCTATCTGAGAGCTTTTATGGAGTGGATGGGTGTGCGGGGCAAGTTAATAAGAAAGATAAATGATGGTACTTTGTTCAAGGAACCGGATTGGGACTTAGATATGGGATCTGTCACAGGCTTCCTGTGTGACCTAGAGCATGTCATCTCACCTCCCAGGACCTCTCTTGCCATCTGATGAGATGAGATGAGATGTTTCCTTTTGTCTTTGCTATTTAGACTGCCTGCTCACCGAGGCAGAGCCTGTCACATATACTGTGTCTATAGAACGCCCACTTGATAGGGCTTCTACCAGGAACAAGCACGGTACAAAGAATACTCTCTTGCAGCACAAAGAGAGTCCACCCTGAAAGCACACAGTTCATTTAGCACATTTCGCTATTAACCTTAATTTTCTGATTACTTTTCTATACACTGCCTCGCATTCTAATTTGAGTTGAAGGGGAAAATCTATTACCACTGCATCTATAAATCTTACTGATGATAACACACGTTCTCGTATGCCGCTGTTCCATTTTATTGCTTTGATTGATAAGCTTTTTGGCATAATAGAATATTTTTCCCCTCTCGGAGCATCCAATTTAATACTTGCCTAAGTAAATGTTATTTGCTCCTCCTGAGCCAGGGAGCTGGCCTTTTCCAAACCTCTTTCATGGCATGTAACAAAGACATGACTTCACGTGGGTTGGATTTGGTAGTAATTTGTGCAGCATATGTTCTAGGTTATACAGCAGGGGCAATTTTCATTTAAAAGGCAAGATAGGAAAAACATCTCTCCTCTTAAACTGGTGATTCTCAACATTTTCCATACTGTAAGGCCATGTGACAACAGAAGAAGATTTCGGGACACCTTCTAGGTAACTTGAAAGACAAGAAAGTTGGCTACTAACCACCTAAAACCTATTGTAACCCCTTTGGGATTTAGAGAGCATGGCCCTTTTAAATTTTTATCCTGAAGGTGGAAGTGCTGTTTTCTTAGGGGGGAGCAGAGAGAGAGGGAAAGAGGCAGGGGTGGTTGTCTGCAGCTCCAGGCAGAAGGCTACAGCAAGCAGGCCTTCGCAGAGTGAAGCAACCGAGAACTTGCCCGAAACCTGGGAGGGACAGAGCAGTGGGGAGGTTGTTGCTCCGTGTGAGTTTGCAGAGACCGGAGAAGAAAGCACCAGAGGGGCATGAAAACAACCAGGATCACCCAAGACTCACCACTGGATTGAACATCGCCCAGCATGCCTGGCCTCTGAGTGCACACGCATTGCTCGGTGTCTGCCCTTCCAGTCTGTGGTCCCACTGGGCCTGTGGGGCCTTGTGTTGGATGTAACCTTGTTTTTCTGCTCCTCCATCATCTCCCCTGTTGTTTTTCTCCAGTCATCCCTCTGTACATGAATATTTCCCTCTGCCGTATTCATTGCACTACTCTGGTGTGTGCGTGTTACTCCGTGGGGGTTGGAACAGGGACTCCCGGGGTGGAAGGGACTTTCCCTGCCACGTTCCTGCGCGCGGCTTTTCTTGGGCACAGCTGTCTGCAGAGCAGGCTCCCTCTTGGCCACGAGGGCGCTAACGTTATAGAATTAATGAGAGCGACACTTTGCAGGGGTACTCAGGGTCGCGAGGCACCCTGCCATCCTCCAGCCGTAGCGTGAGGAAGCCTTGTCTGTGCTGGCCAGGCGACAGCTCCCCGACTCCACCAGTCATGGGCCACACAAGCACTGCCCACTGAGCCTGCGCAAGCCTTGCTCTCTCTTTAAAAGTCAGCGATGGGCGCCGTCTGACCCCCGAATCCCGAAGACGCGTGCACTCGCAGTGTCCAGACTCACTGAGCCCGAAGAAGCAGCACGCCCCAGCTTACCAGTTCCACCTCGGACGGCCACGGCACATCACACACGGCCCTTCCACATGTTTATAATGAAAACAAGCAAAAGTTTATTTCAGAAAAAAGATTTATATGGCAGCAAGAGGTTTTGAAAGCGAATGGTTACATGTCAAATAAAACCCTGGGTGCCTATGGTCCCGCCCCTCCCACCTGAGGTCACACTCCTCCTGCCCTTCCGTCGCCGCTGCCCAGAGGCGGAGCTCCTCCCCCTGCAGCTGGAGAACCTTTGTTTTAAACTCTTCCCCGCTTAGGCCGTGCTGCTGAGCCCCTCTCAATCTTCAGTCTGTGCAAAATGCTGCAGCATGCAAATATAGTGTACCAAGTGCTAACCCGTCCTCCGCCTACCTTCGGGTCCCTGTGCTGGCTGCCGCTTGACACTTGCAGTAAATTCACTCACCTTGTCCTTGCCTTCACAGCCTTGCTGAGTTTAGCTCCTTCTCCAGCTTTTGGGTCTCCTGTCTTTTCTCACATCCTCCCGAACAGTCCTGCTAACTGAAACTTTGGGGCTGAATTCATCCTTGAGTCAGCACTCCGGCCAGCTTGTGCTCGCCTGAATCTAGGGCTGCTTCAGTTCCTCTTGCAACTTAATGCAGCCACTGGGGCTTCCAGGGTTGCCATCGTCCCTATGGCGCAGCTCTGTAATAGCGGGGGCATAGAGAAAGCCTAGCCAGCCCTCCTCCGACCCCCAGTCTGTAGAGTTGAACTTGAACGCATGATTGTGCAAACGTGGTGGAGAGCAGGATCGGAAGAGGGAGCTTTCAAGTTTCATTCCTTTGACTGGAAAGGAACAGGACGTAAGAAGCGTAGCGTGAAAGATCTCAATGGAGAGGTCGATAGAGCATGAAATGCATGATGGAGTCCCCTCTTCTGTGTTGCCTTGCAGATGGCTCTATGGCTCCTTGGAAGAGAGTTCATTAACTGTGCACAGCTTCCTTCCAAGGATCAGCTGTTGTCTGTGGTGAAGCTTGAGCAGCAGTGGGACAGCAAGGCGCAAGGGGACTGCACTTTGGATTGACCTGAGATGGCAACAACCAGCATTAGTGCCATTGAAACATGGGTCTGAAGGGAAAGATGGCCGTTATCGATGTTAGTGTATTTCACTCGCGTGACTTTCTGGGGACCTTTGGATTGCCTTATTTTGGCTGGGTCTAGAAGAATGAAAGTACCACGATGAATGGCAGACACAGTCTAGAGGACTGAGAAAGAGCCAAGCTCCTGAGTGCAAGTTACAGCCGTGCTCCTGAATTTCTGTGCCATTACTAGCTCATCATGTCACTGATCTGTGCCTCAGTTTATCTAATTGCACACTGGAGGTAATGCTGGCTGCCCAAAGTTGCAAACTGCTTTGCAATCTGTGAAAGGAAAAACACTAGAGTGGAACTAACTATTGTGGAAGCATCAGACGTAACTGATCAATCTTACACCTTCTGATTATTCAATACCCTTATGCCCTAATCATCTTGCGTAAGAGGGTTAATTAGGAGAGACATTCAAAGGCACAAATGACAGCTAGGCAGCTGGTCCCATTGAATTTGGATGGTAAATAGGCACTTAAGTGTCCCTTGTGCATTAAAAGTCTTCCCCTGAGCCCTGTCCTTACCTAATAGAGCTGAATTTACAGAGTGGGGCGTGGAGAGTGGTACCAATTGCCGATTTGCCTCTTGAGTCATCATGCTGGCATAGTGGGACACAGTGGGACTCTAAAATGTAGATGCATAAAAATGTTGGGCTGGGCGAGACCTTGAGAAGTCATCTAGTCCAGCCTCCTGCGCGGAGGCAAGACCAAGTAAACCTAGACCATCACTGACAGGTGTTTGTCCAACCTGTTCCTAAAAACCGCCCAGGATGGACATTCCATAATCTCTCTTGGAAGCACATTCCCAAGTTTAACCACCCTGTAGCAGGGAGGTGTGGCCTCCCTCCAAGATTGACACTGAGGAAAGGCCGTCCACCCCCTCGTGGGCAGAACCAGGAAGTCCACGCCCACGAGACCAGGAGCAGAGGGGCAGGACAGGAACAGGAAGTATAAAAGGTGGGCCCTGTACCTCAATTGAGGGTGAGATACTGAGAGAGACAGATGCCTCCCACCTGCTGCTGGCAACTGAGCCCACCAGAGACTCCAGTCATTCCAGTGATGACCCCGAACCAGAGATGCCTGACACCGAGGGGCTACCATTGGCTGTGTACCCCAAGGAGGCGGGGCATGATGACCCTGGGACCCAAGCACATTTCAGAGTAGGAAGGAAGGAGACCAGGGATAGCTGCTGTACTCATGCTTTAGCACCGGTCATTGAATTTCAGCTGGCTCCCTGCCAACCCAGTGGTGCAATGCTCTACCACTGTTAGGGCTGTGGGCTGGGATGCGGTGGAATCGGGTGGGCCCCTGGCCCCCTATCCCTGTTGCCCCATCCCTGGTGTGGCAAACCGCACCCACTAGGCCAGGAGACCTGGATTACTGCTCACCCCCTTTGCCCCACCCTTCCTGAGGGCCAGAGACAATAGACTGCTGATTGCCTTGCCTTCCTGAGGGCTGGGGCCCTTGAATTTGGTACCTTCATCCCCAGCCTAGGAATCCCAGGAACTGCTAATCTCTCCTTTGACTTCGGTTGTTAACCCAGGAGGTGCCAGCTGGGAGATGTAGCCTACCTCTGAGTTTGACACTGAAGGAGGGGCGTTCCATCCCCCCACCCCCTGCACACCTAAGCCTGCTACACACCCTTATAGTGAGAACGTTTTTCTGAATATTTCACCTAAATCTCCCTGGCTGTTGATAAGCCCATTACATGGAGAACAATTGATCACAGTCTTCTTTATAAGACCGCTCAGCAAATTTGAAGACTGTTATCAGGTCCCCCCTCAGTCTTCTTTTCTCAAGACTAAACATGCCCAGTTCTTTTAACCTTTCCTCATAGGTCAGGTTCTCTAAACCTTTTATCATTTTTGTTGCACTCCCCTGGCCTCTCTCCGGGCCACCCTCCAGACTGCTTTGAAGAACTCAGCTTCTGGGTCCCCGGGTGTTTTAAAGCTGGGGAGCCTGAATGGAATCCAGTCTCTGCCCCAATCTAGGGGTCTCTAAATCCAGTCTCAGAAAACAGAACAGGAACAGCAAAAGGGGAGTTTTGTAAGGGAGCGTGAGAGGCAGATGCTTCTAACATACACTAAAATTAGGCCAATAGCATACCCTTCCCTCCAAAACAAACAAACCAAACCAAACCAAACCCTGTAAGAGTAAAAATAATGCAAGTAAAAGTCCAGCAGCAGAGGGGTGACTATCCAATCTACTGCACTGAATGCACCATATACAATTACCTGCTTTGTGAGCAAGTGGCTTATGTGTGCATTCGGTGCAAGCAATTCATGGCCTTGAGAGACCAAATATGGACCTTGAGACTAGAGCGGCTGAACTGGAGGATCTAAAGGAGACAGAGAGGTGTGTAGATGAGACTTTCTGGGACACAGTAAAGCAGTTCCACCCCCAGTCTGACAGCCTCTGTGCAGTTGAGGAGGATGAAAGTCTCATGGAACAAGAACATCAAGCTGGAGTGGAAGGAAATGATCCCATAGTTGGGACCCTCCTCTGAGATGATGATATGGTTATCCTCTCACACTGAGGATACCCCTTTATGGAAGCAGACACCAGGTATAAGGAAGAGACCAGTAATAGTAATGGGGGATTCAATTATTAGAAATACAGGTAGTTGGGTTTGTCATGACCTGGGGAACTGCATAGTGAATTGCCTGCCAAGTGCAAAGGTTGCAGATTTCTCCAGACATCTAGACAGACTCACATGCAGTGCTGGGGAGAAGCCAGTTGTCGTGGTACATATAGGTACCAATGAGATAGAGAAGGATAGGAGAGAGATCCTGGAAGACAAAATTTAGGCTTCTAGGTAAGAGACTGAAGACCAGGACCTCCATGGTAGCATTCTCTGAAATGCTTCCAGTGCCACACACAGTGCCTGTTAGACAGACAGCACTGCAGGGTCTCAAGGTGTGGATAAGATGATGGTGTTGGAAGGAGGGATTTAGATTTACTAGGAAATGGGGAACTTTCTGGGAAAGGAAGTGCCTATACAGGAAGGATGGGCTCCACGTCAACCAAAATGGAACCAGATTGCTGGTATGTAATATTAAAAAGATTGTAGAGGAATTTTAAAGGAAGAGCTGGGGGAAAGCCAACAGATTCAGAGGATGCACAGTCTGGACAGATACATGCCTTAGGGGAGGATTTATTAAAGAGAATACTCTATATCTTAGTAAAGAGGAGAGGATAGAAGTTGATATAGTAAAAGTAGGAAATGAAGCAAAATAGTCAAATGAAAAATTGTCCCATTCAATTACATCACATAAACACAGACAACTAAATATTGACAACTTTTGTAAGTGCTTGCATTACAAATATTAAGATGGGTGAACTTGTGTGCCTGCTAATAAATGAGGCTATTAATATAACAGACATCACAGAAATTGGGTGGATGATGATAATCAATGAGTGATGGTAATGCCAAGGTACAAAATATAGAGGAATGACAGGGTAGATCACACCGGTGGGGGAGTGAAAGAAAGCAGAGTCCAAGAAATAAAAATCTTAAATGAATCAAACTGTACCTTAAAATTTCTATGGAAAGCAATTCCATGCTTGAATGATAAGAGTCTCAGTAGGAATATACTATCACCACATGACCAGGATGGCAACAGTGATTGTGAAATGCTTGGGGAGATTGGAGAGGTTACAAAAACAGAAAACTCAATAACAACAGGGGATTTCAATTCACCCCATATTGACTGGGAACATGTCACCTTGGAGGGGATGGAGAGATAAAATTTCTAGATACCATTAATGATTGCTTCTTAGAGAAGTTAGTCCAGGAACCAACAAGGGGATAGGCAATTGTTTATTTACTCCTAAATGCTGCACAGGATCTGGTCCAAGAGGTGAATATAACTGAACTATTCAATAATAGTGACCATAATGTAATTAAATTTAACATTCTGCTAAGGCAGAAATACCAAAGAATTCCACCACAGTAAACTGAACTTCAAAAAGGGGAACTACAAAAAAGTGAGGAAGCTAATTGAACAGAAATTAAAAGGAACAGTCACAAGTGTCAAAGATTTATGGAAACTATTTAAAAATACCATAATAGAGGCTCAAACTATATGTATACCCTCAAATAAAAAGAAACAGTAAGAGGACCAAAAACTGCCACCATGGCTAAACAACAGAGTAAAAGAGATGCTTAGAGGCAAAAAGACATTCTTTAAAAATTGAAAGTCAAGTCCTACTGAGGAAGATAGATAGGAACATTCATTATGGCAAGTCAAATGTAACAGTATAATTAGACAGGTCAAAAAAGAATTTGAAGAGCAACTATGAAAAGACACAAAAATTAACAGCAGTTTTTTATAGTACAGCAGAAGCGGGAAGCCTGCCAAACAATCAGTGGGACCACTGAATGATTAAGGTCCAAAAGGAACACAAGGCCATTGCAGAAAAGCTAAATAAATTCTTTGCCTTAGTCTTCACTGCAGAGGACATGGGGGAGATCCCGCAAAACAAGTCAATCTTTCTAGGTGACAAATTTGAGGAACATCTCAGATTGAGGTGTGAATAGAAGAGCTTGTAGTATCAATTGATAAATTTAACCAAAGTGATTCACCAGAACAAGATGGCATTCACACAAGAGAGCTGAAGGAACTCTTATGAAATTGCAGAACTAACTGTGGTATGTACCCCATTGCTTAAATCAGTCTCTATACTAGATGACTGAAGGGTAGCTAATGTCACACTAATGTAATGGAACACGTTGCATCCGTCGAAGTGGGTTTCTGCCCAAGAAAGCTTATGCCCAAATAAATGTGTTCATCTTTGAGGTACCACAGGACTCTCGCTGTTTCAATGTAACACTGATTTTAGGGTTAATTATTGCAGCAGATGCTCAATTCCTTCTAGTGTGGTTTTAAGAGCTGTGCACAATAATCTATTTGCCATGTACAGCCAGAATAGGTTGTACTGGTCCCACAAATCCCAGGACTAATGCTGTAGATTCTTGAGCACCATCTACAGGTGCTTTATTGATTAACTATTATTGAAACACAGGTCTTTTATAGTACACTCCTGTAACAGGGTACTCGTCCTGGACCCTCTCCCTCTTCAATACTTGAGCATCCCTGAGTAGAAGTCTTTTGAAACCAATGGTGAAGATCTGTTCTAAGTAGGCCAATCTATGATGGTGGTTTATGCATAAAACCTGACTAGGAAAATATCTCTCCTCTTAAAGCTAGGTGAGCTTGGGAAGTTGTCCCATAATCTGACTTACAGCAGAGTTTACGTCTCACTCACAAACATTAGATGATGATATTGCCCCAAAATATCACAAGCTCTATTGACCATTGACCTTGGCCAAGTGACTAGTGACTTTAGGTGCTCAACCAGAGAAAACTTAAAAGGCTGTAATTTTCAGTGAGCACCCTTCCTCTGAAAGTTGATCTATTTTAAGGAGAGCCAGTTGGGAATTTTTCAGTGAAGAACATAAGAACAGCAACACTGGGTCAGATCACTGGTCCATCTTGCCCAATATCTTGTCTTTCGACAGTGGCCAATGCCAGGGGATTCAGAGGGAATGAACAAAACAGACAAGCATCAAGTGATCCATCCCCTGTTGTCCACACCCAGATTCTGCAGTCAAAGGCTAGGGACAGCCAGAGCTATGGGGATGAATCCCTGACCATCATGGCAGAAAGCCATTGATGGACCTATTCTCCATGACATTTTTCATTTAATCAGAACCAAAATATTTTGCAGAAACGTTTTGGTTTCAATGAAGGTTGAGAGGAGATATGATTGCTCTCTATAAATACATCAGATAGATAAATACCAGGGAGGGAGAGGAAGCTCCAATGTGGACACAAAAACTAATTGATATAAACTGGATATAATGGATATAAATCAGGAAGTTTAGACTTGAAATTAGATGTGGATTTCTAACCATGAGGAGTAAAGTTCTGGAATAGCCTTCCAAAGGGAGCAGTGGGGGCAAAAAACCTAGCTGGCTTCAAAACTGAACTTGATAAGTTTATGGAGGGGATGGTCTGATGGGACAGCCTAGTTTGGCAATTAACTGATTTTTGACTACTGGTGGTAGATATGCCAATGGCCTGTGATGGGACAGGGTTTGATGGGGTGGATTCTGAGTTACTACAGAGAATTCTTTCCTGGGTGTCTGTCTGGTGAGTCTTGCCCACATGTTCAGGGTTTAGCTGATTGCCCGATTTGGGGTAGGGAAGGAATTTTCCCCCAGGTTAGATTGGCAGAGACCCTGGGGGTGGGGGGATTCACCTTCCTCTGTAGCATGGGGCACGAGTCACTTGCTGGTGGATTCTCTGTACCTTGAAGTCTTTAAACCATTATTTGAGGACTTCAATTACTCAGTCATAGGTTAGGGGCCTATTAGAGGAGTGAGTGGGTGAGGTTCTGTGGCCTACCTTGAGCAGGAGGTCAGACTAGATGATCACATTGGTCCCTTCTGACCTTAAAGTCTATGAGTCTATTAGTCTATCAGATTTTAATCAGGAAGGTTTCTTGGATCCAGGATGCAATTTGGAAAGGCGGGAGGAGAGAAAGAAAAGAACAAGAGCTGCTGCCCTAGCCAACAGTCCCACATTTAGGGAACCTCCTTGGGATGTAGGTAACCCAAATCCAAGTCCTTGAGTTTGGCAGGGTCTTGAATCTAGGTCTACATCAACCCAGGTGAGTGCCCTAACCACAGGGCTATTGGCTATTCTAAGGTGGAGTGCTCACTCTTATTTTTCAAGATTTAAAAAAAAAAATTGGTGCTGCTCCACAGCATTTAAGGGCATTTTTTCATTTCCGACCCACCTATTCTTTTAAGTTGTTGGTTAGAGGGCACCCAAACCTCACTTATCACTTCTGAAAATGTTGGCCATTAAAGAGACAAGGTGGGTGAGATAACATCTTTATTGGACCAACTTATGTTGGTGAGCGAAACAAGCATTCAAGCTTCACAGAGCTCTTCTTCATTTATGTTCTTCACGAAAAGCCTTGTGAGCCTCTAGCTCTCTGTGTTAATTTGTAGTCATCATTGTACCATATGATTCCTATTGAAGTTGTGAGCTCAACACTTTTTTAAATGAAATGTTTGAAGACAGATGAAAAAACTAAATTGCTATGACACAATGCTAATATTGCCTTTGATTGGACAGCAAGGCAGAAGGATCTGAAGCGTTCTCTATCACACATATTTCTAGCGAGCTTTAAGGTATTGCAAGAAGCAAGCTTTGATCTACAACACCTACAATATAGATTAAATCCTTTAATGCATTAGGTGGGAAAATAAGAACAAAAGCAATATTCTGGCTCAGTGCAGACTCCCTTGCTTGGCAGGCTGCGGGAAGCAGCAAAATTGTCTTTCCCCCCCTCTTTTCCAACTAGAAGCAACCATCATGATCATCTAGCCTGACCTCCTGCACTTCAGAGGCCACAAAACCTCACCCACCCACTGCTGCAATAAGCCCATAACCTCTCTCTGCGTTACTGAAATCCTCAGATCTTGACTTCTAGACACAGAGAATCCACAATTTATTCCACTTCAAACCAGCAAGAAAACCATGTCCAATGCTGCAGAGACAGGTAAAAATCCTCCAGGGTCTCTGCCAGTCTGACCTGGGGGACATTTTCCTTCCCAACCCACATACGGTGATCAGTTAGACTCTGAGCAAGTGGGCGAGACAGTGTCATACCCCTCAATATGATCCATTACTATTTATGCTTTGATGCTTGGCACTTGAAGTGCCTTGGGACCTGTGAGCTGGTCTGAGGATTGAATGCTTTGAGGGATTTCATACTTATCTCCGAATGAACACCTGGAATAACAGGTCAGCATTTTTAGCTCGATTATGAGGTGCAGGCATGGGACCCAAGTCATTCTATAAAGTAGAACCCTTTAGGTCATTAGAGAACTAGTTATCAAGACAAGTAGTGTTTGAGGAGCATTCCGCCAGCAAGACTGTAGTTATAGTGTCTATTACTGTAGTACCAAGAGCATTCAACAGAGGTCCCTTTGTGCTAGGTGCTGTACATAATAAGAAAAGGCTCATGTCGCAAACAGATTACAATCTAGACAGACAAGAATGAAAGTATTATCTTTCCCACTCTTTTAATATATAGAGACAGGGAATCTGAGGCTCAGAGAGATTGTGACTTGACCAGGGTCACAGATTTTCTATGGCAGAGCTGGAAATTTAACCCAGGTTTCCAATGCCTAAAACATGAAACCATTCTAAGCCACAAGGCCATCTATCCCTCCTATGATGCATTACCAGCAAAAGATCCCTCTCCTTAAAGCTTAACAATTCTTAAGAATCTTCCATTTTAAAGCACGCTTCAGCAGGACATTCAGAATTAAGGGCCTGATCCTGGAGACCTCACACACATGAATAAATTTTACAACCAAAGATTAGTCCTATTGACTTCAGTGAGACTATTCCCATGAGTAAAGGTCATAGGATGAGGCTCTAGTGTCTGTTATCATGGGGAAACAGCGACAGGAACAAATGCGAAAGACCTTTGAACAATTGATGCCTGAAAAAAATCAATTTAACTTTGCAAATGCTCCTTGAACTAGCAATAATGGCTTTTTAATACCCTGGCAGAGAAGAACCGGCAATATATTGTTTCTAGCAATAAACGGTGATGTATTATGTCAAATGCTTTGCTAAGATCTTCACATAATGCATCAGCCTTCAGATCCTTATCAATAACAGAACCAGGTTTTGTTTGTCAACTTAATAGAGCTGAACAGACTGGCATTTCAGTTCAATTGGTAGGTCAGGTTAGCATCTAATGCTCAGGTTGATGGGTTTGCTTAGCTTTGCTTATTGATACAGGCCAGGGGATTGTGACAATTTACACAGAGTGCAGGGAGAGGTGCCTATTTCCACACGAATTGAATGCAAATCCAGTAGGAGATTAAAAAAAAATATTTCCAAAGATTGCCAGCTTAAATTATATTTTCATTAGTCATGGTTTATTATTCATTTGCCACAGGTATCTTAAATACCTTTCTCCTAGGTGGCTCTCGTGGAGAAAGAAGATATCTGCAGTAATTCTAATGTGGTCCAGACCTGTAAACATATCCCCCGTCCTGAAGAAAGTGTTTGTTGACAGGCACTGTCTGCATTATTACATGGATTTCTCTTCACAGGGCAAGGAGCCCCCTGCATGCCTGGTGGAATTTCAAAGCTCTACAGCTTCTGCAGAGCATTTTATTACTTTATTACCTTAACTCTGCCCCTTTGTGTTTGTGTGTTGGGATGCTGTCTTTAATTATATGAGCCCTGTAATCAAGGTCCGGTGTATTCCATGATTCTATGGCCACAGAACTGGCTGCAGAATCCACTCCATCCCACAGAATCATGCTCCGGAATCTAAGCTTTATGATGGATGAGATTTTTAAAAGCACACAACCATAGCCTACCCGCACTCCCGTTAAGGTACAGTGACTCCCACAAGTGCAATGAACCGTGTCAATGCATTTACTGGCATCTATCAGAGAGCAACAACCTCCAGGGTACCCCCTTCTGGCCACAGAGTGGTCCTGAAAATGGCTCCTAGCCTTGATTTCCCTCTTCCAGGCACTCACAGTTCCCCTCTGCCCAGGGGCTGATTCTCTGCCAGACATCTGTACCATATTGTGACAAGATGGTCTCCTGCCAGGGTGCCTTCCTGCAGCAGTCTGTGGCATGACTGATGCTCCTGTCTCAGTTTCCTCTTTCTTCTGGAGTCCCCAGTAACTCTAGCCAAGCTTTCAGCACACTTATAGCCCCTTGTGGATCAACTTTTTACGAAGACTCCCACAACCATAATCCAGATTTCTCCAGGACAGTCCAAATAGTACATTCAATCTTTTGAGTCCATCAATTCACCAGATCCAGATCCAGCATCTCTGACCACACTCCGGCTCCCGGGCCATGCCTCCCTCCAGCTCCTCTAGCATATCCTTTGCAGGTATGGCTCCATCTTTTGTCTGGAGACATCAACAGGTGAACCCATCATCATTCCCCGGCCTTCAGCTCTTTCTGGCCCTTCAGTTTCAGCTCTCCTGAAAGAGAACCAGCCATCATCTTCCTCTGCTGCACTCAGGCTTCTTGGGCCACGGCTCTCTAGCCTGGTGAAGTTTGTTGATGACCTTTTTCCTGCTTTATCTGGCTATACTGCTGACTAGGAACACCTATCATTCCCTCCCTCAGGGGCATCACCTCCCTGAAGCTTTGCTCTTCTTCAGAGTTATCTGTCTACACTCAGGACTATGGACTCAACTCTTGTTCTCTGGACTGTGGATTCTGAAAACTCACACACTCAGGATTCTGGAGTTATATCTTCACTTTGGGGTCCCTCCCATTTATAACTCCCTGGGGCAGGCCTGTCCCCCTCATTACACCAAACGAGGGTGCAGCTGGACTGGGACGGGAGAGCTGGGCCCAATTTCCCAATTTCCAGCTACCCCTCGCTACCCAACTACTACGGCGGAGAACGATTTGCAAGACTCATCTGAGGGAATGGATCGGAAGGAGACCCTGCTGATCCAAAGGCAAGAGATGTGTTGTCCTAGGGATGGGAGATCCATGACCACCACTCCCAAGAGGAAGAGAAGGGTGATGGTGGTCAGGGACTCCCTCCTAAGGGGGATGGCGTTATCCATCTTCCATCCAGACTGGGAAATTAGAGAAGTGTGCTGCTTGCCTGGAGCTAGGATTCAGGATGTGACGGAGAGACTGCCGAGACTCATCAAGCCCTCAGACCGCTACCCCTTCCTACTTCTCCACATGGGCACCAATGACACTGCCAAGAACGAACTTGAGAGGATCACTGTGGACTATGTGGCACTGGGAAGAAGGATAAAGGAGTTTGAGGTGCAAGTGATGTTCTCGTCCATCCTCCCTGTTGAAGGAAAAGGCCCAGGTAGGGACCGTAGCATTGCAGAAGTAAATGAGTGGTTAGGCAGGTGGTCTCGGAGAGAGGGCTTTGGATTCTTCGATCATGGGATGTTGTTCCAGGAAGAAGAATTACTAGGAAGAAACGGGATTCACCTAACAAAGAGAGAGAAGAATATCTTTGCAGACAGGCTGGCTAACCTTGTGAGGAGGGCTTTAAACAATGTTCGGTGGGGGATGGAGACCTAAGCCCGAAAGTAAGTGTGAAAGTGCGACACCACGAGGAAGCAGGAGGAGGAGTGTGCAACAGGGGAGAATAGCAAGTGTGGTAGGCAACCAGCTTGGCTTAACAAAGAAGTCATTGGTGAGTTTAAACACAAAAAAGAAGCTTACAAGAAGTGGAAGCTTGGTCAGATGACTAGGGAGGATTATAAAAATACTGTTTGAACATGCAGGAATGAAATCAGGGGGCTGGAGCACAAGACTTATGAGGAGAGGCTGAGGGAACTAGGCTTGTTTAGTCTGCAGAAGAGAAGAACGAGGGGGGATTTGATAGCAGCCTTTAACTACCTGAAAGAGGTTTCCAGGAAGGATGGAGCTAGGCTGTTCTCAGTGGTGGCAGATGACAGAACAAGGAGCAACGGTCTCAAGTTGCAGTGGGGGAGGTCTAGGTTAGACATTAGGAAACAGTTTTTCACCAGGAGGGTGGTGAAGCCCTGGAATGGGTTACCTAGGGAGGTGGTGGCATCTCCATCTTTAGAGGTTTTTAAGTTGTGGCTTGACAAAACCCTGGGCTGGGATGATTTAGTTGGGGTTGGCCCTGCTTTGAGCAGGGGGTTGGACTAGATACCTCCTGAGGTCCCTTCCAACTCTAATATTCTATGATTCTGTGATTCTAATGAGCACTGTCATGAGACAGCTGATAGTGAAACACTGTCTGTATGTCTGCTGTTATCACTATTTCCAACAGTATCTCCAGAAAGGAGTAGCAAACAACAAACCCCATGATGGTAAGCAGCATTGGAAACCATTTGTTTTAGTTAGATAAAGACATAAAGAAAACTAGGGCTAGGTAAATGGGCAACCAGGGATAGTTTACCTATAAAGAAAATAAAACATGGAATAAACATAACAGATGCTGATCAGCCCTTTGACTACTTTGGACCTGGTGTGAATTGCATAGTGCTGTGGTTCTCAAACTTATTTGATTGAGTCCCTCTTCTTTGTATCTGTAGTCGTTTATGCCCCCCACCCCAAATACATGGACCGCCATCCAGCTCTAAAGGCAGAGCAGAGAGCAGCTGCTGCTGGCCGGTTCTCAGCTCTGAAGGCAGTGCCGCGCCAGCAGCAACGCAGAAGCAAGGTTGGCCACGTGAAAGATGATATTCATCACCATCACTTTTCACAGCCGGCGGAGAAGTAAGGGTGCAGCAGTTCAGAAGTAAGGGTGGGTATGTGGAAACTGACTGGGGAAGTGAACCTGAGCCCACGCTGCTTCCCAGTGAGGGATTGAGGGGGAGGAAGAGAGCGCAAGCCTGGGTGGTGGAACTCCATTTGTAACCTTTATCCCTGCCTGCTGGGTGTGCCGGTCCTTCTGAACGAGCCCCAGACACCTGGTTCTGAGAGCCAGAGGTCTTAAAAAAAAAAAAAAAGCACACAGCTCACACCTCCCGGGACACATTCCCCCACCTCCCTTGGGAGACCTGCTCCATAATTTGAGAATTATTTGGCATAGGGCCATTGATTTCAATGGAGCTAAACTGATTTACAGCAGCTGAGGCTTGGGGCCGTTGAGCATAGCTTATATTTCTCTCCCTTGTCTTGTAGATCGCATGCTGCAAACCCATAAGCATGTGAGTATTTGCTCCTGCAATAGTCTCAAGTGCTGGAGATGGAAGGAAAAAGCTGATGGAGGGTTGGAGTGTGTTGATTTGTAGATGATGTGAAGGTGACAACGAATGCTGGGGACTTTTCCATTAACTTATTTCCATGCTTTTAAGTTTTGTGGTTTTGCGGGGTGTGTCTTGCTGCAACCTGAGTTATCGCCAAACAAAACTCCCATCTGTGTTAACGTACAAATGGGCGAGTGACAGTATTTGTACTGGTGCAGATTAGGATCTGGGTCTGGAAACCCTTAGGCATGTGAGTAACTTCATTTCATTGAGACGAGGCATGACAGTCAAGTTACTCATAGAGGTAAATATTTGCAGGATTGGTCACTTAGTGTTCAAGTTTTTTCCTGATATGCAGGCTCAATTTGCAACTCATATCACCTCCCCTTACTCCCAGTTATACCCCATTTTGCCACACTAAATTCCTTTCCCTGCTTATTATCGAGAGTCTCCAACCTGGCCCTTTCAGTTCTGTCCTTGAATGCTACCTGGTATCATATTTATAATGATGAATTCCTCCCCTCCCTATCCCTCCCTTCTCCAGGTTTCCATCCCTCTTTCATTTTTGCTTCATTTATGAGACTCAGTAAAAACCAAACCATGACAATGTACCAGGAATAACTCAAATTCAAAGCACAAATGTTCCAATGATGCATTCACAGTCAATGAACGCTCCTGATGTGATAATACTGAGAAATTGTCTTCAGGACTTCGGGATCTCTGACCTTTCTATATTCATTCCGCTGTGTACACCTCGGTTTCAACACATATATCAACATCCATGGAAGCCAGGATTGTTTCCATTCACTTCAATAGGCATTTGATCAAGCCCGCAGTGATATAAACTGGTTCTGTTGTACTCAGGGAACTAGTCAAGTTCCTCATGTGCTTAAAGGTTTCCAATACTGGACAGTCAAATTGTAAGATCTCTGGGGCAAAGACTGTCCACACCTATGATGATATTTGCTCAATCTCTCTGCAGAGTGTAAACATTAATGCATAGATAGGAGAGAGATATTCCCATATGAGCCATCCACCAACCATATGTATTGACATTAATCTGGGCATGTTAAAAGTCTCAGTGGTGTTCTTGGCAGGTACAGCTGAGACAATTGCCCAAATGATACTCATTAAATGTTCTTCAACATGTGACTGCTTTGGAGTGGGTCAGATATTTTGACCTGAGACGGCTTATGGCTAGAAGCCAATGTGCTGGAATGGGGCAGATAGCTGATGTATCATTCCATTGAGAAGATCTTTTTACAATCTATGCCGTTTAGCATCTAATAAAAAGTGTAGCTAAAGGTAAGGCGACCAGGTTATGACCCTTATCCTTTGGGCTATTGCACCATCCATCACCTAGTACTTGAATCAGTTATTGCTACCACTGATGACTTCTCCTTTGCTCCATTCTCTTTGCTGCAACTCTGTTTTGAGCTGCATCATTTCATTGTACAAAATTCAGGTGACAGTCACCATCCTAGTGAGGCCACCTGTAGCTGATCCAAGTAGAATAATAGAATATTAGGGTTGGAAGGCACCTCAGGAGGTCATCTAGTTCAATCAAAGCAAGATCAGTGCCAAATAAATCATCCCAGGTATTTATCAAGCCAGGCCTTAGAGGCCTTTAAGAATGGAGATGCCACCACCTCCCTAGGTGACCCATTCTAGTGCTTCACCACCCTTCTAGTGAAAAAGATTTTCCTAATATCCAACCTAGACCACCCACACTGCAACTTGTGACCAGTGCTTCTAGTTCTGTCATCTGCCACCACTGAGAACAGCCTAGCTCCATCCTCTTTAGAACCCCCTTTCACATAGTTTAAGGCTGCTATCAAATCCCTTCTCACTCTACTCTTCTGTAGACTAAATAAACCTAGTTTCCTCAGCTTCACCTCATAAGTCATCTGCTCCAGGCCCCTAATAATTTTTGTTGCCCTTTGCTGGACTCTCTACAATTTGTCCACAACCTTCCTGTAGTGGGGCGAGGGCCCAAAACCGGACACAATATTCTAGATGAGGGCTGACCAGTGCCAAATAGAGAGGAATAATCACTTCCATCGATCTGCTGGCAATGCTCCTACTAATGCAGCCCAATATGCCATTAGCCTTCCTGGCAATAAGGGCACACTGCTGACTCATATCCAGCTTCTTTTTCACTGCAACCCCTAGTTCCTTTTCTGCAGAACTGTTGCATAGCCTTTCAGTCCCCAGACTGTAGAAATCTCAAATGGTCTCAAAAGGATTTACATGACTACATTTAGCAGAATTTGATTTTTATTTTTTATAATTATGATGCATGAGACTGATGCTTAGCTTTGGACATTTTTTATTTTTATTGATTTAAATTTTCACAGTTGTGGGAAATTATGAAGGGGTCAGGCAATTATTATTTAATGATCCTAGATGTTGGGATTTGAAAATTAAAGCTTTACAACTGTTAAAACACACATTGTCAACATCAGATGTCAAAATGTGCAACCCCTAATAAGTTCTCAGGTAGCATTTGTTTTTACTTTGCCTCTCTGTAACAGTCAATTATCATTAATGGAAATATTTTTTGTCAGTTTGTGTGTGCACGGTGAAATCATCAATCATCAATTAAAAGCCTACTCTTTCCAAGCCTAACTGTGAGCAATGAGATGCTGTCACAGAGTAGAATCGTAGAATATTTGAGTTGGAAGGGACCTCAGGAGGTGTCTAGGCCAACCCCCTGCTCAAAGCAGGACTAACCTCAGCTAAATCATCCCAGCGAGGATTTTGTCAAGCTGCAGCTTAAAAACCTCTAAAGATGGAGATGCCACCCCCTCCCTAGGTAACCCATTCCAGGGCTTCACCACCCTCCTAGTGAAAAACTTTTTCCTAATGTCCAGCCTGGACCTCCCCCACTGCAACTTGAGACCGTTGCTCCTTGTTCTGTCATCTGCCACCACTGAAAACAGCCTAGCTCCATCCTCCCTGGAACCCCCTTTCAGGTAGTTAAAGGCTGCTATCAAATCCCCCCTCATTCTTCTCTTCTGCAGACTAAACAGCCTAGTTCTTTCAGCCTCTCCTCATAAGTCTTGTGCTCCAGCCCCCTAATCATTTTTGTTGTCCTCCACTGGACTCTCTCCAACTTTTCCACATTCTTTTTGTAGTGGGGGGCCCAAAACTGGACACACTACTCCAAATGTGGCCTCACCAATGCCGAATAGAGGGGAATAATCGCTTCCCGCGATCTGCTGGCAATGCTCTTACTAATGCAGCCCAATATGCCATTAGCCTTTTTGGCAACCAGGGCACACTGCTGACTCATATCCAGCTTCTTATCCACTGTAACCCCCAGATCCTTTTCTGAAGAACTGCTGCCTAGTTCATCGGTCCCCTGTCTGTAGCTGTGCATGGGATTCTTCCGTCCTAATTGCAGGACTCTGCACTTGTTCTTGTTGAACCTCAGCAGATTTCTTTTTGCCCAATCCTCCAATTTTTTTAGGTCCTTCCGTATCCCACCCCTACCTTGCAGGGTATCTACCACTCCCCCTAGCTTAGTGTCATCTGCAAACTTGCTGAGTGTGCAATCTATCCCATCCTCCAGTAATGAAGATGTTGAACAAACCTGTCCCCAGGACCGACCCTTGGGGCACTCCACATGTGACCGGCTGCCATCTAGACATAGAGCCATTGATCACTACTCATTGAGCCCTATGCTCTAGCCAGTTCTCTATCCATTTTATAGTCCATTCATCCAACTCATACTTTTTTTACTTGCTGATAAGAATACTGTGGGAGACCGTATCAAAAGGTTGGCTAAAGTCAAGGTATATCACATCCACTGCTTTCCCCTCATCCACAGAGCCAGTCACCTCTTCACAGAAAGCAACCAGGTTGGTCAGGCATGACTTGTCCTTGCTGAATCCATTTTGGCTGCTCCTGATCACCTTCCTCTCTTTTAAGTGCCTTAAAATGGATTTCTTGAGGACCTGCTCCATGATTTTTCCAGGGATTTCGGTGAGGCTGACCGGTCTGTAGTTCCCTGGTTCCTCTTTCTTCCCTTTCTTGAAGATGGGTACTATATTTGCTTTTTTACAGTCATCAGAGACCTCCCTAAATTGCCATGAGCTTTCAAAGATAATAGCCAATGGCTCTGAAATCACATCAGCTAACTGCTTCACCACTTTCGGGTGCATTGCATCTGGCCCCATGGACTTGTCTATGTCCAATCTTTCTAAATAGTCCTGGACCTCTTCCTTCAGCACTGCGGGATGTTCATCTCCTCCCCATTCTGTGCTGCACAGTGCAGTAGTCTGGGAGTTGACCTTGTCTGTGAAGACAGAGGCAAAAAAGGCATTGAGTACCTCAGCTTTCTCCACATCCTCTGTCACTAGGTTGCTTGCCCCATTCTGTAAGGGGCCCACTCTTTCCCTAATCTTCCTCTTGTTGCTGACATACCTGTAAAAACCCTTCTTGTTTCCCTTCATATCCCTTGCTAGCTGCAACTCCAGTTGCGCTTTGGCCTTCCTGATTTCATTCCTGCATGTTCGAGCAGTATTTTTATAATCCTCCCTAGTCATCTGACCAAGCTTCCACTTCTTGTAAGCTTCTTTTTTGTGTTTAAACTCACCAATGACTTCTTTGTTAAGCCAAGTTGGTTGCCTACCACACTTGCTATTCTTTCTGCACATCGGTATGGTTTGTTCCTGTGCCCTCAATAAGGTTTATTTAAAATACAGCCAGCCCTCTTGGATTCCTTTCCCCCTCACGTTAGCCTCCGGGGAGCCTGCCCATCAACTCCCTGAGGGATTCAAAGTCTGATTTTCTGAAGTCCATGGTCCATATCCTGCTGTTCTCCTTTCTTCCTTTTGTCAGGATCCTGAACTCAACCATCTCCTGGTCACCGCTGCCTAGGTTGCCACCCACTTCTACTTCCCCTACCAAATCTTCCCTGTTTGTGAGCAGCAGGTCAAGAGCAGCATGGCCCCTAGTTGGTTGCTCCAGCACTTGCACCAGGAAGTTATCCGCAACACAGTCCAAAAACTTCCTGGATTGTCTGTGCTCTACTGTATTGTTCTTCCCACAGATGTCAGGGTGATTGAAGTCCCCCATGAGAATCAGGTCCTGTGAACTGGAAACTTTCCCTAGTTGACTGAAGAAAGCCTCATCTACCTCATCCTCCTGGTCCGGTGGTCTATAACAGACACCCACCACAACATCACCCTTATAGCTCTTGCGTCTAAGCTTAACCCAGAGACTCTCAACTGGCGTGTCTCCAGTTCACACTGGAGCTCAGAGCAATCATAGTGCTCTCTTACATACAGTGCAACTCCTCCACCCTTTCGCCCCTTCCTGTTCTTCCTGAACAGCTTGTACCCATCCATGGCAGTGCTCCAGTCGTGTGAGTTATTCCACCAAGTCTCAGTTATTCCAATTATGTCATTGTTCCTTGACTGTGCCAGGACTTCCAATTCCTCCTGCTTGTTTCCCAGGCTTCTTGCGTTTGTGTACAGGCACTTGAGATAACTGGCCGATTGCCCTACTTTCTCAGTACGAATCATTGTCACAGTGGAATGGGGGCACTCACTTCTTAAGCACGGGTGAGGTACCGCATAGCTTTCGAGCCACTGGCCCCATCTGCAGGTTGCTGGCTGACTTTCATAGATCTTCAGTGGCTTGGCCCGCAAACTGAGTCACAAGTCCAAATGAATCTGTTCCAGGGTCTTAAGGAGGCCAATAACGAAACAGTCTGTTTGCTCTTGCAAGACTCTTCAGCATCATTTCTGAGTCCTTGAAATTCAGTCCTTTGTTCAAGCTCCCAAATAAGCCCTGTCCCCTTCTTGGGGTTTATGCCACTTTATCTGTGGCTAGCCAGGCCTGCCTACTCACTACTCTAGATTCCAACCCAAAGACCCTACAACCAGCAGTTGCACATGCTCAACGTCAGTCCTCTGCTGCTATTTCGCTGGGCCCCTTCCTACTGTGCTTTTCATCTCCGGCCCTATCCGACAGCCAGCATTCTCAGATTCTTCTTCCTCTGCAACCTCAGCCAGCCATAAACTCGGGCTACTTGCAGGGCTTCTTTGGAGTCTCCTCTTTCACTCCTCTGGTCCCAGCCAGGAAGTGATGTGCTAACGCCCGCAGCTCCTTTTATCGGAGCCTGCTGGGCTCTGATTGGCTGTTTCTGCAAGGCCTCTCTACATAGGCCTGGAGAACCCATCTTTGCTGCTTCCTGAGGAATATTGCAGAGTCTCTGTAGGGAGTGGCAAAGGCCAGGTACACCCCCTCATACACAGTTACTGGCCTAACTGCACGTTTGTCCCCTCCTCATCTCTTTGAGTGCGTCCCTTTCGGTCTCAGTTCTCAGACCTCACGACCTACGCTTTTCTCAGGGTGGAATGATGTAGTTGTCCCACTCTCAGACCAAGCCTTGGGCTGCAGTCCCTAGTGTACCAACCAGGATTCGTCAGCAGGTCCAACTGGGTTGGACCCCTTCAGTGCTCTTCCCTGTGGAAGCATCCAGTGAACGGACAGCCTTCTTAAAGCAGAGTGCTCTTAAAGCCAAAGCATTTCAGAGAAAAAGATCTTAAAGCAAAAAACAGTCTATATGCCTGCCTTTCTTCCCTAAAGAATACCATCCCCAGGGAGCTTGAGAAGACCCAGATGGGTTCAGACTGTCCAGTAGGCCCTATCTCTGTGCCTGTGTGAGTCTCTTCCCCCCAATGACAACTCCTCCTTCCCTCTCTTCAGAGTCTTTTAAACTGTTTAGCATCCCTTTGACCTGTAGGTTCCCAGCCTTGACAAAATAGCTGTGTAACTTTGGCCAGAGCCTGGAGGTAGCATCTTCATTTCCAATACCTTGGCCATTGTCTTGAAATTTCCCCCATTTGTTCATTGGGAGGCTGCTTATCTAGAGCTATTGCATTGCCTTCTTGTTTGTTTTTCCAACAGCCCCCTATTAAACTAAACAAATGCTTTCATAGAAGAAAGCCCAATAAAATAATATACCTGGACAGAGACAATGGACCAGCTCCTCAGAGTTATTTAGACTCCTAATATCTACTGAAATCTATGGAAGTTAGGAACCTAGATACCTTTGAGGATCTCTTCTTATCTCGCTAACCAGGTCATGTACGGCATTCATACACTTGTCATAGGTAAATATTCTTAGATTATTACACAAGAGCTTTAATCCATTATTCCCATATCTAACCCTCATCTCATCTGCACCGTTTTGCATCACCACCACTGTGATTTCATCTTGGATGTCCTGCCACCATCTCAGACACTTCAAATCTTAACTTTCTTTCTAACCCTGCCCCTTTCTCTGTCTCCATTGGAATAATTCCTGTCTCATCAGTTTTTAAGGTTCACCTAGCAAGATGGAAGGTAGGGTGACCAGAGATCCCCATTTTATAAGGACTTTTACCGTATTTGGGTTTTTTCTCATATAAGCACCTGTTGTCCCATTGCCCCCATCCTGATTTTTCACACTGGCTATCTGGTCACCCTAAAGGTCCATGTCCCCTATGATGCATCTCTCCCCTCCTCTTCCCCCATTTCCAAACTGTCACTTGGTCCTATCAATTTAATAGCATTACTAAAATAACTGAGTGAAATGTAATGTCCTGAGTTCAGATGAGGATGATCTAATGATCCCCTTTGGTCTTAAACTCTATGAATCTGTTTCCACATAATCTCCCACTGCTAACTCCTTGTTTACTGCTTGCTTGTCTCTCACCTTGAGTTCTGTACCTTTCTCATAGAATCGGAGAAGATGAGGGTTGGAAGTGACCTCAGGTGGTCATCTAGTCAACCCCTGCTCAGAGTAGAACCAACTCGACCCTGTTATCACTTCTCCCCACTCCAGACAAGCCAAAATACTGCTGCTTCAGCCACCTCACTCCCTCTTTGATGGTCTCCATCCAAAATCCACTGAAGACAATATTATTTATTATTTGTATTACTGTAGTACCTCAAGACCCCACTGTGCTAGGTGCTGTACAAACACAGAAAAAAAAGATAGACCCTGTCCCAAAGCGTTTACAATTTAAGTGTAAGTCAGTACACAACAGGTAGGTATAGACAAATGTAGGCACAAAGAAACAATAAGACCGTAGTGGTCAGTGCTCTCAGCAGAACAGCAGCCTAACTGTTACGTTTTTTGTAGGCATCTCAGCAAAGAAGTTTTAAGGAGGGATTTGAAGGAGGACAATGGCTTTGTGGATGTCTACAAGCATGTATGTTGACTGACTCCTATAAGCTTTGGATCAGGTCCTCAGTCCCTCTGTTAGTTTTCTGTTTCTTTCTTCATAACATGAATACGACAGTCAATGTTGTTGCCAGTGAATGAATTTTTTTTTTATTGTGGCATTTTCTTACCTAAGGGCGTCTCAGAGATTCCCTCCTCTTCTTTATTAACTTTGAGTGGAACCAATACTACGCACTGAAAGCAGTGCTATATTAGTTTGATTTGAGTTCTGCAGAGCTGAGTGACTACAGAAAGGTCAAAGCTTTCAAAGTCCATAAAACCATTTCTCAATCACAGCACATCACGGGTTGTTCTTTGACTGGCATGCTTTGTCTGAGTGTTTGGGTTCTACCGGTGCATTTCTGCATTCTGTTTGTTACTGCCTTGCCGAAATGGAACAAAACAAACAACGAATGCAGGAAAGGTAATGAGAAAGCACCATTGTACTTCTTATACCAGGTGGGGTATAAGAACAAAGAATGAGCACTAAAAATACAAGTTTGAAGAACACTGTAGACGCCTTCCTTCAATGGGAATCCATGAGGAGTAAGGTAGATGAGTACAACTATTAAAATCTGGCCCTTTACGGGGCATGTCAGTGTGCTGTTTACCATATCAATTACAGCGCCTTGGGGGCTAATAGTGAGTAGATGTAATAAATATTTCCTCATTATTCATTTTACCCTACCTGTAATTCTCCCGTATGGAGGTCTTTCAAAAATGTTCAGCAAACCTGCTATTTTATGCAACCCTTCCCAGGGAAGCTCTTTATCATGTTATTCACCTTGGTAATGAAGTAATTTCAGAGTGACAGAGCCATTTTAGGCTCAGAGGTATATTATCCCCTGTGGGTAGTGAAACGAGAAGAATTTTCTGTATCCTGCAGCAACATTGAGTTCAATAATAAATAATAGATTTTATGGGGGAGAAACCCTAGCATAGAAGAGTTAACAATTCTGTTCTACAGGTTTTCAGTAAGAACTGTGAAATTCCTCTAACAGAGAAAATAGTCTAACCTGGAGTTTTTCTCTGCAAAGGCAGGCATTAAATTCCACTGCTGTATCCTAAAAAAGCACCGGACTGTTGGGAGGTCCTTCGGTTCTATTTCTAGCTCTGATTTACTCGGCAACGTTCAGCAAGTCACTTAGGCCATAGCTCTCAAATTCATAGAGCTGTATCTGGACATGTAAATAAATGGCCTGATGTTCCTGAGATGCAGCTCACAATTGCAGAAAGCCACTTTATCCTAAATGCAAAGGTGCCTGAATGTAGGCATTCCGGTTTGAAACTTTGGCTTTATGTACATACCGTGGTAGCACAGCACTAGGGAACAGATGCCCGCTCTGTTGAAAGTGGTGAGTGCAGGATAGTTCTCCAAAGTGTTTCCCTCTGATCACCACCATCACCTCTATCTTGATTAGGTTCCGCTTCACCAGCTGTTCTTCACCCATGAGCTGATCTCAGCTACGCACTGGGTTAATTGGTGTCATGATGTTGTTCGGATCTGATGCATAGGTGGCCATCTTCAGTGTATCTTTAGCATTCCAGAAAGGTGATAGCATCTTCCAATCTTCCCCTGGGGTTTGATGGTGATATTGAAGAGGATGGGTCTTTTGAAACTCCGCAGCTTTAAAGGCACAGATGCAATTTGCTCATCATGGCCTTCTAGGTCCATCTCATCAACATAGCACTGAAATCCTGAGAACGCTGAATCATGGTAATTCTTCCACCATGTCAGATAGCTCACCCGTTAGCTCCACAGGACCGTCTTGATTAGGAGACACACAGAATGGCAATGCTGTTCTTTTTTCTTAAATTACGTGTCAGCAGGAGACGTTGAAAAGACTGCGTTCCCAGTAGAACCTTTCCAGAAATGGAGTTTGGATTGGAGAAGTATATGTTGTTAAGACCTGGGAGGACAAGGTGAGCCAGCACTGGACTTACCATGTTGCTGTGCCATGTTTTAGTGATGCAGGCCAGGTTATGGCCTTCATAGGCAATCAGGATCGTGGCTGATTGAAGCCTTGCTGATTACTGATCTGTTATTAATCATCCACAATCTGAGACCTTAGGACTTGCTAGGCTTGTGTGATGGAAACTGGTTGAGCTGCAATGACACAGGTTTTTCATGCTTAGTTTCCTACTGCCAACTCAAGTTTCCTTTCACTGGGATGGTCCATCGCAATTGGGACTAGAGAGTGAATGTGGTGAAAGAAGTGTCTATGTACAGCCTGCTCTGCCTTAAAAGATTGCCAGCTGCCCAAGGAGTAATCTGCCATGATTTTGTGTTGCCTTTGTAAGAAGGAAAAGGTGCAATTCTGCACTTGAGCAGTGCATACAGTATGAAAACAAGGTGGCATTTTTCCACTCGTGTTGCTCAGTGCTACAGCCAGACAAATTAACTAATTCATAGATTTTAAGGCCAAAAGAGATCACTGTGACAATCTGATTTTCTGCATAACGCTGGCTATAGGACTTCCATCAACTAATTTCTACTTCAAGTCCAATGGCTGTGCAGCTCTTTCAGAAAAACCTCCAATCTTGATTTAAAGATTTCCAGTGATGAAGAATACACCAGAGCCCCTGGTAAATTGTTCCAATGTTAAATTACTCTCCCTGTTAAAAATGCGCACCTTATTTCTAGTCTGAATTTGTCTGGCTTCAGCTTCCAACCATTGGATCTTGTTACACGTTTGTCTGCTAGATCGAAGAGGTTTGGATCAAATTTCAGTTCTCTGTGCAAGTGCTGTGCTCAGATCACCCTCGTTTTTTTGGTAAGATAAATTGATTGAGCTCCTTAGGTCTAATCACTAGAAGGCAGATCTTCCAATCCTTTAAACTTCGCTGTTCTCTGAACCCTTTCCAATTTATCAACATCCTTCTTGAATTGTGGGCATCAGAACTGGACACAGCATTCCAGCAGCAGCTGCACATTGCCAAATACAAAGGTAAAATAACCTCTGTACTCCTGCTTGAGATTACCCTGTTTATGCACCCAAGGATCACATTAGCCCTTTTGGCCACAGCCTTTCACTGGGAGCTCATCTTCAGCTGATTATTCACTATGACCCTCAGATCTTTTTCAATTCCTGTTTCTCTGGATAGCGTTCCCCATCCTGTAAATATGGCCTGCATTCTTTCTTTCTAGATGTATGACTTTGCATTTGGCCATATTGAAAAGCATTTTGTTTGCTTGTGTTCAGTTTACCAAGCAATCTGGATTGCTCTGAATCACTAACCTGCCCTTTTCATAATATACCAGTTTTAACTGCAGTTTTCATGTCATCTGCAAACTTTATCAGTGATATTTGTATGTTTCTTTCAGACCATTGATAACAATGTTAAACAGTGCAGGGCAAAGAACCAATCCCTGTGGATCCCACTAGTGACAGATCTGCTTGATGACGATTCCCCATTTACCATTGCATTTTGAGATCTATAAATTGACTGGTTTATAATCCATGTAATGTGTTAATGACTCAGACTATAAGGTCAGAAGGGACCATTATGAACATCTAGTCTAACCTCCTGCACAACTCAGGCCACAGAACCTCACCCACCCAACTCCTGTAATAGACCCCCAATCTAAGACTGAGTTACTGAAGTTCTCAAATAATTATTTAAAGACTTCAAGGTTATGTTGACTTTATATGATTTTAGTCTCTAATCAAAATGTTGTGTGACACCAAGTCAAATGCCTTAGAGAGGTCTATGTATGTTACATCACTTACCTTTATCAACAAAATTTGTAATTTCATCAGAAAAGACATCAAGTTACTGTAATTTAACAAGATCTATCTGCATTAAACCCATGTCGACTGGCATTAATTATATCACACTCCTTTAATTTGTGAATTAATCAAGATTTTGTTTTGTTGTTTAAACTTTAAATTGGCATAATTGTGGGAATGTGGCTTTGGGGATATCTACTAAAGTGTTCTTAAATAATTCCCCATGATCATTCATATTTTTCTGGTTAAATTATTTTTCTCCCAGCTGATTTTGATCATAATTGTTTTCTGCTTTCTGAAACTGGCCCTTTTAGAACACCCATTTCATATATTACTGCTTTGGACTTTATTCTACTCGCACACAAGTGAAATCAAGTCTTGATCACCAGCACCTAAGCAACCATGGATTTTGAGTTCTGTGATCAATTCCTCTTTATCTGTCAAGATCAAGTCTAATACAGAATTCCCCTCTGTTGCCTGTAATGCTTTTTGAGTTAGGAAGTTGTCCTAAGAGGGAAAGATCTGCCTTCTTTATAGCCCTTTTGGTCCAGGCTTTGTGTTTTGGGACTGAAGAGCACAGCTGACGTGCTTCTGACTGATGATCTCTTGGGCAAATCTGATCATTAGCAATGGAATTAATGACTGGAGAATAGCCTTTTAGTTAATCTTTGAAACAAGTGATTAAGTGATCAATTACTGAAATGACAGGAGAAAAAAAAAATGTCCATCAGCCTCTACACAACATCATACTAATGAGGAAAACCCTACAGGCGGTGTAGGCTGATTGAATTTTCACCAGTGCTTTTATGTAGAAGATTAAAAGCTTTGGTAGCTTATGTTTATCAGTTACCATAGCTGTAAAACTAGCTCAGGTTTCTTTATGGCACCATATTGATTATCAAGTATGAAGGGCTTGTAAATCACATGTAACTTTGTAGAAATCATCTGTTACACTGGTGTAAACTACCATCAAGGAGGCCAGGATTAAGCCCTTTTGCCTATCATAGTGGTCATCACCATGGTATCAGAGCACACATGATCTTTAATACCTCTGTCGTCACAACACTCCTCTGAGGTAGGGAAGTGCTATTATAGGTGGAGAATTGAGGCACAGAGAGACAACAGCCCTTGATGCTCAAAGGTATTGAAGTTCCTAATTTATGATCTGGGTCTCAGAAGCTTGCCTAACATCACACACTTAGTCTACAGCACAGCAGTGAACTAAACTCAGCTCTTCCCTCGCTCAGGCTGGCAGCCTAATTGCTTCCTGTCACAGGAGTAGGAATGGGGCTGGGGTGAAGACACCAAATATACCAACCATTTCCAGCCTGGCTTCTGCTAAACAGAACCAACTATGAATAACTTGGCTTAGCGGAAAAAAAAGTCAGTGTACTCCATTGGCCCACCCTGCCTGCTTCATTAGGGGTCAAATCCTGGAATATTCGGCGCTCATTCAGCCAAAACATTTATTCTGGTAAGAGTTTTGCCTAGAAAAAGAGTGAGGAAGGACAACAGGTGAAATCCACCCCACCGCAAAGAGTCAGCACTCAGATAAGGCTTAAGTGGTACCAGGGTCTTTTGTTGACTGTCTCCACAGGGATGAATTTCAGCCTGTACAGTGTTGCCTTTTATCAGCAAAATCTGTTACTTTTAAATCTGATTCATCTTGCAGTGACCAAGTCACCATTCATCCTGTGTTCCACCGCCTCCGTTGCTCTGCTCTTCTGATATATTTCTTATCAGCAGAGCTGGAAATGCCGTGTACAATCTGACACTTCCCAGTCAAGACAGATTTAAGATGCTTATAACTTCGCCAATCTGTAACCATTCCAGTTCTTATTTTCCATGTCAAGTGTCCGCTTTAGGCTTCTCTCCCCCCACTCTCCCCAAGTTGCAGCTGAAACTCAGGAGAGGGAGCATTGTGCTGTAAATCTACAGCCTGGAACCTGGCTGACCCAGACTTGGGACATGGGGTTCCCACATAATGACATTTTGACATAATGACATTTTCTTTTCTTTTCTTTATTTTTAAATCAGAAACTTTCATCCAAAAAATTATTAAAATGGTGATGTCAAGAACTCAAAAATGAGGAAATGCCAGAATTAAGGTTGCCTGTGCAATACTATTCGCTGTTGGGGAAATGTTTATATTTTATATACTCTTATTAGGTGGCATGCCTAAGTAACAGAGTGCTTTATTGTGTACAGTGGATAAATAGCTGGAAGGAATGCCAGATAGGCAGATGAGTGGATAGACAGGCAGAGGGCAAGATGGAGGAATAGGTATGTAGATAAGCAGATAGACAGTTATAGATGGCCAGAGGGATAGGGATAGGCTGTAAATGGACTGAGCAATAGGTAGGCAGTTGTAAAGGTACTTTGACCTGACAATAGGCTCTAAGGGAATGAACTTCTGTGGTTGCCTTTCCACTCCTAACAAACCATCGTCTCCTACAATTATTCTTGGAGCTGCATCACTCTGCTTAGAACCTTTTAGAAACACTGTGATGCTGTAGCACTTCTGAGCACGTCATCTATAATTCTGGTTGCTTTTGGGCATTAAATGGGATGGCATTTACAGCTGCTGCCAATACATCTCTTACCTCTACATACCCTGTTTTCTGCAGTCCCCGGATGTCTGATTTAGCTCCTTGATGACAAACCCCAACACAAAGCAATGACTAAGGCGGTATGAGGTGGAGACACCAACCCAAGGATTTCTCTTGGTTCAGTTTCAATGTAAAATAATATATCAGTAGCTATGTGGGTATTTGTATGTTGTAGATTAATGTTACCCTCCTGGCAACAGGAAGCAGTGTGTGAAATGGTACAAAAGATCTTCTCCTGCCACTGAATTTGTTTAATCTTTTTTCTGTCTCTCCCCTGACAACCACCATAAATTATCAACCTGGAAAGAAGCCATTGTAATGAGTCCAATTCAATTGAAGCCCTTCATCATATGTGTAGGGCACTTCGCTTTGCCCTGCAGTCCGAGGGCAAAATTTCCTCTGTATCTCATTCATAAAGCGGTCTTGTGGTTAGGGAAAGGGGCTGGAAAAACCTGTAATTAGGATTTCTGGGTTTTGTCTTCAAACTCTGCCATTGACTTACCATGAACTTGAACAATGCTTAAGAAAGGCACCACACAAACATGTTGCATTGTTTATAATTGGTTCTTGTCTCCCGTAAAATATATCATCCTGAACTCTGATGCTATCTAGGACATGAAAAAGCTATAGATTAAATACAAAGGAGGATAACAAGTACAGGAGGACATGAGGAGAAACTCAAGGAGCTGTATATGTATATAATCTAGAAAGGAGAAGCTGCAATCGGGGAAATGTGCTCATAGTCGATAAATGTCTTCAAGGAAACAATATAAATAATGAGAATTATTCAAGGTCTCACAAGGACAAGAAGCAATGGCTGGACACTATAGGAACAATGGGTTTAGAGCAGATAATAAGAGAAAGTTATTTACAAGAACTGAGCAACAGAACAAGAGTCTGTTGAGCTATTCCAGAATTGGTTCTATAAAATGACTAATGCTGTGTGCAGTTCCCTCTTCCTCCCCCGACCTTCTGTGTTTATTTAAAATATCTTTTGTAGCCTAGACTGTAGGCTTTTTGAGGCAGGGGACTAATTTTTTTAAAATGTGTTTGTACCGCACCTAGCACAAGGGGGCCCCAGTCCCTGTTTGAGGCTTCTGGGTGCTGCTGTGAGGCAAATAATAAACAATAAAATGGCAACGATGTCTCCTAAAATAGGATACAACTTCTCCCTCATTGGGTTCCTTATCCTGCTGTGCGTTGTGTTATGGACCATTTGCTTTTTGTCTTCCACACACAGTAACTGCGTTTCAGTGGACCTACGTATGTATATTTCTATACCATTGTATAGAATGTATAGGCTACTTCTACACTACGAGCTAGGTGTGTACACCTACTCATGCTAGCTGTCACCGAGCTAGCTATAATTACCAGTGGAGCTCCGGTAGCACAGGTAGTGGTTGTAGAGGCACGGCGGGGCTGTGCAGGGTACAAACCCGTCTAAAACAGGGAAGGTAAGTATTTGGCATGCCTCGGCAGTGCCTCCTCTGTTGCTGCCTGTGGTACTGCAGCTACTCTGGAATTTAAACTTGTGGAAGTTTGATGAGAGCTAGCCTGAGTATGTGTACATGAGCAAAGGAATCACACCCTTAGCTCATAGTGTGGACATAACCTATATGTGCTTTTAAAGTGTTTTTGTATCCTTCAGGATGAAAACAGTATAAAGGTAAAATATTATTATTAATCAAATCTCATGCTTCAGGTCGTGTGTGCTGGTCAGGAAGGAACTCCACCTTCATCACCACTGTATACAACCTTGCACAACAAATTGGGCGCATTGTGAAATGGTTTAATCTCCCTCAGAAGCATCATAGCATTCACTGTTGGATGCAGGACCCCAGACTTGATTGATCAATAGTCTGATTTTGTATCAATAATCCCATGTTCCTAGAAGATTGCAGATGGTGCATAGCAATGTCTAAATTTAGGATCAAGTCCTTAATCGTCTTATGTTTTATTCAAATAAGGCTGACCACATTCCTCTAAGCGTTTCGAATAATGAAAATCATACAGACCCGGCAGCGTGCTCTCGACTTTCTGTTGCACTATATCATGCCCATAGCAGGATAGAAATCAGGAAGAGTGTAGACTCTTGTAGGATTAGGAGGATCAGAAGTAGATAAAAAGGATTAAAAATCCTGCAGTACACACATTAAATATCGAGCACAGACAACATTCAGAAAGCATGAATGGCTGAATGCTTAAACTGTATTTTCAATAAAGAATTTTCTACTGTTTAGCTTCTTAAAGACACAAAGACTCATGAATGTCAGTGTAAAATCCTATGAGCAGGATATGGTAGGCCAGATCCCTAAAAAGCAATTTAGGGCCTCACCCAGTACTGCTATAGCTGTGAAATACTGTGTGTGTGTGTGTGTGTGTATTTTTAAAATCTTTCTAATTCTGAGACATGGTGAAACTAGGAATTACTTCAAGTCTTCTGTAAGTCAAGGGACATACATGAAAAGCAATTTTAAAAGTATAATTGGTGGCATTCACATCTAGTGTTGAGTGATTGTCGAACAGCCTCTGTCTCCAGCTAAAATTCACCCATTTGCAGAGGGCCATTATTATACGTACTAAATCCCACTACTTAAGTCTCCAGTTGGTCTACATATCCCATAATGTACTGCCCCCACAAGAAGGTGGTCATAGTGCATCATGGGAGATATAGTCCAGCCATGTAATCAGGCCTATAGAGGAGAATAGAAGCATAAGGCACTTGAACTACAACTCCCATGAGTTGCCTTAGGCCTGGCATTTCAGACCTGAAATATTTCGGAGTTTGATTTTTCACAGAAAATTCAAAATGTTCAGCAGAAAATAAAATCTTTGTGGCCCGTTGTACTTAATGGCCTGATCTTGCGCCATTGAAGTTAATTGGACTTTGCCATTAACTTCAAGAGGTGCAGGATCAAGCCTTATGCCCTCAAAACTGGTCTGAGGCAGTGCCTATGGTTCATGCTGGCTTTCTCCATGGATGAATTTCACTTTCCGCACTTAGTGCAGGTGTGGAAGTCACCAGCATTCTGAAACGGCTATGATCACTATCCAGATATTGCATTTATATAGTGCCTTTCATTCAAATAGATCCCAAAGAAGTACACTTACAGAGTGGTTCAGACCCGCCGCTGGTGTAAATCACCATCAAGAATCTGGCCCTAAACGACCGCACGACTGGGGCTATGAGATATCAGAAGCAGCTTTTATTATGGCAGGTGCAATTTTGCTGTTAACTATTAATTTAACTTAGCTGTGAACCTTGGGTAGGATCCATGAAAATACATAGGTGTCTAAACCCCAGACTCTGGCAACTGAGCCCAGGTTTGACTGCTGTCAGATCCACAAAACCCCCACTGAACCTTGTAGTTGCCTAAACTCGCGTGGCACCCAAGTTTTCAGGGGAAAGGTTCCCTAGACACCTACGTTTCTGTCTTTGAGCATATGCACAGCTGCCTCCGTCTACGCAGCTGGATGACTATTTCCACAACTAAGAGCCAGAGCGATCCACGAACCAGGGGAAAACGGGCATTCCGTTACCTAGGTCACGTGTGGGGCGCTATCTGGGAGGTATGCTCAAAATCCAAGCAGAGGAAGAGGTGCTGGTGCTCATATTATAACATCTATCCCAATGGCTAGAGTGGAATGTGGAAGACCTAGGTTCACTTTCCCCCTCTGCCCACAGATGTCCCTAGGGTATGGCAAATTGGGGTGACCGCCCTGGGCCCTGCGCTTTGGGGGGCCTCATGCACCAGCAGAGCCTTCCTCAGAGGAGGTGCCCCTCCCCACTCTCACCACTGCTGGTGGGGGAGAGGAGAAAACGGGCCTGCAGCCCCTCCACACCCCGTGGGATGCTGCTGTCACTGCCACTGATCGGGCGAGTGGGGGAAAGCAGGAAGGGCCCGCAGACCATCCTCCATGGGGTGCTGCCACCACTGCTGCTGCCAGGGGGTGGAGGGGGGAAGAGGGGAAGGGGCCCACAGACTCCCTCCCCCTGCCCCCACAGGGTGCTGTTGCCAAAGGGGGCAGGGGATTTGCCCCAGGCCCCACATCCTCCTAGGGATGACCCTGGCCCACACAGTCATTCCCATTCTCTTTCTCTCTGGCTCAATGACTATTTAAGTATTTATCCCCAGTGGAACAGTCATTGGACCACTGAGAATGAATCTGTTATCCAGGGATTGGGGCTCTCCCCCCACCCACACAGGTTCCCCACCTCGTGTGATGGCTTTTGTGGATCCCATTCTCAAGTGTTGATTTCTCCCCATTCACTTTGTAGGGAGTCTAGCCACCTAGCTCAGCTTTGTGGATTGCTGTGTGTTCCTGGACTTTCTAGGCTCCCTTTGTGTATCCCACCCTGATGACCTATACGTACATTTTCACTGTGGGTAAAATCAATCTCTAAGTAGAGGGCCAATGTTTAGGGTTTAAATAGGATTTAAGCGGTGCACATAGATTCATTTCACCCTATTATCTGTTACATATCTGGTGTTAGCACAATGCAACTGCATAATGAGGCAGATTTCTAAGTTTGCTCATGCCAGCCTACCTTTTACATTTCGAGCCTTTCAAGTGTTTCACCTTGCAAGCTTAATGCTCCCTAACATCACTCTTTGTTGGAGAATCCTAGATCTTTTAAAACAAAAAGATGGAGAAGAAAAAAAGAAACACACACACACACATATATATATTTTAAAGGTGGAAGCTCACGCTCCAGGAATTCAAATAATACACCACCTAAGCCATAGCTGCTCGCATCCGCACTGAATATTCCAGGTTTGTTCATATCATAGTTCTTGAGAACAGGAGCTGCTGGGATAATATCTTTTGATTTTTTTTAAACACAATTTTTTTATTTGGCCCTCATATCCAAGATCGGTTGGACTTTAACAGTTAATTCAGTGGTTTTATCGCTGTAGAAAGATCCTGTAGGTATCGACCAAGGTAATTCACCATCCCCAGTACATGTGTCAGTTCTGGTACACTAGTTGGTGGATTCAATTCTGCAGTTGTTTTTACTTTCTCAAGGCTAGGACTGATTCCCTCTTAGTTTATTGTCTGTTCCAAAAACTCAATTTGGGGTAGGCAGAAAACACATTTTTGCTTGTTTAGTTTCAGTCCAGAGAGACTGATTAGGCTTCGAACTTCGTTGAGGGGTTTGTTGTGTTCTTCCATCGAAGATTCATATAGCAGAATATTGTCCTTGAAAACTACAACTCCATTTCTGTTCATTAACAATTTTATCATCTCTCTTTGAAAAAAGGAATTCGCCAGAACCTACTTAAGGTATCTTGGAGAATACTGTAGCTCCTTTTACTTTGGAGAGGAAATCATCCAATGTCAGGATAATATCTTTTTTTCATATCTGCTTCATTAAGTATTTTAAAATTTAAAAAAAGAGGATCAAAAAAGTGCCACTGTGGCTAAACAACAAAGTAAAAGAAGCAGTTAGAGGCAACAGAACAGAATTATCAGACACAAAGATGAGTACAGTTCGTTGGGGAAGAGTCAGCATGGTTTTTGTAAAGGAAAATCATGCCTCAGCAATCTGCTAGAAATCTTTGAGAGGGTCAACAAGCATGTGGACAAGGGTGATCCAGTGTATATAGTGTACTTAGATTTTCAGAAAGCTTTTTTCAAGGTCCCTCACCAAAGGCTCTGAAGCAAAATAAGTGGTCATTGGATAAGAGGAAAGGTCATCTCCTGGATTAGTAAATGGTTAAAAGATAGGAAACAAAGGGTAGGAATAAATGGTCAGTTTTCAGAATGAAGAGATGTAAATAGTGGTTTCCCCCAAGGGTCTGTACTGGGACCAATATTGTTCCACATATTCATAAATGATCTGGAAAAAGGGGTAAACAGTGAAGTGGTAAAAAGTGCAGATACAAAACTACCCAAGATAGTTAAGTCCAAAGCAGACTGTGAAGAGCTACAAAGGGATCTTATGAAACTGGATGACTGGGCAACAAAATGGCAGATGAAATTCAATGTTGATCAATGCAAAGTATTGCACATTGGAAAACACAACCCCAATTATACATATAAAATGATGGGGCCTAAATTAGTTATTACTCAAGAAAGAGTCATTATGGATAGTTCTTTGAAAATATCCACTCAATGTGCAGCTGCAGTCAAAATAGCTAACAGAAGGTTGGGAATCATTAAAACAGGGATAGATCATAAAACAGAAAATATTGTCTATTTATAAATCCATGGTACACCCACATCTTGAATACTGCATGCAGATCTGGTCACCCCATCTCAAAAAAGATGTATTGGAATTGGAAAACATGTAGAAAAGGGCATCAAAAATGATTAGGAGTATGGAAAAGCTTCCATGTGAGGAGAAATTAATAAGACTGGGACTTTTCAGATTGAAAAGAGACAACAAACAGGATCTGACAAAGGTCCATAAAATCATGACTGGTGTGGAGGAAGTAAATAAGGAAGTGTTATTTACTCCTCATAACACAAAAACTAGGGGTCATCAAATGAAATTAATAGGCAGGGGGTTTAAAATGAACAAAAGGAAGTATTTTTTCACACAACACACAGTCAACCTGTGGAACTCCTTGCCAGAGGATGTTGTGAAAACCAAGACTATAACAGGGTTCAAAAAAGAACTAGATAAGTCCATGGAGGATAGGTTCATCAATAGCTATTAGCCAGGTTAGACAGGGATTGCTGATTTCCAGAGGCTGGGAAAGTGCAACTGGATGGATCACTTGATGATTACCTGTTCTATTCATTCCCTCTGAAGCACCTGGCATTGGCCACTGTCGGAAGACAGGATACTGAGCAAGATGGACCATTGGTCTGATTCATTTTGGCTGTTCTTATATTCTTATGTTCTTTTAAGATTCAAACAGATTTAAAAAAATCATTTTTCTTTATAACTGAAACCATTGAAGAGATGCTGTTGGCGCAGAGATTTTCTCAATTCTACCAATCTGCTCCATTTTTCTTTAATTCAGTTTCCAATTATGAAGTAATGGGATAGGAACCTTCTGAGGTGTATGTACAATATGGTGCCACATTGTTTCTTAAAGTTATTTTTTCTGGATGGTCTTTCAAAAGTCCAATACCACCAAATTTTCCATTGAGTTCTACCACTTTTCTCACTAGTCTCATCCTGGATGCTATGCTGCAGCTGAGAGGCAGTTTGTCTGTGGTCCTCAGATCACTCTGTGTGCACAGCTTTTGTCTTTGAAAGTTGTTTCTGTAGTGAACCGGCCCATTTAGTTCAGAATCCCTCCACAGCTAGTCAGAACTGTGTGAGGTGACATCAGCTCTGGGATGGATTGAAGGGGATTGCAAGTCTCTTCTGAGATGACTGCAACATCAGCACGAGTCCATTTTAACATCAATAATCTTGCCATGAATGTTTAGTTTCACTTTGCATTATCACAAATGATAAATCCCAGAAACAATGGCTCTTGACTATCTGTAAGATAAGTCTACTCCCTGATTGCTGTGGTGTGACAAACAGCTGCAAAATGTCCATATTTTGTGCATTCATTACACCATGTGCCTCTGATAGGACATGCATCATCTCTTGGCATGTGATTTTTTCTTCACTTTGTGCATTTAGGCTAGAATTTGTCCCTCTTAGCCCAGGAGTTCTCTCGCCTTGCCTTAGAGGTTTTATGATAATGACTTTTAACACTCAAGTGTCTTTTTACAGCTTCTAAGCTACTTTCAGGTTTTTCAAGTTACCCCTGTCTTTTCTTCTGCTATTTGACTACCTCAGACTGCTTTGCTATCAGTAAAGCAGTGGCTAGTGTTAAATCAATCTTCAATTATTGCTGCTGTGAAAGATTTATCTGTTAACTCAATAACCAGCCAGTCTCTGATATTTGCATATTTTGCAGCTCCAAAATCACAGTTTTTAGCCAATGAATGAAGAGCTCTTATAAAACATCCCGGTTCTTGAATTCTCTGGTGGAAACATGCTCTTTCATACACCACATTTCTGTAAGGTATAAAGTATGCATCAAACAGCTGAAAGCCTTTTATAGTCATCTTTGCGACAGTCTTCAGTAAAGTCAAAGGATTTAAAGATACATTCTGTCTGTTTTCCCATAGCATAAATTAAAGAAGATATCTGAATTGCTCCAGTTTCCTGGTGGAGCTTTGTATCAATTTGAAATCTTGCAAAATACTGCTTTCAATCTATCTATTTTGAAGGCTTGTTTAAGCTGACGTTCTCAGTGGCACTGAGGAGTAGTATGTTGATGAGATCCTGCAATCTTTGTTGCTTTTTTCCTTCTGTTTGTTCTCCTCTGGCACTGGTTTACTTCTGATACCAAGTCATGTTCTTCTACCAGATACGGACTTGCTACAGAGCTTCCTTCTCAGACACAAACACACTAGATGTGTTCACTGTAAGATCCTTTAATGCTCTGCCAGGCATGGCTAAGATTAGCTTAAATAAGGTATTTCACACAGAGTGCCATTTAATGGCTGAACAGTATAAAAATACAGTTCAGCATTCCATTACAGCCTGGATTTAATTCTTTCATTATTGGATTCAAATCCTTGTGAACCTCGCATACTCAGATCAAGCATTGTGGCACAGATCCACAAAGGTACTTAAGCGCCTAAGTTCCAGTTTTGACGCCACTTTGATCCACAGAATCCCTCCTAAATGCGTAAACTCACTCGGTGCCTATGTTTCTGCCTCTAAGCATGCGTGCTGTTGCCTCACTCTCGGTGTTTGGACACCTATGTCCCAACTAAAGCCTAGAGCAATTCACAAACCAGGGAAGATAAGTGTTCATCAGCTTAAGTCACACGTGGGGCCTAGAGTTACCGCCTTTGAAATTTAAAGAATCCTACCCCCACCCCACAAGGCAAGCCCACTGCAACCCCAGCCACAAGGCAAGTCCGCAACCCCCATCCTCCTTCAACAGCCACTTACAGTATCTAGAGAATCATAGAATTGTAGGATTGGAAGGGACCTCAAGAGGTCATCTAGTTCAGTCCCCTGCACTTGTGACATGACCAAGCATTATCTAGACCATTATCTAGAGATAACTCATAGAGATCAAATTAATAGCATCACACATCTCTTCACTCTCATGTGACTCAAATCCTCTCTGACACACATGCGTGGTGCACTTGCATGTTGGTGGGCAGACAGCTGCTGTATTTTCAACAGTTTTGATCTGTTATCACTTAAACTGTGGAAGTGGGAACACGGCAGCACCTTTAGCTGGACACAGAAACTCTTACGGTTGGAGATCCCCATGTATTGTGATAATAATGCAAATCTTTGGACCCACGTAAAAAAAAAATAGATTAAATTATTTTTCTGGCAACTGGCAAATCCATAAAAAAACAGCCAGGCCAGTCAAATACCAACCAGGTGGTAACCCTAGTGGGTCCCAATTTGGTAGGTGGCATCTGAGCAAGCCTACCAAGTTGGGTCCCATTCTAAATCTGGCTGGAAGAGGAGGTGGCAGCACGTAACTGCTGTTTCTTAGCCCACTAGTTACTCATTTGGGATCCAGAAGACCATGTTCAACCTCTCTCCCCCACCACTAGTGGGTGATAAAGGATTTGAAGAGAGGCCTCGTATGTCACACGACCATGCTGTAACCACTGAGCTACAGAATATTCTGATGTGTGGCTCCCTCCATCTCCCCTACTGAAGTTGTTCCACTTTGGATAAATAATTGAAGAGATATTGAAGCACTAGGAGTTATTGAAGAGTTATTGAGAACTAGGCCCCAGGTCTCCCATCTCTTAGGTTACTGCCCTAACCACTAGGCTGCCGTCATTCTCATTCTTTCTGGCCCACTGTCTTCTTTAGCTCAATGGGCAGAAGAGGCCTGTGGCATTTTTTGGAGCTGAAAGACCAGGCCTCTAACCCCAGCTCCCTGTATGTGTGTGTGTCTCATGTTTGCACTACTTTACAGACTAGCATCCAAACCACTCTGTTGTCTGCAGCACATGGATTTAATGAAAGAGCCTGGACACATCCCCAACCCCAAAATTTGGGGGAATTTAGATTCAGATTTTGATGTTTTCACTCAGGCCTATCTCTCTACCCTTCTTTGGATTATATATAAACACTATGCACAATATAGACACTTGGATTGTTTGTACACCACACATAGGCTTGCCAGAATTCAATTTTTTAAAATAATTTTGGTGATTAATATCAATGTTTATTTTTAAGCATTTTTTTCTATTTTCATTTATATAAATTTTCAGTTGCAGGAAATTATGGGAGGGCGTCAGACAATTATTTCCTGACAATAGGTGTCGAGATTAGAAAAGTTCAAGCTTTATAAACTCTCAGAACACAAATTGTCAACATCACATGTCAGAATATATAAAGTAAATATCCTTAAATCATACCTGTTTCTACTATTCATTGACTAGTCTATTTGTAACTAGCCTAATTCAAAAGTCTATATTGCTGGATTTTGACTATAATAATTTCTCAGGCCACATTTTTCTTACTTTGCCTATGTGTAAAATTTTTATCATCAACATTGGAAATATTTTTGTTGATTTGTGTCTATATGGTGAAATTGACATTTAATCTAATTCGTCCAAGCTTAACTCTACATGCTATATACACTAGACACGATGTATAAACTAGACTTTTATTTAGATTGCATGCTATTTAGGGCAAGCACCATTTTTTGTTCTGTTTGTATAAAACCTTGCACATTGGGGACATGGTCCGTGAATAAAACTCCTAGGCACTATTGCAATACAAATAATAAGCTATAATGTATTATAAACTGCAAAACCCACTATAAAATTAGGGGCTCCAGAGTGAGAAAAAAAAGGATGCTTGTGAGCTTTAGTCTCCAGTTGGCCCTGGCAAATCTCAAATTCTAAGCTGCTACATATATATTTCTCAGGCAGTCCTAGAAAGAGGTCAAGAATGACTCTCAAGCAAAACATTTCATTGTCTGCATAGCACAGATTCTTAACTTAGTTACAAAGTTATGTTTGTTTGTTTTTAAACTGAATTTTTATGGGGGATGGAGAATGTTATTCTTCAGAGAAAACCAAACACATTAAGAGATGGAAATGCAAACCCAACACTCTTAAACAACCTTAACTCAGCCCTGTATTGCTGCATGCAATAAAAATAGGATTATGAGTAAAGAATTTTCGTGTTTGTGATCTTAGATTAAAATGATTTTGAAAGACACTCAGGATTTTCCCTCCCACTATCATGTCACTACAGGGCAGAGTTAAGGTTCTTTTGGTGTCTTAGTTGTGCATTTCCATGCCTTAACATGTTTTGCAAATTACTAAAAGTTTCTACATGTACACGAAACAAGAAATATTAAAGAATGCTACTATGAGATATTGCTAATTAATTAGAAGATAATATAGCATCAATCATAAACCATTTTAACTTCATAGGGCAGATTCCCCAGTATACCAGAGAAGTTCAAAGCAGCCTCAGCACACTGGCTAGTTTTATTGCATCACAAGAACCGTGCAAAGTGGAAGATGCATCTGGCCCTGAATTTACAACAGGCTTCTCGGTTATTGTAGAGAGCTGCATTAATGAGACCAGCATTATACGATAGCACAGGGGAGGAGTCCTCCACACTTGTGTCTCAGTTTCCCCTGCACTGATGTCTCAATGAGCAGTGCAGGTGTGGTAGCAATGTTATAGGGGGCCCCTGGAGAACTAACGTCCAAGAGCAGAGTGATCCTGGCCCCACATAGATGTCAACTGAGTCATCATCAATTCTCTTCCCTCTCAAATATTTTAATAGAGTGGAGTCCCATTTTATCCAAACTGGGGTAGTGGGGGAGAACCAAATCTCAATGGGGCTTTGGATGAAAGAGGAGCTGATCCGAATTAAGATGCCATGGCCATTGCAGTCTAGAACTGAGTGGAGAGATATTTGCTTAGGGCTTGATCCAAAGCTGCTGAAGTCAATGGGAGTCTTTGAATGGATTTCAATTGGCTTTGGATCAAGCCTTTAAAATACAAGGGAGTGTGCAAAACAGGTCAGGGAAGAGTCAAACATCCACACCCTCTATATAGCTCCTCTCTAGAGGCAGTGGGGCCTAATGGATAGCTCGTGGCTTAAGACTCCAGAGACCTGAGTTTTAGTTCTGGTTCTACTGATAGGTGATCTTGGGCAAGTCAGCTCACTGCTCTGTGCCTCAGTTTCCCCATCTGTAAAAATGGCTGTGACACTGACTGCCTTTGCAAAGTGCATTCACAGATACTGGTGAAAAGGCCTAGATAAGACCTAATTATTATGTAAAACTGAAGTTATTGGACATTTGCCATAATGAACTGATGCTTCATCCATTTTATTGCTTAGTAGATTTTCAATGGAGCGAGTGAGACGGCAATCAGTATAAAGAAGTCTGTACACCACTTTCCATTCTAACTCCCTGTTTTCCATCAGTCAGAACTTTCTGAATCTTCCACTCTTTTTCCTGGCTTGGTTTCTGTTCCAATGTGATTTTTTTAAACCCTTGAGCAAAAACAGTTCTGGCACAAGCACAGTGAGGAGGGGGGAGGGTGGTGAAGGACAATCCTAATTGTTCTTTTTGGCCAGGTCTACAGCTTAAACAGGTGGAAGTCAGAAGATGAGATTTTGGCATAGGAAGAGCCCTGGTTGAGAAGAACTGCACTTGATGTTCCAAAGGAAATTAGCTTTGATTTAGCTAGGCTCTGAGGCTTTGCAAGTTTCATGCTTTGCATGCTAAGTATATGTCTGTACTAGTTTTATTTCCAAAGTGCGAAGGCTTGGGTTTTATTTAGTGCTAGGTGCCCAACTCCCTTAGGCTCCTTTGAAAACCCCAACCAAAACTGAACTCTATACAGAGAGCGCTGAAGTGGTGGCTAGGTATTGCACTGGCCCTTGCTGAACATGTAGCTCAGGAAAGGTGCACCTTGCATGTGTGCCGGGCCACTTAGCTACAGAGTGAAAGGGGAGAGTCTACTGAATGCACCCAGGAGGACTTTTGTAAGGTGTAAAGGGATATGGGAGAGAGGCTTCATACTTTGTAAAGCCCTCTGCAGCAGGGCTTACCCCACATGACCTCAAACCTACTGCTACCTCTGTTTCCCTTCTTGACTCTCCCACTAATTCGTAGCCAGAAGCCTTAACAGAATATTGTCCTTTCTTGGGGCTAACATAAGTCCTCACAACATGCACAAAACCTGCTCCCAATCTTTGCAGTTGGCTAGTGCTCCCTGCAGGGGTTTGTGCTCCCCAGACCCTTGGTTGCTAAGGGGAGTCTCACCGTGTAACATAACTCGTGCAATCTTCCCCTTCCTTGAGTGTCTCCCTTGGAGCTCTCACTTAAGGCTTCCCTTATGACTTCCAGCAGGCCTGATTCTGAGTTACTTGCTCACATCATGTGGCACTCCCCCGCAGAGAATAACACAGTGGTTCTCAACCAGCAGGCTGCTTGCAGCCCAATCAGCACACAGCTGCGGCCCATGTGACATCCTCAGGGCTATAGGGGTAGTATATATATTGTGTGGATGTGGCCCACCATGGCCAATAGGTTGATCACCATTAGAACAGCTGCACTGCACCTGGGAGGGAGCTTTCCCCACTCCAGGAGAGATTCATGCTAGAGTAACAGGATGCTAAACTGTAGTCTCTGGGATTGTTCCCATCCTCCATGAACCCACAATGGCTCAGATTGCTCTTCAGCCCGTGCCTTGAGTATTCTAGCATGTATTTCATCAGGCCCTGTCTGCCTCCTATTCAAACACATGTCCTGGAAAGCATCTTTAGATGTGGGGATGCATTTTATTATTAGTGAGAGAATGTTTTTTCTGTCCACCCAGCTACTTTCAGGTTTTACTCTCTCTCCTGCTTATACATTAGATACATGGAGATGCTTCCAGCTTATTTAAGTGACTTTCTTTTCCACTTAGGATGCCAGGTTGTTTTGAGGGCAGTGACAAGAGCATGAGCAGTGACTTACAGAGAGAGAGGGTGACTCTTATGCGTTAAACACAAGAACTGTCAAGCCATTCCAGACAAACTGCACCGTGACAGCCAGGAAAAAAACATGGACGTGAGACATCACTGACAGCAACTTAGGTATGGGAGCTAAGCTGCACAACTGGGGGTGAGATGCTTAGACTCAGCATTGCGCTGCCTAACATTTAGGAGGCCTGCCAACTTGGGGAATTCATGGCCCCAAGTCAGATGCCCTGGCTCCTTATATAGTGCCTGGGGAGAGCGAGGCACTTAAGAATGGCATTCACAAAAGCTGGCATACAGAGATGGACGCTGCCTAAACTAAACAATAGAAAATGCTGAGAAAGCTGTCCCCTAAGCCCCCCCCCCCCCCATCAAAGTCTGGTGTCTAGCTCTTGGCCAAAGGAAAATGCCTTGCTCCACTCTGGATTTAGCTGTGAGCCTTCTCCTGGAGTTAGGAACCTAAGCCAGATCAGTCCCTTCTTGCAAACAATTGAGGTGGAGGAGCTTCCCCCCCCCATATACATTAATGGTTAGAGCACTCACCCTAGATGCAGAAAACTTAGGTTCAAATCCCCCCCACACACCCCCGATCTGGTTCAGAAACTTGCTGCCACGTCATGCAGCCCAGGTGAGTGCTGTAATCATAGGCTATAAATTATTTTGGCCTGGGTCTTTCCTGTTGAAGCAGCGAGTTGAACGCTGGCTCTCCCAGGTGACTGGGTATAGAGTCGTTTTCATTCTTTTTCCGTGCCGATGACTGTTCCTTTGATACAAAAGAAAACTGCTTCCGCAGGAGAGACAGAGAGCCATTGTATTAAGTTAGGTGGAAGAAATAGGCCCAAAGAGTTAAAGGTGTTAACGTGGCCCTGGAACTATCTGACGTTAAACAGTGTTACACAAGGTTTGAAGTTTGGTACACAAAACCTCCGTGTGCTTAGCGGCCCAGCAAACACACCATGAAACAGCCTTCCACCCTTTTATTAAAGATATAGAAAAGGAAAAACAGGGAGGCATTTGAAGGTGTAAAATATTCCTTTAGCTAGAAAGAGTTCTTAGATGAGGGGAAAAAAACCCAACACGTTTATCTGATGGACTGTCAGATGGTTTTAAAGCTGTTCATTGTCCTTTTTGGCAAAAAGAGAAGTTAGTCAAGAGGGGCTGGAGCTGTCATCGTTGCTGCTGCTGCTGTTAAAGTCTTATCTCCTTCTCTAGAAGAAAAAACCAGACAAACACACACAAAAGGGGAAAGAACAGGACACCAAGGGTAGAAAAATGCAACTTCTGTCTCTGGTGCTGAGTTTTCACTCACAATCTCATTGCTGGAGAAACACAGGCACAACCATAGTGTCTGATCAGCCCTCCTGAGAGCTGACCAACTCGGACCAGCCTGGGACTGTTTAGGGCATTGCTTTCAATCCCCTTTCTGGTCACAGATTTATTACAGTCATGGCTGGCTAAGCCGGACTTTTATTAGCCAGAAGGAAAAAGGAGAGGGCTAGAAAAGAGAGGAACTAAGGTGGGGAAGGAAAAGGACACATGGAGGAGGGGGAGAGAAACAGTCTCACCTCCCAGATGGTGTTTGGGATTCAGCCACAGCTGGTGAAGTTGATCGCTGGCCCGTTCTAATCAGGATGTGTCTCAAGATTAGGACAAAGGCTGCCCAGGGTCGCAGGAATGGTAGGGTAGCAGCCATAAATGCTGATGGTCCCTCCGGTAGACATGTTTTCTCCCCAAAGTCACCTGCTTAAGGACCTCATTGTTTTCCCCACAAATTAGGCCTAATATCCAACACACCAATTTTGGTTGGTTAATTTGTGGTCCTCGGTTCCTCTTCTTGACCAGCCATGGTCTTAAACACAGTCCTTGAGTTACCTCAGGAGGCCTTTTTGTTTGAACTAATTCAATCTGCCTCCCTTTCACACTTCTCCCTATCAACATTTGATATGAACTTTCGCTCACTTTTTCCAGTTGCGCTCACAATCAGGGTAATTTGTAGGCCCAATTATTACAAGAGAGCCCCCATCCCAGAACACCCTGTAGCCTAGAGATGAGGACAGTCACCTATGGGGTAGCAGAGTAGGGTTGGAGGTTCTGCTCTGCATCAGGCAGCATGAGACCTTGAGTCGGGTTCTCCCCCATTGTGGTTGAATGTTCTAACCACTGGGCTATAGGGAAGGGTCAAACCTCTTCCTCGCTCGCTTGTGTGGAACTCAGTCCAGGTGAAGATTCTGGGAATGCCTATCAGATCAGGTCCTGCAAACAGGATAGGTGGGGGAACACCTAGTTTGATGATCCTGCTGGGGGCTAGGAACCAAGATGCATGGTAGCATCAGGATTTAGGTGGCTTTGTGCCTGGCAGAAATCTAGGGGACTTCACCAGAGGAAACTGAGGAGCCGACAGGGTGAGGTGGCAACTAAGCAGGGGTTCTGAGGATCTAAATTTTGGACTTAGGTGCCTGTTTCCCTTTGTGTATCTAGCCCTTAGTGCAGGGCTATTATTTTAGCACATCAGCATGTTCCATAGACACCCCCCTGTGGCTGACTCAGGCTGGCAGGGATCAGACTAAAGGGCTGTTTAATTGTAGTGTAGATGCTATTAAACAGCCTGTTAGCCCAAGGCCCGCAAACTTGAGGCACCTGGCCGTGGCCAGCCAAGGGTGTCTAACGGCCGTGTAGACATACCCTCAGGTACCAAATTCCAATTCTGACACTGACACTTTTTGAAGCCTTGGGCAAATTACTTAACCCCTCTGTGGTCATTTTCCCCACACTCACTATGTGTACTTCACAGGCTTCTCCAATAAAGGCCAGATACTCAGTTGCTGTAAATCAGCAGAGTTCCACACCAGGTGATGAACTGGCCCTTTGTATTTGTGAAGCACTTGGAGATCTTTGGATGGAAGGCCAATTAAATATATGTCACTTTTAAATCTCCCCTAGAAACCATCACGGAACACATTATTCAATAAATCAATCTACATTTCTCCATATTAATGTCAGTGTGGAAAATTTGTTACAACAGTATTCATATGATTCCTTCAACATCTAATTCTAAGCAAAACTTTTGGAAAGTTTATAAGGCAGGTGACATAGCCACATTTTGGTTTATTACGCTGATATTGCTGCCTTCGCTGACTATCTCTGTTCAGCCATAATTTATAGGTCATCAGAAAGCCTCTTATCTGTGGGTTTCCTTGGCTAAATCTTTTCTAATTGCACCTTGTGGCAAAGGAATGTTGTTGGCTTGAGTAACAGAAGTGTGAGCTTCCTATAATTGATGTAATCCACAATTGATTGCAATAAAAGAAAGGAAGGCTCTCATTTTCAGGAAGAGAGGGGAGTGCTGTGGAAGAGCAGAGGATCACTGACTCAACAGGATGTATTCTTGGACGTTTAGCAACGAAGCAGGGAAAAAAGAAACAAACATGAAATACAGGCTGACTTTCGGAGGGCAAACTAAAGGACAAACTCTGGTCTGAGATGCATATACATCATTTATTCCAGCTGCAGATTCCCCCAGGCCAGTCTGACAGCTTGGCATTACCCTTTTCCCTTCTGCCACTGTTGGGATGGTGCAAAGAACCAGCATACATCTGAGGATCAGGGTCTAAGCCCCTGAAACATTTCATTACTAAAATCATAAAACATCACTGCTCATAACTGATTTGGACTTATGTCAATGGGGATGACATAAGCCATCTAAGCTGAATTGATGGGATCTGGAGGAACACACCAGCATTGGCAAGGGACGGGCTAGGCAATCTAATTCCATCTCTACTACCTACGATTCATAGGGTAGAGTACATTGTGCATCTCAGTCAGAGGAGCAGTGAATGGGCAGCTTTAGTTTTATGAGGCCTGGCGTAAGAAATCTTTGGCAGTGAAAGATTCAGGTTCAGACATCAGGTTCCCTGCAGAATGAATCAACTGCCTACAGAGCAAATAGTTGACCCAGACAAATGTTTTCTGGACTCTGTCCTGCAGTGGTTCCCCTGAGAATCTTTTCCCACTTTAGTAAGTGACTACCCCAACCCCAGGTGTTCTTAAACACCGCCATACCCTTCAACAGGCCACAGCCTGGAGTGCTATTACATACTCTTTACAAACAGTTGCCAGCTTCCCTTACTTGCTGCTAGACAAGGGCAGAGCATTATTCTAACAGCAGCCAGTCCTACCTTCTTTCACATTCCCTAGTCTCCTTCTAGTCCTGCCTTCCTCTGTTTATATAGTTCCAGCTGCTGGGGGAGGGGAGTGTGACTTCCACCCAATTAACCCCTCAGTCAATTAGCATCCTCTGGCAGCCCCAATTATCTTCGGAAGGTGCTTTCTGTGCCAGGCATACAAACCCTGCTAGCCTCCAAAGAGAGGACCAGAAACATTCTTAGGGTGGGATTTCCACAGGAGGCCCCCCCACACCCACTGAGTTTCAATGGGGGTTGATCCTAAGTCCCTTAAGTTCCTTTGAAAACCCCACGACTGGAAGCTCTCTCTTAAGCCACTGTGCTGTCTCTGACACTGGTCTCTATCTTTCTAGTGATGTTATGTTTCTCCTCAGGCTGAACTCTCCCTAATTTTGCTAGTCATCTCTCTACTTCTGACTAACTGATCGTCTCCCCCCTCGTGCAAGCCCACCAACAGCAATTCCAGGCCTCAGGAACAGTCAAGGGCCCCCCAAGAAAGGGGGACCCAGAGAGCTTATTTATTATGTGCCATGCAGGTTCCCAGGCATTTGAGGAGGAGGCGGTATCTGCTACTCAGCTTCCCAGGTCCCTTGGTCTCCCCAGGGAGATTACTGAGAAACCCGGGAAGCTGAGTAGGAAATACCGCCGCCTTATCTGCTCCGGCACTTGTATGGTGCACGATAAATAAGCTTGGCTCAGGGGAGGGGCGGAAAGTGCAAGCAGAGGGGTCTCAGGGGGGAGGAGGGTATGTATCTATCCTTCCATATACCTGGGCCCTTTTAAATCATCAGACCCCTTGGCAATAGCCCCACTCCCCCCCCACCCCCATCCTCCTGTCGGCAGGCCTGCCCATATGGCTAGAAAGGAGAGCCCTGGTGTTCTTTTTTCCATTAGGCATCTGGTTCTTCCTTGTAGATCATGAAGCTGGACATCTGGAGCCCAATTCTGTCCTCAGACAAGCTCATTGCCATGAATGGGGGGTTTACGATCTTTAGGATTAAAAAGCTAAAGCGAGAACTGTTTCGGGGAAGAACTGGATTCCCACATCTATACGCAGCTGTCTCTATTTCACACAGCGCTCCTGTAACAGCCTATTGCCCAGACTTCATTTTCCCTTACTATCTAATACGCATCTCAATGTGAAAAGCCGCAGGACACTCAGAAAGCATCGACAATGATGGAACACAGCAAATGGCCTTGGCAAAAGACGGGAAGGCACGGGGCACCGTCAAATTCCTGTCGCTTGTTTGTGGGAAGCTGCCGACCTCACTGGCAGCTGGGCCGCAGCAAGTCAGCACAAAGCAAGTGGAATAAAAATATTCTAACAGTCAGAGAGGTTTCTGCTTATTAACTCAGAGCATCCCATTCTGTGGGTCTTGTTGTATATTGACTAAACTGGCTGCCACAGATTACACATTTAAGAGGACCGTGACTCAGTCTTCTGCACGAAATGATGGGTGGGATGAATTTACTCACTTGCTTCCTCCTCACTCTCCAAGGAACCGTTCTTGTAAAAGCCCCACCATTAATGCTGGGATAGGGGGCACGTTTTTAACACTGACGGCGATTGACCATAGAAACACCTTACCTAGAGTTCCCCATCACCTGGTGTCTTTAAATCAAGAGCAAATAAAAGAGAGGCTGGAGCTGAGCCAGAAACGATGGGCCTGAAGCAGGAATCACTTGGTGAAAGTCTCTGGTCTGTGTTATGGTGGAAATCCGACTAGATGATCCTAATGTTCATTTCTGGCCTTAAAATCTACAAATAACAGCCCCATCCAGACTGATGGGCAAATCACCTCTTGCTGCCAACACTCCAAGATAGAGTCCACAGGAAATAAAGATTAATCTTGAATTAAAGATTATATCACGTGATGAAACCTCCAGGAATGCATCTAGCCAAAATTAGCAACCCTAAAATCATGTCCCAAGTGGGCCTCACCTCTACCACTCATTAGCTTCTCTGCATGGAGCCATGCCGAAGACCCTGTCCCCCAACTCACTGCTCATGCCGAGGGCTCTCTATTCACTTGTTTTTCCCCCTTGGGGGCCTCGCAATGGGGTGAAGTCAGAAGTAGGATTGGCCTACTGGGAAGACGCTGGACTGGGCCTGTGCATAACCAAGGGCGGCAGTTATTAATGGTGATGTCATGATCCTGAAAGAACACTGCTTTGTATGGTACGGTGCACAGGGCCTAGATGTGGGATTCTGGAGAAGTGAGTTCAACTCTGGCTACGCATTTCTTGAGTGGCTTTGGGCAAGTCTCTTAGCCTATCCTGCGTCTAAGTTCCCCGTCTGTAAAATGGGGGATAGCACTGCACACAGGCAAAAATCCCTTCATGACTGTGAAGTGCTCAGACACCCTGGGGATGAGGGCCGTATTAAACAGTGATGTATTCTCAGCCCAGGCTAAGTTTACCAGGCTGGCAATGAGAGGAAAGCACCTGTCTAGCTCCCCAGTGAGCAGCCTTGGGCCTGGTGATTATCGAGACTCAGTGAATGTGGGAAACACCGAGGGGGTGTTTTTTACAAAGTCACCTTGCAGAGTAGATCTGCGCATTGGACGGGATTCATTCCCCCTGCATAAGCCTAGAAATCAGGCTTTAAGAGCTGTGTGGGTGAGAGCAAGGAGGTAGGGGAAATGACAGCCTAAAATAATAGAGCAGGGCTGCGGTGTAGCTCCCCATCTGTATATCAGCCTATGGGCTAGAATAGTAGCTGCAGTCCTACCCACCCACCCCCGCAATTTGTGTTTTCTAAAGACATATCCCCAGCTCTCCCCCAAAGCTGCCTTCCATGCTGGCTTTGCATTTCCACAGGGCACCCAGGCACCTCTGCTCTGTCTCTAAGGCTTTGTCCGTACAGCAGCTGGGAGGATGCTTCCCAGCAGAGGTGGACAGAAAGCCACTGGCTATGTTGAAGCTTGCACCCTAGAAATAGCACTGCACCCAGGGCAGCGTGGGTACCAGTGCAGGCTGTACAAACCCTGAGACCCTTCATACGTATGTGGGTGGCTAGCCCAAGCCGCCACCCAGGCCATTGTGGCCACACTGCTATTGTTAGTGCATGAGCTTGAGGTGAGCTAGTGTGTGTCTGTCTATCTGCTCCCAGTTGCTATATAGAGATACCAGTGGCCAGTCATCCCTCTGCGCAGCCTCTGCATGGGCCGTAAGTGGTGCAGAGGGCCTTGTGGCAAGAGTGAGGTTCACCGCTTTGTTACAGACCTATTCAGTGTAACCTCGATTACTGTCCCAGAGTGACACTGGCCCTTTAAGAGGGAAGAGTCCAAAGTACCTCTGATTGGTCAGCTGACCTCAAATAGGCTTAAAAGAGGGCACCTGCGCTATCCTATAGTAGGCAGAGTGACTGTTGAAGTCTGCCTGAGAGGAGAAGGCCCAGTGGTGCTCCCTTGGGAATAGGGTGGAAATGTCAGGAACGCAGCAGAGGAACTAGCCTGCTGACTTTCCTGAGCCAAAAGGGCATGGCCAGAAAAGGCTGATGAGTGAGAGAAGCAGCTAGAGATGCCTGCTGGTCCCCTAAGGAAGGAGTGAATTCAGAAAGTTTGGCTGTTCCACATTTATTAACTTTCCTTTTGTCTTTATTTAGATGGAAATAGTTAGGAACATTTCAAATAATTCATGGATATGGGCATGGCATAATCCTGCTTTGGAAAGAGGGAGTCTTGGGAAATTGCGCCTCCAACAAGTCAGGAATTCCCCCCTTCCTCTTGGCACATGCTTCACAAACAAGAGCCTGCTCCTCACCTTTGTAGAACTCCATATGAAAAAGAAATGCATCAGGGGCAGAAGGTGGAGAAGCCTCCCATTCATAACACTCCTGCAGCCACGGCCCAATTTTCACCCAGCCGATGCTGCATCAGTCACACCATGTTAGGTGATGTTCCAGGCTGTCAACATGGATATGAGCTGGTCACACTTTAAAAAGAATATCTATTACATTTAACTTTGTCTTGTACATACAGCGGTGTGTGAAACAGAAGCCCGGAAAGGTGTTTTCCCCCAGAGGAGGGCCAGGTCTCTGAGTTCCCACCAAACTCCGGGGGAGCGAGGCTCCGAAACCAGTGGTACTACCAGTAAATACCAATAGGAGTTTGCAGTGGTCACCTGTGCGTATGAAGTAGACGTCATGGCTGTATCAGGGGAAATACCACAGGATCTTCACCTCCCAAAATTGAAAGCCCCTACCATTTGAGCTAAAGGAGAACCTGTTTTAGGAGTAGCAATTCCATAGCTGAGCTTTAAAATCTAAAATCACCATTTAGGCACTCCTAGGGTGACCCAAAGAGCAAGTGTGAAAAATCAGGACAGGAGTTGGGGGAGGTAATAGGTGCCTATATAAGAAAAAGCCCCAAATATCAGGACTGTCCCTGTAAAACTGGGATGTCTGGTCACCCTAGGACCCACAAACTCATATGAGATTAAGTGTAGTTCTAATCTGAGAAGTGATTAAGTATTAGTATTGATGATGTTTATTACAGTAGTGCCTATGAACCAACCAAGAATGGTCCCCTGCTGTACTAGGCGCTGTACAAACACAGCATACTAGATGATGGCTGCCCTAGGGAGTTTATAGTCCTATAGAATCATAGAAGATGAGGGGTGGAAGGGACCTCAGGGGCAGGTGTGGAGTGGAGCTGTGGTAAAGAGGCTGTGGTAGATGGTTGGAGAAAATACCCCATCAGTGCAGGGCATGGTCAGTTCAGTCAAAACTATTGAAAGTTCTCAGAATGGCCAAAAGACCTTGCTTTAGCTGCTGTTGCTCCTACAAGCAGGGGCCTCTCTGCTGTTTTTCCCCTAAGGCCACATGGGTGGAGAGGTATAGGACCCACGGGGGTAAAAAATCATGAAAAAATGGCACCTCCTTATTCATCCAATCAGCCCCCTTGCTGAGGCATGCAAATTTGAAAACGAGGCTCCTCAAATTCCAGCCAATAGCGTCTGTGTTTGTTTGGACGGGCTGGGGGATTTGAACTGCTGAATAACAGGAGGCTGAGATGTTGCCAGAACATCCCGTTATTTAACAGTCACCAAGTCTAGTAACACAATAGGCCAGTGAGCTAACTCCAGCCTCTTTGCGGAACGGTTGTGTTCCAGGCCATCTGTTCTAACATCCTCATTTACTGACAAGCCAACATATTCCTGAGTGTTTTACTGATGACACTGAAACCATTCAGAGCCCAGTTGGAACAAAATTCTATCCATGCAGCCTCCCACTAGTATTAACACTGACAATATAAATATATATGTAGTTCAAGTTCTTTTCATACTAATTCTGAAACATTTAGGTATCTTAAATGCTGTCATTTAAAGGATTTTCTTGATTATAGCCTGTTTAGAGCCATGGAACACACAGCTTTGTAAGGAATGTATGGAATTAATCACTATTATTTTATTAAAGCAGTTTCTAGAGGCCCAAAATGCGAGCGGAGATCCATTGAGGTAGACGCTGTATAAATTCATAATAAGAGACAGTCGCTGGGTCTAAAAACTTACCATCTAAGTAATAATAAACCCTAGTTCTTCTATAATGGTTTTCATCAATAGATCGCACAGCACTTTACAATGGAGGTCATTGTCATTATTCCCATTTTACAGGTAGGGAAACTGAGGCACTGAGCAGTGAAGCAACTAGCCTAAGGTCAGCCAGCAGGCCAGTGGCAAGGCCAGAAATTGTACCCAGTTCTCCTGAGTCCCAATTCAATGCTTTCACCACTAGGTGACAAAGAGTGGGGGAAACAAAGAAGAAGGGCCTTGCCCAAGGTCACCCAGAACCTCAGTGGCAAAGTTGGAATAGAAGCTGAATCCATGTGTTCTGAGTCCCACGGCAGTGCACTGTCCGCTGGGCCATTCCAGTTCTCAAATGCTTGCAAAGGCCTTTAACGTATGACTCTTTATTTCCCTCCAAATGGCAATTATCATCCCCCAGCTGTAGTGGAAAAGGCTTATTTTCTCAGCTAGGCTATTTCCCAGGCAGTGCAGATGGAGGGGAGGGGCAGAGAAAGTTTGTTCCGTATGGTGTATTTCTCAACAATTACTTTAGCCTAATTCTAAGTGACTTAAGAACACTCCAAAAAACTGAGTGGGATGAATCACTATTCGTTTGCACCAGCATGTATGAGCTCTGGCAAGCTGACAATTAACCCAGCCACCACAGAGAGTAAAGTCAGTTGCCTGCGTCCTCACCAAGTAGCTCAAGACTGGGCCCAGTTGGTTAATGCAGAAAACTAAAGATAAGTCTGTTGTTTCTACCACACAAAGCAGACTTAACTGATGGCATCCCCCCATCTAGGGCCGGACATGCTGTATGTCTGTGTTTAGCACATTTACAGGTCAAGACCCAAAACAGGATTGGATGTAGGCCTACATGGCAAAATTCAGAACCACATCTTCTACCTCAACCCTCACCAAGGTCTGCTGTTTTGGTTTAGCTCTTTATAGGCAGGGGGTGCTGGTGTGAAATTCAGAACCAGGTCTGAATTCTGAACTCCTCTCCTAAATGAGCAATGGAAGAATGGTCTGGGGTTTAGGAGGCTCCCCTTAGAAGTGGGAGACCCGTTTTCCAGTCTCTGCTCCATCCCAGACTTCCTGTGCGACCTTGGACAAGTTACTCATGCCCAAGTTCCCCTTCTGTAAAGTGGGGAGAGGAACACTGCCCTATTTCACAGGCGTGTTGTGAGGTTAAAGTGCTCGAGAGATTGTGATACTCAGATACAACAGTGTAATTGCCTCGGATGTCAAGACAGGAATAGTTGATGTCATTTGGACAGGATCCATTTCTAACTGGGGTGTCAGGTGAGCTATTAAGACGTCTTCAGTGGGCCAAGCAGCACGTGTATCGCCTGGAAGCAGCCCTCAGCATGGTTTATCTGAGCCTCTGTCACCAGCAAAGCTCATCCCGTGGGAGACACTTCATTTAAGCGGAGGACTTCCAGTGCTGCTGCCAGAAAAGCCACATTAGCAAGGCTACCTTCGAGCGAGAAGGGGATATAACCTTCAGTCTGACAGTGCATTAGACTTATGCCAGCGTAGAGTGCAGCACCCACACCTCACACCCCCCTTCACATCACCTCTGATTCTGGCCCATTCCATTTTGTAAAATAACCCTAATGAATCCTGAGCAAATCCTGACTTTTCGGCTGACAATTAGTTGGCCATGTCCCTGTAAAGAGAACCTTGTAAAAGTTGTGCTTGGGATTTTTTGGCATTGCAGTCTGCCAAGAGTCCATTAGCCCAAACAGCCTGAATGACTTCCGATGACTTGGCTAGCAGTTGTCACAGGACAAAGTTTTACACCGTTTCCTTTAGGGAGGGACTCACACACTTCATGGATGTTAGACTAAATGCCCTCAGACATTTACATTTTCTAAAGCAACTTAATACAGACTTCAGCAGAACAAATATTTATTCTCAGACTTTGCATCTGTGACCTGAAAGATAACAACAGATGTCTACCAACCTGTCCTGGGAACAGCAGGCATAGCTAGGATTTATTAGACCATGAATGGCCATACAGTATTTTTATGAGACTGTTGCTATTTACTGGAATTTGTTAATTATTTCACATTTGGATTAAACTCAGATAGGGTCTCAAAAGGCCTAGGCATTATTAATATTATCATTAATTATATTCATTGTTATTTGTATTACCATACCACTGCAGAGCCTTAAACATGGACCATTGTGTTAGGTGCCTTACAAACATGGAACAGAAAAACCAGTCCCTTAACCGGTCTCTTAAATCCCCAACATAGGATATAAGTGGTGCATAGGCCTTGTATATGTATATGGAGGGAGATGCTTTTGTAGATCTAAAGAAAGTTCTTCAAACACTGGCTGCTTCTGCCTTCTGGATAGGGAGAGACTCCGCTGAAAGAAAAAATGATCATGACTCATCCTTGTCAGTATCGTCAACTGCACGTGTTCAAAAATCATAAGCTTGGATTTAAAAAATCTTGAGATGTAAAAAAAAAAAATTGGGATTCCTTTTCTTTGCCTTCTATTTTTTGTGCCTTGAGAGTTCACTCGGGTCATGTTTTCAAACTTTTCTCCACCACTCTGCAAGCTAGACACTTCCTTTTTAATGAAAGCCGAGATTCTGAAAGCTGAAAATCTTGATTTGAGAAGCTGGAGTTTTAAGAAAATCTAAATATTGTGAGACTCAGTACAATTGTGAGAGCTGGCAATAGTGTTTAGGATCTGTCTGATTTTGAAAAGGAGAAGAGACCAATATCAAAAACACCATGCTGTTTTTCCTCCATTTATATCATGTTTGTAAAAATTGTTTTATCATATGGGTTAATTCACATTTGTTTTACCAATACATTCTCCTTGGCAGAACTGTGTTTTTCACCCCGTTCTCCATAACTCAAACAACTCAGGGCAAAATAAATAAACCAAATATGAGTCAGATGTCCGATAAAATTTTGTAACCTTTTGAAATGATGTAACAAATGGACTGCAATGGTTGCAATTTAAATGTTGTTATAGCAGAGACATGGCATAGTTTATAATACACTCTACATTTTTCAATTTGAAAAGCAAAGTCTAAAAATAATGTCACACACATGCATCAGAGAAACAGCTGAGCTAGGACATTCCTAACAATAAGATGGTATCTTAACTTGCAAGTAAATAAGGAAGTATTATTTTCTCCTTCTCATAACACAAAAGGGGGCATCAAATGAAATTAATAGGCAGCAGGTTTAAAACGAACAAAAGGAAGTATTTCTTCACAGAATGCACAGACAACCTGTGGAACTCCTTTCTAGAGTTGTGAAGGCCAATAACACGGTTCAAAAACAAAACTAGCTAAGTTCATGAAGGATAGGTCCATCAATGGTTATTAGCCAGGACAGGTAGGGATTGCTGTTTGTCAGAGACTGGGAACAGGCGACGGGATGGATCACTTGATAATTACCTGTTGTATTAATTCCTTCTGAAGCACCTGGCATTGGCCATTGTTAGAAGACAGGATACTGGGCTAGATGGACCATTGATCTGATCCCATATGACTGTTATATTCTTAACAAGAGGTAGTCTTTAAAGGTAAAAGTGGTATCTCACTCAAAGTGTGGAAAAAAATCGAAGGCCAATAAAACTTAACTAACATAATGCTTATTTCAAGATCCAGCTGCTATTCCCTGGAAATTATTTGGATTAGCCTCTACCCAAAGATTTTTGATACTCCTTGCTTCCAGATGCTCTGCATATAGCATGAGATCTTCACTTGTGCTATTTTGGCACTCTCATTTTCAATGCATCCTGGGGGAATTCTGTGCCACTGCGCAATGCAGAATTTGCGCAGAAATTAATGTCCTGTGCAGAATTTCCTTTTCTCCCCGTTGAAATGGACTGCTGAGCCGCTGGTCGCCACTAGGGGCTGCTGGACCCAGCAGAGCCTGGCTCCCAAATAGAAGACATTGCCGGGGGAAATGGTCAGGGCTGGAGGGCTCTTGACAGCTGCAGTTACCAGTATGTCCTGAAGGAATAAGGTGGCGTGCAGGAAACTCCGCACAAGTCCAGAAACCAGCCTCAGGCTTCCCCCCCCTTCTGGATCCCTGGGCTGTGGGGAGATGCAATGTGAGTGTCTGGGCTGGGGGCACCCCTGCAGCTGTGATCTGGGGGAAGAGGGGATGTGAGTGGCTGGGCTAGTAGGTTCCCCGTGACTGGGCTCTGGAGGGGGAAAGGGGTGTGTGAATGCCTGGGTCCTGGATGTGCCACTAATCTTCTTGTTTACTTCTGTGTTTCTGTTTTCCTTTGCACCCTTTCCACTATGCTGACTGTAAGCTCTCTAGGGGTAAGGACTGTCTCTTGCTGTGCATTTGTGCAGCACCTAGCAAGACAGGGCCCTGATCTTGGTTAGGACCTCAATGTGTTAATGCAGTATAGACTTTTATTTTTAGAGTCCCGTAATGGTTTCAATCATATATAGGACACCGATGTGTAAATTAGAGTTGTCATAGGCTGAACCATACTTTGGACAACTGAAGGCAGAGTACATGTCATTGAATCTGATTTCCTTCCTGATCTTGTTTCCTCTTGCTTTCTAGATTTGATTTGTCTGCTTGTCCCAAGTGCTAACTGTACCAGCTGTGATGGATTTTTGAAGGCGGAAAGTTTAGTTACTAAAACATTTCATTGCTGAAGGTAAACAGAATTGTTGACATGTTCAGATTAACTGACAAACAAAGGCAGATGCTTCCCGTGCAATCCTTGTGGCCAGTGCCAGTAAAAGAAGGAAATTGTGGGGCATGGTTATGCCAGCAAATAAAATGGTAGTTTAATCTTGCCCTTTACAGCAGTTGTAAGGGAGGGGTAAATGAAGATCAAGCCAGCCTGAATTCTAGAACTAGGCCCTAAATCTGAGCCTCCACCATCAGGAACAGCATGGAAGCATATAAAGGAAAAAGGAGGCAGAAGAAGAGATGGTAGATTCTAGGGGTCATAGAGCAACCTCTGGGTGAGAAAATCTAGTAACAAATTCTAGTACCATCAGTCTGCATAACGATGTGACTCTGCAAGCCTGGAAATGCTGAACTGAACCCTCGCTGTCAAGTAAAAGGACAGTGGGTGAGCGCAACAAACTGTAAACATGGGCTATTATGGGTGGGTGAAGAAGTGTGTTGGCAGCCATCTTGAGAAGGGATGGATAAGTGAGGAAGTGGCGAGGCAGTCACCTTGAGAGGAGCCAGACAAGCAGGTAAGAAGTGTGGTGGTGGCCGTTTAGTGAGGGGACTGACCAACAAGGAGGAGGCAATCCCAGAGCATTGAGAGGTTAACATCTAATGCAAGCTAGATACCTGGAAAAGGAAGAAAATCTTCCCACATAGAGACCTTCCTCCAAAACTGAAGACACCACCATGAAAAAAGTTAAACCTCCTCCAGTGGATAAACTATGGAAGCAGAAAGAGAAGCACCCATCGCTGAGGCCAAGGCAAAGGGTCTGCTAGCATAAACTAAGAGGATGAATAAGGATGAAAGAAGAGCTCCAGGCCAATATGAAGGACATCAAAAGTGAAATTAGTGAGACTGCTGTGAAAAGAACAGCAAAGGTGGCAATTGGATCAAATAAGCAAACAAACAGCATTAACTATCTCGGTGAAAAACTCCAGAGAACTGAAAAAAAGAGAGAGAATTAAAACTGGAGGACATGCACACAGGGAACACAGAAAAAAAATCTGGGAGGTAAAGGTATTCCAGAGGACACGGAAGGAACAAATCTTGGAATGGGAGGCTAGAAATACATTCACACAGAGACGGGCCTTTTACCCATGCACTATGTAGGCTTTAGATTGAGAGATGGGATTGTCCATTTACATTGTTATCAAGATCAGGGGAAAATCCTGAAATCAGTGAGGAAGAGGTGTGAACCACTGATGCTCAACCAACTCATACAAATCTTTCTAGATCTGGAAAACTGAACCCTTAGTAAATGAAGGGTAACCACAATTCTCCGACAAGACAAATGTAACATACAAATATGGTTTCCCATCTATACTGTCCTTTAAATGGAAAGGCAGATATGTATTTATCTCAGACCCAATGGAAAGGAAAAGATACTTATGGGTATGTTAATAAGTGAATCAGATCAGGACCAAGAGACTGGACAGGAACAAAGATATAAGACCTAGAGGTCACCAAGAAATATGGGAATTAGTGAGACCAAAGAGAGAGAATAATCCAAAAAGATGAACCACTAGGACAGCAGGACATACCTGAAAGCAGAAGTAGTAATGCATGGGCAGATGAACTAGATTAGAACATGGGTTAAGGCATTATTCTAAATAATAATTATATTTGTGTAGAGTTATAAGGAGAAATGAATCTAGTTAAATGGAAACTGAGCTGGGTCGAGCCCCACTTCATATGGTTATAGTATACTTCATGTTGAACAAAGTTAATAGTGAAGTAAGCCTGATTTTAGAGATATGAATATTCAGATGTACGTGACCTTCACAGGAGAAGGTGGAAAAATTAAGACTAATGGAATTTAATATTATATAACAATTTTAGAACAGTATATTATAATTACTTGATTAATTTGCATTGTGGTGGCACTAAGGAGCCCCATCATGGACCAGGACCCCATTGCTCTAGGTGTTGTATGTTATAGACATATTTGACAAGATCTGGGGGGTTTAGGTATATGAGCCCCCTCTCCATCAGAGGAAGAAAAGACACTAATGGGGAATTCCTTTCAAAGGAAAATGTGCCAGACAGCCTTACTTCAGGATCACATTGATGATATAAGATGTGGATACCATTTTTGAAATCTGAACAAAATAAGCATACAGATAATGAAGTGGTTGACCGAACACAAATGGGCCTCTACAATGGAACAAATGCAGGTTATGAATATGATTTAATACTTGTATGGAAAGTCAATGTATGATAATCATTTGAAAATAAATTAAAAATGAAGGGGCTCATTTTAAAAAATATGAAAAGATGAGATGGTTGTATTTTCAATTTCCTTTCTTTAATAAAGCCTTTTTAAAATAATCAATACATTAATATTGAAATAATTTGAATTTGGGATAAACTAAAAGACATTATGTGATCTTCACCCACCATTTAGTCCCCCAAGCAGGAGAAGGTAAATGGTGTGTATGTCTCCCCCCGCAGATAAAAATCCCCTCTCCCTTGGGCAGCTGGGGTGCAGCGCCTTGCGGGGAGGCAGGGCATGTGAAGCCTAAGGGGGGGTGCAAATGTAGGTTTGGCCCCCAGGCGCTGGAGACCCATGGTATGCCACTGGAGGAAATATTGCCTCTTAGAGGTGCCCAGAGGTGGTGTTTAATTTTCCCAGTTCACTTGGGTGGGGGCTTGAGCCAGTTCTGTTTTGTATTGTTAAGAAATATTGAAGCTGGCCCTTGCTGTTACCGACACCATCTGGCAGAAGGATTGCAATAGTGACAGAGGTTATATTAATCTTTTTCTGGAATTTAACAGTGAATGGTATTCCTGCTATAGAATTAAACCTCGTGGTTTATAAAACCGCAGATCATAGAATGGAACACTGTTGTCTTCATTCCTATTCAATTCTTTTGCCCACATCCACAGCTGCTATAAATTGGTGTAGGTGTCTTGCGCTACACTGATTCATACCAGTGGAGGGTCAGGCCCTCCAGGATCGTGTGACCTAGAGCAAGACACAATGATACTTGCTCACTTTTGTTAGGCACTTGTAGACCTAATGCTAAGCAGTGCTAAGTCTTTGTTATGATTATGTATTTTATAAGAGAATGCAACGCTTTTGGTTTCTGTGGCTATGTGTATACTTGTTATCTGGAGTTAAATCAGTTAGCTTCACAAACCCTAGCTCCCAAACCCTTTACTTCAAAGAAAAACTGAGTTAAAACCACAGAGTTCCACCCAGTTTTCCATTGAAACCACAAGCTTTGACACGCCACTACGAATCAGCCATAGATACCCTGGGGTCCAGAGAGCAAGCAGTGGGCACGTGACCAAAACGTGAATGGACTGGAGCAAGTGAAAAGAGTGCAGACCTTAGGTTACACCATTTGCTTTGCCCGCTTATTAATCCTTCAGCAAAGATTTTTTTTCCTAATTAGATTTCAGGGGACTTCACACATGGAGATATAGTGTCTGCTCTCCCAAAATAACAGACACTCTTATGAAGGTACTTCTTGTATACCTGCGCACCAAAGGTATTTCAAACACTTGCCACAGGCCCAAACAGATGGAATGATGATAATGCCGGCATTAGGGCTTGGAGAGAGAATATTTTATTGCTAGCGGGTACTGTTTCATTATCTTTGAGGGAGAAGAGGATCAGAGAAGACATTCTTTATGAAGACTTCATTTTCTGGAATTGATATTCCTCTGTATGTACACCTTTACAAAGACACTCACATAATACACCCCATATAATCCACATTCCAAGAGCACTTTCTTGGCAATTTTGATTACTTGCTATAACTTTAACATTCTTTCTCTGTTCATAATGGAAAATATGAAGCAAAGTTATCTTCCCCTCAAAAAGCTTTTCACATTAGGAATTTTTTTTAAAGTCTTTTCAACGCAGCCATTACAGAAATAATTTATGGAGTTGTTGTGGAAAGCTTTTTCTTCATAGCTTAGCAAACTGATTAGTGCCAGGAAATACACTGAGAATCATCTACTCTAAGAGTGAATGAATAATATACTTAGTCCTTTTAACTGACATACCTTGTGCAGTCTAGAGCCCATTTATAATAGTCTACAGATGTGGGTAAGTGTTGACTGCTATAAATTCCCCACTGGGAGCTCTTTTTGTTCACATCTTGCTGTCTTCTGGCTCATCAGCTGGTAAATAAATTGATTTTACCTTAAATATAGTTTTAGAAATGTTTTAATGCCTCTTAAATTATGCCTGTTGGGCATAGCCACAGATGTTCTTATGTCAGATAAATGCCTTCAAATTCTGTTGTTAATTACACTAAGAAAAAAATAGTATTAATAAAAAAGACTTCTAGTTGTAAAAATCTAGGTCAGAAAGAATATAGAGCTGTGGAAAAGAATTTTTTTAATCACACCAATTTCCTATACAATGAAAATGTTTAGACAAAGATTTTGAAATCCCAGGGAAGTTCTCCCTTTCAATTAAATGGGCCATATGATGTTTGATGCCCATTGGTTTTATTTTGCAGATGTTGGGAAAAGTTCATCCTCTGGAAAGGGGTAAAAACTGGGCTTGAAGGGTGAAATTCAACCTTGTACTGAGGCCCTATTTTCTGAGTTTATATTAGATTTCCTAGTGTACAGATCTTGAGTTGGGGTAAATTTCAGGCACAATGAGAAGCTAGTTTCAACCTTAACTGTGGAGAGACAATTCATCCCTCCATAATTAACTCATACCTAGAGCTGGGCAAAATTTTTCATCTGAAACTGTTTTTTCTTTTTTGGTAAAAAATGCAGATCCAAGACAACCAAAACATTTAGCAAATTTGTGTCAAATTTGACAAATTATTTTGGACAAAAATAAATTCCAAAAAAGTAAAAATGTTTTTTATTTGAATTATTTTTTTCTTTACAAATTTACTTCAATTTTATTTCTTAAATAATTAGAAGGTCAAAAATTAACCTAAATATTTTGGTTTGGTTTCAATGAAATGTTTCATTGAACCAAAATTTTTTTTTTTTTGCTATTTTATTTTTCATTTCACCAAAAAGTTCAAAATTCCAGGTCCACCTGAAATGATTTTTTTTTCCCAGCACAGTTAGCAAAATGAAAAATCAGTTATTTGCACCACTCTACTCAGAACAAACGTGAGCATTTAATATCAGTTGGGGAAAAAAATGATTTCCCATTGACTGTCAATTGAAAAACTCTGTTTCCCTCACCAAACAATCCTGAGTGTCAGTTGAGCCCATAGGTGTAACAGGCATCATGGAATCCACTTTCCATTAACCTTACATCTCTACCAAGAACTATGGACAACCTGAAAGCTAGGAGAGAGAACCTGACATTTGCAGACAAGCTGATCAAGAAAATCTGGCCATAGCTAAACAAAAATCTGTTTCCTGTTTCTTTGTATGTTTTTGTAAGACAGACAATGAAGGGCCATCAAAGCAGCTTTAACCTGAAACAAATGGTGGGACCATACTATGCGTACATTCTCCAACAGGCAAGTGCATGGGATAGGCAAAGGTCCATAAGGCAATTTGGGAAATTAAATTTCCTGACACATCATGTGGTTCTGTGGCACGTTTTGCAGGATTGTGTCAGAGATACGGGCCAGGTCACTTCCATTGGGACAACGTTCCGAGATCCCAGGACTCTGTGATGTTCCAAGGTCCCAGGACATCCACAGCCTCCCAACACTGACCTGAACCAAAGCTATGCCAAGAAAATTATTTACCAGCCACTTTTAGCTGAGATTTGTCTGTATTACTTCCCCTTCGGCGATATAATCAGACGTCATGTGTCCTTTAGCCATATCGTACAATCTAGCTGTGTGTCCCTCTATGTGACAAAGAGCTTGATGGTGTCCAACTCAGTCCCAACCTTGATTTGATCCGATTTCAGGCATATGCATTCAGATCACTTACTGGAAAAGTCTCTCGTAACATGCTAGGGGTTTGGGGTAGAGGTATCTTGGTAATAGTAATAATAAATACCTAGCTCTTCTATACTGCTTTTCATCTGTAGATCTCAAGGTGTTTTACAAAGGTCAGTTTCATACAGCCCAGGCATGCTTTCAGAATGATTGATCTGAAGTGTATTGTTAAAATGGAGTAACCCCTGTCCAGAAAAGAGCTGTGCATAGGGAGATCACCAGTACCTCAGTGCAGAGAGAACAGTTTTGTTCCTATATTTTTCACAGAAAAGACAAGATCGGCAGTTTTCAAACACATTAGCACCTTTAATATTCAGCTTATGCCTGGTGCCCCAGTCTCTTTCTTAGGAAGGCTACAGATGAGCTCAAGACCTAACACTTCAAATGACCTTTGCATGTCACCAGAGAAGAGTCACTGCAAAGAGTCAGTAATACCAAAGATCTCTCAGCACAGCAAATGACACCTCACTGCACTCAAATGTCAGCAGGCAAATCCTTTGAAAAGAGTGCTAATACCCAAAGTCAATTGCTGTTGCACCAAAAAGGCACAGACATCACCCGAGCTTGCAAGAGCTCAAACTAGGTGCATTCATTTTTGAAAGCTTCCAGTGTTCTTTATTTTGCCTGCAATTTTCCCAGGAGAAGTAGATGAGTTAGGCCTTCAAATCAGTTGGAACTGGGTGCTTTGAAAACCCCACCCTTTCAACCCATGAAACCAGAAAAAGGGGAAAATGAAGGTGGCTACATTTAAGGGCAAATTAAACTGATTGAAGTCAAATGAGCTAAAATTTGGCTCGCAATGTTACACGTCTATTTAAATGGTTAACCCAAAGTTTAGCCGGAAGTTCTCCATTTTCCTGCAGATAATGAGTTCTGTTACAACCTGGATAGTCTTCCTCTTGACTGCAATGTGTATGCTACCGCAAAACCAGTCCAGAAAAGTTTTCATTCCCTACACAGACCATATTTTTACATCAAGAATTACCATGCTTGTATATAATCCCAACACAGCCTGCAGAAAAAGGAAGCATCATTACAATTTTTCTGTCTCTCCAGCCTTGCGTTTGGTCTTTTACATTTGTGCAAAGCAGGTGTAACCGCAGTCATGCTTTATGCTCACTTTGCACAGACAAAACAATGGCACAAGTTACAACAAAGTGAAGAATTAGGCTCAGGGGGCCTGACGCCCAACTTGTGTGAATCACCAGGGCTCCTTTGACTTCAATGGAGCTATAACAGTTTACACCAGCTGAGGATTCAGCCCCATACATTCAGTCAAGGGTGTTTATAACAGAAGTAATTTATAATGCCTTTCCTGCACTTCGACTAAGTCTGTCTGTGGCTCATTGCAATTATGTAGAAGCATCAGGGTCTTGCTTCTTTGTGTTCTCTTAGCAGTGATTAACGTCACCCTGGTTAAGGTCTGCATTGTGATCCAGGGTATTACAATACCTCCTCTTGTCTTTGAGTGACAAAAATGAACTTTTTTAGCAGACAAAACATGGAAATAAGACGTACAAAAAGAATCACCATCTGGGACCCTGCCGGTTCCTACCTGAGCAGACAATTTCAAAGGGGTACAAAGCTCAATTCTTCCAGATCTCATTTTCTTGTTATGAAGTTCAGCTTCATGTAAGAAAATCCCAAGGCAGAAATCTCCCGATGTGCAGAAAGAAGAGCCAATATGGCAGGCGACCAGCGTGGCTTAACAGAGAAAACTTCCATGAGCATAAACACAAAAAGGAAACTTACCAGAAGTGGAAGCTTGGACAGATGACTAGGGAGAAGTATAAAGATATTGCTCCAGCAGGCAGGAGTGAAATCAGGAAGGCCAAAGCACAGTTGGAGTTGCAGCTGGCAAGGGACATGAAGCGTAACAAGGAGGGCTTTCTATAGGTATATTAGCAACAAGAAGAAGGTCAGGGAAAGTGTGGGCCTCTCACTGAATGGAGGAGGCAACCTGGTGACAGATGATGTGGAAAAAGCTGCAGTACTCAATGCTTGTTTTGCCTGTGTCTTCATAGATAAAGTCAGCTCTCAGACTACTGCACTGGGCAGCACAGTATGGGGAGCAGGTGAGAAGGTGCATGAAAAACTCCATCTTCTCCTTTTAGGGCCCAAAGAGTATAAAGTGCTGGGCATTTCATATGATAAATCCTCAGCATCATGGACATCTATTGACTTCACTGAATGGGTGGAGAATTCTGCTCAGTTACTGACAGAACTGGTAAAAAATTGCTCATCCTCTATTAATTTTCTTTTAAATTTCCCACTCAATTTTTATTTATTTTATTGTTTTGTTTTGTTTTTTGCTTGAGAACCAAACACTGAAATATATTTACTTTTAAAAAAATATTTTCAGTAAAAATATTCAATTTTAGTTAAAATTTTTAGCAAAACCCTTAAATTTTTACTGAATTTTTATTGAAAAAACAAAAACCGAACAAACAAAAACTAAAAAATTGTACAAAAACTCAACAAAATGTATTGAAAAGATTTTGGTTTCTGGTTTTTCATTCTAAAACTGCAACATCTGGACTAAAGTGGGTGTTTTCCACACAAAAAAAATTTTCATTTTGATCAAAAAGCCACTTTTTGTTGAACATTTTTGGATCAGTTATAGGTTTTGAGGGGCCATTGGGAAAACGGGGTAATCTTTTCCATTGCTGATGTGTCTGCTGTCATTTACATCAATCAACATTTATTTATTTATTTATTGTATTACATACTGCCTAGGAGCCCCATTCATGGACCAGAACTCCGCTGTGCTAGGAGCTGTATAGACACAGTACAAAAAGACGGTCCCTGCACTACTGTACTTATAAACTAAGTACAAGGCAAAAGACAACTGATGGATGGGGTAGTCCAAGGAGCCAATGAGACAATATTGTCAGCATGATGGGCAGTAGCATCGGTGGGGGTTGGCTGGAGGGTGTCTGAGTCTAATATCCCTTACCCCAGTTTTACAACAGAGTTACTTCTGATTTAAACTGCTGTGACTGAAAGGAGGGTAAGGCCGTTATCGTCAATTGTTCTGACCATATGTGGAAATGGTGGCAGTGACCCCAAACTTCAGTGCAGGGTGATCAGTGCAAAGGTTAGTCGGGGAGCAATGACACCGTCACCATCCATGATTAACTCCTGGATGTGGTGCCTAACCTGGTCTGGATCACCAAGTCCTGGCTGGATAATGATTCAGTTGACTCTCTTTACTTGTCTGGACATTTGGTTCATTATGAACGTTGGTGGGTCCGTAGAACAGCTACATATTTTGCATCTGACCTGAGATACTGAGCTGTTAAGTCTTCCATGCTAGCTGGGACACTCCTGATTTTGGGCACTGCCTTCCAAGTTCCAGTCTCCCACTTGCAAGAGTAGCAGAGCTGTGAGGGTGGGAATTTCTGTGACAACTATAATGTAATTTCTAACCCTTCCCACACACACACACACATAGACATACTTTTTGATGGACAGTATTCAATCGGCTCTACTTTTAATTCCTCTGAAAGGAAAGGGACTCCTATATAGGTTTCTGATTCCTTCTCTAATGGTCCATATCTCCAGGGAGCTAGTTTTGGGGCTGGTAACAATTAAAGTCTCCTGGCACCAAATCTGCTTATTATGACCTATTCAGACATATGTAAGAAAAGCAAACCGAAGGTCCTAGCAGTGGCAATGAATGTTGAGTAATAGGAGTCTAATGAAATCTAACAGCTAGAGTGTGATACATCCAGATAAGGGAGTGAGGAGGAGTAAGAACTCCCCTTTTACACCTCTATTACTGCCATAAATACATAGGGAGCAGATGATTAAGGCCTGGTCTACACTTACCAGGAAATTCAGCAGCAGTCAATGGGAGATACGCAAGCTACATAGAGTAGCTTGCGTATCTCCTGTTGACTTCCTAACTTCTACTTACCTTGGCGACTTCACTTCGCTGCACCAACGGGAAATGCACTCCCGTCAGTGCAGTGTTACTCTTTTTCTGGGCGTGGATTTATTAAATCGACTTCTGGATCGATTGAGCAGGTCTCCACTTCCACTCAACCGATCCCGAAGAATTGATCTGACGGTGGCGAATTTGCCATCGTCAGTGAAGACATACCCTTATGCGCTCAGGAAGGAGCTCCTCTTGAACAAGAAGGTGCTATTTTCAGAGTCTCTTTTCAGAGCAGAACTCCACATTAAATTTAAACTGGCTCTGTGGTGAGCAAAATCTTCACAGATGTAGGCGTTACCCATATGCATGTAATTTACTTTGCTGAGAAAGCTTGAGCTGAAATAGAACTTTCCTGTGGACAGCTACATACAACTAGCCTCATTTTGGCCATCCACTGGGAATTGAAATGGCCTTTCTTAAGTGGATCAGGACTCTACTAATGGCAAGTGCTGTCTCGCTTTGAAAGTCAGTGCATTTCTGACTTGTTCATGCACCGATGGTTCCACATGCCATTCTGTCTCTTGAAAGTCGTATAATGTATTATCAGTCATTAAGGCCAAGCATTTCCCCGTTGATCCCTTGCCTCTAGAAATATGTCTACTTGTTCTTGGTCATTAATTTTGATGTCAAGGTGAAACCACCTTATCACATCAGTCATGCAAATTCCCCCACGGTACACCTTAGCAAATTTTGTCTGGATAATGCCCCTTTTTGCCAACAGAATATAAACATGATCAGAAAGGGATTTAATTTTCCAGCTTGCCCTACCGGAGCAAGGGAGTTTATTGGCTCTGCCTGCACTTGTAGGGCTCTGCAACTAGTTCTGACTCAGGTCCCCAAGACAGTAATGAGCAACGATGCCTCCTTTTTATTTCTCTCTGTGGCCCTGCTTGGACTGGGATTCTACCTGTAGTGGGGAGAGCAGGGACTGTTTTCCCAGTACTCCCACTGGTCAGCAAGTGCAGAGAGGGGTTGGGGAGGGGGAGGCTCACTGAGTCACTGGTCAGCGTAGCTGGGCAAGTGCATACAGGGGACTAAACTATTACAGGAAACAGAGTGAAGTAACTTACCCTGCCTCCCAGCTGCCTTCCAAGTGAGTTGAGGCAGCAGGAGAGGAGTTGTGGCTCTCTGAGTCACGATTCATTTCTTGCTCTTCTCCTAGGGATGTACAGCCTCATGCTGCTCCTTGCTTAGGGCAGATGATAAGTTACAATCTATAAGACCATGTGACACAATGCACCCTGCGTACACCCTTCTGGTGTGACTGTGTATCATAGAATCATAGAAGATTAGAGTTGGAAGGGACCTCAAGAGGTCATCTAGTCCAACCGCCTATCATTCATGTTCCTGTATCATTCATGTGTCATTCATGTTCACCTTTATACTGTAACTGTGTGTGGTTTAATGCAAAGTGTGTCATGTAAGGTGTTTTGGGAATTCTGGGCATACTGAACATTATTGTTATGGTAGTATGTTTCTTGCAATGTCACATGCATGGTTCTGAAGCTCTGCTATGTGATATTCCCAAATGTGTGTCTCACATGGCTTGAATAGATCCAGGCAAACATGAAACAGAGTGAGAGTTCACGCCTCATACAGGAAGAATAGGCTGGCTGAAGCATCTGATAAGGTGACACTCATTTGACTCAATTAGAGGAAACCATGCCCATGGCTGGACATGGCCAATCACCTGACCCCAGGGGGTGACGAGGAAACACGTTAAAGGCAGAGATGTTTTGGTCTCGGGAGTCCTCCCTTGTAATCCATCTATGAAGCAACATCAAGCAACTGAAAGACTGACCACGGGCGAGAAGGTGAGGGGAGGAGCCTGGTTGGAGGCCGATCAACCAGCCTGTGGTAAGATAACATCAAAAACTCTAAGATGACTAAAAGTGTTAAGTTTAGTTTAGAATGCGATTTACCTTTTTTATTTCTTCTTGATCAAACCTGACCTCTAGCCCTCTGGCTTATAATCACTTAAATATTTCTGTACTTAATAAACTTATCTGTTGGTTTCATCTAAAGCAGTACATGTAGTTTTGAATGGGCGTCGAGACCTCATTCAGAGTGAGAGAGCTGTGCATATCAATATCTTTGATAAATTGACTAATGAATGAGCTTGCAGAGGCCAGTGGGTGATACTGAACATTGTAAGAGGGCAGTTCCTAGGGTTGCATCTGGGGCTAGGGGTAGTTACTGGGTGTCAGTGTATTGCAGACCCCCATGAGTGGCTGGCGAAAAGCACTCGCTCACTAAGGTAGGATCCATTTCCTTGCAGAAGACTGTGAATGAGCTGACCCAGGAGTGGGTGGTTCACACAGCAGGGCAAGCTCAAGATGGGCTCCAGGAGTGAGGGATTGGGGTGACACAGTGATACACCAGTCCAGACTGCAGAGAGGAACATCACATACCATCCTCCAACCTAATGAGATAAGCCCACAGGATCAACCTACAGTAGTTGCATTTTCCATGGTATTGCCCATTCTAAGAGGAAAGGACATTGTAAGTTCCACAGCACAGCAAACACAGGAGCACAGACCATTCTAGCTGGTTATGATACCTGCTTTATACATTTGCCTTCTCGAGATATAAAATATTTTAGGGTTGCAATGCCTTCTCTGAAATAGGCAATGGTGTCAATGCTTTCTCTTCCTCACCAAGAATTTTTCAACAAAAGGTTTAAAACACGGAAGGAAGATATTGGCTTGTTAATACCCATGCACAGATACCTATACTTATGTCAAGAATGATTCACGGATGATTCCATGTAGGTTTCATATTCAGTGGATGTGGGCGGAACACAAGGGCTGTTTGATATTCTGGTATTAATGGTATACGGTTCAGCTAAGAACTGAGACAAAGCCTCTTTTCAGTTTTCAGTGAGAATCCCTTTGTCAGCAGAACTGATTTCACTGGATAATTTTTACTAGCAGAAAGCATGCCAGATAATTGGGGGGGATGGTCAGTGGGGTTCTTTGATTATCTGAAGTATGAAACCTGAGAGGATCAAGTTTGTGTTGCATGACACGACCATGCTTAAATCATCCAGCAATAGCTCCTCAGAAATGTATTCTTCCTCAGTGTTACATCTAACAGACAACTGAAACTTTGCCTAAACAGTTAATCAAGTACGAGTTTAGTATGTTGTAAGCGAGACAATGAAAGGAGGCACCCTTCAGGGATAGCACATTTGAATTATGAGCGTAATGTTCCATCATTACAAAGTCACTATCTTCTCTAAGATGAGATTTATGCTAGTTTCCCACACCTGTTTCATCCTCCTGATGTTCTGTTCTTTGTAATGAGTTGTTTGGTAACACACAACGCAGCCTATATTTCTAATTTAGTTCTTTTATTTTTAACATAAATTATATTCCCACCCTTGGGAGCAATGGGCCTTTTTCTCCTGTTCTAACATCTTAGTTAATGTGGCACTTATTCCTTTCTCATCAGGAATAAAATTCATCCTTCCATTGTTGATTCATTTTTATACAAAGCTTTTAACGTGTTTTTTTCTTAACACATGTTGAGATGAGAGATAGGCCAAGCTGGGTTAAAATGAAACCAAAAGTAACCAAACGGTCTGCCAAGATTCACCCCAAGAATTATTGCTGAGTTTGGAAACTATTTAGTTAATTTTGGGTCCAATCCTCCAATCCCTACTCAGATGTGTCTCAAGCCAAAGTTGCAAGGAAACCAGTGGGAGCTTTGCCTCTATAAGACTTGCAGATAGAGCAGAAAATCTCTTTGGTCACACCCAACATGATAGAGGTTTTTCTCATGAGAGCAGTCCAAAGATTTCAGATCAAAGAGGTTCAGATTAACTTCTGGGACTACATTGGACACTTTCTACTCCTGACTCCAATAAAATCCCCATTGATTTCAAAGGATGTTTTGCCAGAAAAAGAGTTAAGTAAAGCCTTAGCCAAGTATATAAATCATTGACTGCTTCTCTCAGCTAAACTGGAGATCTGAATCTTTGGAGCTGTTTGCAAAATGGCAGGTTAGATTCACATCTGATCGCATCTTTGTTTTCAGTTACCATGTGGTTTGCACCAGCTACTTTTTGCCTTGTGTTTCAGATTCCAATACATTCCAAGTGTCACAAAGTGCAACTCATTTCAAACCACTGGATTTCGGCAGATTTCAGACTGAAACCATAAATCAATTCAGGTCCATTTGAAATTGGGTCAAAATAGGTGAATCAGTAGGGGCAGGCCTGTAGTGCGTAAGTGACAATGACGTTACAACACCAATGGGGAAGAGCTCTCCCAGAGGTTATTCCTCCTCCATAAGAGGCAGTAGCTATGTGAACAGGAGATGCTCTCTGGCTGACACAGCACTGTCTATACAGAGTTTTAGGTTGGTATGACTACATCACTCAAGGGTGTGGATTTTTCACACTCCTGAGCGATATAGTTATGCCGACATAGCTCTGTGGTGTAGACCTGGCCGAGGAGAGACAGACTTTGGTGACTTAGCTTCATATTTTGTATACATATTATTTATTTGTTTGATGATAGTTCCCAAATGCCCTGATTGAGACTCGGGCCCCATTGCACTAGGTGTTGTACATACACATAATAAGAGACAGTCCCTGAGCCAAGTGTTTGCAATCTACAATCTAAATAGAACAAAGGGGGAGGAGAAACAGAAGCCTAGAGAGATGAAGTGACTAGCCTGAGGTCACACCACAGATCAATGGCAGAGCTGAGAATAGAGCCCCTATTTTTGGACTTACACACGAGTGCCCCTATTCATTGGACACAGGGTCCCTCCTGTGTCTGAGGAAAGAAGAGACTCTTGAAACAAAGTGCTAGGAATATCAACTCAGGCTCCTGACTCTGTCTGGTGTTCAATCCATTGTACCATGCTGCCTTCCGTTGGTAATATTTCACACCTTTCCTTCTCTCAAGCCCGCCCCAGAATATCAGCTGCCTGACAGCCTGTGGGGCCGAGAAAGGGCTACCATGAAGACATGAAGAAAACAACATGAAGCAACTGCATTTTCTGTTTCATTCTTTACTCTAAAAAGTAGACGAAGTATCTTCTCATTCTTAACAGTCAATAAAGGTTTAGACACAGATGGTCCAACCTGCCACCAAAATAATTGGAGAGTTGTAGATGTTCAACAGATGATCATTTCCCATCATGCCCATTGAAGGACAGCTGTCCAACTGGCTGCAGGAAAACTCAAGCCAGAAATGTCTACTCTGTGCTTAAAAGGGGGCTTATGGGAGGATGGCTGATACTGAGCAAATCCTGAGAGATGCACAACACTGACTGGGCACTCCTAAGCCGTGTTAAAATAAGTGGGCCAGAGTGTGTAATCCTGAGATTCCAATTGACATCAATGCAATGTGTTCACGCTCCAGAGCTGCCTTGTACGTCACAGACTCATATAGCTCATTGGGCATAAACTCGACATACTGATGCATTTCATGTCGATGCTAAGTGATCCCTTGGGGGCTCTTAGAGTCTGAAGCTCCTGCTGATTGTGCCACATTTTGGGCAGTGATTCATGTTAACCCATCCTTGCTCCCAAGACCAATAGGCTAGTGCTGCATGAATTCATCATTGCATGAACAACAGAGGTAGGAGCTATTTAACAGAGACAGGATGAATTCCTTAGTAAAACAAAGTAGGTTATTAAGGGATGTCTTTACTGCAATCACGGGGTGTCACTGCAGTTTGTAGAGCCACACCCTTGCTTGCTTTAATCTAGCTAGCTCTCATACTGGAGCAATAATAGCCAGTGGGGGCTGTAAACGGTGGCCAGGAACCCTGGATAATAACTCACGAGGCTAGACTGCACTGAAACCCATGCAGCCACTGCTTCATGGCTGCAGTATGAGAGCTGGCTAGATTAAAGCTAATTCAAGTATGTCCACACGAGCTGCAATCATACGCCAGGATTGCAGTATAGACATACCACCAGCCTTAGGGCTATGGGTGAGGTCAAGGTGAAATAATAATGGAAAGGTATTCCAGAATTGGCACAGCTGACGTCCCCTCGCTGTGTGTTTCAAAGAAATATGACATGAAATGAATCTGTTCATTACAGGTGACGAGGAAATACTCTTTGTATGGAAGGCTGCATAAAATTGTCCCTGTGGGGGGGGGAGAGCTGCACCACACTGGCACTTAAGGGGTTAAAAGCAGCCCTAGGGATGCTGCATGGGAGACAGCCAATAGGAGAGCGGCAGGAGGTGCCAGTCCAGCGGTGAGCGGTGCGAATCTCACACACTCGTGTAAACTATTCTTATGCTCTTTTTGTACTGAAGCACTTGAACATCTCCATGTCTTGCAGCCGGACTTTGAAAATTGGCAGAGGACTAGCCCTGGTGTCAAGGAAGTGCCTTTTGCTGCTGCATGAAAATCCATGCAGCTTCGGCTGAGTTATAAGAGGTCAGAAATCACCATTGCCCCTCCACGTTTCACACAGCACGGTCTGGGTTTGACTTGCTCTTGGGCTGTAGGTAGCCTGCCTTACCAGATTCAGTAACTTCCGATAAACATGCAGCCATTTATCTGGAAGGAGGATTGGATTTTGCAAATAAAGTGAATAATAAAGAGCACAAACATGGTGGAATTTTTGAGTTCAAACTGGTATTTCCAAATGCTTTTTCCAGTGCCGCGCCAGTGGCTAATGATGATGCTAAAGTTGAAATGGTAATTTCAGCTCCTGGTGTATATTTAGTAGAGAGCATATCCAAAACACAAATGCAAGCAGTGATGAATTGGGCTATATCTGTACAACTTAGGAATTCTGATTGATATTGTGCAGTTGAACTATGAAAAACTACTGTACTATGGATGTCTATACCAGGGGTTCTCAAACCTTTTTTTTTTTTTTTTGCTGGGACCCTCTTTGAAAATATTTCAAGCTGTGACAACCCCCGCAAAAAAAGTGATGACCTCCCTGTGCCATGTCGTCCTTACCGGCATGCATGGAGGCTCATAGCTCGTGACCCCCTCACCCCCCAACACCCATAATAACCTTGCGACCCCCTGAGGGGTCACAACCTCCAGTTTGAGAACCCCTGGTCTGTATGCATGTGGATCCACCAATGCCAAAAGGGCATGTAGCAGGTATATCCCAGACATATACAAAAGAAAACACTTAAGGTTAACTACAGCACTTAGATCTCACACAGGCTACCCAAACAGCTGAAGTATTCTTACAAAAACCAGTTCAGCTGATTCCTCTGGAGGGAGGAAGGAAGTTAAGAGCAGTGGAACTTACCGGGAGTAGAACAAAACAGACCAGGTGGCAGAAGGGGTTTAAATAAAGAAACACGCAACAAGGGGAGTGAGACAGGAAGTGTGGGACAGGAAACAGAAAGGTCGCAGAAACTGGGTGAGAGACTCAAGGAGGGACAGGTCACCCAGCATGCAGGAGCCTCATGGGTTGAGGGGGCACTTCCTTCTTGCCTGAGCCCAGATGGCTTCAAGGATTACGGATAACAAGAGGCACGCAGACCCCTACGCCAAAGAATGCCCTGGAGTGGTGAGGAAACTGAGGCAGGGACATGTGTTTATTGCTTTGTAGGATCGGTATGTACTGGTGCTTTGCATGCTCAAGTATAGAAGAGCATAAAGGTGTTAGACTGTGCAAAGTGTGTGTATATATGCTTCACAGCTGCTGCATGGCCCTCAGAGAGTTAAGCCATGAACCAGAAGCTTCGCACCTTTTGGGTGGCATTCTGGGAGAGGGGTGTGTTTAAGTAATCAAGGTATCTCGGGGGTCAGCGCTGGATCTGAGACCTAAGGCAGATGGGCTGAAGAGACCCATGTCCAAACAGGGGCAGCAGATTGAGATTAGAGCCCAGGAATTGTGCCAGAACGGCCACGGGAGAAACCAGTGCTACCTCCTGGATCTTCAACAGCTTAACACACCCCAGGGACCCAGAGGCACAGAGGTGGTCCTCGGGGTGACCAAGAGGAGGTGCTTGTGAGGATCTTTGACACAAGGAAAGTCCTATCTATATGGAAAGGCCGTACAATGTGTTTCCTGGGATCGTTTATTAAGGCCAAGAGCACTATGGCTTAAAGCCTAATCATTAGCATTCAGACAATGGATTCGTTTTGGAAAATGAATCGCACCTCTTCTCATTGTCGTGCCGATGGCAGCTGTCTCATTCCACATTCAGAGGATGCACAAAGAAACTACTGGGCTAAGTAACAGGCAAAAAATGTTCAGTCACTTGGAAAGCCAAATCGACAAGCACCACAATTGCCCTAAAAGAGAAAGTGAGAACTGGAAACGTAAGTTGAACAATTGGAAACTGCGGCTGATCCAAAGATTAATTTACTCTGCTGTTCAAAGGCACTGAAAATTCACAATAATTATCTGCAGCTACTATGATGTATGTCATGCTTTGTTGATCCTTGACACTCTCCTTTACCAAAGTCTCATAGTGTGGCCAGAAACCAGTCGTGGACACATTCAAGGAGTCATCACGGGAAAGGTTTCCGACTGCCCGATAATTGAGCGGACCTATTGCATGGTTCAGCATCTCGTCAATGACATTTCATCAGGGATGCTGTATCCCCACTATCCCAGGAGAAAGACCTCATCAATACAGACCCCTGTTGTATTTAATGCTGGGGGCGATGGTGGCCAGCAGATGTCAGATGATGGAACATTGGGCTATGAGACTGATACAATGAAATGTCCACATGGAGAGGAGGTGTAAACCCTGCCTGTAAGTGAAAAGGCTTTTTGTTCTGCAACATTTCAAGGTGTAAATGCACCAGTAAACAAAGCTGAGGCTGAAATTTGCAATGCTCCTTCTCTAGTCTACCTTATTTTGACCTATGCAAACCCTTGCCAGCCAATTACATCTGGAGAGAATATTAAAAAATTGGCAAAGGCACAATGCAATACAACGCACCTGTTTTCTTTGCTGCCATAAAGCTCTGATTCCTCTGGGGAGGTGGCTGGGAAGGTGAGTGGTGAAGTGTAAGGGGTCGTGAAACATTTTCTCTGTAAATTCTGCACTAGTTTTTCGTTTGGCAAAAAACACACAGTTTTATTTTTTTCACCGCCAATGTATTGTAGCCATTTACACAACCTAAGGCCCAGATTCACAAAGATATTTAATGGAAGTTAGGAACCTAAATACCTTTGTGGATCTGGGCCTAAGTGTTTAATTGAATGCGGCAGGGGTGACACAGGGCAGGTTAATAGTTCTGGCAAATGGCCTATAAACTCTGATCTCCTGCGTTAGATGTTGAAGTCACCTTTGCTCTCCCTTCTGAACTCCAAGAAGCTGTCTAGGTCTGCAAGAGTGAGACTCTGCCCTTAATTGTAGCAGTCTAACCACAGAGTAGCACCATTGTCTTCAGTGGAGTTAATCCAGATTTAGATTAGTGTGAGTGAGACTAGCATCTGGCACCTAAGAGACTGATCCAAAATTGACTGGAGTCTTGTCATTTACTTTAGTGGGCTTCGGATTAGCCTGCTTTTTCAGTGGTAAAGCACGGGAATGACGTCTGTAGAATTGCATTCTACTTCCAACCTCTGTCACCTTCTCACTGTGTTCACATGAAACCAAATGATGGCTGCCCCTGAACATGCTGGGAGCTAGCGGGACAAGTCAAGGGACAGCCCCTTCTTCCCATAGTGCACCCAGACAGGAAACAGCTGTAATAGGCTCCTGAAGTTAATTAGTCAGATTCAGCCTGAACGCTTCTAGGCCCTCAGCAGTGTCCAATGCAGAATGTCAACTAAGTGACCAGGATCCAGCCCATTGTCTAGAACGACTGGGACGAGGTTAATCCCAGCTCGGTTTATCTGGGAGGCAGGGAACGTTCCTCCAGGGGACAGTCTCATATCGTACACGTGTTATTGTCCTGCAGATCAGATGTTTGCTTTCTCTTTAAACAGAGACGCTGTGCTGGATGCTCAGCCAGTGTGAAGCCGCCTCTCTCCAAAACTCATAACTCTCAAATTGTTGCAGGGCCCATTGATGGCAGCGTTGTTGGACGGAGAGTCGGCCAGTCACCCAGGGCTGGCTTCTCCTCCTTGTTTCCAACTCTTCTATTTAACTAAAAGGCCTCTCACACCATGTCTACGCTGTACACAAAGCCCAGGCGCTGACTCAGGGTTGAGGCCAAGCCCCCTTTCCATCCACACACAAATCATTCTGAATCAGACCAGCAAGCACTCAGGACCCACTAGTGGGGTGGGTCAGAGCCCAAGTCCCGCTGCGATTCAGGTTCAAGCCCTCTCATTTTGCAGTGTGGATGCAGCTCAAGCTGCAGACCCAAGTGAGAAGGTCTGTGCAGTGCAGTGTGGTTGCGTTAACACGACTGTGAGATCCAGGTCCAGCAATTGTAAGCCAGGTAAGCAGTGTGGATGCTAAAGCATGGGCTTGGAAACACCAAGTCCACAAGCCTGGGTCCCACAGACCTGGCCTTTCAGGTGCAGTGTAGACATACACTTAAAATTGCATTAAATCCTCTCCTAATGTTAGTTGTCCAGGCAGGTAATTGCAGCAGCTGTCACAGGACTCTTCTGCAATGAGGGACAGGAAGGAAGGTTGTCCGACTCCACGCCATGGTGAATGGGGTGGGGAGGTCTCCACAATAGGATCTCTCTATTAAGATGCTCATCACTATGGGAGAGTTCGAGCATCCTGGAAGGAGAGTTTGCAGACGGAGTGAGCTTGCCCTAGATGGTGCCTTCTGGGTGACTGAAACCCAAAAGTTAGAGCTGGCTGCTAACATGAGAGCAAATGGGCTTGGAGATACATTGCCTGGCTCTGCTGCTTGAGAATGGCCACTGCCCAAATTGAGTGATTAGCTGCTTAACGCTAATCTGAACTATTCCCGAGTGGCAGAGAATTAATCAGCGCAATAAGGCTCGTCAAGACCCCTGTGTCTGCTTCCCCACTGGCCTGTGACCGGTTGCTGTATGGAGGAAGGACAAAGGCTCCTTGTGTACTCATACGAGGCCAACCCCAATTTGCTGGCATTAGAGAGTTAACCCTTGGTCTTTTCAGGGTGTTTAATTGTGCTGAGGAGGATGGGTTTAGGCACTAAACTGAGCCTGGGATCTGTGTCCAGTCCCTGCACCATCATGCCCACCAACCTTGCAGAGGGATTTGGAGGCTTAAATAATTAGTATTCATAAAGTGCTTGAAGATCCTTGGATGAAATAATAATACAAAGTACTTTTCCTATTCACTAGCATGAATATATATGTGTAGCATCATAGAGTGTAAGGACTATTAGATCCTCTAAACTCACCACGTATATAACACAGGCTGCAGAAATTCACCCAGTTACTCCTGCGTTGAGCTCAAGAACTTCTGTTTGACTAAAACACCTTCCAAAAAGGCAACCAGTCTTGAAGACCTCAGAAGACGGAGAATCCACTACTTCCCTCGGTTGTATGTTCCAATGGTTAATCACCATCACTGGTAAAAACGTCTGCCTTATTTCCAGTCTGCCTGGCTTTAACTTCCAGCCAATGTTTCTTGTTCTGCCTTTCTCCACTAGATTGGAAAGCCCTTTGGTACCCAGTGTTTTCTTCTATTTTAACCTGGTCTATTACAATAAAATATCCATTCCATGCCATCTGATTTATTGACTCTGTTCCATATATCACTATCATTTCTCTGAGGAGGAAAAGAAATGTAAATATTCTGTTTCGTTGCATGAGGGTTTTCAGTGAGTTATGAGCCAGGATTTTTCCTCATGTCTGTAGTGCTAAAGTGCATTTGTACAGTGCCTCTCACCTTGCAATGTGTCAAGACAATTTAGCAATCTATTCAATGTGCCTATCACCGAGTGCATTTGCAACGAGAAAATTAAAAGTGCACATAACTAATTGACAGATGTCATCCCAGATTGACTCCAGTCCCACACGAGAGCCTGATCCTTTCCCACAATCAACCCTTGTACTGAATCTCAAAGCTGCAGACAACAAACACCATAACAATGTCAATCATACATATATGTGACAAAGAGAGACAGACTAGAGCCCTGGTCTTTCTGTTCCAAAAACATAAGCCTCTAATACTTTAGCAAAAGGAGAACTGTTTTACCTTGCGGGCATACAAAGTCCCTTAGCCTCTCTTTTGTCAGCCTTTAGAGAGCTGGGTCACAGAGCCAGTACTCGGTAATGTGAGTTAGACCCATTGATGCCAGTGGTACTAGCTGTGCTTAAAGTTAGACATACATGTAAATATGCTGCTGAATCAAGTCCCTAGTGAGTGAATAATAATACATTTCTGACCGGTCACCATTGCCTCACAGAAGAAATGGTGATACAAATTGCTGTTTATGTTCAACCTCGAGATGATTTCTTTTGTCACAAATCTTAACTATAAACACCCCCTAAATGTTGGGGGAAGTTGGATTCTGCATCTGGATTTCAATCCAAACCTTACAACTGGGGGGCTCATTATATAATGGTTCAGATCAGAACTTTCGGATCCAAAAGCTCTGGAACGTTGCAATGTTTAAAATCTGCATCGGGTTCTGTGTGTATGTATAGCATTAGCTTTGCTGTTTTCCCTGTTATATCTAGTATAAATGTAGCAATTTCAAAATAACTGAATACAATCAAACTAAATGCTCTCTTGGATAATCAGCATTAGGCAAAATCATCTCCAAATAAAACCATCATATTCTTCCAGCTTGATCTGCACAAATATGCAGAAACAATAAAGAAAGTAATCACAACTTGTCAGTGCTAAACCAATTTTAATCCAGAAGCAAACAGTATAATGTGGGCAGGTGTCCTGTACAACTAAAAGCAACTCGTGGAAAATATCAGTGGGTTGGACAATTAGGATCACATTTCAGGACCATTGAGACTTAAATTCTCTGAGAGTCATTTTCTTCACCTATAAAATTGTGATCCACTGGACTTCACAGCGTGGTTGTGTGGCTAATTTCATTGATGTTTGTAAGGTAATTTGATACAAGAGGCTCTGATACAAGAGGCTACAGATGTAATAAACACATATTACTAATCTGTAATAACCAATAGGCAGTGCAGTTGTAACCCACTTCTTAGTGTGTCTTGCTTGTCTCCTTTTGTGCCATACGGGAGACTGGTAAATTCAATGAAGAATCTGTAAGCTTAATTTTGTAAGCAAACTGGAAACAATCTGAACAATAGAAAAGAGGAAAGTGTCTTGGCATCACAGAATGGATGCAAATAATATGACTATTAAATACAAGGTGTCTTTGTCTTTCCAGAATTAATATGATTCCTTAAAATATAAGATGGTGACAGCTATCCTCAAAAGTGGGAATTTAGAACTGCTAGATTTAGAGAATTGGAAATAAATTCTGCTCTAATTTAAATGAGTGTAAATCTGGAGTTACTCTGTATTTATTTAGTGGTGTTATCATGAGTAGAATTTGGCCTATGGACTTGGGATGGGCTGTGTTCTGAGGAACCTGTGAGGCGATGCCCCATAAAAAATCTATTTGCATTTAGTTTTTATAGGCTATTACAATGGGCCCACTAATGTTATTGCCCTTACACTGCATTCCTCTGGCTTGATCACAAACTAACAGACACAATGCACTGAGATGGCTGTCACTATGAACTGGGAGTTTGTAGGAGGCAAAGCCTGCGGTATTTAACAGTGGTGGTCTTAGCGTTGTCCTTTTCCCTGATGCACGTAGCCTGACCGTAATCACATCAAGGGCAATAAACTCAATCAAACTAAACGCTGTCAGGAATAACTAGCATTAGACGACATCATCTGCAAATAAAACCATCATAGACCTTCAAGTCTGATCAACGCAGCTTTGTGGATGGGCTAAACAAAAGTAGCAAACCTTATTAGAGTTAAATCAATTTTAATTCAAAACGTAACACGCACATGTAAAAGCGACTCATCCCCAATGAATGGTCCAGCCTCCTAGCTTCAGTTTAATGTTCACAAAAAAGCTATGGTGATGCGATGGAAAATCAGATTAGTTGGGCTGAGGATGAAGCCTAGTTCAGCATTTTCCTCTCTCTTTCAGTTCAGCATTTAATCCCCCCTGTCGGAAAACAGGAATTGCCAGTACTGTATCATACTTATGGCCCACTGAGTTTAGTAGCCTGTCTCAAATAGTGTACAGACCCAGATGTCTCAGAGGAAGGTGTAGAAATCCTGCAAAAGGCTGATGTGGAATAGTCTATTTAGATCTCATCCTGATCTTTAATACTTAGAGATTGGCTTAAATGCTGAAGCACAAGGTTTATTATGCCCCTTCCAAAATTTGTTGTAATTAATTATGAGCATTCGGGAAGTTTTGACATCTATAAGAGGGTGGCTTGTCCCGAAGAGCTGGAAGCCCTGGTGACAATCAAACCTGATTATTAACGAGCCACAGCTGAATGAAATTAGGTGATTTCCCTATAAAGATCAGCAGGAAGCTGCAAAGAGGGGCAAACTCAAGAAACTGTCTTAGTGACTGCAAAACTCTCCCCTTTTGAGCAGGATACGCTTTCAGTCCTGTAAAGTGGGGTATGTGAAAGCCCACTCTTCTGTGGTGTACAGTATTACCCCAGGGCAGCGATACTCACACTGAGGCTCAAGAGATGCAAGTGGCTCTTTAATCTATCTCCTGCAGCTCTTTGCAGCATATGGTATTTCTGGTTCAGATCCAATGTCCAAATTCTCTTGGAACCTTCAAGGCATATGGTGAATCTCGTGCTGTGCCTTCCATATGTCCGCAAAGTTCAGCAGAGGCTAGGGCTACACACAAATCTGCACTGGTTTAAATCAGTTTAAAATCAGACCTTTAAGCCTTGTTACATGAGAACGTTGCACCGGTTTAACTAAAGATGTGATTTTAAGCCAATTTGATTGAACTGGGGCTATCCCTTGTGTGGATGGCCTTATTTGGATTAAAAGTGGCTTGTTTGGATTATTAATTGACTTAATCTGAATAAACTGCTCTTAAACAGCTTCCCCACACAGAGAACAGCACTTGAACTAAATCTGTTTAAAATTACACCTTGAGTTAAACTGATGCAACTTCTGCCTGGGGACAAGCTCCGAGAAAAGAGCCACTGTGCAGCTCAGAGAGGATCCTGAAGCTGACTATGACCAGCTAGCATGGCTTTAAGCACCTTTGTCTTTTTCTGCACTAAAAATATGCTAATTAACACATGCTGGAGAAAGTTTGCTAATCACTTCTCATTTTCCTAGTTTAGACAAGTTCTAAATGATTGGTGGATAAATCTACAAATGGGCTGGGACCTGCCAACGGGAGAAACCCTTCTCTCTTGCGCCATACTGTTTCAGCAGAAGTGCTTCAACTGGAGGCCCCATAGTTTAAAAGCCGGGGGTGGGCAGTGGGACTGGCCATCAAGCATTTTCCCTGAGGGGCCCTTTGAAATACGCTCTTGCACCTCAGTCTGTAATAGACCAAATCTGTTCATCTTCCGCATATGCTACAAAGTACGTCTCTTTCTCAAGCTTTTGGGCATATGGGGGTAAACTGGAAGGTGGGAGGCATGCTTGCAATGGGGTTATATTTAAGGATGGAGGAACCAACTGCAGAGAATTTTGTCTCTGTTACCTGTCTTGTATTTGTAATTTGTGTGAAAAGTACTAAAGCCCAGGACAGCTACTATTTCATGTTCTGTATCCATTGAAATAAATAACTAATGTGACGGTTCTCAGAAAAGAAAGAGAAATATATTTTGTCTTCCTTCCTCCATGTATTGTTGCTGGCAGGATGCCAGTCCAGGGCTTCTCGGGGAGGAAGTATTCCTTTAATATTACCATGCTGCACTGCAGTGTGCATGTGGTTTATGGCATACCCAGAATGTTTACATTGCGATAAACAGGAAAAGGTTTTATTGTTGAGAAGCGCTTTATAAAGAAAAGTGAACTCGCGTAACACAACCGACATGAAGACCCGGAGAACGGGCTGAGACTGAGGTCTGATAAACTGGAAACAGGAAATATGTCAGTTTGGTTATAGATTATACTCCTGAATATAGGATCGCTTGTAGGCCACTTTTGATGGGGAACTTCCAACTAACGTATACAATGAGCTTTTGTCCTTGACAAATTCCCCGTGGTTTTGCGTCATGGATACAACAGGAAGATATAGCTGAAGGATATACGAGCAATGCTATCTCAGAGTGGGAAAGACAGATCCATCTGATAAATACGCACGGTCTGACACTTCTCTCAATTCCACTGAAGTCAATGGAGATAAAACCTTTTATGGATGGGAAAACTATCCTAGGAGGAGGGCTGAGGAAATGCTGAACTAAAGAGGTGAATTTTCAGACTGGGGAGGCCAGGACTTGAGTGATCCAGTTCCAGGAAGGAAGACTGTACGTGTCTGAACCTAATTCTAGGTGAAAAGGGGGGTCTTTTGGGAACGGGTTTAATAAATTAGATGTTTAATAAATTAGATCCCCTAGAAAAGGGAAAATATGGGTGTTTTAAAGGCTTTTGGCTGAGAGTGGATTATTTACAGTAACCTGAAGGGAAAGTGAGGCAGGGGACTGCCGTGACATGCCACACTGCAAGGGGCCACATTTGCACAGCAGAAAAGTTACTTCAGGTAATTTTCCCATGTTCCTAAAGACTACCAGCTGCTGGAATCGGGAAGGGATCCCAAGGGCAATAAAGGGCCACTAAAAGAAAGTACTTAAGGCAACTATCCCTTCCCCAAGCTAAGTGTAGACAAGCACGCAGGCCCAGTGTAATGCTAGGGGGACAAGAACTGCACTCTAGCTGTGAGGCAAGGGGATGCCCATTCTCAGCTTGCCCAAAAGCTGCCTCTTCCACAGAAGGGTGGGTTATTCGATGGCTCCCACACGGCTTAGGATCATTTTGGGACTTGTCCTCACAGCTGTGTTAGCTGGAGGTAACACTCGAGTGTCCCCTTCCCACCCCCACCCCCAACTCCTGTGTTAAGCGGTGCTTTAAACTCCAGCTCGCTGGCCTGTGGGGAGAGGTGGGCTTCAGCGCCGCTGCTGCTGGAGGTACGGACACTCTGGGGACGCAGCCGCTCTGCGCAGCTCGGGGGGTGGATTGCAGGGTGACCGCTCTCCCTCAAGCCAGGCTGAGTCGAGAGGCGTTCGCTCAGACTGATGCTGCAGTGAAGACATGGCCTGACCTTCGGAACTGACTTGCTTCTAATTATCTGTTCTCCTCTCTCTGGTTTTCTCTCTCTTCCTCTGCTCTTCTCTCTCTCTCTTTTCTTCCTGTTCCTGGAGCTAGCAATCAGGGGCGGCTAACAGGAGAGTGTTGTGAGAGATTTAGAGGGGGCGTGGGTGAGTGGGGAGGTAGATACATTCAATTAACATTCTGTAAGCGAAAGACAATGATCCCCCCCTCCCCCCGATAAACAACGAACAACAATAAAAGAAAGAGCTGCAGGAATAAAGAGAGAATGCAGGCAGAAGCCCCGAAACACAGTGGGAGCTATCCAGCTTATTGCACTGAGGGCAGCATGTACGATTACCTGCCCTATGGGCGAGTGGCATATTTGTGCATTTGGCGCAAGGAGCTCCTAGCCCTCAGACATCGCATATGGGCTTTGGAGACCGGGCTGGCTGAACTGGAGAAGCTAAAGAAGACAAAGAGATCCACAGATGAGACTTTCTGGGACACAGTAGAATGGTCCCACCCCCAGGCTGACAGCCTCTGAACTGTAGAAGAGGATGAAAGTCTCAGGAAAGGAGAACATCAAATTGCAGCAGAGGGAAACGATCCCATAGTTGGGACCCTCCTTCCAAATGATGTCCTGGTATCCTCTTGCACTGCGTTTTCCAAGGGGAGGAAACTCCTGTTATTGGGAAAAGAGAGGTAATAATGGAGGACTCGATCATTAGAAACATAAATAGCTAAGTTTGTAATGACCGGGAAAAGCACATGGTGACTTTCCTGCCGGGTGTGAGGGTTGCGTATCTCTCGAGACATCTATACAGATTTATGTGTAAGGCTGGGGAGGAGCCCATTGTCATGGTACATGTAGGTACCAATGACATAGGGAAGGATAGGAAAGAGGTCCTGTGTACACGGAGATTTTGATAGACCAGTAAAAGGGCCAGGGACCACCCGATAGCGTAATATTGATTATCATACTTTTTGCTAACAGCAGCTAACATCGGTAGGCCTTTCTCCAGGCCTGTACAGCCTTAGCATGACTAAGCCAGGAAGGGAGAGGATCCTTTCTTTCAACCTTATCTGACCCTGCACCCCCACTCCCACACCCCTGATGACGTCTCTGGTGGACGTGCTGGGATTTGTCTTTTAGGAGAAAAGCAAAACGCTCCTCTATCCATGCCCCCTCTGGGAGATGTTTGTCCGGGCCTCAAGACATGCAGATTCTACACAAACACATCTGAATAACAAGTGATCTGAGGAAAACTCTTGATTAGCTTTTGAAACTGCTTGCCCAACAAGATTTTTTTTCTTGACATACTGTCTGCTAACAAGGATAAATGGGGATGAGATGTTTGGACTTTTGAGGGATCTCTTCTTGGACACAGTTTTGGGGTCCCCCAATGGCAGCTGGAAGACTGGCCAATCAGAAAGCCGCTACTGTACTGCTCAAGAGCCACACCAAACTTCAGTAATTATTGAGGTTTGGCATGTGTTACTAACCTGTTGCGGGTGTGTAAGGGCTTGAGACTAAGTATAGCTTTTAAGTGAGAGCACCTTTGTGTTATACTGTTTCCACCAGTCCTTCTATCAGCTGGACAGCCGGGTCTCCATTTGATTTATTTTCTGACACCACCTCACACAGAATAAGGTCACCAAGAGTTTTCCATTGATAGAATGCCAGGTAACACCTGGAGGCCAAATTTAGGCTGGTAGGTAAGAGATTGAAGACCAGAACCTCCATGGTAGCATTCTGTGAAATGCTTCCATTTCCACACACAGGGCCAGTTAGATGTGCAGAACTGCAGGGTCTCAATGGGTGGTTGAGATGATGGTGTAGGGCGGAGGGGTTTAGATTTATTAGGAACTGGGGAACCTTTGTGGAAAGGTAGAGCCTATAGAGGAAGGATGGGCCCCACCTAAACCAAAATGTAACCGGATTGCTGGCATGTAAAATTAAAAAGGTTGTAAAGCAGTTTTTAAACTAAGGGCTGGAGGAAAGCTGACAAGTGTAGAGAAGCATGTGGTTCAGACAGAGACATCTCTTGGGGAGGATCTATTAAAGGAGAGTCTCTCTATCCTAGTAAGAAGAAGAAGATGGAAGAGGATAAAATATGGGTCAACTCTGATGAGAAACAGTCAAATGAAAACAAGCCCCGTTCAATTACCTCACATAATGACAGACAGCTAAAAAGTGACAGTTTTTTAAGTGTTAAAATACAAATGCTAGAAATCTAAATACAAAAATGGATGAGCTTGAGTGCCTGTTATTAAATAAGGATACTGATATAACAGGCATCACAGAAACTTGGTGGAATAAGGATAATCAATGGGACACAGTAACACCAGGGTAGAAAATATATCGGAAGGACAGAATAGGTCGTATTGGTGCGGGAGTGGCACTATATGTGAAAGAAAGTGTTAGGGTATAAGTATATAATGTAAGTTCATATAAGTATTTAGGCCTGTGTATCTTCCTGAGACAGGATTCTGGACCTGCCTGAAAGTCAAAGTCTCTGAGCTACGCGTTAGCAAAGAGCAAAGATATAGTGTGTTCCTCTTGCCTGTCTACAATTAGATGGGTTTTTCTTTATTACTGTGAAAAGATAAAGGATGCAGTTAAAATGTTTCAAGGCCTAGTGAAGGTTTGATATATGAATATGCAAGTGAGGGAAAGCGCTGACTCCTCTTCAAGACAGACGCCAGAGCCAGGCCAACCAATCGGCTGGAAAAGCAAGGGAGATGTTAAAAAGAAACATGAACATAGGGTCATAAACTGACCATGACCAAGATGTGACCCCATTCCCTGCCCCTCCTTCGGAGTACAAAAGCAGTTGTAACAAAGCCCCCAGACCTCCAAAATGGAACATGACCATATATTGGAAGGGGTGGTACCGGGTGGAGGGGGGTGGCCTACAGCTATAATTAAGGCTATCAAGAAGAAGGAATGAGGAACGGGTTTTGTCAGGGTACGGAACTATGGTCAGGTAAAGAGGGAGTTCTATGAGCATATAGAACTAGGACTGTGTGGGGAAGAAGGAATCTCTCTCGGCATATAGAGAAATAAGTCCAACTGGTGTGAAGAGCTTGGAGATAGGGTTATGGTTTTAAGCTTGTCAGTGTAGCCCTCAATAAACCCTTCATGGGGTACCTGCAGATTGGACTCTGGACTGTTGCTTTCCAGTAAACTGTGTCTGGGAACTGAGAGGAGACAGGGCAGGGAAGCCGTAACAGAAAGCATAGAGTCCAATACTGTAAAAAGCTTAAATGAATCCAAATGTCCCATAGAACCTCTAAGGATAGTAATTCCATGCTTGAATAATAAGAATATAGCAGTAGGGATATACCACCCACCACTTGACCAGGATGGATATAGTGACTGAAATGCTCAGGGAGATTAGCGGGGCTATAAAAAATAAAAAACTCAATAATGATGGGAGATTTCAACTATTCCCATACTGACTGGGTACATGTCACCTCAGGATGGGATGCAGAGATAAACCTTCTTGACACCTTAAATGACTGCTTTTTGGAGAACTAGTCCTGGAACCCACAAGAGGAGAGGCAATTCTTGATTTAGTCCTAAGTGGAGCACAAGATCTGGTCCAAGAGGTGATTATAGTTGAATCACTTGGTAAGAGTGACCATAACATAATAAAATTTAAAATTCCTGTGGTGGGGGGACACAAAAGAAGCACACCACAGTAGCATTTAATTTCAGAAAGGAGAATTACAAACAAATCAGGAAGTTAGCTAAACAGAAATTAAAAGGCATAGTGCCAAAAAAGAAATCCCTGCAAGCTGCATGGAAACTATTTAAAAGACACCCTAATTCAAACTCAATTTAAATGCATACCCCAAATTTAAAAACCTAGTAAGAAGACCAAAAAAGTGCCACCGTGGCTAAACAACAAAGTAAAAGAAGCAATTAGAGGCAAAAGTGCATCCTTTAAAAAGTGAAAGTAAAATCCTATTGAGGAAAATAAAAGGAGCATAAACTTGGCATGTGAAGTGTAAAAATAGAATTTGGCACGCCAAAAAAGAATTTGAAGAACAGCTAGCCAAAGACTCAAAAAGTAACAGCAAAAGAAGTTAAGTACATCAGAAGCAGGAAGCCTAATAAACAACCAGTGTGGCCACTGCATAATAGATTATAAAGAAGCACTCCTGGAAGATAAGGCTATTGAAGATAAATTAAATGAACTTTTTGCATTGGTCTTCATGGTTGAGGATGTGAGGATGATTCTCAGTCCTGAGCCATTCTTCTTAGGTGACAAATCAGATGAACTATCCCAGATTGAGGTGGCATTAGAGAAGGTTTTGGAACAAATTGATAAATTAAACAGTAATAAGTCACCGAGATCAGATGGTATCTACCAAAGAGTTCTGAAGGAACTCAAATGTGAAATTGCAGAGCTACTAACTGTAGTATGTAACCTATCATTTAAATCACCTTCCATACCAGATGACTGGAGGATAGCTAATGTGATGCCAATTTTTAAAAAAGGTTACAGAGGCAATCCCAACAATTACAGGCCAGTAAGATTAACATCAGTACCAGGCAAATTGGTTGAAACTATAGTAAAGAACAGAATTATCAGACACATAGATGAACACGATTTGTTGGGGAAGCGTCAACATGGTTTCTGTAAAGGGATATTGTGTCTTACCAATCTATAACAATTCTTTAGGAGGTCAACAAGCATGTGGACAGGGGTGATCCAGTGGATATAGTGTACTTAGATTTTCAGAAAGCCTTTGACAAGGTCCTTCATCAAAGGCTCTTAAGCAAAATAAACAGTCATGGGTAAGAGGGAAGGTCCTCTCCTGGATCAGTAACTGGTTAAAAGATAGGAAGCAAAGGGTAAGAATAAATGGTCAGGTTTTAGAATGGAGATGGGCAAAAAGTAATGTTCCCCAGAAGTCTGTACCGGAACCAGTACTGTTCAACATATTCATCACTGATCTGGAAAAAAAAGGTGAACAGCAAGGTGGCAAAATTTGCAGATGATACAAAACTACTCAAGATATGTAAGTCCAAAGCAGACAGTGCAGAATTTCAAAGGAATCACACAAATCTGGGTGACTGGGCAACAAAATGGCAGATGAAATTCAATGTTGATAAATGCAAAGTAGTGCATATTGGAAAACATAATCCCAACTATACATATAAAATGATGGGACCTAAATTAGCTGTTGTTTCTCAAGAAAGAGATGTTGGAGTCATTGCGGATAGTTTTCTGAAAACATCCACTAAAACTGCAGAGGCAGTCAAAAAAGCTAACAAAATGTTGGGAATCATTAGGAAAGGGATAAATAATAAGAATTTTTATATTGCGTCTTTATAAAGCCATGGTCCATCCATATCTTGAATACTGCATGCAGACCTAGTCACCACTTCTCAAAAAAAGCTATATTGGAATTGGAAAAGGTATAGAGAAGTGCAGCTCCATTGATTAGAGGTATGAAACAGCTTCCATATGAGAGATTAATAAAACTGACATTTCAGCTTGGAAAAGCTATGGTTAAGGGTCGATATGGTAGAGGTCTATAAAATCATGACTGGTGTGGAGAAAATAAATAAGGAAGTGTTATTTACTCCTCATAACAAAAACAAGGGTCACCAAATGAAGTTAATAGGCAGCAGGTTAAAAACAAACAAGAGGAAGTATTTCTACACACAATACACAGTCAGCCTGTGGAACTCGTTGCCAGAGGACGCTGTGAAGGCCAAGACTACAACAGGATTCAAAGAGAACTAGATATGTTCCTGGAGGAGAGGTGCATCCATAGCTATTAGCTAGGATGGCAGGAATTGCTGTTTGCCAGAGACTGGGAATGGTCAACAGGATGGCTCACTTGATGATTGTTTTAATCATTCCCTCTGCAGCACCTGGCCACTGAAGGAAGACAGGATACTGGGCTAGATGGTCCATTGGTCTGACCCAGTATGGCCGTTCTTATGTTCCTATTGCTCTTATTTGACCTGAAGGTACCCACTTAAGTGACCTACCATATAATAACAGTAATCACAAAGGGTGTGTTTATACTGCAGAAACAAGCCTGATGCATGGCCATGGCTGACCTAGGTCAGCTGACTTTGGCTGCAGGATATAAAATAGTAGTGTAGGCATCTAGGCTGGGGCTGGAGCCTGGGTTCTCACACCCCATGAGAGGAAGAGTCTCAGAGCCTGTGGTCCTGCCCAAGCTGAGGTATCTACACTGCCATTTTTATCTCCATACCACAAGCACTGAGTGTCCAAGTCAACTGACCGGAGCTCTGGAGACTTCGTGCAGCAAGATTTTTGTCAGTGTAGATGTACTTAAAGCATGTGGTACTTAAGTACCTTGGCTGCTGTGTAGATATCAGTTTATTTTGCTTATGCATGTGACACAACTTCCAGTGGTAGACAAGTGAGACTGGCTGGTTTGCACTTAATGAGTGGTACTTGTACTGAGACCATTTGCGTTTTTAAACTTATTTTTATTTATTTTCATGTATGGTTTTCTTCCTTAAGGGTCTGATTCCTAGCTGAGTCCTTCTACCGATTTCACTTGGCATTGGATCAGGCCCCAAATGCATTGATTTGACATCTGACACTTTTTAAACCAACCAGTCCTAAATGTTAATCTACAGAACATTTGCAAGTTGCACCTTGATTGCGTTCTCTATGATGAGTGTCTTTTGCCTAGCAATGGGTGACCCTGCAAAGGTCCAGTTTGCGGGTTTGTCTCCAAGAAGCATCCAAAAAGTTCATCAAAAGATGCTATTTTTGAAGATTAACTTTAAAAGGGGGGGTGGAACTCCCACAAGGAAAAGCCACTCCCATGAGACTGCCAACATTTCCCCTTTCACTGCATTGTGTTCCCAGCAATGCTGAGAAAAGGAGAAACATTTAAAATTGAAGAAGTATGGGAGCTGGGGGGGAGGGAGAAAGAGGGAATCTAAGTGAATGTTTCAAAACCTTCAGGAATGTTCATCTCTTGATCTGAGCCAACGTTCCAGCATCCAGTGGGGAATGAGGGGGGAACATCCAAACTGATTTGCTGTCCCTACTTTGGATGTATAACCATGAACCTGATGTAATTCTTAACTTCATTTAAGTCAACAGGCTAGATTCTAAACGGTTCTACACCAGTGTAACTCTACTGCCTTCAGTGCAGTTCCTCTTGATTTACATTGATACAAGCAAAAGGAAGAATCTGCCCCCAGCTCTTTCCAGGCGATTTCTAGTGGCCTACTTCCACCCAGCTCCTTGATGGAACTGTACTTTGGAGATTGGTGTACACCCCCTAATTATAGTTATACCAACCTCTCTCAGGAGTTACATGGATAATAAATTACCTGAAAGCCAGCCAGAGGCATCATTGTGAAATATATTCAGAGAAACCTTCTATAGGGGATCAAACATACAATTAGACTAGAAAGAAAAAGGCCTCATGCAATAATAATGGACGAATGTTTACTTGTGTCCCCACCTGCTGCTTCCATCAAATCACATTCCTCACACCGATCTTGGGTTATGTAATTCACTACAGAGGTGCATCAGAGCTCCAGGAAACAGCGTTAGGCTGAGAAAGAGTCTTACCAGGACAGCAGCCGCCAGGAGAAATACCATATGGAGTTGTTTTCCAGGCTGTGACTGAGGAACGGCAAAAGGAAAGACACGCACACACGGGGCCAGATCTCAGCTGGAAGAAATTGATCAAGTTGCATTGAAATCAAAGCTCATTCACACCTGCTCAGGACCTATCCAGTGGAACTGATAAATCATGAACTTGGTAATCTCGGGAAACAGACCAGCTCTGAGAGAGAAACCGTAAGGTTCAAGAAATGGCAATGATCCTTGCATCCACGAGAAATCACTGCTGTTTAGAGGCACTTCATTATATTGGACTGAGGCCTGAGATCCTGTCTCTCAGCCCTGGCCTTATGCAGATAAGGCACGTAGGGCCTGGAAAATCAGTGAGGATGCCCATCGTGAAGTGGGAGGATTGAGGTTTGCCTTCTGGGAAAGAAGCAGATTGTTCAGGGATCTCCTGGCATTTGAGGGGATTTGCTGAAGTTAAGCTCCTCCCTTGTTCCTCCAATTCTCTGGCTCCAATGGAGCTGCACTGACAGGCGATGGAGGTATCCAGTAGACAGGCCATCCTCTGAGCATGGATCAACAGGACATACGACTGCTCTCAGAAAACTCCCCTTGGACTTCATTGGGAAGAGAGACACCTGCAGGTGGAACTGTTAACTGCATCTAAAAAGCTGCACCAAGAGCTATTGAAGTACCACGCTACTCCTGAGTGAGTGGTCAAGACATGGCTCCTTTACGGGCAAGGGCGTGTTTCCTTTACCCACTCCTCTTCCACTCCCAGCACATTCAGCTGGCAGCTGTCGGCTGGCACTCTCACAAGGCAAAACTCAGATGCAACCCCACTGTGAAAATAAGATTTGCACACTTTCACGTAGCGGCTTTTGGGTAATAACTAAACTGGCTCTTTATTAAGAGAGCTATTAACGTAAGTCCTGCAGCAAGTACCTCCTCCAAATTCTTCCCTCCTGTAACATGTGCTCCTCTTTCCAAGTTCCATGCAGGCTGCTACACACAGGACCCAGCTAAATTGAACTGCCCTCGTCCATACAGCTCTGGAAATGAGAGACAGTAGTGAAAGGGGCAAGTGGCTTTGTAGCTAGGTAAACGGAGCCACAGGGATTAAAGACGGCATTTTCAAAACGGGTCCTAACGTTAGACACCAACGTTCATATTTAGGTGTCTAAATTAAAGGAGAGCTTATTTATGTGTCTTAGATGTGGATGTGCAGTAGGACTAACATTTTCAGAAGTGGCAACTTGCTTGTGGGAGTCTCAATTTTCAGTTACCCGGAAGGAGACAGCATTTGAAAAGGTAGGGAAAAATCAGAGAGAGCAAAGGATATTCAGCACCTCTGAAAACCAGGCCGCAGTGCTCTCAAGTTGGGCTTCATCCAGGAATCAGTGGGGGAAATTCTTTGGCCAGTGGTATATGGGGGGAGTCAGACTATAAGTGAAGTGATCACAGTGGTCCCTTCTAGCCTTAAAGTCTAAGAATCGAAGCATCCTTACACTGAGTCACCCAAACTCAGCGAACTCTTCAAATTCTGGGCCTAGGTGACCTAAGTTTAGGCACCCAAGTTTAACTATTTTGCTCCTCAGATCCTGTTAATTATATGCCTCAAAAAGCTCTCATATCTAGCTGCTAAAAATAGATATTTTATCTGGACTGGTTAATAGCAGTAGATAACACTAGGAATTAGTTATAAAAAACAGAGGTGGTAGCTCCACATGATGTTGTTATCACCCTCTGCTTTGGCTGAAATGGCTTGAAATTTCAATAAGCCTGTATTCATCCCCATGCACTTGGCTATCAATGCAAATACTCTCATAAAGTTTTCAGAGAGTTTGCTCCTCAGAATTAGTTCTATCCCGTACACAAGGGCACTTCATAGCCCCTTTCCTGTCATTTACATAACTGATATGCATTTGCTTAAACAGCTCTGAAACACACTGTAAAGAAAACACAAGCAAACAGAAGACAAAAGAGCACCACACCTCTGAGGGTTATTGGGTTCAAACTCGAAGCCTAAGCTACCTATTCTCCCCAGCTTATGTAGCATTCCCCCTAGGCAATCTAGGACAGTGCTTTTTTGCTGTCAGGGGGAGCCTTGCCTCCATCGTTCACTGCCTGAGGGTTTGGGCGCCAGGAAAACCTTTGTCCTAACCAGCACGCCCCTCTCCAGTTGCCTCTTACTACAATCCAACAGGATCTGAAGCAGAAGGAAAGGAGGGAGGGTAGTGGAATGCAGACAGGGGCCACACATCTTGAGGAACCTCCGGTTCCAGTAAGGTCTGTGAAACGTACGTCTATGGGTACGTCTACACAGCAACTAGCCACCCACAGCTGGCCTGTGCCAGCTGCCTCAGGGTCACTGGGCTCAAGCAGCAGGGCTGTTTCATTGCTGTGTAGATTCTGGGTTCAGGCTGGGACCCTCCGAGCACCGAGCACAAAAGTCTACACAGCAATGAAACAACCCCGCAGCCTAAGCCCCGTCAATCTGAGTTGGCCAGCCAATAGGTGTCTTGTTACTGTGTAAACATACCCTCAGAGTGTCATAGCGATGTACAAGCTGGAACTCATTGCTTAGCATAAGCCGTTAACACATATTTTAAGGGAATGTCCTGGGGCAAGCGGGTCTGTCCCCCATTTGGGGTGAGTAAGGGTCGCCATAGCCCCCGGCTGTGTCTCAACCCCCTTAGCGTAAGCTTAATGACCAGAGTCAATATGGCTTCCCCTTCCCTCAAGACAGTCTGGCCCAATGGCCAGAGTCAGTAGGATGGCCATGGTGTGCAAGGCAACAAAGCCCAATAGCCAGAGTCAATAAAGAGGCCCTTCCCATCAGGGCAGCATTTCCCAAGGGCCAGAGTCAACAAAGTCACCCTCCTCTGGGGGGGTAGTGTGGCCTACTGGTATGTTGGGGAGCAGGGCACCACCCAAGCATGGGTGGCACCTATGGTAGAGGGGCTTGGGCCCTCCCTGCTTCTCCGAGCCCCAGTCCAGGGCCCTGACATTGGCGGGGATACTCGCCACCGAGTCAGAGGGGATCCTCCCGAAACACACCGACTGGTTCCCCGATTCTCCGACTATCGCAATGTTCCAGTCCCGTAGGCTTTCTACCCTGCCCTCTGTGGTAATGATTCCCCACGGCCTCGGGGTCCTGAGTGAGCTCCTGGCAGCTCAGCTCCTTCTATGGGTTCGTCCAACAGCCTGGAATCCACCTGGGGTTCCGCATGCCTCAGTTCTGCATTCGGAGTCTGTCACTGCTCCCTGGAGAAAGCCAGCCATCCGTGTCCTCCCCCTTCGGCATCCAGTCCTGACCGAGCTGCTTAGCTCCCTCTCGTACCCAGTCTCTTGCCAGAGCATGCCCACAGCGTAGAGTTAGGACCATGACTTTTAGCATCCAGGAAAGTTATGAACTTAAGGTCCCAGCTTGTCTTTTGAAGCTGTTGTGCAAGTTTCCCCTGAGGATGAGGGCTGAGAGGTCAGATCTGGAGTGATTGTTTCATGGAAAGTGGTTTTGTCTTTTCATTATTTTTCTCCATCAGTTCATTTGACCTAGGGATTGTCTGGTTTTACCCACCTGATTGTTATTGGGGCATTTCTTGCACTGGTTGAGGTACACCATGTTGTGTTAGGCATGTGTTGGACTCATGGCTCTTGAAAGGTGGGGAGGGAAGGGGGTGTTGGTAATCATAACGGTGGACATATGTCTTCACGTTTCATAGCTGTTGTTACTGAAGTGTGTGGTGCTGCTTTGAGTAGTGGGTCCTGGTATGTGGAAAACTTGCTTGTGACGATGAGCACTTGGTGAGATTGAGGGCTTGACTGAAGGCCAGAAGAGGGTATTTCAGATTCTTTCAGGATGGGGGCCCTCTCAAATATGGGTTATAGCTCTTTAATGATACCCCATACGGTTTCCAGTGTGGGCTGATAGGTGACAACTAAGGGTGTGAGGTCATAGTTTCTCTTTTTCTTTCTATATTGAAGGAGGTTCTCCCAAGAGGCCCGTTCCATCATGCAATCTACTTCTCTGGCGGAGTGTCCTTATGTGCTAAAGGCAGTTTTAAGTGTGTTAAGGCGTGTATCCCAGACTTTCTCCTCAGAACATATTCAGTGGCATCTGCGTGCCTGGCCGTACACAACAGATTTCTTGTTGTATTTGTAGTGGTTATTGGATCTGTGAAGATAAGCATGGTGATCTGTGGGTCCAAAAAAAGATGTTGCCTCACCCACACTGTCTCTTGAAACGTTATCATTTCTCTTCAAATGGCTAGTCTTTTCCCCAGACTATTAGGCTCATCTGATGCTTTTTTTATCTGCTGCTTTTGTATCTAGCAGGCTCACAGCTGCCTGGCAGTTCATCATCCTCTGTGTACATAGAAGAGATAGTGCCATGTTAAAAGGATGAACATCTGAATTTGAAGTCAACCTAATCAGGTAGGAGAGGGAAATTGCAACATACATCAGAGACACGGTAAATTGATGTAGGCCATCCATTTGACCTGTGCTGTCACTGTTAATTAACTCCAGGCTTGCAGTGTACAGGCAAACAACTGTGGTGGTATTATTTTATTGAAATGTACCCCAGTGCAGAGAGCTCACACAAGGCTCTAAGTAACAATTCAGCCCCCGTGTTAGGGACCTTAAGCAGCGTATAGGGAATTGTGCAGCTCCTAGGCACTGGGGTTAATTTCACCCTGGGTGCAGCTGGAAACAGGAGAATTATACATGTGAAAATCTGCCCTTCAGTGACTTGTGCAAGAGCGTCAGATTTCCTCCCAAAGTCACAGATAAGTTGCTATGCTTGCATTGCAGTGCCACGCTGCTCACCCCATCACTGCCTTAGACGGGATGGTTCTGTGTTCTGCCCTGGTTAAAGGCAGGCCCAGCTGAGGTTGGAAGGTGTAAAAGGCATCTATTCATTCTCCCTCTTGTAACAAAAAGGAGTAAGTAGACACTGACCTATACCATGTGACCAGAGCATTAACCTCTGGACCCAGAGGTCAGACTCGCAAGTTGGGGTTAGCTCAGTGGTTAGGGTGTTGACCTGCTACCGGGGTGACCAGGGTTCATGTCTACGTTCTGCTGTAGATTTTCCTTGTGACCTTGTGCAAGTTACGTAATTCCTCTGTGGCTCCATTTCCCATCTGTAAAAGGGGGACAATAGCACTTCCCTACCTCACAGGGGGTCTTCTGAGTTACTCGGATACTATGGTAATAGAAGCCAAATAAGTAGCCCAGAAAAATTATCTTTCAGTCTCTGCCTGCTCGTTGTTGTATCAAAGCTATATTTCAACCAGTACATTTTCTTAAACAGTTACTCAAACTTCTCTCTAAATTTCACCCCATTTCTTAAACCATCCCTCCCCCTCCCCCCAAAAACTTTCCAGTGCAAAGGAAACTTTAATCAGCTGGCAGAACCATAAAAGCTGCATTATCTTAAGTAGTCCACAGAAGTTCATATTAATCATCGCATGAATGAACGCAGTTTCCATTAGCAGAAGTAGCTCTGTGTGTGACCTGTGCTCTTTAAAGATCTTGGTTGCATTAGGAGGATAAAGAGCCAGTGGGCTAGAGATAAAAGACTAATTTCCATGGAGTTGGTCAATCTATGTGTGCAGAGAGAGAGAAAGTGCGCAAAACATAAGCAGAGACAGAGGCCTCCATTCTATCTGTTCGGCAAAATGGGGCCTTCTGATTAGAAATCAAAGATGAACAAATTGCTGATGTACAGAATTTAAAGGATCTTAATAATCTAGTGCTTAGAAGTAGGGACTGGGATTCATAATGGAAGTTGGTTGAAACGTGGGAAAAAACATCTTGTGACATCTCAACTTCTTTTGCTGTAAAAATAAATAAATCAAATTTTGATGCATATTTTTATCAGAATTTTGAAACATTTCAGCCAACTCTTGGCATGACGCCTTGGGTTTTCTTCCCCGATCTGCCACTGCTTACCACTATGACCTTGGGAAAGGGCCTTCAAAGGAGCTACGCTGATTTACACTAGAAATAGCTGTGATCCTGAAACCCTGCCTCCTGACCCCAGTCACATAATCAAAATAATTAGGTTGGGGAGGAAAGGTGTACTCTAGTGGTTAGAGCTGTGGGCTGGTAAACATGACTGCTGGGGTCTTTTGTTTGGCTGCCACTGTCTCCCACAGTGACACTGGGAAAGTCTCTTGGGGCTTGATCCTTTATGGAGGAACCGCATGTCCCACTGGCTTTGGCATTTTGCAGGACTGGACTTTTATTCCAGTTTCCTTCTGTGTGAAATAATGATGAGAATGCCCTGCCTCCCTGACTGTGGGTCCATAATAACCAGTGTTTTTAACGAACATTGAAACCCTCAGATAAAGGGTGATGTAGGTACAACGCAGCGCTAGCCTCTAATGCCAGAGGCTGTGTTCATCTTTTATATTAATTTGCAAGCTGACAATGACAAGGGAGTTACTGGGAACGCCAGGCCACTCTACCAGGAAGATTGTCACTGTCCATGGTACTAATTTCTAATACATATGTGCCTACCCTTGTGATGCTCTGATACTTTTCTGGAGATATCACTGAACGAAGTTTACAGGAGTCTGCTCCGGGTCTTGTCGTTTTATTGTCCTTAGTGCCATAAGAATAAAAATAGGAATAATTAATAACTACCTTTTTGTTTATTCAGCACCCACCCCCAAAGAGGTTTTAGGTACTTTAAAATCCACCCCCATGGGGGTAGTAAGTGGACTGGGTCATCGTCATCATCGTAGTTGCCATCGGAAGGCAGCCTATGAGAAACGAGACTCAATCCACTTTGCAGTGGACACGAACTGTGACGTCAATCCAATTGGGGGTCTCGTCGAAGCTGCGGAAGGACTGAATGGGCATGTATGCTGGGCTGTTCTCCACTTTGTATGTGATGCCCCCCAGGACAGAGGTGAAGCATATTAGCAGGACCCGGTGAAGGGACTTTTGGTATTGCTATTGCTTGTGCTATACTTGTGGCTGTGTCTACAGATGTATCAACAGTGCACCTGGCCATATATAGCCACATCACCTATCAGGATTTAGATATATTTATATATAACTCACATTTGCCTTGTTCCTAGACTAGCAGCACCTGGGAGTACTGTCTTACAGTATTACAGCACCATCAGAGCCTATAGGCAGTCTGGGGTTGCCTCACGTTGCTCTGGCCAATCTAAACCCCAGCATAGACGAGTGAGCCATGTCCTTTTGAAGGACACTCTTACTGGACTTTGGGGAAGGAAAAGGAGGTGGGGAGGAGGCAGAGCTTTGACATTTGCCACACTCCCAAGGAGAAATCAGTGATGGGCCCAGACCAAAATCCCACATCCTGCCTGCATCCTCTCCAGCACCTTGCTGAAGTTCAGATCTGATTGAGACCTGGCAGCTGGTCCTTATCTCTATAATGGGTCAAAGCAACACCCCACGCCAGAAAACCCTGAGCTTCAGGTCCGTTTGGACCCAGATCTGAGCTTTGTGGCTCAGGCCCCTCTCTGCAGCAAAGGAGCTGATAGCAATGATACAGATGATACACCATTCATTTATAATAACCCTCCTCCGCCTCATCCCCACCTCCCGATTTGAGATGGAACCTGGGATCAGTTCTTACATTCACCAAAATGGCCGCTCACTCCACTAACCACTGCTCCGCTCACTCCACTAACCACTGCACCCTCACTGGTCCCTCCATCTCTGCATTCCTTCTTTTTGATAACCACCTCCCTATATTCAGCACGTCCCCACCACTCCCTGACCCAGTTGCTTTGGTGACCTCCCCTCCATCAACGCCCCTTGGCTCCTTGCCACTCAATACTTTATCCCCTTCACTCTCTTCCACTGGGTCATCGAATTCCACAGCTCCCTCAGTTCCTTTGCCCCTGGTACCCATTCAAAGTCTCTCCCTCCACTCCTTAACCCTGGCTCATGTGTCTCCAGGCCACTCTGCAGAAAGACCCCATAGAGTTTTTCTCCACAGTCAGGACCCTCCCGGCAATTTCCCTGATTTGGTGGTGTCAAAGACAAATTCAAAACCCAGGGCCATAGAGAACCTCCTGCTCTGCCCTTAATGAATCACATATTCAACACACGCTGCTTCATTATCTCCAAAACACCCACCCAAGCTGCTGATCACTTATACATTCCCTTCATATGCCCTCAGATTAATGAAAGGGCCACCGTATAGTCCTTAGACTTCAGCAGCCCTAGTTCTAATTAACAGTCTGTCCTGCTTTTCTTTGGATAACACAAAGGAAGCCTGGCAACCTGAACGTGACCAGGGCCAGACTGGGTCTTATTTGGACTGACTGTGTGTTTGGAGCGTGCCCAACACATTGTGAGTCATGCCAGAATACAGATAGCTCATAACATTTGAGGTATGGTTAGTAGTTAAATGTGGGTGGAAGGCAGAGGGCTCACACTAGTTCATCCTTTCTCATTTTGGCTTTATTCACATGTGACAACAGTTGCTGTGGTTTGAGAGGAAAGGTGCTCCTGTACATAAGGCCTTGGACTATGATGGAGATGAGAGCTGTTATCCCCATTTTACAGATGGAAAACTAAGACACAGTGTGATTAGGGGCCAGACCTACAAAGGGGACTTCAGCTGAGCATCGCAGCACCTAAAGTTAGGTGTCCTTCCACCTAATGGAATTCACATCCCCGAGTTAAATGTTTAGGCCCCCTATACAAGGCATGGGGAGAGATAGGTGTGACCCACGTATGCCTTGTTGCCAGCTGGCAGAGGGCTCAGGGATGCACAGAGTTTTACAGGGATACCCTGGGTCACATATATGCATAATAAGTCACTAAATGGTGGCAAGAGCCAGTAGCTCACTGGACATTGTAATCACTGTGAACTGTGTGTGCAGATAACATTTAAGGAGTGATGTGTCCATACGAAAACTGATGTTCTTAAGGCAGGTGATGTGTCTCCTACAAATCCTTTTCAAATAAGAGGTAACACACACTTAACTCTCTGTCTAGTCGTGTGTGTACTGGGGATTGACTTTCTCCTAATGGATGCTTGTTTGTGTACTGAGCCAAAGGCTTATCAAGAGATTGTGCATGCTTCCAGCAAGGAAATTTACAGGAAGAAATAAACAGCAGGTATCCTGTTTAGGAGTAAAGACAATGGATTGCTGAGGTGTATCTGAGAGTGGAGCGGTACGCTTGGCATCTTTCGCTGAGGAGGCAATCTGGCCATATGACTTGACCCACGAATGGAAGATCACCACCAGGCTCGGCTGCAATGCTGGAAGGACTTTGAGGTGAGCTTTGCTCTATAAGACAAGGGAGTATCTAGTTAAATATGTCTCAGTTCTAGAATTCACATTATGATTTCATTTAACATGTAACCATTTGCTTCCAAGAGTTCCACTTGCTGCCATTAAAACCTCTTCTCTTGGGTAAATAAACTTTCGCTTGTTTTCACTATAAGCGTGTCTAAAGGCTGTGTGTGAAGTGGAGTGGTGATCTGAGGTGGAACTGGTAATCTGGGATGTGCTGCTTCTTTGAGGGCAGCAAATCTGTGAACACCGTGAGCATCCAGAGAATCCAGGGCCGGACACGCCTGCGGGTTGCTCAGCGGGGTTGGAGCATGACTGTCGCTAGCCAGTTGAGAGAGAGCAGGGCTTGTGTAGGCCCACAGAGCAGGGAGTTGAAGAGCTGACCTCCAGCGGGCAATAACATGGCTTCCTCATGTGACGGACAGATGGTAATGAGGTGCCTCGTGGCCCGGGGTACCCCTGGCAAGCATCACAAAAGGCACCTAAGAATGGGATTCACAAAGCCAGCATACTAGGTGGGACATAAGGACAGAAGAACAGCCATACTGGGTCAGGCTAGATGGTCCATCTAGCCCAGTATCCTGTCTTCTGACAGTGGCTGGTGCCAGATGTGGCTGGGACCCACCTAAGCAAGCCAGTGGGAGACACTGAGCAGAGGGGGGGTTCCTAAGCCTTCAAGCAGCTGAGGTGCCGGCCTCCATTTGGGATTCACTGCTGTCAACGTTCTCCTGGAGTTAGGTCTCTAAGCCATTTCTTCCACACACAAAAATGCCAGAGGAGGAGCCCTTCTTATAAACTTTAGTCGGTGGTTAGAGCACTCACAGAGGATGGGAGAGAGCGGAGTTCAGTTCCCCCCTTTGCCTCATGTGGAACAAGGATTTAACCTCACTTCTGCTACAAGGGCTCTATCTACTGAGCTGTAGGATTGTCTAATGGGGCGCTCTTTCAATCTCCCCTGGTGAAAGCTGAGCCACTATGGATAAACGAATCATTGGGCCAGCCAACGTGTGTCAGAATGACTCTGTCGTCCAGGGGTTCAGGCCCTCACCTTTAATGTAGCGGAGTTGAGTTCCAGTCCTTCACTCTGGTGAATATTTAATTAGTTATAAACAGTGGAACAGCTTCAGCAGGAAAGGCTGAGAGAGATGGAGCTACATCAGTTTATATCAGCTGAGTATCTGGCCCATACAGCATTAAACCAAGTGTTACATTAGAGAGAAATATTTAACAGCATGACATTAGCATTTCATATGTCCACACAATAGACTGCATGGGATGCTTGATTTGGCAGCTTGTTCTCATTTGTATTTCACTGTGAGCCTTGTTTTTTTCCAGCATGAAGTCATTAGTCTGGCTCTTGAATGAAGATGCCATTCCCATTCCAGCTTCTAGTTGTCAAGCCTATGATTTGTGTGGTGTTTGTTTTTTAAATGTAGTGATATAAATAACGTTGATTATGTGTAACAACCTCATTGCACAACTTTGGGGAGGGTTGAATATATTTTCAGCACATTTAAATCTTTTTCCAATTAGAATGTATTTAATAATGTTTGTTTTCAGTACCGTGAGGCCCCTGGGTAGATCAACAGTGGGGACTGAACTCTGGACCTAAAAGCATGAATCAGTACTACTTGAATTAGTGGACAACTCTGTTAACTCAAAGACTGTAGTAAACTCATACACAACTCTGTGGGCCAGCCATTAGAGGGAGACAAAGAGCTACCCTTCATACATTTTGTGATGTAACTTACATTATTTTATATATAGCTCGATATTTTTTTTTAAATCCCAGTTGTGATTTTTTTTAAGATCATGCTGATTCCTTTTTAATGTTGTCTTTACTCTTTCTCATGAACCGGTGCAAACTTAAAAATCCTAGTGAATTTGCCTTATTCACCTTCATGCCAGCCTACTTAGTATCAACAAAGCTACTTAGATTGTAAACGTCGTGGGTCTGGGACTGCCTTTTTGTTCTGTGTTTGTGCAGCACGTAGCATGATGGGGTCTTAGTCTATGATGGTATTTCCCAGGCATGATGGTACTTCAAATAATAATAATGCAAAATAGACATGAAAGCCAAAGATTTTATAATGGAGATCTTTATGATAAACTTTCTAGCTCAGAATTTATTTTTTAAACCCTAACATTCTCCACCACAGTAGCTGATCCACATAATAGTATAACAGCCTACTACTGCTACCAACTGATGGAATTTACGTTTAGCTCCAAAGGTGGACACTCATGCCATTAATACTGAGGGTTCCATTATTCTTTACCACGGGGGTGATAGAGTGCTCTCTTCTTTCACAACCCGTGTTCTTTCTGGCATGCACTCACACTTTGCATCTTGTGCTATGCTATGGAAGAATAATAGTACAGAGGGACCAACTCTGAGGGGAAAGTCATGTGAGACAATGTAGCTCTTCTCCACCATACCAAGCTTAGAGTCCTTCACTCTCCATTCAATCAATGTCCTAGTCATAATAATGTCCCTTGTCATCACACCTCCAATCACCTAGCGATATGCTATCCCATGTAGCCTCTCCACCCTCTGCACATATGCAAATATATAGCCCCACTGGCCACAGCTGAGATTGTGGGCACTTTGGGGCAGGGACCATCTCTTGATCTGGGTTTGTAGACCTCCTGGCGTAATGGGATCCTGGTCTGTGACAGGGGCTCGGAGGTCCTACCACGTATAATGATAGTGTTACTCATGCAGATAGTCACAGGACCTGTGTTTATGTAGGTCCTGTGGTCCTCCCATACTACTAAATTGATACCGAGGACTGCAGCCATAACTCCTTGCAACATTCTGACAACATCCCTCAATAACCTTACGGAATTAAGATTAACATTTTTGAACTAAATTAAACCTTATTGAATTAGGTTTAATACCTTTAGGGTCCATTGTATTAAAAAATGTAATTATGTACATATTATTGAAGGATTGTCTGTAACTTTTCTAGGGATGTGACTAATATAAAGGTTAGGAATATCAAAGAACTGTTTGGAACAATATGGGTGAAATGGGTTTCCAATATGGGTGAAATGGGAGACCTGATGAAGCTATGCCCAGGGGAGAGACCATTTGTCTACTAATTGCTATCCCATTGCCCCTGGAAACTCCAAATCAAATACCAGGGGCACCATTTCAGATTTTGGTAGTGGGGGTAACTTAAACTGTAATTCAAGAGGCTACTTTGGCACCTGAAAACTCTAGTTTTTTCTTGCTGATAATAACTTAGAAATTAGATGTCAGGAGCACTGTATCTAAGTCCTATATAAAGAAAGAAAACAATATACACAGACACCAATTAAAGCCATATTTTAAATGTATATGTAAATTGAGAACAATCAGGATATAATACAACAAGATATTCCCAATACCAAACCCTGAGGTATCTGTTTTGGAGTCTTAACACAGATATCAGAAATACAAGTTTGATACTTTGTACACTATCTTTAGCAGAGAGAAATAAACTCTGCTTACTTTCTTTAACAGACACACTGTGTTACTGCCATTAGCTACTCTTATTCTAGTCAATTGTTTTTCACTCCATTAAAAATGTATTTACTTAATTTTAACATACGTGATTGAGGGTGGGTTTTTTCTCTTTTATTAAGTACGGGAATTTATTTTTCTAATTATTTGGCGTTTATATTTACCAACCACAATCATGCGCGTGACTCGTTAACGCTTGAGTCCGTTGTTACTATTAGTGTTAGACTTGGAACAGCATTTTTTTTCATACCAATTTTGTTATAATTAACAATACAATTTGAAAATAAGCAACCCTCATCTGCACAGTGTCTAAAGTTATGTTTTTAGCTGGTGTTTGGCTTTTTTTTAACTGGCACTGCTAAGATGAATACAATCTAAATTTACAGCCTAGATTAGAAGGGTACTATTATTAGACTGAGCCACTTTAAATAATGAATGACAAAGCACAATATGGCAATGAGAGTAATAATGGTAATTACTCTAGCCAGGCCAGGTTAGGCATTTTAGAACTCATTACTCAAAGAATTAAATTGCAGCATAAGAGAGAAATAAAATTATGAAATGCACACACCAGTCAAAAAGCTAAAATGCCTACACTGTCATCCTTAATGACCTTTGAAAGAACGCAGTTACAGAGTATATATGTGCATTGCGCGTTTCAACCGAAAGTCCCAAGGAGTAACCACAATGACAACACAAGTGTGAGTCCGAGAGAGTGTGTGTGTTCGGGACAAGTGTGTGAACACAAGAGCATGTTTTTGCATCCCTGCCCATTCTGACTAATGGCCATTGCTGGATCTATCCTCCATGAACTTATCTAGCTCTTTTTTGAACCCTGTTGTATTCTTGGCCTTCACAGCATCCTCTGACAAAGACTTCCAACGGTTGACTGTGCGTTGTGTGAACAAACACTTCCTTTTGTTTGTTTTAAACCTGCTGCCTATTAATTTCATATGGTGACCCCTAGTTTTTGTGTTATGAAAGGAGTAAATAACATTTTCTTATTTATTTTCTCCACACCAGTCATGATTTTATAGATCTCTATCATATCCACCCTTAGTCATATCTTTTCCAAGCTGAAAAGTCCCAGTTTTATTTATTTCCTTATATGGAACAATTCCATACCCCTAATCATTTTAATTGTGCTTTTCTATACCTTTTCAAATTCCAATATATCGTTTTTAAGAAGGAGCGATCAGATCTGCATGCAGTATTCAAGATGTGGGTGCACCACAGATTTATATAGAGGCAATATCATATGTTCTATCTTATTATCTATCCCTTTCCTAATAATTCCCAACATTCTGTTAGCTTTTTTGACTGCTGCTGCACATTGAGTGGATGTTTTCAGAGAACTAGCCACAATTACTCCAAGATCTCTTTCTTGAGTGGTAACAGTTAATTTAGACCCCATCGTTTTATATGTATAGTTGGGATTACATTTTCCAATGTGCATTACTTTGCATTCATCGATGTTGAACTTCATCTGCCATTTTGTTGCCATTTTGATACCCAGTTTTGTAAGATCGCTTTGTAACGCCTCACAGTCTGCTTTGGTCTTAACTATCTTGAGTAGTTTTGTATTTTCTGCATATTTTGCCACCTCGCTGTTTACCCCTTTTTCTTTCTCACTGATGAATATGTTGAACAGTACTGGTCCCAGTACAGACCCCTGGGGAATATCACTATTTACCTCTCTCCATTCTGCAAACTGACCATTTAGTCCTACCCTTTGCTTCCTATCTTTTAACTAGTTACTGACCTAGGAGTGGACCTTCCCTCTTATCCTGTGACAGCTTACTTGGCTGAAGAGCCTTTGGTGCGGGACCTTGTCAAAGGCTTTCTGAAAATCTAAGTGCACAGTATCCATTGGATTATTCTAGGCCACATGCTAGTTGACCTCCTGAAAGAATTCTAGTAGATTGTGGAGGCATGATTTCCCTTCACAAAAACCGTGTTGTCTCTTCGCCAACAAATCGTGTTTATCTATGTGTCTGATAATTCTGTGTTTTACTATAGTTTCAACCAATTTGCCTGGCACTGAAGTTAAGCTTACCAGTCTGCAATTGTCAGGATCACCTCTGGAGCCTTTTTTAAAAATCGGCATCACGTTAGCTATCCTCAAGTCATCTGGTACAATAGGTGATTTAAATGATAGGTTACATACCACAGTTAGTAGTTCTGCAATTTCACACTTGAGTTCCTTCAGAACTTGTCCTGGTGACTTATTACTGTGAGAGAGACTCGTTTGTGTGTGTGTGTGTGTGTGTAAGTTTGTGTTGGGGGGTGAAAAAGAGAGTGCATGTATGGGGGAGACTGCATGTGTGCCTGAGTGAGTATGTCAGTGTGCTGTCTCCTTAAGACGAGCAATCAGGAGCTTGAGTGCTTGTTCAGTACAGCAGCAGCCGCAGCTCCCACTCCTAAGCCAGTGGGACCAGCAGAGACATGCTCTCTGTCCTCCCACTCCAGCACAGCAAAGACCCACTTGGGCACAGCCACCTTTAGAATCAGTTGAGCTCCCCTAAAGCTTTGTCAGCTTCTAAAGGAGGGGAGGCTGCCCTGGTGGCAGGAGCTGTGCGCCCGGTGAATGGCGGCTGCTGGTGGGGCACTCAATTCTGGGAGGGGTGTCTACTGGGGAGCTAAGACAAATTTTGGGGTGGCTATCACCCCCGCGACCCCCCCCCCAACCTCCTCACCTTAAGCCCTCCATACTCATCTTAATTATACTGGCTTGACAGAGGCAATGTGAATTTTCTCCACAGTGAGTCAGTACTAGCAAAAGGAGAACTAGAACCAAAGGACTGACATTCAGGCCCAGATCCTCACAGGTATTTAGGTGCCTAACTCCCATGGGAAGTTAGGCACCTAAATACCTGTGAGTTTCTAGGCCTCAATTCTCTTTTTGAACAACAAGACCGCCTTCTCATCCTAAGGCCCATTTTGGAGCTTTGGATTGTTACAAAGAGCAGAGCTTGCCTGAAGAGTGCATAATGGATGCAACCGTGCTGGTTTTAATGTGCAGAGTCTAAGCTGTGGAGCTATAAGCGAGGGTTAAACGTTCTATGAATTGGCTTCCACTACATGAATGCTTTCAGTGGTAACCTGATTTTGGCAATTCCCCTGTGTCCACCGAATAATAGCAGTTACAAACTATGTAATTCCAAATGAAATAATGCTGGGGGGAAAAATAACATCTAAAACCTCCCCTGAGATCGCCTGCAATTATATTCTCTACTAAATCACACACTCATATAAAACAGGAATAAATCAAAGGCCACAGTAGCTGGAGACTGAGTGTGGATGACTCAGCGCAAGTAGATAATTTTTTTACCAACTGTTGTAATGCATTGGGAAGAAATCTGTCCTTGACAAGCAAAGAATCTGCCACTTTAGACTTCAAACTACTTATTAGGAGACCCCAAAAGTTTCAGGGAGACAGTATGGTTTAGTAGATGGGGCACAGGGTTGGGACCAGGAGATTTAGGTTCTATTTCTAGCTCAGCCACCTACCTGTTGAGTGACCTTTGTCTCTGAATGTGTTTCCTCTCTCACCCTTTTTCTATCCTGTCTATTCAGATTGTAAACTATCCAGGGCAAGGACTGTCTCCTGCTATGAGCTCATTCACCACCTAGCACAATGGGGTCTCTAGGCACTACAGTAATCAATAATAAACCTATAGTTTATATGCATATCTGAGTCATACCCAAACATCCTGCATCAGACCTGATAATTCACAGGAACAGGGTCCCTCCTGAGATTTCTGGTTCTTTCTCCCTCCACTGCAATTAGAAATACCACAAGAGCAGCCTTCTGTGGCATGTATTGTCACATGTCCTTTTGGCCCCTGCCAGAGCAAGGGAGTAGAAAAGGTCCAAAATAAAAGCGGGGAGAGAGGGGACAAACATCAGCTGAACATTCTGAACCCCACAGCAGGTTTAGTTCAAATGTAGGGTGAACATTTCAAAACAGAGCTGCTGAAAGAGATGTCATCAAGCTTGAGTAGCCCATATTGCACAGATCTTTGTGCAAGATACTTTATTTATATCAGATATGAACCCAGCCCAAAACCCCAGATCCAACCGCCCATGTTTTTATTTGAGTGATGGTGAGGGAAGAGGGCTCAGCATCTGAACCTTAGTCTCTGCTGACCCCTGCACAGAAGTAGGGCCCTCCACACTTGGATTTCCCCTTTTCTGCTGGAGAGGTAGGTGGTCCATTGATCCATGGCATTGCACCTTTGTTCCCCCTGCCCCATGTGTCATGGTGTTTGGAACGTCAAATCTCCTTAAACCGGAGACATTTACTAAAGAAAAGAGCTGCACATAAACAGCCAGGCTTCCCTGCAGCTTGAGTTCCAGCTTTGTTTCCACTGTTAACCACGGAAGACACCCGGTCTGGAATGCTATGCAATACACAGATACCTAGTGGCTGATCAATATACTGCAAGTAAACATTGTTATCACACCTGGGAAGCCTGTTTGTCCTAAATGTTAATGTTAGTTGTTTATGTCTGCTGCAGTCCCACAGGGGACCAGAGGATACTGCATCTGGCCTGAGCTGGTGAAATCACATATTCTCACAAATGGCTTCTGTGTGCCCTTCCAGAGATGCCAATTGACAATGAGAAGATCTCTTTCATTCAGCACTTTTGGGGGGGAAGAAGGGGAAATCCTTCCCAATAAATCAGAAACCAGCATGTCTGCAGAACAGCTGTAAAGGTAGGCTAATAAGTGTTAGGCAAAGCCAAACATAAGCTGTCCTCATGTTCAAGGTCGGCATTCTTCCACAGATGTTAGGCAAAAGGTATTGAAAGATTTATAGCAGCTATGGACATTCAGAGCCAGGAGGCTTGCAGCTCGCTCAGCTAATGAGGATTAATAGAATAAACCGCAGTCTTCAATAACAAGCAATTAGAGAAGGGAAACCTTTCCAGTAACAGTCTTCTAATAGTTAGTCAGTGATACCCTGGACTTTGAAGATGATTCGTCTTCCATAAAATGATAGCCAGTTATTGCTGTTGGATCCACCGCTGGCTAATCAGGCCAATCTAGGATCCACAGACTTTATCACAATTGGGGCAGATGTTTCCAGGAGGAAGGGGTAGAGCTGGATTGTCGAATTGGACTGCAGCGCGTTCTTTCTTCCTTTCTTGTTTCTCCATCTTCTGTTGGCTTCACTGGGTCTTGAAACGCTGGGATCATTGACACAAGGTCCTTTTCCATTTAAGTCAGTCGAGGATTTGGGCTTCCCGTAAGTTTATGTTGATGTTGCACTTCTTCAAGTTGCCTTTGAAGGTCTCTTTGAAGCACTTTTTCCCCCTCCCCTCATCCACTGGCCTTGGCTCAGTTGTGACAACATGACCTGCTTCGGGAGAGGACTGTTTTGCATTTCAAGTATGTGATTGCCCTTTTGACACATCTAAGAACTCCATGCAGGGAGAGCTGTCCGTTGGTCCTCAGAGGTGCTGCAGATTATCACAGAGGCAGCGACACACACTGTGCTCTCTCCTGGAAACATCATTTTGGTTCTTTTTTTCTTGTCCTGAAATAAAAGCCATTCAGGCTTAAAGAACTTAGTTACTCCAGGGAAACACATATCTACACATAGTCTGCAGCAGGTAAAAGGTGTCCTTGATGGAAAGAGTTAACAGCGCAGGGGCAGCACAACTGAGATTAGCTCCCAAGCTGGGACCCAGAATAAAAGGCAACAGGAAATCTCTAGGAAGACACCGGAGAAATCCTGGAACTGTGATGAAGCAGTGGGTTATTTCCTGGGCACTGTGCTAACCCCTCTGCAACGTCCAGCTAGCAGAGGGCTCCACTGTCCCTCCAGCAAGGGACAGGGAGATACTGCCATATGGAGCTGGAGGCAGGGTGGGAGCTCGAACAGCAGAGCAGGATTAGCAGCAAGACAAAGCCGGGCACCTGAGGAGCTGGCACCAAGAGACCAGACCCAGGTAGGAAACAGCCGGGTGGTAGCAAGGTTGGGCCAGTGGCAGCCAGGACAGATAGATACTTTGGAAGGGTCTGCAAACAGGACGGGGGCATGCAGCTGGGTCTGAACATGACAGATGGACTGGACTGCGGTTGGGGGATCTGCAGGCCAATGTGCGATTGCCTCCAGGAGAGGAGTGGGCTGGGCTGGGCATCACTAACTTTAGGTCGGAGGAGACTCCTGCATTTCATACTCCTGTATTTGACTGACCTGACCCTTTGGGCCTGTGACGTTGCCCTCTGCAATCTGGAGTGGCATATCACGGTGTCACTCCACCCTCTCGCTCTTGGAGCCCGTCTTGCACTTGCTCTGCTGTGTGAACTCCCACTCCTGGGTCAGCCCTCACACAGCCTACAGCAAGCAAGCTGCTTCTAACGCAGTGAGAGAGTGCCTCTAGCTGTCCGCTCATGGGATTCTGCAATGGAATGGAAACCCCCAGCCCTAGACGCAACCCTAGGATCTGCCGTCTTAGGCTATGTCTTCACTGACGGCGCAAATTCGCCGCCGTCAGATCAACTTATCTGGATCGACTGAGCGGTCAGCGAAGACCCACCTGCCGACTCTTACCCCGACTGAGTGGTACACCCAGTGAGCGCGCCCCCTAGACATCTAGGGCCGTGGCATCACAGAGCACCCACAGCAGCACACTGCAGTGGGGTTAACTCAACTCTGCAGGGAGCCTGATTCAAAAGAGCTTTAACACCCTCCTTTCCTCTGCCAATGTCAACAAGAGGTGGGCCAGGCTTTGCTGGTCTCCACGGTGCCTGACACACTGATTTTTAAATTATCTTCTGATGGGAGAAATAAATCCCTCAGCATGTGTCCTTTGCCAGTTATTAAACACACGTTCGAGCAGAAGCTTTCATTAAAGGCTGAAGGAGAGAGACAGGCTGATTCTTGTGGAAGGGATCATAAACTCACACATATGGCTTGGCATTTTCCCAGAGGAAGAAGGAGCTAGGGGGACAACAAACACAAAGGACTGGATCTTCTGCCCCCCAGCAGCTCTTCTGCATTGCTCCGGAGATCCAAAGAGGCTGTAAAGCCAGCGTAATCAACTGCCTAGGGACACCCACGGAGCAGGGGGGGATCCATGGAAGGTATTGAGTTGGCGTAGTGTTTACATCTCCCCCTCAAAGCCCTGGGGTGAGGAAGTGCACCCTGAAGGAAGTGTGGTCTGGTGCCCCTGACTCTCCAAAGGGCCCTTTGAGGTCACAGGCAGCGGGGTGCATTTTAAAGCAGCCCTGAGGCAGCTCCAATTAATGCCAGGGATTCAACTGGTGATTGGCTGGCTCTGGATTAAGGAGCCATAAACCACCCCGTAAGCATGGCTCTACCATAGATCTCTGTGTGATCTTGGGCAAGTCATTTCATCTCTGTGGGCCTCAGTTCCCTATCTGTAAATTGGGAACAATAATCTATCCTTCCTCGCATCCGTCTTGTCTCTTTGTGCTGTAAGCTCTCTGGGCCAGGGAACATTTCTCACACTGGATATATTTACAAGTGTGTTCTGAACTCCGATTAGCTAACGTGGGTTAAAAGGGCAGTGAAGTCAAGGCAATTTGGCTTTTAACTCAAGTTCAGCCCCCGTCTCCCCTAAAGGCTTTAAATCAAGCAGCTAACTAGAATGCAGAACACACCATTTTTTGTGTGCAGTGTAGATATACCCTGTGTGTCTGGACAGCGGCTAGCACAAGAAGGCTCTGAGCTCAGCTGCAGCTTCTAGGCACTATGGTAATAATCACAAACCGAGCTACTTTGGAAGTCAAAGCCTGTGTAATACATTTACAGAGGGTGTCTCCCACCCAATGGAGGCTATCACAATGCACTCCAAAAGCTCTATAACACCAGAGGGGCCCTGGACATGCTCTTCTGATGCAGCTCTCTTTATGGCCAATTACTTATTAAAGCTTCACCATGTAATCACTCTTCCATTTATAGCTCCTAACATTTTACATTTCTCTTTGTTCCATGCAGTCGGGGAACTCGCCGGAGCTAATAATAAGCAGATGGTTCTTTTGCAGTAGTCCACTGATATCCAGGCTCTGTTTGCTGCTATATCTGTTCCTCCAAATTGTAATTAAGTTGCTTGCTTTCTCATCCGAGACAGCTCGGATGTTGTGGGTATGGAATATGAATTTCTGCTGCTGGTAATGCAGTCCCCTCTGCGGACATGCGGCTAGCTAGTCTTCTGGAGGCATTTCTCTGTAAAACGGCATCGCCTGAATTGGTTCGTCCTCAAACTTCTCCCCATTGGGGAACTGGCACAGACTTCAAACAGAATCCATTAATCAAGGGTAAGAAGAGTCAGACCTCAGGGATTCTCAAAGCAGTCCCATTCTGAGATGGTAATAATAAGACTAGCTCACACACTTTGAGTCTCATCTGTAGATCTCAGAGTGTTTTGCATAGGTGAGTAATTATCCCTATTTTACAGAGTGAGGCAGTGATGTTACCTGGGGTTCTGTCAATCCAAAGCTCATGGTAACTCTACTTTGTGCAAGGTGGGGTCAGGAAATAAGCCAAATGGAGACACGGTCGTCCAGCCAATAGAGGGACTGGTAGAAACAGTATAATATAAGAGTGCTCTTACTTTAAAACTATATTTTACAAGGCTCAAGTACTTGCACACGTCCGCAACAGGTTAGTAAAACACTCCAACCATCAACCCTCAATAATTACCGAAGGCTGGGATGGCGTTCGAGTGGAAACAATGACGACTTTCTAATGGGCCTGATGTCCCAGCAGTCATTGGAGGATCCCGAAACTATGTCCAAGAAGAGATCCCAAAGAATCTAAGCCTCTCCCCCACCCCCCATTTATCCTTGTTAGTAGATAATGATGTGCCAAGAAAAAAAACCTTGTTGGGCCAACAGTTTCAAGCTAGACCTAAGGTTGCCAAAGTACTTAATTAACTCGATGTGTTCCTACACAATCAACATATCTTGAGGTCTGGACGAACATCTCTCAGAGGGCATGCATAAATAAGCTTCTTGGTCTTTTCCTGAAACACAGATCCCAGCACATTCATCAGAGCAACAGGGAGGGGTGCAGGGTCAGGCAAAGGATGAGCAAGAGGCTCCCCTCCCCTCCTGGCTTAGTCATGCCAAGGCTGCACAGGCCTGCAGAAAGGCCTACCAAGTTTGGCTGCTGTTAGCAACAAATTTGACAATTGATATTACATTACCAAGTGGTCCTGGCCCTTTCACTGGCCTAATTAAATCTCCCCCTACAGTATTTGCTCCAAGGCTAGATAGCAAGAGACTGGCAGAACTGGGAATAGAACCTGTGGCCCCCTCATCCAGCAGCCTGTCCACTGGACCAGGCTGCCTTTACTCTAAAAAGAATATGGCTAGAGATGAAAACTTGCCTTGAGTTCAAGGTGGTTGGATCTGAGGTTTGCTCTGTGCCAATCTCTCCAAGGGGATCTGTCATATAATTACTCATGTACATGAGATGGCCAGAAGTCCTCTGGTCATCCACAGGATGGGAAGTGGCAGAGGAAAATTCAGTGCTGTAACTTGGTGCATTTTGAGAGTGCAAAAAAGCACTTGTCCCAAATGACAGATTCTTTAGTTAGATGCCTACTTCACGTTAATTAAGAAGAGGACGCTGGAGACGCGCACCACAGAAACTTTATGAGCTTTAGTTAATGCAGACCAATATACTTGAAATAACAGAATATACATAAGTGTAAGACGTAGATACGTACAGTAAAGTGGTTTCCTGAATTGTTCATGTTTAGAGTCTTACATTGTACAACCTTGTGAAGACCATTAGAGACAATGATGGAAATAAAAAGTAAGTGGAGATTCCTACAAGAGGAAGGCACTGTGCCAAGTTTACTACTCAGTTGCCCAGTGCTGTCATCCCTGTGTCCCAGCTAGGGATGGGTTTGACAACCTTTTATACATCTTTTTCCATTCCACCCATGTACATCCAGGACTACACCTGATCAAACCACGTCTCAGCCCCATATTCATATTTGGTATTTCGGGAAGCCAATTTTAGGGTTCCGGTTGATCATGACTCGATTTTCGACCATTAACCCAAACATATATGTTACCTAGAGTGCTTCGACTCTGTAACTTTCAGTCTCTGTGAGTCGGTATCAGGAAATAAAACCAAAAGAAACGTGGTTCACCCGCCCATTCTATAGCTAACACAGACACAGATCAAAACCAAGTATTTTTAACTTTAAAGCTTTCCTTAATGGCCCCCAGCAATCCCCGTCGGAATTGTTTTCACCAACAGTCTCCACTTATTAGTCTTAAGCACATACAATACAGCAGGTGATTAGAGCACCCCAAAACTTCATATTACCTCCACTAGTGTGAGGCAGTCTTTGGGTGAATCAGTCACAGATATCCGGATGGCCGGTCCTTCCGACTGCACCTGGGAATCTTTCAGTGTGTCTACGAAATGATCTGCCTGACTCAGGCTTGAAATCTCCCTCATACCCCCAAAGTTACAGTAACCTATCAATCAAGAGCATTGCATAGCTGATTACATGGAAATAATTGTCAAGCAAATGCAAAGGTTACAAAGGATGTTAAAACAGGATGCAGGTATGTGGCTTTTGAGCAGTCGTTCTGGCAGGATTGCTGACTGCCTGCTTTTCACCCTTGCACATAAAAGCCCCCAAAATGCTAACATCTATTCATCTGTGGTTTCTCTCTGTCTGACAGGATACACTACTAAACTACCACAAGATAAATGTTGCTAAGTTTAATAACCTTCGGCAAAACACATAGCGTAAGCACAGAATACTCCTGATAACTAGGCCTCACTCTAAGTCCTTACCCCTTAATGTTTGTTTTGGTTCTTCTACTTGCTGTTACAGCTTCAGTAACTTCCATTATTATTTTACCCAAAATTATAGACCCTCTAAGATCAGCTCAGGGATCAACAAGACCCATCGGTCATCACCCTTGTGCCTTTTGCTCTTGACACACCAAAGGTAATATGAAGGCATCATATAGTTTAATGATGGCCCAAATACCTCTGTTTACTAACAATACACAACACGCACGGCATAGCTAAATATCCAGACTGCTGCTCGGGCTGATTTCTGGTGGCTTCTGAAACACAGAACACAGTGGGTGCCACTAGACAGCTCACAGACTATTCCCATACACTGCAGCCCTGAATGGCAGGGATCCCTTTTAAGGCTGTTCACTCGCCATATCCCTCTCACACTTTGTTCTCTCCACTGAGCCTGCCAAAGAGGAAGCCAGCAGTGCGAGTCTTTCTGTCCCCATAGCCAAATCACTTGCCCAGGCCTTTATACCCTGCCATGATCACAACACCCTCTGCTCTGGCCACCCAATCAGACACTGCACTCCGTCCACAGCTGCTAAAATCGTCTCCCTTTCCCATTGATCCAAGCCCATCGGCGCCCTATTTCAATCACTCTACCGGCTTCCAATCTGCCACCACTTCACATGTGACCTGCTGCTTGCCAACCTCAAAGCTCTGCATAACTCTGCCCCACTCCACATATCCTCCCTTGCCGAGCTCCACACAGCCCCTCTCACCCCCTTGGCTCCATCCACATGCTCCCAGAGTCCATCCACATGCTCCCACCCCATCCAGTCTCAGAGACCCACTTCTGCCATGCTGCTCACAGGGAACGGAGACAGGGGCTTTTATAGAAGCCATCTGTTGTTCCCTTTCTCCTTACCTCTGTGTGTCCTTAGACTGTGAGCCTCTCAGAGCTGGTCCATCGCCGCTTAAATGACTAGGAAACACCTAGGACATTGGGGGTGTTGCCATAAACCAATCAATAATTTGCCTTCAAGCTTCCCAGGCAGTCGCTCCATGGCATCCTCTCTGACTCCTGGCCCCTTCTTCTTTCAGCATCTTCCTTCTGCTCCCCAAACATCTCCCTAGTTTTGCCTATACTGCCTCGTAAGAACTGTGATGCCGGTAGACCAGATGCCAGCTCATGCCAAGGCCCCTAGGCCTCAACTGAACACTGACCAATGCACAGCTGGGAACCAGGCCGGCTCACCTGTGCATTAGCATTGTTACAACAGGCATTAGGGTTATAAAAAGCCTTTTAGTGTTTAAACTTTATGAAATGCTTGTAAATTGCTGCATGCAACAACGTCACTTATAACCTCTGGATCCCATGTTACAAGGTAATATTCAAGTGTAACGGTAAAAGTGTTCGCTCTGACCCTGTATACCACCCATCAGGAGAGCCCTGCAAAACCGTGGATATCCATGGACCATTTCTTGCAGCTCGGGGATCGGATGGTCACGGAGGTTGGGACCTCTGTGACTTCTGGGGCAGGGCTAGAGCAGCTGCCAGCCAGGGGCGCAGCGAACAGCTGATCAGCCGTTAGACTGCTGGCAGGGCTCAGGTGGGAGGGAGGGGCTGATCAGCTGTTTGGGGTGGCAGGGGCTCAATAGCTGATGGAAGGCTGCTGGTTCCAGAACAGCTGATGTGCAGTTGCCCATGGTTAAATCTCAAAGAGGAAGAGCAGATTGTGGGTCGGGTAAAAGTTTATTCAGTGGATGCAAATCCCCATATTTGTATCCACCCAGGGCTCCACCCATCAGAGAGAAGCATTACTAAGTGCAAAATACTAGTCTGCTACAGGAGCTGATATCTCCTGCCCAGTAAAAGAAAGGGCATAGATACCAGTCAAACCACTGTGGAACATCAGCGGACAAAAGACATTGTTGATTGCACCCCCCTCCGACATCCATAAAGAGGGGATGTGCATGTAGCCTCATCCCATCAGCTTGGACTCTGGGGGATGGAAATAAAAATCCCTAACACGAAGAAACTGTAACTTTATGCTGCTTGGACTCTGAGGAGCAAGGATTATTAAGCATAAGTAAAAGGTCCCCAGTGCTTGGCCTGGGTTAGCCTTCCAGGACATATAAAGCTAGCTTAATGTGGAAGCTTCTAACACCTTTTGGAACCCAAGATCGTAACTCATTTGTGTCTATAGATATATCTGCTTTAACCTTGTCAATTACTCTCATTTCTTTTTCTTAGTTAATAAATGTTTAGTTAGTTTATTATTGGATTGGCTACAAGCGTTGTCTTTGCTGTATGAACTAAAGCACAATTTACTTGGGGTAACAGACTGATCCTTTAGGACTGGGAATAACCTGACTACCGTTCTGCTGTTTGGTGTATGGATCATCTAGCACAAAGGTAGGCTTGCCTAGATGGCCAGATAGACTGGAGTACCCAAGAGAAATGTCTGTGACTCCATGTTAAGGCTGGGATAGTGCTTGAGAAGTTCACACTTCATACCTGGTTGGTGAAATCTAAGTATAGAACTCACAACCAATTTGGGGTTTGTGCCCTGCTTCCTGACACTCTTCCCTGAAGCTGGGACTCACGCTTTCGTGCCATTCCAAAGAGCTTGGCAATAACACCAGTTATTAAGGGCTGACAATGTGCTCAACACTGTACAATATACAGAAGAGGAGATGGTCATAACCATCGAGGGGATTTGGGAGCTCAAGCCCCATTGATTTCCAGGAGGCTTTTTGCTCCTACAGCCCATAGGTAATTTTAATTTTTTTTCCCCAGAATGAAGATGGCCTTGATTCTGAAGCACATGCCAAGGAAATCAGATCCATATGGCACTGGGCTTGTTGAAAAGCTTAGAGGAAGAATAAACTAGGGAGTTTCATCATTAAGAATGCAATTCTAAGCACTGAAATGATTGACCGATTCATTATAACCACCACCCACGTAATGAACCTGTGGGAGGCATTTAAATGAAGAGAGGCTTCTTTGCTCCCTGTTATGCCTTTAGTGGTGTTTCCCATCCCCTGGGTGAATTTGGTCAAAAGATTCTCAGTACAATCATAGGCAGTGGCTTCACGCTGAAGATGTCTAAACAGGTGGATTTAATGTACATTTCCCTGTGTTGCAGATATCTAACGCAGGCCCCCTCATGGCAGATCATTCATGCTGCTAGAAGCAAGTTCACTGCTTAAAAGGAACAAAAGACCTGTGTTTGATCACATTTTATAAAATTTGTGTGAAGCTATTGAAGGGCTTTTAAGAGAACAGGGCTGTATTCAGAACCATCAGACTGTGGTTTTATATGAGTTACAGACTGAAACTGGGCCCGGGCAGAAGTAGCTATTCTCTCAGGGAAGTTATTAACATCTTCCTGTGTTTTTAAACCTGCTTTCATGTGATGTTTGAATTGCCAGGACGTCTATCGCTGAGAACGTCGTTGCAGTCAGTGGCTTTCCCCCAGTGTCAGACTGCAATAACGTAGTGGTGAATCGGTTCTTTATTTCTTCCCTCTTGCAATGTTTGGCAGGACAACGTGTGAAACATCTGACAGTGATTTAGGGGTTTGCTTTGAAACCGTACCAAAGATGCAGGCGGCATCGGGCAGGCTGAATTGGTTTTCACATTCCAGCTTAACACGTCAATAATACACACTGGGAAGGCCGTCCAGTTGTTTGCCTCCCTCCATTAAACACCTCCAGCCAAATGTAAAGCTGCAAGCGCTCAGGACCTCTCAGGATATGGCTTGTAATCATGAGATACAGTAGCATACCTGACATACCAGTCAAGGAGAAAGAGTAGCAGCTCTGATTATAGCAACAACGGAGCTCAATGAACTAGGAACGCAGGAATTCCCAGGGAGGGGCAGACCAGGTGTCTATCTAATCCAATATGCAGGCAGGGTGGCTAAAATCCTAGATTAGAAACTGGGAAATTTGGGCTCAAGTCCCTTGCTCCTCTACAAACTACCTATGTGGTTCTAGGCTAGACACTTAGCCATTCTGTATCTTAGGCCCCCGTTGGTAAAATGAGCACATCCGCACCTTTTACCTGGCCAGGTACTGTGAGGATAAATACATTAAAATCATGAGATGCTCAGCTACAACAGCCATGGGGCCACATAAGTACCATAGACAGATATTCTGACTTAAACAGTGGCTAGTACCACATACTTCAGAAGAAGGTGGCATAATCTGTTCAGGAAGCTTCTTCCTGCCCCTGAGTGGATGGTTTATGTCTTGAAGCATGAATGTTATTTATCTTATAATTCTTTTTGGTCTACTGAATGCAACTGTGAACGTTCTTCTTATCCACAGACTTTCAATGGGACTTGTGCCCTGAAGTCACTTGGAAGTTTTGAAAATGTCACTCATACATATCTAGCCCTTTTTTTTTTAATCATGCTCTTGGCTTTAGCTTGTGGTAATGAGTTCCACAGGTTAGTTGTGGAGTGTGTAAATAAAAGGGCTCCCTTTTACCAGTTTTAAATTAGTCACCTTTCAGTTGTATTAGAGTGTCCTTGCTGTAGTACCATGAGATATAGATAAATAGGACCATCCCTGATTTACCTTATTCCATTCATTATTTTTTATTATCCTATTACCTGAAAGCCTAGGTTAAACAGAATGAATTGTCTTTCAAACAAGTTGCGCATTCAAAAGCAAAATGTCTTTTGACATGTGGTCAAGGGAAACAAAAATGGAAAATCACCGCAATCACAAGCAAAGCACATACAAATCTATAGGATGTTAAAAGCTCGTCTTCTTATATGGCTTCTCCATTACTAGAGGTTTCCAAACATGGTAGCCCATTCTGTATGGTCCTCCATTAATCTCTTTGTGGCTGAATAGTCATTTTGATCCACCTGGGAGACCACATTATCCATCCAAGAGCTTCTATTTCTGCCTCGTGCGCTTCTGCCATCAATTTTCCCTTCCAATGCCTGGCAACATGCAACATCTGCTGAACCTCTTAAAATGTGCCCTGCAAATCAAAATGTTCTTTTCTTTAAAAGCTTATTAAAGGTGACATTCAGAAGGCTCATCCAACTAGAAACGGCTTGTCTATTGACACATTCTCATAATATGGGAATGAGAAGACATTTAATGAAACCAAATTCTGTATGTGCCATTGGTGAGACTGACACTGAAATACTGCACCTAGGTCTGGTGTCCACATTTTTAAAAGGAGGTTGAAAAACGGGAGAGGCTACAGAGAAGAGCCACAAAAAATGATTCAAGGGCTGGAGAAAACACATGACAGTGAGAGACTTATAAGTCAACAGTGGAAGGGTACTATTGATTGGAACAAACCAGCAAGGGAAATGGTGGATTCTCCATCTTGTGATATCCTCAGGTTGTAACTAGATGCCTTTCTGAGTGAAATCCTTTAGTCAAACACAAACGATTGGGCTCAGTATGGGAGTAAGTGGATGAAATTTTACACCCTGTGTTATTTAAGCGGTCAGACTGGATGATGTAATGATCCCTTCTGGACTTAAAAGCTATGAGTGGTATTGAATTTAAAACCGATAAAAGGAAATAGTGTTTTCCCACACCAGGAGCCTTTGGAGCTCATTGTCACAAGATATAATGGAGTCCAAGAGCTTGTAGGATTCTATAAAAGATTGGGCATTTATAAAGTTAATAATAAAATTCAGATTTAATACTTGGGATAAAAATGGCCAAGAATTCTGGTGCACTCTTTAAGTATAGAGAGAAGATATAGGTATAAGGCAATAATGAAATAGACACACAGGCTCAAACCTGTCAGAAATTAGCTTAAAATTTAGCATAAGGATTTGAGACCTATAAGCCTAAGCATAAGTAAGTTAATCAGACGTGATTACAACATTTAATCACAACATAGCATAAGAGACAACGCTATGATAAACAAGTATGATTAAACTGCTGGCACGTAACCTCAAAATGTCAGTCAGTTTAGGTATTTTAGCATAGGAACATCAGCAGATGTTCAACCGCAAGATTGCCATAGCAATTGGCAGACGTCCATGCTAGTAAATGTAAGCTAATTAATATATGAACCTACAGGAGGAGAACACCCCAACATTATTAGGGTGAGAAAGTTTAGATATGGTTAGAGGAGGCTGGACATCCTTATGAATACTCGTGAAGGCCATCATAGCCTATAACAAGGCTGACAAAGGCCTAGGCCAGTGGGCATACCAAAGATCGGATAGGACGCTCATGGCTGACTGTCTGTCTCACCACTTTGCGGTCTTCACAAGGATGGTCTGCGTATGTGATTACCCTGATGCTGGATGTACAGACAATATTGTGTGATTGCTACCTACTTGTTTGGATGGGAGAGTTAGTGCTTTTACTAATTGTGTTAATAAAACTATTGCAAGCTCAAAAGATTTTTCCTAAGTGTGAGTGTTGCCCCCCAGGCATGTCAGGGTTCCCAAATTAATAGTAATTCCAAAAACTCTGGTCCTGATCTTGGGAAGGGTCCCTGCCAAGCCCCAGAGTGCTAACTGGAGATTTTTTAGTAATCAGTATAATTAATACACAACCAACAGATCAGGCAACAATGGAAGAGAGATAAATATTTTTGCTTCAGAACATAAAGCCACCTCTAATTATTGGGGATTAGGAAGAAACTTTCTTTACAGACGAGAGGAATGGGGTGGACAAAGCCTACACCTCGCACTGGACAAGCACACTGGACAAGAAGGGGTGAATGAGCAGTGTGCCAGGGTGTATAAACCCCGCATTGGACAGGAAAGAGTGACAGAGCTGCGTGATAGGGTGTATAAACCCCATACTAAACAGGAAGGGGTGAAAGAGCTGAATGATGGTGTTAAAACCCCAAACTGGACAGGAAGAGGCAGCTGAGCTGCATAATGGGATATGCAAACCCCACACTGGGCAGGAAGGAGTGACAGAATTGTATGCCACGTTGTATAAACAACACACTGGAGAGGAAGGGGTGGCGGAGCTACATGATGGGGTGTACAAATCCCACACTGGACAGGAAGGGGTGACAGAGCTGCATGACGGGGTGTGGAAACCTTCCACTGGACAGGAAGGGGTGAAGGATGTGCATGAGGTAGTGTATAAACCCCACACTGGAGAGAAAGGAGTGTCAGAGCTATGTGATGTGCTGTGTAACCCCACACTGGACAGAAAGGGGTGAAGGAGCTGTGGGACGGGGTGTACACCCCCTACACAGGACATGAGGGAGTGACAGCTCTGTGTGAGGGGCTGTGAAAGCCCCCATAGTGCGGTTTGCCAGAGGCTCCCCAAAGGAAAGGGGGCCTACAGCATGTTTGGGACTGTTTGTTTGTTTTCCCTTCCCTTTGATGGGTTTTTTGGTTTTTTTCCTTCTCTGGAACCCTGGAAGGCGTAAGCTTCAGTGAAACCCAGCCAGAGGCAGAGTTTCCAGCCCTGGTCATGTACTGCTGACTGCCTGGACCTTCATAATGGAGAGGTTGAATGAATGCATCCCAAGGGGGCAGTGTGGAGACACTAAGCCCATGACAGCAGCTTATCCCGTAATTGCCTGCTGTGACGTTTCTTGCACCTTCCAAGCACCCAGTGCTGGCCAGCGTTGGAGACAGGATACAGGACCTGATGGATTATGAGTCTGATCCAATCTGGCCATTCCTACACACTCCTTTTAAATATCACTGAGGTCCTCAGAGTAGAGCTTAATATGACTCAGGTTCTCAAAATGACGCTGGTCCCACTGCACAGGGTAAATCGACTTAAAATGCTGGTTTTGGGGCATGAAGGATAGGGATGCATGTTCTCAGCCTGATGAGTGATCAGAGGTAATTCGCTGTGAGTCCTAAGGGACCAGCCAATCCACAAGCAAGGGTCTAACCCGGGGACCCCAAGGCAGATATATAGGCACCTAATGAACGCAGCCACTCCAGACTGCTCAATGTTGCTGCCTGCCTGGGGATACTCCCAGCTGACGGGTGGTTCAGACAGATTGCTCCTGTTCCAGCCACAGCCGGTTGCCTAGCTGTCCACAAAGGGCAGCAAAGTTTTCAATGTAAAGGGTCCCAAATCCTAAATCCTCCTCCCCCAATGAGCCTCGTCCTTTTTGGTCAAATGTTCTTTTGCACTTCAACGATTTCACTGTTTGTTGCAATTAAAATCTCTGGGCTAGACCCTGAGCTGGTGGACTGACACAGTGGAGTTTGCTGACTTAGGCCAGCTCAGGATCTAGCCCTAGTTTTATAAAGACACGGTGGAAGTCTCGTGGCTAGAGATAATCCCTCGTATAGTTCCAGAGACTTCACTGGAATTACATCTGAGATGAATTTGACCAGCAGTATCTCATCACTCCAAGCATGGGTATGGCAAATGGCTCTGTGTCGCTCCAGTTCTTGTTACTTCGGATTGTCTGTGCTTACGGATGACGCAATGTGCAGCATTGCTCTTTGGGGTACTGATATTGCGCTGTTTCCATAGCGCTGGTGCCATGATGAGTCTATGGTATTGATATGGTCGTGTGTGTTGTGGCAGCCACCATGTTTCTCTGGCAAGGTGGGGCCCTGATTTGTTCAGATCCTGATCAATGCTAGGCCTTCACTCAGGAGCTGGGATTTTGGGTCAGCCCATTATGAAGAAAATAGTCTGGCTGTGATCTTTGGGTCTGAATTCTGAAAGCTTGGGTGGGAGCAAACCTTGGTCTCTCTGTTGGACTCATCTTTCATCCCATGGCTTTCACAGTACGATGTTTACCTGATACTGATATTGTGAGCTAGCCATCTATCAGTTTAAATACCACCAAAGCATCTGCACACATAATACTAATATTGTGACATGTGGACATAGCACTCAAATGCTACCAAGAGACAAACATGGAGATTAATTACAAGTACCTGGAATATTACAATTTTCATGGATTAACATCTATAAATAGTCTTTAGATAGGTTCTTCAGTGATTTTAGAATCATCGTGAAAATTAAAAATTTTCTGGATATTTAATACTTTTTTTAGTCTCTCTCTTTTTTCTCTGGGACTGTTCATCTCAGAAAAAGGATGACAAAGGGGTGATGTGATAAAGGTCTATTAAATTGTGAATTATGTGGAGAAAGTGAATGGGGGATTGCTCTTTACCCCTTGACATAACACCAGAACCAGGGACCACCCAATGACATTAATAGGCAGCAGGCTGAAAATAAACAAAAGGATGTACGTCTTCATACAACACACAGTCAATCTGTGGAACATCTTGCCAAGGCACATTGTGGAGGCCAAAGGATAAATGAGTTCAAAAAAGAATTAGATTAGTACATTTAGAATAGACCCATCAATGGCTATTAGCCAAGATGGTCAGGGATGCACCCCCATGCTCTGGGTATTCCTATATTTCTGTCTGCTATAAACCAGGCCTGGATGACAGAGAATGAATCATTCGATAATTGCTCTGTTCTGTTCATTCCCTCTGAAGCAGCTGACACTGGCCACTGCCAGAAGATAGGATACTGAGCAAGATGGACAATGGACCTCACCCCGTATGGCCATCCTAATGTTCAGAACAGGCAGTGGCAGAACTTATTGGAGTGGGTAGACCCCAAAACATCACACCCAGCCTCCTCAGTCTTTGTCCTCCATTCATCCTCTCAAAGCCTAACACAGGTTGTCCATTGTTCAGGGGTATTTGGCATTGGGGTTCAGCCCATTAGAGCTCGACTGTTCAGAAGTTTGCATGGACACAAGGGGCCTGGTGGCGTGGCTCAGATGGATTTCAGGGTATGTTTGGACATGCAGAAGACTTTGAGAAAATATTGTTAGCCCTGACCAAGTCCCCTGGGAGCTTCAGGGAGAGAGCAGGCCAAGGGGGTGGTTCTACAGTGTGGTTAAGAAGTGGCAGAGGGGTTAAAATGCTCAGCGGCTCCCACACACTCTTCAAGGGGCTGACAGCCTGGTCATGTCAGGTACAACTAAAGCCACCCTCCTACCCCTTCCCATGGATGCCCCAGCCACTGCACAACAGACACTGCTCTACTAGGAACTAAACAACCCTCCAATGTGGGTTTGAGGGAGAAACCAGCAGACAGAATGACCTACTGCAAAGGGAGAGCCAGCATTGGCTACACGATTAGCAGGAACAAGAGGAGAGGTCCAAAGGGGGCCTGGCTGATAAAGGATTTTCCATACCAATTTGGCGGCTGTGGCACCTCAGCTGACCATGCACGATTACTATTTCCTATGGCAAGTGGGGGTGGGGGTGACACAGTGCAGCCCCATGCAGTGTCTTTGGGGGTCACTGTATTACATTTACAAATGGTTTATGTATGACTGTGTTCTACTCTGTGGGGAAGAGTTACCAGAGCTAAAAACGGTGGGGAGTGATTACCCCTGGGAGTGGAAACAACTCGGAGAAGCACCACTTCTGTATTTCAGACTGGGTTTTCCAGAGATGAAGAACCAAAGAAATACTTTTAGGGTTGAGTTTAACCAACCTCAGGATCTTCCTTTTGAATCAAAGGACCTTGGAGAACCCAACCTGTGCAGAAAGGCAGGAAGAATGTTGGCCTCCTAGGGCCCTATAAGACTGATGGGTGATTTCTGGCATGTTCAATGTGGATTTAAATCTGTTTATTGGTTTCTCCATAATGCTTTTGCCTTGAGAATAAACGTACTTTGCTTTGGAAGAGCTGTGTGGTCACGGGTGAAAACAGTGTTATTATCCTCGGACAGAAAGTACCACACAGGGGCTGTCCTATATGCCAACTCACTTGCTGGGAAGATCAGAGTGTATGGCAGGGGCTGTGCAGACTTAAAAGCCCTGGTCAGGAGGGAGAGAGACACGAGTCTCCACCCAAGAGAGGTGTTGGGTGGGAACCTGAAATCTTCAGTGGGTGCCCTCGAGGGACTGTGGAGGGGAGATACATGTGCAATGACCCCTGAAAAAGTGACAGTGGGCACCAGACAATCTCGCTGTTAAGATGTGCTCCACACTACAGCAACATATGAGAAGGCATGACAGAACGTTCCATCACCTGGGACCTTTTACATCTCATCTGAAGGGCAGTAATTTTATGTGCATAGTATTCTCAATACCAAACCAGGCATTGGTAGAGAGGGAAGAGCGAAATCTGCTTCTCGGCTCTCCAGTACCACTGGGTCATTAGGACACCGTTCAGGTTATGTCCTGCAAGACTCTAGATACTTAATGGTCTTGAGAAGGACCCGGAAAAGGCCCAGTATACCCAGGGAGGACGTAGGGACTGTGTAAGGGAGTAATGTTCTAAGAGTAAAAGGGTCACAATGTGTCTAATTAAAATGTGCTATTACCCAAGAATGCAAATTGCAGCCCACACTTCTAGTGCCCTGTTTTGTTGCAACTAAAAATGGCATCAAATTTAAAAGGGCTTCTGTGCGTGGCTCCACCATCATTAATGTATAAGCAAATATTGGCTTTTAAGACAGGGCCCTATTGTTAAATGAATGACAGAAGGATAGTTAGTCACAGCCTACTACCACACAAAAGGGACCAGGGCTTTGTGGAGCTCATTGCACATTTTGTGGTGTCAGCCATGCGAAGCCGTTGGAGTGTGCACCCATACAGAACTGCACTGGTAAAGCAAAACCCTTATTCAGGAACAATTGAATGGCCTTGCTGAGCAAAGCCTCAGAGCGAGGTTCTCCCTGCAGAGGGTTCTGCCCTAGCAACCCAGCAGAGAGTCCTGGCAATCGAATGTCCATCATGAGAGGCGGTTGTGTTGGCAGCATGTGGATGCTCATGTTTTCCTCTCTCCCAGTGAGCATGAAGTGGCTTGCACTCCACCCCATGTGCACTGAAGGGTGAGGAGCTGAGTCATCCTAATGAACTGTATAACTTGGAGGCTTCCTGAAGGGCTGTGCTTGGCTATATTGACTGAACTGGCTCGGCGGTAGCCCTTTCTTGGGTTGAATCCTACCTGGGTCCTTTCTGGTGCATGAAGATGTAATTATATTTGCCTAACTCGGGCCATCTCTAAGCTCGAATCAGGAATGCACCAAAGCACGTTTTCAGATCAATCCTTGTTCAGAAAAGAACCTACCTATGAGTACATGCTTATGCCATGCTCACTTCAGTATCACAGAGTCATAGAATCAGACAAGATTAGAGTTGGAAGGGACCTCAGGAGGTTGTCTAGTCCAACCCCCCTGCGCAAAGCAGAATCCACCCAGCCCGGGATTTGTCTATCCCAGCCAGGGATTTGTCAAGATGGCTGACATAGGCTTAAATTCTGAAATGGGCTTAAATTCTGAAATGGGGCCCTACGTGGCCCAACAAATAAGATTTGTTTTACAATTAATTATTTTTTTTAACTTCAAAGTCTGTGCAGATTAATATCATTTTCTGTCTTCTAAGCCAGTCTGTTCTGTGGATTTCATTTGGGACTGAGGGTGTACTACTCTGTTCCACCCTTTGTAATTCTGGAAGGGTACAATCCCGATTCCTCTGCATGGGGCAACCTGGGTAACTCGGAACACTTGAGAGCTTTGATCTGCAAAACCTCTTTACATGCCTGCCTCCCTGTAGAGTTTCAGATTCCTCCACCTGGAAGCCTTTAATGGAAAGTACCCAGCCCCAGTGCCCTAAAGTTTATGGGCTGCATGCATCATCAGTCAGACAGATCTGAAACTTATAAATAAACAAAAAATGTTACTTTGCAGTTAAACACGATGGGGATGACTCATCGCAGAGTGACTGCAACCCACCCACCTACCCAAAGGGGATGAGATATTGCCAGGCTGCCTTTGAAACCACCCTTGGAGAACCATTTGCATTAAAGATGGAAAAGCTGCATTAAGTCATCTAACCCAACACCTCCTGCCAATGTATCACTTTTATGTGCAAAACACATTGACTCTTGCCAACTCATCCTGTTACGATTATCTGCTCTTCTGAGCTCTGAGGATCTGAAAGGCTGATGATAGCAGAATTTCTGAGGCATCATTATGGATCTTTCCATAAAGTGTCCAATTACCGCTGTCATAACCCGCAACCGGGAGGTGTGGTGCCTTAAATCTGATCTTCTCAATGTACCCAAGAAGGCCTGATCCTGTTCTACATTACTCTGTGTGATACAGAGGCCCATTTGTGGTTAACTACCTTGTGATTGCAACTCTCGTCAGGCTTGACATACTCACTACACCGAACACATTGTTGTCATAATCTGTATCAAAAAGGTGTCATGTAAGATATCATTGGAAAACTAATAACTCACTAATCATTAATATTCTTGTGTGAGGTACGTACAGGACACATACAGAGTTATGAATGCATGCTAGAGTTATGCTCTTAAAATGTGTTTGCCAAGCAATGCATAAGGCCAGTCAGCTTTAGACATAGGAATAGGTATTTGTTTGTCTGACCAGCCTGGTCATCAGGCAGAGACAACAAAGGTACATTTACATAAAATGTAAACAAGCAAGTAGAGGAGATGACCTCTTTCAGGAGTCTGAAACTCAACTGAAAAGCAATTAAATCAGCAGATTGTATACAGAATTACTCTATTATAAAAGTGTATCAAGTAAGGTCTTTTATGAAAGTTAATGGCACACTGGCAACAAATACGACTGTGAAAGGTGTTTATTAACACTACGTGAAGAATTATGGATACCAATTGATATTATGCTTCAAAATCTGTGACCAAACAAAAGGAGACACAGGTTATTCTCAGACAGGAGGGAAAGCAGCTACTAAATGTCTTCACTGTGATTGAACAACGTATGACCAAAAACAACAGAAGCCTTATTTACATACATATCAGCAGGGGGATGGGAAGTCTACAGAAAAGAAAGAACAGTGTGAGGTCATCCTGAGTCTGGGGACAAAACAGTGAGTTTTGGAAGATATAAGGAAAAAGGAGCTATCTCAACATCCATCATGCGACAGACACATGGCCCAGAGATCTTGCAAGCTGAGAAAGATTGGCCCTTCAACCACCAGGGATGAAGTCTCTGGGAACTGAATATAGGTGAGAAATCTGCTTAGGCAAAGATCTTTCACCTAGGAAGACAAGGGAAACTGACACCTTTCCCTTCTGTGGAAGATCCTGACAGAGAAAATATCAGCCATGGCCGGAAAGGAGAAAGATTGGTGAGAAAGTTACCTTGAACAATATCTCTTATGGGTAATAAGCTTGTTTTTAATCTAAACCACTGGTTCTCAAACTTATTTAATCAGGCCCCTCTTCTTTGTATGTGTAGTCATTTACACACACACCCTCCAAGTACATATACCGCCACCCAGCTCTGAAAGCAGTGCCAGGCCAGCAGCGGCACAGAAGTAAGGGTGGCAACGTGAAAAGGGATAGCTATCAATATCATTTTTCACAGCAGACATAGCGCCCCATGGCCACCCGTACTTCTGCCCTGCTGCTGCCACCTGGGGCTGGCATCCAGGAAGCCCCAATGCCTCAAGGTGAGGGATTTAGTGGGTTGGGGGGAGGGAGAACCCAAGCCTGGGTGATGGGGCTCTGGCTGTTAGCCCCAGGGTGGCGGGGCTCCAGCTGTTCGCTCTGTCCTCACCTCCTGGGTGTGCATAGCGCTTCTGCATGAGCCCTATTGTCAACTCCAGTTCAAATGTTCTTATGTCTCTTTAAAGGAGAAACAGACCTTATTACTCCTCTGAATGTTCCAGGAGAGGGCTGGACATTTCAGGGCAAATCAGTTTAAGGAAATTCAAGGCTGGGGGGTAGGGTGACTAGAGAGCATGTGTGAAAAATCAGGATAAGGGGTGGGAGGAGAGTGGGGAGGTAATAGGTGCCTATATAAGACAAAGCCCTGAATAGCTGGACTGTCCCTATAAAATTGGGACCTCTGGTCACCCTAGCTGGGGATGTGATGGGGTCCTTTGGTTAGGACTAACCAGAGTGTGACTGGTATAACAAGCAGGCTGCTGAAGTCATTGTTGTCGAGTCGGGACTGCTCACCACACACAGACATTCAGTGAATGCTCGTATGCTGGCTCGGAGCATCCAGGCAGGAGCTACAAAAGCAGAGCGGTCTGAGGCACTCAGGGTTACCGGAGAAGCAATGAGACAACCTCTCATGGCCTGGATTGAACCCCAAAATGTGACACTGTGTTATGAAGCACGCGGAGAGCATTTGCCCACCAAGCAGACAACTCGACTTGCTGCACTTTCCTAACTCTAACTGTATGAACTGAGACGCAGATTTCATCCTCGTGCACTGTAAAAACTTTTATAGCAATGCATCACGCCCTTGCAGCTACTGGAGGGTGGGAGGACTGTACCCGGCATTTATTGTTGTGCTTGGGCTGTACGAAATACGGTATAAAGAAAGCCCCTGCCGAGAAGAGTTTACAGTCTAAAAGACAGGCACAGAAAACAGGACAAACTGTGAAATGCGGAGGTAGGGAGAACTCTGTGTGTGTGGTGATTAATGTCTACATAATTATTATAGGCTCTTAGCGCCAGATACCTAGCTGCTGTTAATCAGCATAACCATATGGGAATTCAAGGTGGCTATGCCACTTTACACCAGCTGAGGATGCAGCCCTGTATGTGCACAGGGAGTCAGTCACCAACCCTGAAATGCAGCCACCTCTGAGGTGGAACACAGCAGGAATACCCAATGCCCCTGCTCTTGAGAAATGCCCGAGCGTCGGGTAAATTCACAGGAGGACAAAAGGATTTTTGCTGGTGGTCACCGGATTCTGCAGAGGACATCATTGTGGAGCCAGCATGTGGAAAAAGTTCCTCAAGCTTTTCATTTGTTCCGTGCTATTATTTTGACTTAAGCATTAGCAGCATGCTCCCACTGAACTTCCCCTACCTAGACACACATTATGTCATCTTCTCTGGTAATATATTAAATCTCTGTCTCTGGTGAGAGTTACTTTTTCAGACTGATATTTGCTAAGGGGCTGCCATAAACCCATGTTTTTAAAAACCCTTTTGGTGACACACACCCTGCATGTGCCACGTTTTCAGAAGAAGGTCAATTCATGACTATCAATGTAATTATGTTATTAACCCTTTCACTGTTGCATTCAGCCATGGCTGGTGTATTACAGAAGAACACAATAAAATTCCTTTGAAAAGCTGGCTGGCTCTGATAGAGTGCCACTGACTATTGAAGATGACAAACAATTATTTCAGTGGAATCATAGCAACTTAAAACTGCAGTAAGATGGTGGTGAATCAATCCCTAAAAGTCTAGGTGAATCTGCACTGCCTATCGCGTATCTATCCACAGATAAATAGAGGATTTCCCTGTCTAATCGAGTCCTCGGTCTAGTACTTCTTTTTAATGTAACACAAAATTTGTTTGCGTTTAAGAAAGAAAAAAGTGACTTGGACCAATAAAGTTGAAAAGATAAAAATGAGCCCACCGTAGATGAATTCTCAGTCTATTGTGTTCATTCAAGAGAACAAAGAGTTCATTTTTACTCATTCCCTGAGACTGTTTTCATTGGTGTGTGTATAGACTTTATTTATATCAGACAACTTAAATCTATCAATAGGTGTAATATTTTGATACCATGTACTAATAATGTTTTATTTGCTCACACCCATTTTGCCTATAGGCAGCAGCTGTGCCTACGACATACATTAGTCAGAGAGACACAGACTACTAGTACTATATTCAGCATCTAAAAAGAATTGCACCGCAGCAGACACTCAGCATTACTCCAAGATCTAATTCTTGTACAGTCAGATCCCAATAAGCAGTGAGACCATCTGCAACGGCATTACATGGTGACTCCCTATAATGGCACACCAGGTATTCCCGGCACAGCTTTGAGTTGTCATCTATCTGGTTTTATCATTCCCTCTTGTGCTTGTCATGCCCAAGTGAAGATGTAAAAGAGGAGGAAGCAGAACTGCTGTCATTTCCTGGTTGCAAGTGTAGAAAAGAAGAATTTTGAATAGCAGGTTTGACTGGCAAACACAAGCCACCCACAGCTAGGCAAACAGAGCAAATGTCAATAGACTTACAAAGAGGGATTAACAGAGAAATCCAATGCAAGTGGGGCTGTGGAGGCTGTCTTCGTTCACACAAAGTTGAGGTTTTCTGCAGTGAGATAACGAACGCAGGACACTCAGCTCACTGTGAAATCCTAAGTGGAGCCAGGGTAATTGCAGTGTTTATCTTGGTGGGTTCAGCAGCACCTATATCCCCTATGTGGGGATATAGGGACACAGGTCTGGTAGGGACCTCCTACCTTATGGGAATCCCATTCCCTACCATCCCAGGGAACCCCCATCATATAATCCCGTTCATCAAACTCCATCTTAAAACTCATCTACTTTTCCACGCAGTAAAACAACAGTGCCTTGTCTCCACTGTGCTTCTAAAGCGGGCTAGCTAAGGTGCATTAGTCACCCCACAGTGAAACACACTTTTTCTGCCGATGGGGACGTAGCCATAGACTTTCTGTTGTGCTTCTGGCCCCACAACCTCATCTCTGGACACACAGTGAAGGATGGGGATGCACTTTAACCTTTGAATTTAGCAGCTTATCCTGTTCTCATCAGGTCTGCTTCTCCTCATGACCTACACCGCCGTGAGGGGAGAATCTGTGCCGTGCTGTTGCTCAAATAGCTTTGAAGCGGGTCACTGACAATGAGACCTGTCAGGAGAATGCTGCTGCGGATGGCGGGGGCGTAATCCGAAGCAAATTGATTGTTCACTTAAAACACACCCTCTAAAATCCTTCCAAGTGACCATCGTCACTAGCGACCTGTCCCCTGCCTCAAAACCCTGCCATGCCAGCTGAGACAAAGCCCTGCCGCGCCAGCTGAGACATTTCACGTGGCCTGGGGTGGTGAGGAAATTCAAGAGACAAAGACAACGGTGGCCCCAGGTTGAACTGAGAGGTGACTTACAGAGTGAAAGGTTTTAAAAAATGCAAGGGGGAAAAAAGCAATGGGGAAGCTGGAAAAGGGGGAACGGATGCTTTGCACAGTCCCTTTAAAATGCAGAGAAAACGACCCAAAGACCATAAATAATGCTCAGACTGTGCTCTCCTAGCAATGCCACCTGTGCTGTTCTACACTGGCATGGTGCACTCGGAGTGAAAACACAGGACATCCACGTTGCTCCTCACTTTAGGCTTCAAGGTGCAGCCTCTGAGTTCAGTGGGGTGGGTGCTCCAGATTCTCCTTCCTCCCCGTAAATCTTATTGGGCAGACGCCGAACTCCAATCATACCCACTGGCCTCTGCTGAGCGTGCTCGCTAGAGTCCTGTAAACCATGCAGCAATGTTGCAGGAAACGCAGGATGGCTCCGAGGCTGATTAGCAGCAGGCCAGTTAAGTGGCCAAAGCTCATAAAGACAAGGAGCTTTAAAAGAACTAAAAAAATGCCAGGCAAAGCCAGCTTGCCTTCTGTCCAGAGAAAAAAGCTCCATATGTGGTTTTGTAAGAGAGCCCAGGGCTTGCAGTTAACACTGGAAGAGACTGAAGTCTGTCCTGGAACTCAGAAAAAACAGAGCAACCTCTGAGATAAAGGAATCCTAAAGACAGCTGACGACTCACCTGTGACTACTGGGAGTCGGACCCCAGTGATGCAAACACACCTCTGTGCCTTGTTCCCTTCACTTCTCCCCTGTCCCTTGTTTTCCAGTGTTGCCAACTCACATGATTTTGTCCTGAATCCCATGATCATTTTTGTTTTCCCTAAAGCCTCAGCTCCTGGAGTCAAGCGGATATGCGATGATTTCAGCCTTCCTTCTCAAAGAAATAGGAAGTCTCTGGCTCTCGTGGCAGTGGAGAAAGCTTCAAAATGTGACCCCCACAGTGCACCCTGACGGCTCAAAAAGCAGAAGGCAAATAAAAAGAACCCCACATCTATTATTTTTACATAATCTCATGACTTTAAAGCCAATCTCATGATTTTTGGTGAGGCTGACTCACGATTTTTGAACATTTGGGGTTAGCAATGCCGCTTGTCTGTTTACTCACCTGTCTTGCATCGGCTATCTCCGAGATTGTGAGCTCCTGGAGCAGGAACTGCTGAAGTATCATTTGTTTCATGCCAAGTATGATCAGGGCTTTAATCCCTGTTTGGGCTCTTCTGGGCCTAATGCAATAGAAATATCAATGACCTTTCAGTGCGGAGTAAACAAACACGCGCTGCATGTTGCTAATTCATTCTGCCTCATTAAACTCTTTGGGTCGGATCCCCAGCTGATGTAAGTCAAGCTCCATGCTGTGGAGCTATGTCCATTACACCCACTGAGAATCCAGCCCTTCAGCACCTTCGACCACTCACATCCTTGTGACTTTTTCATGCTATAGTTTCCATCCAGCGCAACGTATCTCTCCTCCTTCACGTGCTTCTGAAAATTCAAGTGCTGTTGTAGCCATGTTGGTCCCAGGATATTAGAGAGACTAGATGGGTGAGGTAATATCTTTGATTGGACCAAGTTCTGTTCATGGGAAAGACAAGCTTGAAAGCTCTGTGTTGCCAATGAAAGCTATTAAATAAATGCACACCCAGCACAGTGAATGCAATTCTGAAGCAACCGGCTTGCAGTACTTGAATGTTACACTTCTTCTATCCATCTCAGTTTCTACACACCCTTTTAGGACCCGATTTTTCTGTGTAACTTTTGCTGTGGGGGTTGAATTGCTAAGAAAAGACTTAGCTCTGCCCATCTGACATGACCAAATCGTTCTTGGTAGGTCGTGTAGATGTTCAAAATATGATCATGGATGCTCTTCTCTGCTCCTCAGCCAACTGCCCCTCCACAGGGCTCAGATGGGCTGCTTAGTTATATGGGCTGGCCTCCCCCTTGATGGCGATTCAGATGGCCCAATGGGCTCTGCTAGAATCATTGGGCTTCAATCCTTCTTGACTGGACACTCATGGGGTCAAAGTGAGCTTTCAGCCTGGGTAGACAGTGTAGATCTTCATAGTACGATACTTCGTCTCCTTTCAGCAGCAAAATAAGTAACCGCGCTGGCAGTTAAAGTGTCCCCGTTGCCATGGGAGTTAGCACCCACGAATGGGGCAGCTCACTTCTCTCTGAGCTACCTGTTTCAGGCCGCCTTCGGGCTGACATCATGGCAGCTGTCACACTTGGTTCACGTTTTCAAGACTTTTTTCACAACCGTAACGGACAGAGGATGACTTCTCCAAGACAACGAAAGCTGAGATTCTGGTGGGTGAAAAAGGCATCTTGCAAGAAGTGCAGTTCTGCTCTTGTAACCCACTGGGTTGTGTGTTAGGGTAGCCCTGATCCACAAAGGACATGAGTTTGTCACACCTCGGGGACTTGGTTCTTTCGTTCAGACTGGAAGGTCTCAGGCATTTTGCTCCGGAGGCCCGAATGTCAATTCCTGGCATTGGACACAATGGTAGGTATCACACAGCCTCAGCTTTGAACTGTTGAGGGCCTCAGATCATAGAATCATAGAAGATTAGGGTTGGAAGGGACCCCAGGAGATCATCTAGTTCCACCCGCTGCTCAAAGCAGGACCAAACCTGACTAAACCATCCCAGCCAGGGCTTTGTCAAGCCATTCCTTAAAGACCTCTAAGGATGGAGATTCCACCACCTCCCTAGGTAACCCATTCAAGCATTTCACCACCCTCCTAGTGAAAAAAGATTTTCCTAATATCCAACCTAGACCTCCCCCACTGCAACATGAGACCATTGCTCCTAGTTCTGTCATCTGTCACCACTGAGAACAGCCTAACTCCATCCTCCCTGGAACCCCTTCAAGTAGTTCAAGGCTGCTATCAAATCCCCCTCATTCTTCTCAAGCCTATTCCCTCAGCCTTTCCTCATAAGTCTTGTGCTCCAGCCCCCTAATCATTTTCGTTGCCCTCTGCTGGACTCTTTCCAATTTCTCCACACCCTTCCTGTAGTGGGGGGATGCTAGGGTAAGCTTCTTGTATGCAGAGAAGTATGTAAGCCACCGGTCAGTGTGTATGTGTCTCCCTCTGTGCCCCGTCACAGCCCCAATGAGGGAGGCTCGTTCTTTAGCTGTTAGCTAGGGAGACTGCCACCACAGGATATTGCTGCATACCAGCCCAGCTGGATGCTGCCCCTGGGCACCCTCAGACTCTTCAGGAGAAGAAGCAGTTTCTGCTTGGCAGCTGTGAGCTAGGCAGGTAATCACTCCCGTTCTGTGAATATCATACCTTACTATAACCAGTGGTGCCTATACCCAGATGTCCTGTGTCTGTTGACACAACTCTACCCCTGTTTGTACTTTGTCTCATTTCAGACTGTAAGACTTTGGTGTGTGGGAGGGAAGGACTTTGTTTTCTTCTGTAACTGTACAGCACCGTGCACGTGCAGGGATATGCACCAGTGCCAAGAATTTTGAGAAAAACAATAATGAATCTTTATTCAATAATGAATCTTCAAGCTACTTTGCTTGATCTGTTCGATTTCAAACAGATAGGGATGTCATGTTGAGAGTTTACTGCTGCTATATTAAGTCAGTCATGCCGTCTGAGGTATGCAATTTAGATAGCTCCAACACCTTTTTAAAAAAAACCCTAAAGGGAACAGTATTTTTGGACCAGAACCCAAATCATTAGAGGGTTGGGGTTTTTTTAAAGTTATTTTTAAGAAAATGGTTTTGGCAACATACATTGCAAATGAATTGTCTCCAGTGAAAGCATGATAATTGTAATCTGATTCTTGCTACAGTTGGCATTGGCTATGTGAAGATAAATATAGCCCCAGGAACATTAAGTAATTAATCTTCACCGCCTTCTGAGGTAAGGTAAGTAATTATAATTTTCCCTCGATTACAGGTTGGGAAATTGAGCCAGCGAATTTGAGTGGCCTGCCCACCATCACAGAGATCTGGGACTAGAACGCACTTTCCTCTTGTGCCCACTCTTGCGGGCAGATCTCTACACTACCTTTTCTATTGAACTATTGTGTCCGTACTCTGCAGCATGATTGATTTCATGCTGTTTCATTTTGTACCCTTTTATCTTGGCTCTTTTCTTGGAACTTCTTTCTTATGGCACTGAAAGTTAATGGACCTTGAATGAAAGTGGATCCCATGAGTTGGGAACAGTACAAGGTGTTATTATTTACTCGGAGCTGAAAGCCCGTGCTGTTGCACATGTCCAGCAATCAGGCCAAGTAATCCACCATCCGCCATCTCCCTCATAAAACCAATTAAACTGCTGCAAGCAAATTAGTTGCAGAGGAAGGGTGGTGATTGGTTGAGTTACCTCTGATATCACAATGATGTAGGACTCGTGGCCTGGCATAGATACATGCCTTGCTGTCTCACAGGTGTAATTCCTAATGACAAAGTGGCAAAGAAATTAAAAATAGGATGCTAGCAGACCACAAATCTCAGTGATGATTGAACTTGGTGATATTCTGAACAAAAAGAGACCTCAGCCATGCGTGTAGCTATTCCCAGCACATCACACTGACTCACCAGACATTCTAGGCTTCCGAGTAACACAGAGACAGGTGACAGTCCTGGAATCTTTTTTTTATATACATAGTTTGTAGTACAGGCGCACATAGGAGCCCCAGTCATGGACCAAGACCCTATTGTGCTGGTTCTTTGGGGATGGGGACACCACCTGGGAATTGTGGGTGATTTCCCCTTATTGAGCAGTACAGGAGTCAGCCTGATGATCATGAGACAGGAGGATCGAGAGCCCATGCTCTTGAAAGATCAGAGCCTTTCCTGGTGGTGAATGTTCTGTGTATCATAGATTTCTGTGTACTGCAGTAAAATGTTTTCTCTCTTCTTCAAAGCCACCTCATTGCCCTACTTCAAATCCCTCCTTAAAGCTCTCCTTCGCCGAGATGCCTACCGTTGTGTCTTTTGTTCTTTCCACATCAAAAACATGAAGAAACCACACGGGCATAGCTGGGTCCCAGATAACCACGCTTATTAACTGTACGCTGACACGCTTTAGATCCCTGCTGTTCTGATTGTTTTCTGGCAGCTTCTCAGCATAAAACGCACTGAGCACCGCTAGAGACCTCACAACTGTTTAAAGGGACACTCCCCTATTCCTAGACATTGTACCTTCAAAACACTCAACAATGGCGCAGCTGCTGGTGTGATGAACCCACTGACCATCAATATTGTCTCATTGTTTCTTGGTGCTCCCTGTCTTTCTGTATCCACCTGTGAGTTATCTTAGACTGTAAGCTCTGTAGGACAAGGACTGTCTTGTTTGCTTGTGTATTGCCTAGCATAATGGAGTCCCAGTCCATGACTGCACCTATATGTGCCACTACAATATGAATAATAAATAATAACAATTAATAATAAATATTGTTCAGTAACAGTGCATGAGAAAATAAAATAAAAGAAAGCTCAATCTAGATTCAGAGGACCAGATCCCTTGCTGGTGTAAACTGGCAAAACACCATTACAGCCTACAGAGCTAGATTGATTGAAACCAGTTAAAAAGCTAGTCTGATTTTTCTCCTTATTGTTGGTTGATACAATTGCTCTATTGGGAACATCTAATCAGCAACGAATTTGTTAGTTCCAACCCAGGGTTTATTATTCATTCATTGCAACAGCTGGTAGATGTTTGAGCGTTCTTCACTTGTGGGATGTTGATTGCGAAGCATACAATATGAAAGGGCTCTCAGTAAGTATTTGTGCCCATCCATACACCTTGACACTTATTCACAAGAACACTAGACAGCTAATTTCATTTTAATGATTTGTATGCTCTTTCCTTACTCTCAACAGCTTCTTCAGCTTAACACCGACACTTACCGTACATTCATAAAACATTCTCACTTAAGTACCATGGCCTAGAGTCCCAACTCCTTCCACTTGCTCTTTACAAATGACAACCTACAATTAGAATAGAAATGACAGATAATTCATGTTGGGTCAAATGCTGGTGTCATGAGTCCCATTGAGCAACACCTCCTCAGAGGAGCCTATGGAAATCAATAGGATCATTCACGGAGTAAGTTTCAGGGCATGTCTATATGGAGCAGCAATGTGGGGTGTGACTTGTGAAGCACACTCACGTGTTGCACATGGTCTGTGTAGACCTCACCGATACTTATAAAAAGCTTGATAGTGCACTTTAAAGAAGCATTGCTTCAAACAGCACTGGGAAACTTTTAATGCACACCAGCAGGGTCTACACAGACCGGTTAGTGCACGACCTTTAGAAGTCACACCCATCGGGCACACATTGCTGCTCTGTGTAAACAAGCCCTCATTTACAGATCTTAAGGCCAGAAGGAATCATTAGAAATCTGTCTTCCTGCTATCACAGGCCATTAAATTTCATGCAGTTACCCTTGTATTGAGCCCAATCACTTGTTTTTGGCTAAAGTGTATCTTCCAGAGAGGCATCCAGGCTTGATTTGAAGATGGGGAATCCACCACTTCCCTTGACAGCTTCTTCCAATGGTTAAACAACCTCCCTATTAAACCTCTGTCCCTTATTTCTAATTTAAATTTGTCTGGCCTCATCTTCCAGCCATTGGTTGCTGTTCTGCCTTTCTCCACTCAATTAGAGAGCCCTTGTGTACCCTGTATTTTTGCCTCATTAAGGTATTTATACACTGTGATCAAGTCACCTCTTAAACTTCTTTTAAGAAACTAAATAGTTCTATTGATTAAGAGTTCAAAAGGAACATATGAACATTTTAGATGGAACTTTGAATGTAACAATACTATTGTTTGTATTTCTCTTTGAAGTTTAAGTAGTAAATGTCTGTAAATGGTTGTAAATGACCAGTTACCTTGTGCTAATAGAACTAGTTACAGGTATGCACGGGACATAGGAGATCATACTTCAGAATCCCAAGTAATCATTGATTAATTGTTCAAGGAGGCACCTGCTGTCAAGAAAATATCGGACAACCTGCATGGATCTATAAAAGATTCTAGTGGACTGATCCTTTTTATCTCAAATCTGTCCAAGCTCAGCAGGGAAAGTTTGGATTGCAAGATTGAGATACCATTGGAGAATTTGAACAAGCTCTGCACATGGACTTATTTAGTCTTCATATCTCTGGACTGGATTTCGAACACAGAAGCTCCAACCAAGAACTGATGACTTCCAAGCTGCTTGGGTAATTTCAGAGACTTTGCAATTTAAGAATTTTGCAATTCAGTTGTCTTCTCTACTTTGAAACTGACCTACGAGCCAATATCACATACACGTTCAAAGAACTGTGCAAATAATGGATGCAATTAGCTTCTCATCTCTCTTGGTTATATCAGTGAGTGTTGTCCTCGATTCAATCTTCCAGGAAAAAACAAGTTGATCAGACTGGAATTGTTAATGTCAAAACCAAAAGGACAAATGGAAAAAAAAATACCTCTTAGAAAACCCCCTAATATATCAAACCTTATTCATGCACCAGAAACAGAAAAGGCGAGGGAAAAAAAGGTCACAAACAATATTTTCCCCCCCTTTGCAGGTCACCTTCAAAGAGAAAAGAGATTGTTTTCCCTAGCATGTCAGTCACGTTGTGTAAAAGCAATTTAAAAAAAAAAAAAAGCCCATTTTGTTGAACTGAGCCAGGGAGGCTATTTCTTCATTTCATCTGTCCAAGCAACTGGCCAAAGAAGAGGCCTGATCCACCAAAGCCCTTCCCTGATAAATTACATTTGCACTGGTAGCTTTAGTATGTTTAACTGAATGGAGCTAAGGGGCCAGACTTCAGGCTTCCTGAGGGCATGGATCGCATGACTCCTGTTCCTGCCTCTGGTGTATGTTCACAGGAAGGCAAAGCTTTATCCAATGCCTGAACTTGAGCAGCCAGTAGTATAAGAAAAAATAAACAATGTAAGATAGAAACAGCAGCAAGGATCAGATAGTGGCTGGCCCTAGACAGGGTTAGGGAAGAAGATACAAGACTTGCTGCTAGCCATCTCTGCGCTCAGGGGAGTCTCCTTCCTCCTAGCCCTTTCGGAAGTGCAAATAACCCCAAGGGGCAGGGGAAGAAACAAAGAGGAGTGGCCTTTGCATTGATCCTTTCTCTCTGAACAGGCCCATGAAGCTTGCTGATTGCACTGGGGGATGGCCTGGGAGATGAACAGGTTGCTTCAGCCACGCAGAGGGTGTACTTTCCCCTGCATTGCAGAGAGGTCCTGGAAGAAGCAGAGTTCCCTTTGGAGCTGTGTAACTTGGATTCAAGGTTCTGGTTACAAATGTGGATTGATTTTCCCAGCACTGCTGGAGGTAACCCCTGACTCCTGCTGGTTTTTCTTAAAGCCCCAGCTCCTGGAATTACCTGATGATGTGGGAATCTGAGTTCCCATTCCCCCCCCTCCCCCCTCCCAGAAAGTTTCTAGCCCTCCTGGATGTGGTGAAAAACCAGACCATGTGATTTCTACAGGCTCGGACTCTAGAAGGCAAAGAGAAAGAATCCTTTAGGGTTTTTTTAAAAAAAAATTCAGGAGTTTTAAACCAATCTCAGGATTTGGGGGTGGGGGGGCTGCCTCAGGAAATGCCTTGGGGTGGTGAAGCTGAGGTATGCACCTTGATTCACAGATGAGTTAACGGAGGCTTTGTAATTGTCCACGGTCACTAACTCTTGGCAGAGCTTGGCGCAGCAGACGGCTTGTCTCTTGACCACCCCACCCTTCCTTCGACCAGGGCACTTCAGCCCTCTCCCGGGAAGCTACCCCGAACAGCCCTTTCTTCCCCGAAACCGGGGGGCGCCTGTGGGCAGGTCCCACCGTCGCGCCGCAGCCACAAGGCAACGGGGGACCCCGCGGCCGCAGAACCTCGGCTCCGCGCGTCCCCACTGGCGCTCTGCGCGCCGCGGCCCGTGTGCCAGCCCCGAGGGGCGCCCATGCGTGCCACCCCCGGCCCGGGCGTTAGCGGGGAGCCTGGAAAATCCGGCTCGGGCTCACCCTCGGGCCGCAGGGCTAGGCGGGAGCGCCGGGCGCAGCCCCCGCCGCCCAACCCTGCCTCAGTTTCCCCCGCGATACAATCCAGGTGCGGGGGGTGGGGCTGGAGGACGGGCTGGTGCTCGGCCCCCCTCCGGTGCCCGCAGCCCCACCTCGCCTCCCTGCCATTGGCCGGCGCGGCGGCGAGCCCCCGCCTGCCCGGCCCGTCTCGCCTACCCGGCGCGGAGCCGCCCCCGCCAGCGGGTGGAGCCGCCGGGGCGGACCCGGCCTTCCCCGGCCGCCGCCGCAACGCGCGGCCGGTGCCTTCCCGCAGCCGCCACGCTCGCTGCTGCGGTCCCCGCCGGCATGGAGCCCCGCGCCGCCTGCCTTGCGCTGGCCCTGGGCGGCTGCCTGCTGGCCTGGGTGAGTCCGGGGCCGGTTGGCGGCGGGGGGGACTTTTGCAGCCGAGCTGCCCGCGGGGGTTGCCGGGGGGATCCCGAAGTTTTCTCGCCCTTGGGAAGGGCGGTCCCCGGCCGGCGCCTGCTGACCCCCGTGCCCGGGGGTGGAGGGTCCCGGGGGTTGGTTAGTTCGGTGGGGGTCGGGTTCCCCCCCCGTGTTCTCTGGGGCTGCCCCAGCTGCTGCCCCTTTGGGGTCTTGGACAGCGCCTCGCACACGGGGGACGCTCCGAAAGCTGCTCTCTGGCCCAGGGCGCGATTCGGAGCGGGCTGGGTGTGGGGCCGGGGGCGATCTCTCCCTTGTGGACCTGGGCGCCTCCAGGGGCAAGGCTGCCGCGCTCCGCTCGTTCCCACCGGCGCACGGCTCTCCGGTGTGGACGGGACGGGGCCCGGCGCAACCCGGTGCGTCTTGCCTGCCAGCCTTTCCCGGCGTCGCTTTCCCACGAGCGAGCCCCTGGCCTCCCTCCGCCCCCGCCGAGGAGGCTGGTGTAGACGCCGCCGGTCAAGTGATTTCTCCTTGCCGGGTGGCGTTTCGCTGCCGGTGGGAAACTGCCTTCTGCGGGGCTTGGCCGGCCTGAAACGGAGCGAGCGGCTCTCTTTTCCGGAGGCGGCATGGAGGGGGAGCGGAGGGCGCCTTGGCCCCCTTTAATTCCAGCCCTGCTTTGCATCGCTCCCTCTTCGCGCACAAGACAGCCCCAGCGGTCCCGCGGCAGCACCCTGTTGTGTTGGCCAGGTTGGCCGTGGCGACCGGGGTTAGCTGGCCCTGGCTGCTTGGCCGGGAGTCACTTTCATTTGCTCTCTAGCCCGTCCTGTCTGTGGCCGCGTTTCCCCCCTAGGAGCCGGGATCCCTTTCCTGGTCTCCCAGGGACAAAGTCAAACCAATTAAAGGGGCTTGCACAGCATGGAAAGAGCAACCCACCGCCGGCTTTTCTTCTCCTCCCGGCCCCTGAGATGACCCAAACCTGGCCGGTTCCGTTTTGGTTCCGCTCCCAATACCTAGCACCAAACCACCTTCGGTTCCCAAGCCCAGGCGGGCTGGTTGTCAAGAATGAATTAACCGCGTCAGTGCTTCCCGTTTGGGAAAGAACATAAAGCGCTTGGGTCCAGCGCTTGAGCTGGGGAGCAAAGGATGAGGGAAAGTGGGGAATTCCTGTCTGCACGGAGATCAGAGCGTGAGCCTGTTCCCAATGCAATCCAAGGCAAAATTCCCATTGACTTCAATCCTAGAGGCGCGAGGGGATCATTTGGGGCCTGATCCTGGAAACACTTAAGTACAGCAGCAACTTCATGCCTGTGAGCAGTCAAGGAAGCTGCTCCAATTACTGGCGCAAGCGTTTGCGGGATTCGGTTTAGACTGTAAACGCTGCGGATTCACACAGGGTCTTTATCCGTGCTTTGTAGAATATAAGCTCTACCCTCCTGGTGCTCTGTGATTAATAAGAACAAACCATAAACTCGCTCTCCTCCTGCATCAACCTTTGCTTCCTATTAACTGTCTTTGTTTTGCTGATGTTACCTCACTGTTTTCTTCTCCTTGTAGTGCAATGAAAGGTAACTTTTTCGATCTGACTTTCATTGTATTCACAAGACTTTGCTAGACCGCCGCTTCTACCGGTGGGGTAGACAGAAATAGCGTGGGAGATCAGCTTTTGCAAATGCCTTTGCTAACGTTTGAACGCCGTGCCTACTGCTGTAGAATGGGTAATATCAGTACAGGAGTGCTAAGGAGAATTCCAAAGAGTTGGTATGTGTTTCTGAACCGGTGATACTTTGACCATGGGATCTGGAATTGCTTAGCACTGTTTGCCTTTTAGCGTCATTGTGAGGATTAATTGATCTGTCCCTGAAAAGTTTTAAATAGCAGCTCTGGTCTGGTCAGTATGAAACAGAAAGTTCAGCCTCATAAAAACTATTGTAGCCAGGTGTTTTTACTGCTCTTGTAAATTTTCCCCGCAATGCTACATAACTCTCTCTGGCACAGGAAGGGCAGATATTCTACCCTGGTTTATCACCTCAAACCCTTGATTGATTCAGTCTGCTGTCCTGCCTCTTGCAGTGACCAGAGAAAAGTGATAGGTGTATTTTCATCTACCTTTGATTTAACCCAGAGTTATGTCTCTGGATTCAGCTGAGTGACTTCAGCTTTTCCAGTGGTGCAACTGAGATAAGAATCTGGCCCACTGAGCCATCAACCTGAACAGTGGAAAGTGTTTCAGCACCTATGCAGCTAATGAGATTTCAGTCATTCAAATCAGACTGCAGATTCCACTTTCTTCCACATTAAAGGGCTGGCCAAATCCGCGAGTGTAGTATAAACTGTGTTTAGTCCATGGCCTGATTCAGCTACAATCAATGGAGTTACACGAATGTGAAATTGGTGTAAGTGAATGCAAAATCAGGCTCTACGTTTTTCCAGTGCCCACATGGCAAATTAGGTGAACCTGGATGATTCCACACCCATGTAGATTTGTGTGAAAACCATTGCACTGACTTCTGACTCTCACACTCATTGTTAGTGGGGTTGATGTAAATGTATCTTAAAAAAATCTGCTTTTTCAAGGAAGGCCTGTTGTATTCACGGTCCTTAGAAACCTTTACTGTAATTGCTGCACTCTTTCTGAATGTTGCTTTGCCATCTGCCGCACATACATAGCAACACCGTTAAAGGTTGCTTCATGATAACAGACCTCTTTATAATGCTTAAAACCCTCAACTTCTGCTGACAGTGCTACAAAGCAGCTCCAGTAGGTATTATATGGATGTAAATATTGATAATATACAGAGCGTGGTTGAAGTTTTTCAGACTCCTGAGATAATTGAACACCCAGTTCTCATTATAATTAACTAGGTGGCTTTGAGCATCTCAACCTATATGTACACGCATTAAATTCTGCTTGCATCGTACATAGGCTTTTTAGAAAATCACGGTTAGAAGTTAACAGAGCTAGAAAAAATTAATTGCAAAACCCGAGCAGTAAGGATCCTATTTGGAGTGAACATGACTATCCTATTAACAGGATGTTAATATAGTCCGCAGGGCACTTCAGAACTAGTATTCAAAATGTGGTTGTCAACCACCAAGGGTTGTGAGTCCTGTCTTCTTGGTTTACCACATGAAAAATGCTGAGAGTCAAACAGTGGGGGTATTGAGGCATACTGGGAGGGGAGTGCGTCCATGTGAGCTGTCCTTTTTAACATGATGTTGTCTGCGGAACGGAGATGAGCAGGGGCGGGAGGGGTGGAAATTATTGAATTATGTTATATTACTGTGCCACATACCACTGGCATCTGGAGTCAGATGGGACCATAGACAGAGAATCTTGTCTGGTACTCTGGCTGGTGTGTGTGTGTGTGTGTGTGTGTGTGTGTGTGTGTGTGTTTCTGTCTGTTCCTTTGTACAATAGCTTTACAACATTATGAGCCAAATCCATCCTTGGTGTAACTACAGGAGAGGTTTGACAACCGGGCATTACACTGGAGATTAATCTAAACCAATACGACTTTTATGCCTGGAGTAGTAACTATGTGAACCAAAATGACTAACAAAAATAAACAGATTTCTCAGGCCTTCTTCTCTCACTTATGCCAGTTCACATTGGCATATGCCACTGACTCAGTCTAGGTATAAAGCCCTTATCACGGCAGCATCTGAGTGCCTCACGGTGGTGTAATGGATTTAAAGTAGGAAGGTATTATCTTCACTTGTGAGACTGGGAGCTGAGACAGGGTAGATAAAGCCCAGATCCTCAAAGCTGTTTAGGCAGCGAATCCCATTGAAATCAACAGGAATCAAGTGCCTAAATAAATACCTTTGGTCAAGTCACTTTAAGATCCAGATCCTCACTGTCCTATAGGAACTCTATGGTTGAGCCAGAAATTGAACCCAGGTTTCCTGAGACCATCCTTTAGATCATCTATCTTATCCTCCTGTGAAGTTACTGTGGATCCTCCTCTGATTTTCACCATGGTAAGTAAGAGGAAAAAGAGGCCCAATAAGTGAATAGAACAGATAGAAAAGGGGTCTGGTGAGGGCCCATGGAGACTTTAACCCTAGGCTACTGTAGGTGTGGGGACAAAGGTTGTCCGTGCTGGGCCACGTTCCTGGGGGGCTGGGAATTGGGCCCGGGCTTTGGGCATGAATTGTCCTTCGTGGGACCCCTGACTTGGGCTAAAAGGGCTATGTACTACACAAGCAATAATCATGCGCTAATTACACAGCAACTTCCTAGCTTTGGCGTTAGGAGCGGGGCGGGGAAGCAAATGCTGACGTAGGGCAAGATGACCTGACCGATAGGTACCATGGTAACGGGGTTATAATGTCCCCCCTTCTATTCCTCCCCTCACCATCTGGACAAAGAAGGTGATAAGAAGTGTGTTAAAGTCCTTGTTCTTCCCTTGCAGTTGGTTCGTTAAGAAAATTTATGGTCATTCCTGCTGTCAAGAGGGCCAAATTCATGGCGAAAATGCATATGCCACGCAAGTTAAGTGGTAAATAACAAACAGGGGCGGGTATAATTATATGCTTCCCATAGCCATTAATATTCATTTTATAACCATTTATATCACCAAATACGGGTTTTCTGGGGCATTGCAGAAGTGTGTGTATTTACATATTATTTTAAATAAAAAGTTGTAAAGTAGTGAACTTGGGGCTCACTTCATTGGTCGCAAGGCACAGGGAAATGAGTGGTTTAGAGGCTGTAACTGAATAAACGCTCCTTATTGCTCCACTTGGCTCAATCTCTCTCTTCAATCGACCCTGCAACAGCTACTGGTTCAAGCCTGTACAAGTAGTTACCAAACTTCATGGCTAGCTAAGATCTGTTGAGTGGCATATATGATCTTCCAACTACATCTGTGAAGACGTTCTTCCACCCAGGCTTCATATATGTTCTATATGGATTGGTACATACAAGAGAGGCTGTGGCTGATCTGTATTCTCAACAGTGAGCCTGTAAACTTTGCAGAACAGGAACTACGTTTTCTTCCATATTCTGTCCATCACTAGACAAAATGAGCCAGTGGGCAAATGTCCACAGAGGGAGAAAAAAATGTTATCCTAGTTGGTATGTGGTTCTCTTGTTGGCATTCTTGGGAGGGGAGGACAAGTACAAAATGGACAGGTGAGAACCTCTTCTTCTTGGGTTTCACTTGCCACCTTTTGTGCTGCATATGTTCTGTGCCTGACATTGGAAAATGAGGAGGTTAGTGATCTGTACCCCAGAATACCTTTAACCTCAGCTTTTAATATCTTTAAGTTCAGCTTACAAACACAAAGGGCTCAGTGCTGCTGTCATGCTAGCTTCACGCTGTTGTAATTCTGCTGACTTGAATGGAATCACTAACCTATTCAGGTGCCAGGGAAATCAGAATCGGGGGCAGGGCTAGTAGTTTTGCCTTAAAAAGGGAAATGTGGTAAATGTAGTCATGAAAGTGTAGATGTGGAATTTTTGGCCCAGTTCATTGGGGGGCTTGGTGGCCCTATTCACTTAATGTCTGACTCAGGATGAGAAGATTTTTCCTGAAGGGGAAAGTCCTTTGTGACCACTGAAATCTTTTTTGGTTAGCAGAAACTATTTTGCAACAAATCCTCAGGTGCATGCCAGAATCTCTAGTAAAAGTGTTATTGCAAAGAGGGAGAGGGATGAGGAAAGCTCTCTGGCCATTGTACCATCATCCCAGTAGGGGTTCGTAGTTCTGGCGTATATAGGTTTAGGGGAGTTTTCGCTGTCAGTGAACGATTTTCTTTTTAACATGTCCCTGATCTTGCATTCTCTGTGCACTCAAACTTGGAGGGCCTGATCTTCAAAAGTACTGACTTCCCCTAACTTCAGTTGAAGTAAATGGGAGCTGTGAGTGCTTTGAGAATAAGGCGTTAGTTGACTTCAGTGGAAATGGGACCTGATCCAAGGTATTGAACTAGGTTCTATGAAGGGAAATGACAGCCATGATTAAATTGGCCCTCGTCCAGTATTAAAGTAGGTAGCTGTACAGCAGAGAGGCACAGTAGGTGTGGAACTCTGCATATAGGTTAAGCTGTCTTCCGTTTATCACCCCTCTTTGCCTGCAATTTGATGCTGGTTCACTTGGTTTTATGCTTGACTGCTACAGATTCCTGGTGCATCCTTGGATGATTTTGTTCACCTCATTGCCTCTGTTTCCCCTTCCATAAAGTAAGAATAATCCTTCTCTAACACACAGGGAGAACTAATTCACTAGTGTTCATACAGTGCTTTGATGGGAGTTTGAGGTGTGGAGTGGTTTTCTGGGAACTGCTAATTGATTGATTGCTTTGTCAAAGGTTTCCTTAATCCCTGGCCAGTCCTTTTATTCACTTAACTATCTAATATTAGATTTGATCAGGATTGTGTTTGAAATTTTCTAAAAGCATCTAGACGTTTAGACATCCGTAAGTGCTAAGTTTCATTATAATAAAGAAGTTATTAATAATAAAGGCATTAGAGTTCCTGTTACTGAAACTATGACATGATTAGAAGTCTCCACAGCCTCCTATTTTTGTCGCAAATTACTTTTGAACTGCTTAGTCCTGTAAATAAAATTGCACAGTGGAAGAGATGTCAGAATCGCAATTAAAAATTACATGATAATAAATGCCAACCTGCGCTGATGTAAATGGCCCATCAGAATGTTCATTAAACTGGGGAGAAGCAATCTGGGTTTGAGATGTGGAGATATGTACAGTAATGCTGTGATGTTCTAGTAGTTCATGCTGCTGAACATCACAGCAGTATTCACTCCTCCCTGACCTAATTTTCCTTACACAAACATCACTGACAGTCAGGAGATGCTCCCTTGAAATCAGTGCCGTTACAATGGTGGGAAGCTAATGTAATGAGATTAGAATTCGGTCCTGTGATTTTCAGGCTGTTGGTTTTATGAAGTGGTTTTAGGGACACACAGTTCATGTGCAAGGAAGTCTGTGTGGAGCAGGGGGAGGGAGAGGGAGGAGGTGGGCTGGCTAAAACTGGAATACAGGGACACCTTAATCCTGCTATTGTGGTATATTAGTGAGCCAATCTCTATTTGCAGGGGTAGCATTTGTACCTATTGCATCTCAGGACCCAGACACGTTTTGGCCCATATGAACTGCACATATTTTGAAAGCCCACGTCTACTTTATGCTAGAAAAAAACACATACCCAGTCAACTGAAACAAGGTTATTTCTAAACATGACTTACTGAACTGTGTCATTAGTCACATGATATGCATTTTCTTATGCCCAGGGAGTCCACTACCCTTCCATCTTCACCACATCTGTTGTGGGCAGACACAACTTTTTATTCACATTCAGGTGTCTGAATCAAATCTGATTCATGGGGGATTTTTTTTTCTAATTGATTTCACAGTCAAAATGAAAGACAGATATGGAGATCCTAATTCTGCTTTGATAGCAAAGTCCTTTTAACTTTAGTAGGAACAGAATCACAGAAGAAAGTGTCACCCTGGTAGAGCTGGGTGACGTGCCAGATGAAACGTTTATTTGCTGAACAATGCAGATTTGAAGTGACTGAAATATGTCAAATTTATATCCGTCTCACCAAGTTGGTTTTGGTTTAAAAAAAAAAAAAAGACTGCAACACAACTAAATTAAACAAAAGCTAAATGTTTTGTTTTCCTAGTTTTGAAACAAAGCATTTTGATTTTTTCATTAAGAACAACTTTTCAATAAAATTGAAGTACATTTGGAAACAAAAACAAATTACAAGCTTTTAAAAATTCATGCTTTGGATCAAATAAAATATTTTATTTGACCTGGGACAATTTTTTTCCAACTGTTTCATTGTCTTAATTTTCATTTCAGGGTCAACCCAAGACACAATTTTTTTTTGTACTGCAAACATACTGAAAAATCAGTCATTCACACAGCCATATGTAGGGGGTCTTCATTTTGATCTTAGGCCAGTTACTCTTGATTTACTTCCATGGAAATGAGAGCAGAACCAGATGTATAGACTCCCCTCTTCCCTTCTGGAACTAAATATTTCAACTGGTGGAAATTGGCATAGTCCAATTGGCTGCAATGGACCTGCACCAAATTATGGTGGCTTAGGCTCTGATCCATGGTTCTCAAAGTTTCCTAGTTTATGATTCTGATTCTCTTATGCTAGTTTTACCATCATATACTTTCATGGGCTCCCAAGGAGTTACTACTCCTGATATTCACATGTGTAATTAACTAGCAAAACATTCCCTAAACCTATGAATCCTCACACATTTAAAAATTTTATCTAGAAAAAATAGGTCTAGAAGAACCCTCTGATTCCCTGGAGGTAAAAATATCAGAACTTTGTGTCTCATCTGTAAAACTGAAATCTGTAGAATAACCCTTTAAATATATATATTTCTTTGGGGTTTCAAACATTATTCTGTATTTGAGAGGTTTTTAAAACAGAGCGGTCTATATCATAACCCACAATTACAGATTTGCTGCTATTGTGTTGTTACTATGTCCCTAATAAATGTCATCTATTGAATGTAATCATTCTAAGAAATTGCATACAAATAACTACATTAGAAGAGCATAAAGATTACAAAGCACTTGATTTTTGACATTTCCTCACTTTGAGGTTGCATGGGATACCTTAAAACTGGCCTCCTTGGGCATGTGCATTACCACAGACTTTAATCGCATGCTCACATTTTGTTTCTGCTGGGCCCCTGCTTCATTCAGCGAATAGCATCAAGAGTGGATTTTATTGCCACTATTTCTTGAAAATGGCCAGACCATTTTTGGCTCAGACTTTATGTACAAATCCATTCCTAGGCCAAGAAAAAAATGTGCCAAGCTTAAACCCCGAGGATGAAAATCTGTTGAAAATAATAGGAGCATCTGAAAATGACTATTTAGAAGGAAAAATGTTGGATTAGTATATAAACCAGGAGCACCATCATTTATCATAAGCCTGCACCATCCTTAATATCCCTGGGGCTAAATTCAGCTGCTGGCCGAAGTGCAACTTTGATGGAATTCACAAGGAGTTGCATCTGCTTATATGAAGGATTGAATCTGGATCCCACAGAGACCATCTTTACACTTGCTCCGCATACCCAGGTCTCACGCCTCAGTTGTGGCCAGTATCTGCTGCGTGCAGCTGAGATGTGTGTGGTGTGGGGGAGCCATTTCCCCCAGGACTGCTCTGAACTTCTTGTGTTTAGGTATGACTCCAAGAGAGGGTCTGTTCCCCAGGGATTGCTGGAGCACAGTGTTGTCCATGCTCCCTTCCATTCAATAATCCCAGTGCCCCCTATGCACTGGGGCGGGAAGCACCCGCTGCGTTTCTACCCCTTTAGGGCACACAGCGGAGCAGGGTTCAAAACTGAATCCACGCTGAGTTAATAGAGGGCAGTAGTTTATTCACAGTGGTTATAGCATTAGACTGGGACTCGGGAGACCTGGGTTCTATTCCTGGTCATGCCATTGGCCTGCTGGCTGACATCAGGCAAGTCACTTTCCCCTCTGTGCCTCAGTTTCCTCATGTGTAGAATGGCAATAATGTTGCTGACGTCCTTTGGAAAGCGCTTTGAGATCTGCTGCTGAGAAGAGCTGCGTATTATTGTTACTGAACGCAAAGTTAGCGAAAGTGACGCTTCTTTGCTACTTTACACCATTTTGTCTCACTCGCATCCAGCGTGTAATGGCTGTTTTGCTATTTGAGCCCCTGCGTCCTAAGGATTATGACACCATTGGAGCCCTGCACAATGGAAATAGGTTCCTTTTCTGCATGGCAAAATCAGCAGCATGAAAAAGACTCTGTTGAACCAATTCTCGGTTTCACAGGAGTTTGGAGGGAGGTCAAAAATCCCATGAGGAATTATTGCCGTGCTTAAGAGTCAACATCTATGCTGCTGACATTTTTCAGGCGTGATATTAAACACTTCTGCAGTGCTGTGTGTGGTTTAGCTATGCCAGACATCTAGTTCCATTACTGCAATGACCCCGTGACTGTATTTTTCACTGTCAGTTCCATGGGATCCTCTCAGTGAAATGAATGTTTCCTTCCTTATTTTAGCAACAAATGTATTATAGCTTGTCTCCAGTCTCTCACTGTACAGTATCATTCTTATTACACATTGATAGTGTTTTTTTCAGGGCTGGTGGGCCAGATCTTTACGGGGTGTGAACCGGTGTAGCTCCGTTAAAGTCCATTCTCTACCAACATACACCAGCTGAGGATCTGGTCCACGATGTTCACTTGTTTTGTTGAGCCCTGCCCACCTCAATCATTGTTTTCATCAGAACTTACAAGCCTGGTCAGTTTTGTGGCTGCGAAATCTTTAGGAGACCTTCGGATGCCGAAGGCGGTGATGTTGGGACTTGAGTAGGTGCCGCTCTTTCCTTGGAGTCTGTAAAGACCCCTGGTCCCAGAATAGTGCAAGGGGAACGCTACGCTGCTGGAGGCGTTATCTTCTGGGTGATGCATAGAGCTTGAAGTCCTGACTCTCAATCGTGCAATCTCACTACAAGGATAAGACAAACCCAAGGACTTACTGATCTTCCAGAGGCACTATATTCTCTTGTGGGAAAATGGTTAAATGAAGGACTCCTGGATTATAATGTTCAAAAGGAAATAAGCCTCAGGCAATTCACAGGAACTTATTAACTCTCTGGAGAGACGTAGCAGAATGGAAAACAACCAAAAACGGGTACAGAAAAGAGAGAGAGGTGGGGCTTGTAATGACGCCAACGAGAGATTCTTTATGGTGTTTCAGATCCTACCAGCCCCTGAACACAGCAGGCAAATGGCTTTGCAGTGAAAGTTAGGTACTGTTGATAAGATCTATGCACGTGTCCGTGAGGTGCCAGGTTTGTATATAGAGTTTCTGTTTGTTATGACTGTGGAATGAAATCTTCCTCCAGAAGGGCAAAGCTGTAACTCATCTGACAGTATGGGATCTCCGTTGGTCTAGCTACGCCAGCCCAGGTCCTGAGCAGCTATTGAGCTCGAAAGGGGTGTGCAAATGGCTTTGCAACTTCTCCTGTGCTCTCCTGGTGCTGGAGCCATTTCGGCAGTGGATTGACACCCACAGCAATCTTCCGATAACCAGATCTGCCACCTTACGGACAGGTCAGCTCTGGGAAGTAGCATTATTATATGAGGCAACTGGGGAAGCAGCCACCTGAGAGAATGGGTTTTTGTCCCAGTCGCATTCTCTTGTAACAAGGCAGCAGTAAAGCTTTCTTTTCTCCATCTACCTTATAGGTGCTGACAGGATTAGTTACAGACAAACAAAAAGGCAACTGTGTGTTTGACTCCAGTTCCTTTCCACTCCCGTTGTTTGATTGAAGAATCAGTGACACATTTCTTTCTAGCGGCATGGATTGGGTGTTTATGCTCCTGGCAGCTTGGAGTCCCTGTGTTTCGTAATGATTTCCTCTCTGCCAATACACCACTCAGGCTTCCTAGGCTGTCAGTTGTGAAAACAAACCTAAAATATAGAACACAGCCCTGGGAGGCAGCCTAGCCAGCAGGAAGATGATGCAACTAAAAATAAATGCCCACGTGCCCTGCAAAGCAGCCAACGGGCCGACAGAAATCAGGCCATGAGCAACATCTACCTGGCGTGGCCTTTAATAGAGCAAGACCAAACACTGAGCTCACCCACTCTCGACCTGCAGGGGGCCCAGGACTGGGAATCTGAGGCTGTAGGTTCAATTCCTGGCTCTGCAATGGAATTTCTGTCTGATGTTGCACAAGTCACTTCCTCTCTCCAGGCTGCAGTTCCCCCTCGGTATGCGAGGGATAATGATGCTGCCTTCGTCAGAATGTTTTGGTTCGATTACAAGATCTTTGGAGCAGGGACTGAATGTACATTGCCTAGCAGGAAGGGGCCCCAATGTCAGTTGCAACTTCGAGGGTACGGCTACACATCCCGAAGCAGCAAGCCTCCCAGCTTGGGTCAAAAGCCTAGGGATTATGCGACTGTGCTAAAAAGAGCTATGTACACATTACAGGTTGGGGTGGGCCTCTCTCCAGAGCTATTTTTAAAGCCGTAGCATGAGGCCAAGTCCGTCCACCCAGGCTGGGAGGGTCGCTGTGTACACACACCCCTCGAGGCTACAGAAATGCAAGTCATACCCATGAGCGTGGCCGCTCACCGCAGTAAGAGAGCACGAAGGCCGTGGCCTATCAGAGGGGGGTGCCAGCCACCAGTGTAAGTGTGGCCCCCAAGCGCCGGAGACCCACGGAAAGCCACTGCATGCAGATCAGGTGTGCAGTAGAACCTCAAAGGCGATCTCCAGAGATACGAACTGACGGGTCAGCCGAACCCCTGTGGAACCAGAAGCAAGCAATCAGGCAGCAGCGGGGGGAGGAAGCAAATATTGTATTGTTCCTGTATTGCCTCTTAAAGGTCCGAATGCAGAACAGAAACAGCCTGGGGTCTGCACTATTTCCTGACAGCCAAGGGTGCTGTTTCACCTGGCCCTGCCACCACATCCCATTGAGAGGGGGAAGCTGTTTTCACCACCATGGGGTCTGGAGGGGGACTAGCAGCCCCAGAAAGAAGCTGCCACAGGAAGCTACTGAGCTGCTGCTGGGGCAGCCAAAATCTGGCCTGGAGCTGGCGTGGGAGGCAGAGTCCGAGGCTCCGAGCTTCTTCCTGCATGCTGCACTCTGGAGTCTTAAAGCCGCAGCCTGCGCACTGACGCAGCCCGTGGCTGCACTCCTGGGTCCTGCCAGTAGCACTGAGAGTGCAAGGGGCAGGGGAGGGAGGGGCGCTGGCAGCAGGCGGCATCAACCCCCTGCCATGTGCTGCCTCTGGAGCTTGGCAAGAAGTGCACAGAGCTGGGCAAGCCCTGGGGAGAGGCGGCTGAGGGCTGGGGCTTGGAGCGCCAAGGATGTGGGGCAGGGCCCCCTCCCTCGTTCTTGCTCCCCAAAGGCAAGAAACAGGAATAGGGCAGGGAGCTGCTTGCGAACCAGGCAGTGCTGCCAGGCACCACCTTTGCAGAGATCTCGCCCAGCCTCGGCTGGAAGCCGCTGAGTGCAGGTGCTGTACCGTGATGTTTTGTTCAGAGTTACAAACGACCTCTGTTCCTGAGGCATTGTATCTTCAGGGCCCAAGCAGAATTTTTTCAGGCCCAGCACAAACTTGTACCACAGGGTCCCCTCCCACACATACCTCAATCCCTCATCCCATACATACAATCTCATGAGCCATGAAATTTTTTCCTCAGGGTAATGGGGTTGCAGCCTGGGCTGGGCCCCCAGGGCCTCCGGCCCCTGTACAGTGTACCCTTCCCCCCCCGTGTGAGGGCACTGCGTATCTTTGGGGTTCTGTTGTATCTTTAACATTGCTAATTTGTTTATTTCCATCAAGCCACGCATCAAGAGTATTTAGTAGCTGCTGTGTTAACTATGTGTCTGTGACGAAGCCTGGTTTGTTACTCGCTGTTTCTGCAGAGATCAGGGCCCTGCCCTCCAGCCCAAAGAGAGGGAAGGGCAGTTTCGGTCTAGGAAGCTCTAAGAGTAGCATTTATCCCTGTGCATCTACACATCACCATAGTCCTCAAAATAAGACTCATTAGCAGAGCTGATTGGGGAATTTTTCAACACAATAGTTTTTCATTGCAAAACGCCAATTCATCGAGACACAAACGTTGTGTGGGAACATGCCGGCTTTGACAAAAGTTTTGTTGGCTAAGTTTTTTTTTCTCAGGTCCAGGGTGGAATTTCTGATCAAAACAAGAGAGAGAGATGCACGCCCCATCTCAGAATGCCTTACAACCTGGTGGCCCGGGAACAACTCCACAAAGATGCAAGAGATCTAAATTCAAGTTCATGTCCCTCTTCTACCCTGAGTCAGGCCCGGGACTTGAACCTGGGTCTCCCACACTTCAAATGCATGCTGTAAATAGCTAGTAGCTATTCCAGGCACTTAGGTTTGGTTTTTCATAACCAAAAACTTATGAAGATATTTTTTTTGTTGTTGTTGTTTTGGTTTGGTTTGATTTTTTTTTTTTTTTTCCTCAACGGAAAACAGAAAATTTTCAGAAATCTCAAAAAGTTGACCGGGCTGGGAAAACCATTTCCTGCCCAGCTTTCCTAATTACTGCATGGTCTTCTGCATGGGATGTGTTTCACTTAAATATTCCAACTCCAGAGTTATCACGCATGCTGTGAACTGGCAGAGCAGGAAGGGGGACACTAAAGGAGACAAGGTGATAGACACAGGCTGGGGTCAGGTGATGGGGGCTGGGGCACACGAGATATAAGGAGAGATTGCGGGAACTGCGCTTGTTTAGTCTGCAGAAGAGAAGAATGAGGGGGGATTTAGCTGGGTCAGGTGATGGGGGCTGGGGCATATAATTTATGTGAAGACGCTGAAGGAACTGGGCTTGTTTAGTCTGCAAAAGAGAAGTGTGTGTGTGTGTGTGGGGGGGGGGGTTGATAGTGGCCTTCAACTACCTGAAAGGGGGTGGGGGGGAGTCCAGAGAGGATTGTGGCAGCTAACAGAACAAGGAGCAATGGTCTCAAATTACAGTGGGGAAGGTCTAGGTTGGCTATTAGGAAAAACTTTGTCACTAGGAGGGTGGTGAAGCACTGGAATGGGTTCCCTAGGGAGGTGGTGGCCTCTCCATCTTTAGAGGCTTTTAAGGCACGGCTTGATAAAGCCCTGGCTGGGATGATTTAGTTGGGGTTGGTCCTGCTTTGAACAGAGGGTTGGACTAGATACCTCCTGAGGTCCTTCCAACCCTCATCTTCTATGATTCTGTGATGTAGGACTTCACCTAAATCCAGCGGAAAGCCAGTGGAGGTATTGTAAAAGGTGAGGTGTGTTGACAAAAGAGCTGGTTGGGAATTTTCCATCAAAACATTTCTTTCACAACATGGTTTCTGCAAAATGAAAATGTAAAATGGGAAACATTTTGATGTTTCTGTCCCCCCCCCTTCCCATTGTCAGGAAGTGTGAAACGTTTTGGGCCCTGACATTGTTAATCTCTGCCTCAGCCTGAGCTGCTGTGGTGCCTCATGGGAGTGGTAGTTCAAGTGGCTCACATCCCCATTTTCTCCTCTGGTTGGGCTCCAACATTGGACTACACCTCCCATGATGCACAGTGGTTCACCCCAAATATCTTAGCATTTCCAAACTGACATTTTTTGGAGCTTTTCATTTTGCGGCAGATTTCAATATTTCAACTTTTCAGCCTGATTTGGGATGAAAACGAACATGAAAGTGTCTGTTGTTCACTGGGGATAGAAATTCTGTTTTGTTGATCAAGTTCTGTTGACAAGTTCAAAATGCCAGGATGGGAAGTGATCTTAGTGGCAGTCTTTCTATTGACCCTGAAGACCTGTGACTTATAATCACAATCATTCCATCCATGTCCTGTCCACATGAACACAGGTCACCAAACACACAGTGCATTGCTGCTGCTCTCCGGCTGGTTAAATCAAGATGATTTGCTAGCTTCATTCATGGCTTGTCTGTTTCAGCTGATTCCCCAGGGTGTCCTCGATTTCTATGTCTGATTTAGAGTGAGTAATCTCTCCAGGGCAGGAACTCTCTTCAGATCTATTATTCTGCGCCAGAAAATAAATAAATGACTGACAAATAAATATGACAATCTAAAATCTCGCTCATTACGCTCAGTGGGTCTTCAGGCTTTAATAGGTAGAATTGTTTCATTTCCAGCAGATGCAAGGTTTGTTCAGGACCCACACCTTAATGAGAAGAGCTAGTCCATGATTGAATGAACCGCTTTTTCCACCAATCCTATATTGAAATGCCATAGATCAATAGGATTCATATGGCCTTTTAAATGTATCTTTAGAGGCCAGGACCATTTTGTCATTATCATTCTTTTGCTTGGGCAAACTTGTACCAGTCGAGCCGTTTGGTTTATTTCAAATCGAAAGGTGAATGCTTGTGACTAAGGCACTGCATTCTGTAGCATGGCTAACAGGCCTGTTCCTTGTAGCTAATGAAATAAGCGTGCGCCTGCAGTTTCTAAACTCTGTCTGCCTTCTCCCCCCATGCCTCCCAGTGGCTCTGTGAAGTTTAATTGCTTTAAGTGCAAGTCTTTCATGTCGTCCAACTCCATTGTCATCTTTCATCTTTGTATATTCAGGGCACTAATTGTAGAATCAAAGGAATGTAGGGCTGGAAGGGACCTCAAGAGGTCACCTCGTCTATCTCCCTGCTTCTATAGGGGTCTCTTTCAAGCTTCAGTTAACATAGAAAGCTCCCTGTTTGGAGAGAGGGAGTGTTTTAGCTCTCTAGTTTCTTCTAAGGCCCCCAGTACTGCAGTATCAGAGACACTCCCAGGAGTAAAAGCAGCAACAACCAAGAAATGTAGGGCTTGAAGGGACCTTGAGAGGTCCTCTTGTCCACCCTCCCTGTGCTGAGGCAGAACCAAAGTATATCTAGACAATGATGCATCTGCCTTCTCTGAAGCTTTTTTTATGGGTGTGTGTGTGAGTATTTAATATATATTTTAAGAGGTTGTGGACCTTGTGACGAAGGCGTTATTGTGTGAAAGTGGAGGCAAAGAGATTAACTCTGGCTGCATTCAGAAAACTATTCTTATTAGACCTGAGCAAGTAACCAGGTTTTTCCTTTTTGTGGCTGAATCAAAGAATGCTAGGTGGGAGTGGAGGGCTGTTTTTGGATTGACACAAAGCAGGAATTTTTCAGCAAATCAAAAATATCCAAAACATTTAATTTTGAGTCGAATGAAACATTTCGCTTTGGTTTTGGGAGGGTTTCTTAAATCTTTTTTAAAGTAATAAAATTGGAATGAAATTTAAAATGAAAAGTCAAAATGTTTTCAATGAGAAAATGTCCCTCTGGAACATTTCAACTCTCTGGATGTATTGCTTCAATGGTTCAGAGCCAGAGCCAGGAACCAGAGCGAGGGTTGGAGTTAGAACCAGCAGTGAGGAAAGGAATGCAGGACCAGGGCAGGGCTGGATCAGAACAGGACCAAGGCAGAGGCGATCACAGTCACGGGCCGAAGCGTTGAGAGCTGGCGAGCACCTGCTGCTGCTGTGCTAAAAAACAGGCCTACCACAACCCAGCTGAGCTCATTAATCTGCCTGGAGGCTGGCCTGGCTAGTCCTCAAGCTCAGCTCAAGGGCTCCGTCCTGAGCACGGAAGGAGTAAGTGACCTGCCCAAGAGCACATCGAGCAGGAGATCAGACCTTCAATGGAAGGACTCTCATGGACTTCATTGGGCATTGAATCAGAGCAGTAGTTAGCAACAGTTAGCTTTAGACCTTGGGAGTCTCTGGCTCCTTCTCCAGCTGTTCTGACCCTTGGCGGCACAGCCAGGGTAAGAGTGAGGGTGGTAAGTTTCATCAGCAGAACACAATGCACGGCAGAATTCAGTTGCCTAACTAGCACACGTGCATCTGGAAAGGTCTCGCAAAAAACCCTGTTGGCTAGCTCTGCCCTTTCAGAACACAGCCAGTGTTTGCCCAAGGTTGGTAACATAACAAAGAGGTTCGGAAGGGGCATGGAAGTTTCCAACGAACGTATCTGCTGCCTCCCTGTATAGTGCTATAGTGAACTAGCTTGAGTGTGTGTGTGCTCTGGATGGAATCAGAACTAAAGAACTGCCTTAGGAGAGGAGACTCAAAGAGCTTGGCTTGTTTAACCTAACCAAAAGAAGATTGAGGGGAGATATGATTGCTCTCTATAAATACATCCGGGGGAGAAATACCAGGAAGGGAGAGAAATCATTTAAGTTCAGCACCAACGTGGATACAAGAACTAATGGCTATAAACTGGCCATCAAGAAGTTTCGACTTGAAATTAGATGCAGGCTTCTAACCATCAGAGGACTGAAGTTCTGGAACAGCCTTCCAAGGGGAGAAGTGAGGGCAAGAAACCTAGCTGGCTTCAAAACTGATCTTGGTAAATTTATGGAGGAGGTAGTATGGGACAGCCTAGTCTGGCAGCTGACTGATCTTTGACTACTGATGGTAGATGTGGTGGGTTCTGAGTTACTACAGAGAATTCTTTCTGGGTGGCCGGCTGGTGAGTCTTGCCCACATGCTCAGGGTTTAGCTGATCGCCATATTTGGGGTCAGGAAGAAATTTTCCCCCAGGGCGGATGGCAAAGGCTCCGGGGGGTTTTCACCTTCCTCTGCACTTGCTGGTGGATTCTCTGTACCTTAAAGTCTTTAACCCACGATTTGAGGACTTTAATAACTCAGGTCAGGGGTGTATTACTGGAGTGGGTGGGTGAGGTTCTGTGGCCTGTGTTTGTGCAGGAGGTCAGACAAGATGATCATATTGGTCCCTTCTGACCTTAGAGTCTGAGTCCTATAACAAACTATGTATCATAAGCCCTGCACTGCTGAGACCCAAAGGAGACTCTCCTTTAGTTCAGTAATAGGAGGCCTGTTCTTTAGGAGCAGGAGGAGTTTGGCTCTATCCTCACTTCTGTTGGAAAGTTCTGCATGGCCAGAGATTGCAGGACAAATGGGAAGCCCTTCGTGGTTTGTGCTGATATCCATGTTCTACATTCAGCCAGCGATAGCATACCACTTTGTTTCTCTCTCAAAGTCACCTTGCTCATGTGTAATGATGTAAGTACATTATACTTTCTTGGACTGTACCATGCCCTCACCCCTATGTTAATGGGGTTGGGAAGGAAATTTTAAAACCATTTTGCTCTAAGGCGGGAGATCAAGGAACATAGCTCCTAAATAGAACATGTAGTGGAGATTCCACCACCTCCCTAGGTAACCCAGTCCAGTGCTTCACCACCCTCCTAGTGAAAGAGTTTTTCCTAATATCCAACCTAGACCTCCCCCACTGCAACTTGAGACCATTGCTCCTTGTTCTGTCATCTGCCATCACTGAGAACAGCCTAACTCCATCCTCCCTGAAACCCTCTTTCACGTAGTTAAAAGCTGCTATCAAATGCCCCTCATTCTTCTCTTCTGCAGACTAAACAAGCCTAGTTCTCTCAGCTTCTCCTCATAAGTCTTGTGCTCTAGCCCCTAATCATTTTTGTTGCCCTCCACTGGACTCTCTCCAACTTTTCCACATCCTTTTTGTAGTGGGGGGGCCCAAAACTGGACACACTACTCCAAATGCAGCCTCACCAATGCCGAATAGAGGGGAATAATCATTTCCCTCGGTCTGCTGGCAATGCTCCTACTATTGCAGCCCAATATGCCATTAGCCTTCCTGGCAACCAGGGCACACTGCTGACTCATAGCCAGCTTCTTAACCACTGTAACCCCCAGATCCTTTTCTGCAGAACTGCTGCCTAGCCCGTCAGTCCCCAGTCTGTAGCTGTGCATGGGATTCTTCCGTCCTAAGTGCAGGACTCTGCACTTGTCCTTGTTGAACCTCATCAGATTTCTTTTGGCCCAATCCTTCAATCTGTCTAGATCATCCTATACCCTGCAGTGCATATCTGCCACTCCCCCATCTTAATGTCATCCACAGACTTGCTAAGGGTGCAATCCATTCCATCATCCAGATAATTAATAAAGCTGTTGAACAAAACCAGTCCCACGACTGACCCCTGGGGCACTCCGCTTGTTACAGGCTGCCAACTAGACATCGAGCTGTTGATCACTAACCGTCCCTGACCCCTGCTGATCCTGGTGACAAAGATGCTAATGAGCGGGGTGGTGGTTTGGATTATGGTCTGTGCGAGAGAGAAGTTCACAGGTTGATTGGAAATGGATTTATTTCTAAGAGATCTACGCACGGCTTATGGTGGGAGTGAGAGCTGGCTCCAAACAGGATTTTTTTTTTTCAGTAGGAACCCCAGACCTACAAGGTCACATCTGCTTTTCCCAGTTCAGACATAGGGTCAGTGGAGCTGATGATGAGCGTTCGTCTAATGATTATGCATATTTTAGTGGGGATGGGTTGCCATGCAGTCCGGCTCAGGAATTAGGAGTGGGGTGCCAGAGATTAGCACGTTTCCCTTGTAATCCATTAGTGGTGGTATTCCTGTATGCGAGGTATGATTTTAATTAAAAAGCCATTTAGCTGGATTTAAATCCTGCGCCACAGAAGAAACAAATATTTCTGTCAACGTAAGAAAAATGACAATCCTGCCATTCCGATGGTTCTTAGTCCACTGCAGTGTGAACCCCGCAGTCAGGAGCAATGGTGTCTCTGCTCTCCTTTGTGAGTTGCATTTTTGACATTGTGTCATGGGTTCAGCCAAGTCTCTCTTGCTGGCGGATAAGAAGCCAGGACCCTGACTTTTTGTGGCTTTGCATAGACCATCAAGTTCACTATGGCCAGACCTGATGGGTTTCTGAATATCTGGGTGTCAAATGTAAAACAACAATGCATTCTCCAGGCTGACTCAGGAACACCCCAGCATTTCCGTGGCTGTGAGCAACTGTTATTTATTTGCCCAGCATTTGGAACTTAACAAATCTGCGGCTGATGCATACGAAGGGAAGAATCTGTTTCCTTGTCAGAGTTAGCAAAAGTAACGTGTAAAAACCTATCTTTGTGCTGTTTTCAGAGGAGAGCTGTGCATTAAGATGTAACTATAGGGCATTCGGATGGGGAGAAAGGCACTTAAATGATAAAAGGAAACCGAACGCAGCTAAAAATACCAGTTGTGTTGCATTTTGTGGAGTAAAGACCAGAACTGATATGACTAATGCTGATATTTGATTGAGAATCTGCTTAAGTGTTGGTTGTTCCAAAGCATCTAAGATATAGTGAAAGCAGCATCTACACGTGAAGGAGTAAACACCACAGCCACGCCCCAAATGCAGATGTCCGAGCAATGCATCCCACTTTGGCTTCTGCCTGTGACGACGCTGGTAGATGGCATGGGATGCCAAATAATGGTCATGTGACAACAGTGCACATCATGCGTGTAATGATGATGAACTTGTCTTAAAATATTGTTTAATTGTGCATTCATCAGTGGAAAAACACCCGCAGAAGTTTAGTGGGAAAGCAGGCAACAATAGTAGCATGAATCCAAAGGACAGCATTTAACTCCCTGCTGATCTTTTCTCCATGGTTGCTTTCCAAGTGCATAAAGCTCCCTGTCCTCCTAAGAAATATTTGTGACTGGGACAAGTCACTGCAGTTAAAGGGGTGTTAGACTGAACAGGCTGGTTTTGTAGCAACGTCACAGCAACACAATAGGCCCAAATGTCCAAAAGCGTCCACTACCTTTTTGTGCCTCCATCCTTGGGTGCCCTGTTAAAGACACTTAAGGTGTGGCTAATCATGTATGTAACAGCAGTGCATAGGGTCGGAGTGCCGGGGGGCAAGAGCTGCTTTATCTCACAGGAGCATAAGACATATGACCCAGGAGGTCTTTTTCTGTCCTCGTGTCCCATCCTCTGCTATTGCACACCATCATGTCGTATAATCCCATTCATAATTTTACCAAGTGCCATCTTCAAACAGCCTAACTAATTTCTTCTCACTACTCCTCTTGGGAGGCCGTTCCAGAAAGAAACTCCTCTGAGGTTTCGGAACCTACTTCTGATTTCCAGCCTAAATATATTCATGGCCAGTTTATTTCTGTTTGTTCTGTTGTACTGGTCAAAAGTCAGAGTCAAAAGATTTAAAGGTGTTATACCCTTTTTCCAACATTGAAACGGTGTGGCAAAGCTTGAGGCTCTTTTACAGAGACCCTGGTTTACTTGGTTTCTTGGCAAACACCCGAAAGCATCCATTCTAAAGCTGGCATCCTATTAATCACACCACAAGAAAGAACAAGAAATCAAACAAGCAAAACTGAAATGGAGTAATTATGCAAAACAAACTTAAACCTGTTTGTTTTCTCTCCTCTTGGAGACAATATCAGTCTCTTCTTTTGCCAACAACCCTTCTTTGGGGGAAAAGTAAAGGGTTAATTTTACTCTGTCCTGATTTTGTTTCCCATTTTTACCAATCAGACACATGGTGAAAAAGAGACAGGATAGAAAAAGTGTGTGTGTGGGGGGGGAAATACAGCTTTTGTTGATAATCTCGGAGCGTGTGGCGGCTGATCAATCCCAAATGGATGCTTTAGGTTGACTACAACACCTGTTGCTCTGGACCCTGGTTCACATTCGAGTCATCATTTGATTTGGTTCCTTTCTCCTAAAGGCTGGATGGGCCATCTTTTCTCGCTGTGCATGGTGCATGCAGTACTGTTCATTTCAAGATCCAATGAAAAGTGGAGAGAGTGAGTAAGAAGCTGAGAAGACTTGCTGGGCAGAAAGTAACACAAAAAGTGAAGGGGGACAGAACAGGACCTTACATGCATCTCATTGAGACCCCCTCAGTGTTAACAATCAGGTACCCCTGATGTAGGCTGAGGAGTGGACATCACGACGATATGGTGACTTTCAGGACTCACAGGTGAGGACGATGTTCCAAAAATAAGGTCTGGCAGCCTTCCTTTCAGAAACCCTTCAGTCTGGTCATCTCCTTCTGTTGTGGGGTCGGAGAAGCCAATGAGAACTTTTTGCAGTGGGTGAGAGAGTTCATCTAATTTATTTTGTACACCAATTAAACCCTCTTCAGTAAATCCAGACTCGGCATAGGTCACTTCATTCCCACGTTTTCTCATTTGTTGAGTCCAGTCTCAACACAGTCCTTAAACCATCTCAGCAGGCCTTTTCGTTTGGACTAAATCGATTTCTCCGTCTGGTTCTCTTGCAGCCGTGGGTCATGTTCATTATTGAAAACAACTTTACCTACTTTTCACAGTGCGTTCCCAAGCAAGCCAAAATTACAGGCCCTGTTCTCACAATGGTTCTTGTACCAGCATGATCTGATCAACAGCAAAGTCATGGGCGTTCCCAGCACAGCAGCTGCAGGACCAGGCCCAAGACATATGTGGATGACCACTAACGTTGACGTAGAAAGCTTGATGTTGTTGGCCGGTGATGAGGGCAGCAGGAACAGGCTGACTCAGAAACGAAGTACATAGCAACAGCGACTTTATTCGAAGCAGTATGCCAACTCATTCCACCTCCCAGTGCCAGGGAGTGAGCCCTGAGTCTAGGAAAGGGGTGTACATATAGACCCATTTCCATGCATCGTGGCCCTCCCTGAGGAAGGTAGTGTGCCCCTGTATCCTTACCTTTATAAGATCTTGTCCTAGGCATGCACTTAGACACCAGTAATATTATTTACCTTTTTATGCTGACACTGGGTTTGAGTTCCTTTCCACTGCATGTTTGTGGTGAGGGCACTTCTCTTGGCCTCTAGTAGGACTGTTGCCTGTGGCTGGATATTGGAACATCCACTACCCCGTCACTGGTCTACAGTTATGATGTGCCATCATTTGTTTCTAGTCTCTACTAAAACTTTTCCTCTTCAGTGCCTTAATCCATTCCCCCACACCCTCACCATGAACCTCATAATCTGTCGGGTTTTGCGTGTGTCTCATTTTTTTCATTCTGAGAATTACAAACTGAAAAAAAGAGCCCGAATGGTTGTATAAGTGGAAAAGTTCAGCTCTCTCAAGCCACTTCCTCTTCCTTTCAGAAATGCTGTTATCTTGATGAACCTGTAGGAGATGTGTGCAATAGAACCACATCTTAACTCTGGGCTCACTTATGAGCGTTCAATTGCCCAAGCTTGAAGACCAAGCCCTTTATTGTTGATTATTCTAATCTTATTCATCTTTGTTGTTAAAGCCTAATTGCAGCATGCATGGGGTGATGTTCCTAGGAAACAAATCCTCTGAGCCGGAGATAGTGTTCAAGAGAGGTCGACAATAGAAAATGGATTATGCACGCCGTCATCTGTTCCCATGGTGGTGGGCACCAGATAAATGGTTATAATTATAATTAATCAGTGCTTAGAGTAATTAATGTTACTACAGAGACTCCACTCTTCTACCTTTTTAAATCATAGGACATAAAGATGAAAAAGACCTTTAAAGAAGTGCTGGGGGAAATATTTTATTGGCTAATAGTTTGTTGGCTGAGAAATGCCAATAAACTTTTTGGTCGATCCAAAACTAGTCTCAAAGTTGGAACCAATTTGCCAGATAGTTTTGGTGTAAAAGAGACTTGGGGTATATCTACACTGCAGTGAAACAACCCCACAGTCTGCACCCCGCAAGCGTGAGTTGGCTGGCACAGGCCAACTGTGGGTATCTAGTTGCTGTGTAGACATAACTTTAGACACAGGGCAGGGGCAGCCTTCCTTATAACCTGTTAATCTTAGAAAAGAGCCAAGTAAGAGGGGATATGATAGAGGTCTATAAAATCATGAATGGTTTGGAGAAAGTGGATGGAGATGTGTTATTTAACCTTTGCCACAATACAAAGATGAGGGGACACCCTATGAAATTAATAAGAACCCAGATTAATACAAACAAGAAGATGTACTTTTTCACACAGTACGCAGCTAATCTGTGGAACTCATTGCCATGGGATGGTGTGATGGCCAAAAGTATAAATGGATTCAAAACATAATTGGATGAGTGTGTGGAGGATCAATGGTCATTAGCCAAGATGGTCAGGGAACAAAACTTCATGTGCAGAGTGACCCTAAACCTCTGACAACAAGAGATCAGGAGCGAAAGGCAGGGATGGCTCACTCCATAAATGCCCTGTTCCATACACTCCCCCTGAAGCTCTGATATAGGGTACTGTCAGAAACAGGATCCTGGGTAAGATGCTCCATGGTCTGGCCCACTATGGCAGCTTTTATGTTCTATCATTTAGCCCTCTGGTGGGGGCATTCACTGGGATGTGGGTTACCTGAATTCAGTTCCCCTTGCTGCCTGATGGGGGGGGGAGGGGAAAGAAGGAGGGATGGATTTGAATCTGGGTCCTCCTGCGTTACAGTTAAGTGTCTTAGCTGCCAAGCTATAGAGTCGTTCTCACACATTCCAGCTGAGGGCTAAAGGTTATAAAGGGAGGTCACTGCTGCCGCCTCCTCAAAAAAATCTACTATAGGTTAAACAAAACATGTTTTGTTCAACACAAAACATGTTTTTTTCCCCTTTGATTCACTGAAATTTTTCAGCATTTTCAGATTTGTTTTGACTCAAACCAACTCTCCTTTTGGAGCTGCCAGTGAATGAAAATCAGTTATTTGCTCAACTCTGTCCTTCAGTTATCTAGTCCGTGCCCTGCAGAATGTAGGATATTTCCTTAACTCCATCCCCTGCCACTGTAATGAAGAGCTTCCTCAGATGTACGGCATTTTGGTATCTTATTACTTCAACGAGAAGCAAAGGCTGTGTTGTGTCACTTGTGGCCTTGTGGATCCAGCAGTCATTTGGTTGGGAATAAGCTACGTTCTCACAGGAAATGTGAGAAGTGCGTTGTCACCGGAAATGTAAAGCAAAGGGATTGTGAAAGTAACTAAAATTGATAGAAGAAATCTGGGTGTTAAACGGGGAAAGCTGTCCCAAAGGACATCTGCAAGCCTGAGATTTCACAATCCACTTGCTGACACATTGGAGTCCATCTAAGTGGCTAGTAATCTGCAGAAGCAGCCAACGTTCACTGTGCCTGTGTATGGCAAAGCTTGGGATTTTGTACCCGGAAACTCCACAACTGGCAATTTTGCCATCCCAGGCTCTTGAGACTGGAAGGTCTCAGGATTCCCTCTCTCTGTTCTCAGTAACTGCCAGGCAGCTATGTCGTGTTCATTTTGATTGAATAAGTGGGCCCAGAGATTCAGTAGGTGTTGATGTGGCCCTGTTACTGTACAACATGGAACTGTTAAGCAGACATGCCATTCAAAATCTTTTCATCCTTTTTTGAAAGATACAGACAGAGAAGGGACAACAATTAAAGCATTTGGAAAGTAAAGTATTAAATGAGGCTCACAGCTTGACAATATCCCTTATCCCCCCCTTTCCCTTTAGCTGTGGAGAGTTTTTAAAAGGAAACATCTTCCCACCACCCTTCTCCCGTTTTGACAGTCTCTTGGGTGGTGGTAAAGATTTAGGATACGTCTACACCAATAGCGGCACAATCGGTGTCGCCAGATCAATTCTGCGGGATCGATCGAGTGGCAGTGGAGATGCGCTCAATCAATCCGGAAGTGAACGGCGTTAATCCACCCCACAAAAAGATTAACATTGCATCAACAGGAGGACATTTCCTGTTGGCGCAGCAGAGTGGGAACACCACGCTACGTAGAAGTTAGAAAGTCAATAGGAGATAGGCAGGCTATTCTGCGTAGCTTGTGTATCTCCCGTTGATTGCCGGCAAATTTTGCTGGCAGTGTAGACGAGCCCCTAGTTTCCAACAGTTAGGTTCACACTTGGGATTAACCTTCTAGGCCCCAATTATTGCAACAGCTTCTTTAGTCACAACTTGGGTCTAGCTCTCGGGGCAGGAACAGTGGGTGAGGTTTCGGACACGTAGGTGTCTTACTCCCACTGTTTTTCAATGAGAATTGTGCGTGTGCCTGCCCTTTGTGCTTTGCAAATCCTCCCCTGGTGTCTTTGTTTGTTTGTACAGCACCTAGCACAATGGGCCCTAATCCTGATCGGGTGCTACTGAAATACGGATAAGAAACCGTCACAATATAGCAAACTCCAAGTGTGCAAAAATCATGAGTCAGCCCTGAAAAAAATCATGATTTTTTTAAAAAAATAGATGTTGGGTTTTTAGTTGCCTTCTGGTTTTTGAACTTTCACAATACATGTTCTCAAGCTTTTCTCCACAACCAGGGGGCTGTAAACTTTTTAAAGGAAAGCTGAGATACCTGCATAATCTCAGGACTCCAGATGCTGGTGCTTTTAAGGAAAGCACTAAGTGTTGTGAAACGAATGATACGTTCTCAAGAGTTGGCAAACGCAGTAGGTCCTAACAGAGTCGAGGTGACACTACTTCTCTCATGCTCTCTGTCAGTTGCTCCCTCCCATTTAAAGTTTGAATGCTCTGTTCTACATGGTAGACTCATTTTGTCTCCTACAGCAGGCCGCTGTTTGTATAAGGTTGTTAGTCAAACAATAATGATCCTAAAGTACCGTGTGTAGGCATCATCCCTGTCGTCATTTCCTCAGCTTTGCGTTCACAGCATCCATCAGGAAGGTGTTCTCTTTTATTTGTGTTTGCTCCCAGGCATACCCTGTCTTGAACAAGTGCTTAGGGCTCAGCGATTGGAGCTTGGCAGCAATTTGAGGAAAGCCAGTCCCACTGTAATGTAATTTAAATGTGTTTCTCAACACTTAGGCTGAGATCAGATCTCAGAAACGCCAGGAAGGCAAGGAGAGTGTAAATATAACTCAATTAAGATAAGAGGGCAAAGGGCTTACGTAAGATCTCAGAGCCAGCCAAGCCGTGGCCTCTGATGCTGGATCATCTGAAAGCCAGACAACGCCTCTATTTCATATTTGTTTTTTTTCTCTGGAAAGCTAGGAAGCAATCGGCAGCATGCTGAACTGATTCACAGGAGTCAGGCTGCTTTATTTACTTCAGTTTATCCCTCTGCAGAGTAGCTCGTAAGGCAGCAGTAAAGATGTTAGCCCAGCACAGCCCACGTTCAACAGCAGCTGCTCAGAGACATGTGATCTAGTGGCCTGATAACATGATGGGGATCTAGGAATCGGAGTTCTAATCTCAGCTCCACGGCTGCATCGCTGCATGACATTCAGCCACTTGCTTAACTTCTCTGCCTGTGTCCCATCCTTAAAATAGGAGTAATACTCCCCTACCTCACAGGGAAGTTGGAGGATGAATTAGTTACTCTTGGTTAAGTTCTCATTTCTGTTACTCCCAGTTAACTTGAGTGTCATGTGAATGCCATGCATCATTGAGCTTCCATCTCTAGCCAAAGGCTTTTGGTGGTTTTTCAGGGCCTTCGGCTAAGTGGGTGTTTACCATCATCTGTGTATGGAAGAGAAATGACATTAAAAGAATGACCAGGGTCCCTGGGTGGACCGAAGAGATTCATAAGGCAATCTTTAAGGAGGCAGCACCTGTCTGAACTCCTGGTTTATGGGGGTTGAATTTGGAGCATTATGTCACTTTAACAGGGTCCTTCTAAAATATTTTTACATGGTACCGAATCCTCTTTGGTCAGAGTTCCTCTTCTCTACCAATACCATGCAGAGTGGCTCGTACGTTTTTGCCAAAACCCAACTCTATAGAGTCACACAAGGTTCAATTCTTGACACCCTTGCTCTTTCCTGCTTAGTTCACTCCTCCACACATTACCCATGAGTGCAATGCACAACAATACTGACAGTACGAGTTTTCATTTCTGTAATGCTTCTGAGATCCCCCTTTTAGAGCCTTCCCTCTGTATACATGTCTCATTGACTCTCCATCCATTATCAGATCCTGTCTGAAAACGCTTTCCTTTGCCGATGTGTTGGCTTCTTGACTTCAAAGTACCTCCATGGAATTAGACAGACGTCTTTGTTCAAGCCGACTCGCATACGTTATCCCCTCCAATATCTTATTGTTCTTCCAATTGTGATGCCCCATCCCAAATAAGGATTGTACCTACTCGCCCCTTCTCTACTCACTGAGAGAGAATCTGTGGCCTATGCATCAGTATGGGCCTGATCGCAAAACACTTACATATGTATTGTTGAGAACCGGCTGACTGGTGCTGGGTCAGCAGACGGCCATGTGATGAATCTGCTTTGGTAAATCTGTGGCTGCTCTTTGCCTGTGGCTGGGAAGGTTCATGGGATGCTGGAGGGGAGGTGATGGGGGCAGCTGGGGGAGTGGGTCTGAAGGTAATTGAGGCATGTGTAATGGGACCCACCATGTGTTAGGGCCCATAGAACCTCAACAAAGTTCCTACAGGGCTTCTCTCAACCATGGTACAACCAGCACCCTACCAGGGACTCTCATGCCAAGGTTTGGTATCTCACACACTAGGGAGACCACTGGTGGCAGAAGTGGGATTTGAGCCCGTGCCCCAAACAGACTCATTTAGGTGATTTTATTATGTTGGCAGGAGAGCCCTCTCCCGCTGATGCTACGCTTGTGCTTACGTGTTGGCAAAACTTACATCACTCATCAGGTTGGTTTTTTTTTTTTTTCACACCCCTGAGCGACAAAACTTTTTCCGGCATAAGCTTGAGTGTAGACAAACCCTCATTCTTTGCCTTGGCTTTCCTTATTTTTGTCCCTACACGCTCTCCATGTGGCATGTCCCTCCTTCCATTCCTTTTTTGTGCCCCTTTTGGTTTTTAGATAGCTAAAAGGCTCTGTGCAGCCACATTGGCCTCCTGTGGTAACTCTTCTCTTTCCTCTGCATCAGAATAGCTTGATAAGCCTCTAATATTGCATTTTTTAAGTCATTAATGACACACAGCCAAAGCTCCTTGGGTTGTGATGTCTGTCCTGTTTCCTAAGCTGAACTGCATTAGATGTGGTCAGTAATTGCCTCAGAGACCTCTAAAGACTTCCAGGTACTGCAGAAAGTGGGTTTGGATGGTTCAATAGGTGGCCATCTTCTCTCTTACCCCATCCTGGACCGCTGTCCCACTGAGGTTCTTCTGGGTGCTGTGTAGCTAGAGGTCTTCTGGAGAAGACCTAAGACTGACTTTCAGAAAATTTATCTGACAAGAGGCTTATCATGCTAAGCTGCCATGGAGGGAATGGTAAATCTTGTCATGAATTAGTAAAAGCAGAAGAGAATAGTACCAGCTGGACGCTTTTCAGCGTGGCCAAGGTTACCAGTGGGAAGCCCCCAGGCTCCGTACCGCAGCTGGTGTGTAAAATATTTTATTAATGATGTGGAAGAGAGAGGTGAGCAGGGAAGTGGCAACATTTGCAGGTGACACAACGTTATACAGAGAGACAAGGTGGGTGAGGTAATATCTTTCATTGGACCACTTCTCCTAGTGAGAAGAAAAAGCTTTCCAGTTTACACAGGGCTTGTCTACACTCGTGTTTAAGTTGGCAAAACTTTTGTCACTCAGGGGAGTGGGAAGGGAAAAAAACCACCCCACTGAGCGATATAAGTTTTGGCGGCATACGTCTGAGCGTAGACATCGCTACAGCTGCTCGGTTAGATGGTGGTGTTATGTCTCCCGTTGACATTACACGGCTATGCTAGCACTTATCTCTGCAAAACTTAGGTCACTCAGCGGGGTGCTTTTTTCATACCCCTGCATGACAAACGTTTTGCCAGCATAAGCGTGAGTGTCGACAAACCCAAAGAGGTCTTCAGGTGTGGGAAAGTCCTTAGAGTGTCACATGTTTAGCATAAGTAGTTAACACACATTTCAAAGTATCACTCAAGGTGAAGTGGCCCATTCACACCTCTCTAGTCATAAGAGGGAAAGAAAAGGGGGGACGAAAGGCACCGAGGGTGGGGGACTTGTTAGTAAAATATAGATTATTGTAATAAGCCATAAATGCAGTATCTCTATTCAGTTCATGATTTTTAGTGTCTAGCACAGTTATGAATTTAAGCTCCCAGGCTCATCTTTTGAAAATGTTGTGCAGGTTTCCTTCAAGGATGAAGATTGATAGGTTAGCTATAGAGTGGTCGCTTTGTGAAAAGTGTTGACAACAGATGATAGGGTGTTTTTTGTCTTTTGTCATTTTCTCATGTGAGTACATTTGAGGGTGTAGTGGTTGTCTGGTTTCACCCATGCAGTCATTACTGGGGATTTAGCGCACTGGATGAGGAACACCACATGTTGAAATCGGCATGTGTAGGATCCAGGAATCTTGAAAGGTGTGTTTTAGTGAGCGTTGGTCATTGTAGCAGTGGAGATACGTCTACGGGTTTTGCATCTGTTGTTCTGGCAGAATCTATTGCTGCTTTGAGTTGGTGCGTCCTAGTCTGTGGGGAGCTTGCTTCTGATGATGAGGTCGGGGAGTTGTTTGAAGGCCAAAAAATGGCGCTCAAAACAAATTTATTTAAGGGTGGGGGCCCCATCATGTTTGGGTTGTAGTTTGATATCTGCATGAGTTCCAAAGTGGAATGGTAGGTGACAACTAGGGGTGTGTGATCAGAGGGGGTTTTATTTCCGGATTGAAGCAGATTCTCTCAGGATATACAGGTGGCCCATTCCATGAGGTGATCTATAGCATATCTTTTAGAAAGACACCCAGTCTTGATTTAAAGACTCCAAATTTTGGTCGTCTGCTGGAGTGTCCCTGTTTGGTGAAGACGGTTCCGCATGTGTTAAGGTGTACATCTTCGACTTTCTCCCTGGCGCATGTTCTGTGGTACGCGATCGCCGTTCAAAAAACTAGCCTCACAGCTTAAATTTATAACTTTGCTAGAAACTAAAAATCATGGACTGAATAAAGATACTGGAGGGGTGGCTTATTACAGCAATCTATAGCCTGCTACCACCCTCTTCCCTCCCTGCTAGCTGCCTTTTCCCCATTCCTTCCTTTCCCTGTATGACTGGAGGGGTGTAAATGTGCCACTTCACCTTGAATGGTCCCTTGAAATATGTGTTAACTACTTATGCTAAACAATCTGTTCCACCTTGCATTCACTGTGACACCGAGTGCCTTTCCCAGAAGAAGAGCACTGTATACATTCAAAAGCTTGTTTCTTTCAACAACAGACGTCAGTCCGATAAATATTATCTCCTGAATCTTGTCTCTCTAATATCCTGGGACCGACAGGACTACAATAATGCTGCATACAAAATTATATAGATGAGCCAAAACGGAGGAACTGCAAAGGTTGCATCCACACCGCCCACAGCAGAGAGCTTCCTAGCTGAAGTCGACAAACTTGGGCTTGTGCTACTGTGCTAAAGATAGCCACAAGGTCTACACAGCTCAGGGTGGAGCTTGGGCTTTGAATGGGTAGCATGATGACAGGTGAAATCTAGTGTTGACAAATGCCAAGTCACTGCACCTTGGAATGAATCATCGGAACTATGGATGCACTTTTGGTGGGTTCAAAGCTGACGGTAACCACTTGGAATAGGTCTTGAGTAATGTTGTGGAGACCTCTGCTGAATGTGCAGCAGTGCTCAAAGAAGCAACTTAGGTAAGGTGCATAAAGGAAGGGATGGAATGTACTGAAAATGCTTAATGCTATATTATAAATCAGTGGTGCCCCCCTCACCAGGAATAGAACTTTCAGTTCTGGTGACCCCATTTCAAAAAGGATAGAGAAGAACTAGGAAGGAGGTTCACGCCTTGGTGAGGAAAATGATTTAGTGGCAATGAGAGATCTCCATCTCTCTTCATATGCAAAGCTTCAGTTTATTTACCTTTAGGGCTTACCATTTTGAGAAGGAGAGAGAGAGAGAGCGTGTGTGTGTGTGCACGTGTGTGTGAGAGAGAGAGAGAGAGGATTTGTGTTTCGAAGGAACTGAGATGAGAAAATTCTGGGTTGTAGACTTGTATTTGTATTACCTACTGCTGCTTTTGTCTTAATTGTGTAGTTTATTTAATTATCTGGCAAGTGTGCCCCAAGTCAGGGATGAATATTGGTTTATGTTTCTATTTTGAATTCAGAATAAATGTGTGGACCGATTTATTAGAATGTTGGAAGTTAGCTGTGGGAAGGATCTATTCTGACAAGTCAGACTTACATTTTCAAGTGACCTACGTTTTTCTCACTGCTTTTTCCTGTGGGGGGGAGGGTGTTGTGATTGACCTTCTGGGCTGTACTGTTCACCAGTTCTACTTACAGGGCAAGGTTGAGATGCAACATAGTTTTGTGGTCAAGGCACTGAATTGGGCCTCAGGACATCTGGGTTCTATTACAGATTTCCAGTGTGACCTTGGACAAGCAAAGACAAAAGCTAGAATATACAGGACCCCAAGAATTGTGTGGTGGCATTAGAAAACTAGGCAAACACAAGCTCAGCAACATGTGCCTGAATGGAACAGAAGAAGCCTACCTGAAAGTGAGACGCATGCTTGTATCCATGCCCCAGTGACATGCAAATAGATAGTTTCAAAAAACATCTAAGCATAAGCACCTATTATAGTCTTCTGCTTTTTAATTAAAGTTAGGAAATTGTAATGTTTGTCAGTTCCACTACCCAACCATTTCTGTGTTTGTGTTCAGTTATGGTGACACCCAGAGTATCAATTGCAGAATTCTGGGTAGAAAGCTTATGAAAATGAAGCAGCTCTGTGGCCGTTCCTTCCCCTGTTCACCAACAGATGGAAGCAGAGAGCTCCTTACGCTCTAGAGATATAAACCCTGTGGCCTGAAATTGCTTTGGCCTCTGATGAAAGGTGCTATTCTATTTTTAAGTTCAGGTTGTAAATAAGTTATGGGGCTTGAATCATAATTATGTTGTGCTAATGTTACACTGAATGGCGTCTTACTAGTTGACAACTGGCATAGAAAACTGATGAATCAGGCCATTAGTATTCACTTCTGGGCGTGATGTATCAGTGCTACTAATGACAGATCGATCCTTGATGGGCAATTGAAAGCATAATTTACAGCCTGCCGTTTGACTGCATCAGACATGCCTTGGTTAAAACAAAAAGGTCACAAATAAATGATGTCCATGAGGATGCCAGAAGGTCCTAGGGAATGTATTATTATTTTATTTTGTGAAGAATGTCATGCTGGTGGGGGAATGACGCTATATGTGAAAGAAAGCATAGAGTCAAATATAGGAAAAAGCTTGAAATGAATCAAACTGTATCATAGAATCTCTACGGATAGAAATTCCATGCTTGAATAATGAAAGTAGAGCAGTAGGGATACGCTACTTACCACCTGACCAGGAAGATGATAGTGACCTGTGAAATGCTCAACTATCCCCATGCTGACTGGGTACATGTCATCTCAGGATGAGATGCAAGTTTCTTGACACCATAAACGACTGGTTCTTGGAGCAGCTAGTGCCGGAACCCACAAGAGGAAAGGCGATTCTTGATTTAGTTCTAAATGGAGCACAGAGTCTAAGGAATGATTATAGCTGAACTGATTGGTAACAGCAACAAAAAATATAATTAAATTTAACTTCCTTCTGGTGGGGCTTAAAAAGAAGCCCACCACAGTAGCATTTAACTTCAGAAAGGGGAACTACACAAAAACGAGGAAGCTAGTTAAACGGAAATTTAAAAAGTACAGTCCCAAAAGTGAAATTCCTGCAAGGTCCATGGAAACTTTTTTAAAACACCATAATAGAGGCTCAAATTAAATATATATCCCAAATTAAAGAACATAGTAAAAGGACAAAAAAAAAAAACTGCCATCATGGCTAAATAACAAAGTAAAAGGCAAAAAGGCATCCTTTAAAAAGTGGAAGTTAAATTCTACTGCGGAAAGAGAAAGAAGCATAAACCCTGTCAAGTGAAGTGTAAAACTATAATTCAGTAGGCCAAAAAGAATTTGAAGATCAGCTAGCTAAGGACTCGAAAAATAACAGCAAAAAAAAAAAAATTAAGTACATCTAAAGTAAGAAGCCTGCTAAAGAATCAGTGGGGGCACTGGACGATTGAGATGCTAAAGGAGCACTCAAGAAAGATAAGGCTCTTGTCAAGAAACTAAATAAATTTCTTTGCTTCAGTATTCATTGAAGAGGATGTAAGGCAGATTCCCACACCATTCTTTTTGGGTGACAAATCTGAGGAACTGTCCCAGATTGAGGTATCAGTAGAGTTGGTTTTGGAGCAAATTGATAAATTAAACAAGAATAAGTCACTAGGACCAGACGGTATTCACCCAAGAGTTCTGAAGGAACTCGATGTGAAATTGCAGAACTACTAACGGTGATAGGTTACATATAATTTAAATCAGCTTCTGTATCAGATGACTGGAGGATAGCTAGTGTGATACCAATTTTCAAACAGATGATCTTGACAACTACAGGCCCAAAATCCCAACTTTCATACCAGGCAAATTTAATAAAACTATAGTAAAGAACAGAATTATCAGACACCTAGATGAACATGATTTGTTGGGGAAGAGTCAACATGGCTTTTGTAAAGGGAAATTATGCCTCACCAATTTATTAGAATTCCTTGAGGGCGTCAACAAACATGTGGACCAGGGTGATCTAGTGGATATAGTGTAGTCAGGTTTTCAGAAAGCCTTTTGACAAGGTTCCTTACCAAAAGCTCTTAAGCAAAGTAAGCATCCATGGAATAAGAAGGAAGGTCCTCTGCTGGATCAGTAACTGTTTAAAAGACAAAAAACAAAGGGTGAAAATATATGGTCAGTTTTCAGAATCAAGAGAAGTAAATAGTGGTGTCCCCCAGAGGTCTATATTGGGGCAGTACTGGTCAACATATTTGTCAATGATCTAGAAAAAGGGGTAAACAGTGAGATGGCAAAATTTGCAGACAATGCAATATTTCTCCGTATATTACAGTATACTAAGACAGAAAATAACAATGCCTCTGTATAAATCCATGATACACCCACACCTGGAATACCATGTGCAAATCTGGTCACCTCATCTCAAAAAAGGCATATTAGAACTGGAAAGGTACACAGAAGGGCAACAAAAATGAGTACAGGTATGAAACAGCTTCTTTACCAAAAGATATTAACAAGACTGGGACTCTTCAGTTTGGAAAAGAAATAATGTACAGGGGATATGATAAAGGCCTATAAAATTTTGCCTGGTGTGGAGAAAATGAATAAGGAAGTGTTGTTTACTCCTTCTCTTAGCACAAGAACCAGGGTTCACCCAATGGAATTGATAAGCAGCAGGTTGAAAATAAAAAGTACTCCTACTTCACACAATGCAGTCATCCTAAGGAACTCATTGCCAAGGGATGTTGTGAAGGCCAAAACTATAACCGGGTCCAAAAAATAATTAGATAAGTTCAGGGAGGAGAGGTCTGTCAAAGGCTATTAGCCAAAATGGTCAATGATGCAACCCCATGCTCTAAATGTCCCTAGCTTCTATTTGTCAGAAGCTGGGAATGGATGACGGGAGATGGATCACTCCATGATTCCCTGTTCTGTTCATTCCCTCTGAAGAACCTGGCAAAGGCCACTGTTGAAAGAGGATACTGGGCTGGATGGACCATTGGTCTGGCTCAGTATGGTGGTTATGTTCTATGAAGTGCGATGACTCCTTACGCACAGACTGAAGTACTGATGTCTCTGCAAAATGTATCTTGGGACTTCTGTTGTTGGCACGTAAAGCTAGGTGTCTTGAGAACAAGCTGAAGGAAATGCATGTGGTAGGCCTATTTCTATGCAATCTTTACTACCTTTTGGCCTGATCTGCATTTGGCTTGTGAGTATGAAGGGACCAGGAGGCTGATGCAGAATAAAACACTGGATTTTATAGTGATGGTTGTCTTTATAGTCATGACCTCCTCTCCCCAATCCCTCACCTCTCTTAAAACATCTGCTCTTGACCCAGCTACTGGGAGATCAGGTGTTTCCTGTGGTCCTCATTTATGTTTGTATACCTCCGAAATTTGCTGTTTCTTCTCTGATTAGGCTTATCAAATGTTTGCAGAAGCCATTATGAGTCGACAAGTCTGTTTCCTCCTTCACTTTATGGTTTCTGTCCTGGAATGATGTGGATTTCTTTTCTTTTTTTTTAAATTCTCTAGCACTACTGTCTGTAACTGTAGCGAATTCACAGCACTGCACTTTATAGGGCATATGTCTGGGATCATTGCCCTAAATTGATTTGATGTGAACAAGCATCCAGCGCTGGGGGAGGCTGGAGTGGAGCCAGATGAAATTGGTATCCAAATGAGAAGTAACAGAACAGACAGGTACTGCAAATGAATGGAGGGGAAATGTAAATCTAGACCCATTTGCTTAATGGCTTTGAAGGACTGATTACTTTACCGGGGAGTGTATCTACCACCATCAATCCCCTCTGTTCTCCTTCCCTAGGTCCTGGTAATTCCCCTGTACTCCCTCTGTGTGCATAGTGAAACCATTTTTAGGCCCGCTTCTAGTGTCACTTCTTGTGGAAAAAATGCACTGGTTGACTGCGTGGTGACCCAAGAAGCATGATGGGTCTGGAAGGGACCTCAGGAGGCCATTTAGTCCATCCCCTATGCTGAGGCAGGATTAAACATACCTAGACCCTCCCAGATTAGACAACCGTCTGTCAGAGATGGTCTAGGCATACTTAATCCTGCTGCAGCATGGAAGGATGGACTAGATGATCTCTTGAAGTCCTTTCCAGGTCTACCTTTCTGTGTTTCTGTGATTCCTTTTCATTCTCCCTGTTCATCTCTTTTAAAGGGGCCTGTCACACTTTGGAGTGCAATTCAAGCAAGGGAGAAGTTGTGTAGCCGCTGGTATTTTAACCCCGAGGGCCCCAAAATATTTCAGCTGCTTGTGCTTCCAGTCTGCGACACGCACGCAGCCAGTGTGGACACCATGCTCTGTAAGCAGTACCGCTCTGATTCAACCACTTTGAATCCCACAGCCTGCCAGCCGTTACCACGGACACACCCTTCTTGCCTTTACCCGTCTGGGCTGATGTTAGCCGGTGACCCCAACACTCCCCAGTCCTGAGCTTTTCTGCGGTTTCCTCCCCTTGCTAGTTGGATGGCCCTTTTTACTGCTTATATGTAAGTGGAAGTAAATGCCTATCCTAAACAAAGGAATATGGCTGTTCAACACCTTTATCTAGGCAAGGCTGTCTGGTCTCAAACATGCTAGTAACATCATACCAGGGGAATTAATAACTTGTTGCTATGGACGTCTCCCCAGGATGTTACTGACCATCGAGTTGATACGTCACAAGGCATATTTTGTTCAAAGATGATTACAATAGTGTGGAGGGTGTGAAGACAGGAGTGCTTAGGATCACACGGTCGCCCCCAGGTCTCCACGCACATTGCGGGGCCCTGTCTGAGCACTAGTCCCCCTGATGGAGTCCATCACCCATGCGTGTACCTGACCAGGCAAGATTGTCCCCTATGCAGGTGTCGGTGCTCGAAAAGCGCACACGGAGGAGTCTGCCTGAGGGGAACGGAGACCCGTTCCTGAAACCCTGCCCCCAAGAGACTCTCCCCCTGCAGATCTAGCATGGGTGGGGCTGTCGAGTGAAAACCAGCAGTAAACTCTGTTGTGCCTTCTTGTGGCGCACGTTGCTGCGTGGATGGTAAGGAAAGACAAAGTAAAGCCCCGGAGCCCGCTCTGAGATAGTGATTTGTCCAGCTCTGCGAGCTGGGTTATTAGCCTCCCGTTCGGTGTAGGGATTGAGAAACCTTGGTTTTCTATCTCTGGTTTTTCTATAGCAGCCGTCACCTTTGTCGTCCCAGCCCAAGTTGTTCATTGATCTGAACTTTTGGCATCTACAAAATTGCTAAAACTTGAGTTTCCAAAACTCTGACCCTGGGACGAGTTTTTGTCTGTCCTTTCCCATGGTCCTGTCTGGTCTCTAGTGTTTGGTCTGTGGCATCCCAGGCACGCAGCTGCTCAGCCTGTAGGTCTTCACACTGTGACAGCTCCTGTGCTACCACCTGGTTGTCCTGGGGTTGCCAAGGTTGGGCAGATGACTGACGTTCTCAAGTTGTAAACTTGCAGGATAGAGCTGCTATTGGCCGGCTGTCCCAGCCCAGGTCACCTTTGTGCTCCGAGGCTGTTTCATTTGCTGCTAACTCAATTCTCTATGAGTCCCATCATGACAATGAGCCCTGAGATTCATAGATTCCAAGGCCAGAAGGGGCTGTTGTGATCATGTAGTCTGACCTCCTTTGCAGCACAGGCCATAGACCTTCTCCCAAGTAATTCCTAGAGCAGATCTTTTAAGCACAACATCCAATTTTGATTTAAAAATTGGCAGTGAAGGAGAATTCATGACCCTGGGCAAATTGTTCCAATGGTTGATCACTTAGTACTAAAAAGTTCCTGCTCGAGGGACAAGGGAGCGTGCAAGGAGCACCTCACGTCACTCGTCTTGGCTGGCTAACGGAGGGGTGTTCATGGGCTCTGAAGAGAAATGCATCCAGCTGTCCTTACTGGAGGCCACAAGGCACTCTTAGTGGCCAGGTCAAAACAGGATACTCAAAACAAGTGAATCCCAGCGAGGTAATGGAATCCCAGCAAATAACGGAGTGCAGTGCTCGTTACCTGAGAACCTCACCTGGCATAAAGCAGGAAGGCTTGCTAGGTCAGGGTGCGTTTTCTAGGAATCGGGGAAGGCTAAATCTTTACCCCTGCATGTCAAACTGTAATTCCCAATCCAGAATTGTGACTCAAGTCTCTGGATTGCATCTCCTGAGAGGCCCAGATGGTGCACCTTGGGGAAGGCAGAGCTATGGTGCCTTCACACCGCCTTTGCACCCTCTGGGTTCTGAATGGCTGTAGGGCCAAACTAACACAGTAGCCAGGTGAGTGGTGTCAGCTCGTGACCTGCCTAACCTTTGCCGGCCGGCAGTGTTTTGTATACGTCTATCCTCCCACCAACCCACTGACAGCAGAAAGTGATTCCACAGAGTGTGGGAACTGTACCTTTTAGGAGGCTCATGTTAAACAGTGCTCGATGGGGCAGAACTCAGGCACTGAACGAAGCAGAGTCCTGTCAGGCTTCCTGGCTCTGACCGAAGCGCTCTCGGGGTAATTAGAGGACACCACACACTGTAGAGAAATGCTGAGGTACTGCTCTTGTGAGACCTGGGTTCAATTCCCAGCTCTATCACAGGCTTCCTGTGTGACCGTGGGCAACTCGCTTAGCCGCTCTGTGCCTCAGTTCTCCATCTATGGGGAATAATAACATTTCCCTACTTCGTATGAGTGTGGGGAAGATAAATGCTTTCAGATTGACTGACTGATAAAAAGTGCTGCATGGGCAGTAAAAACGAGAGTTCTGTAGCACTTTAAAGACTAGCATTCAATTTTTGCAGGCATAAGCTTTTGTGGGCTGTAACCCACTTTGTCAGATGCAGGGAATGGAAATCAGATAGGCGGTGTATGTGTGCGCACACACGCACACGCACGTGCACATACACACAGAGTCAAAGGGAAGGCACAACGAGTGGGGTAGGTGTTAGCAAAGTCCATACAGTTAAAGGAGCAGAGGCCTATTCACAACCATTGATCAGAAGGTGAGAATGTGTCAACAGGGTCAATTACTTCTTGTCATGGGAACCATTCCAAGTCCCTATTCAGACCCAGTCTGATTTGTGTCAAGTTTGCAGATCAGTTCTAGCTCTGCAGTTTTTCTGAAGTCTGTTTTTTAAGTTATGTTTTTTTTCCTTGAAGTATGGCAACTTTCAAGTCGGCTACAGAGTGTCTGGGAGATTGAAGTGCTCTCCTACTAGTTTATGGGTGTTTCCATTTTTTACGTCTGATTTGTGTCCATTTATTCTTTTGCGTAGTGACAGGCCGGTTTGGCCAACGTACATGGCAGAGGGGCATTGCTGGCATATGATGGCATATGTTACATTAGCAGGTGTGCAGGTGAACGAGCTCCTGATGGTGTGGCTGATGTGGTTAGGACCTATGATGGTGTCACTAGAGTCAATGTGTGGGCAGAGCTGGCAACAGAGTTGCAGGGATAGGTTCCTGGGTTAATTCTTGTTGCATGGTGTACGGTCGCTGGTGAGTGTTTGCTTCAGGTTGGGGGGCTGTCTGTACGCAAGGATAGGTCTGCCTCCCACGGCTTGAGCGAGTGAAGGATCATCTGCTAGGATAGGTTGTAGATCCTTAATGATGTATTGGAGAGATTTATCCTGGGGCTGTAGGTGATGGCCAGCGGTGTACTGTTGTTTTCTTTGTTGGGTCTGTCCTGTAGTAGGTGAGAGTAAGAGGTAGGAATTGTTGTTACACTTCCCTTCTTCATGCACCTCAGCGTCAGTCTTCGCTGAATCACAAGCCTGACTTCTGACTTTTCATGAAGCGTCACACAGAGTTAACCTTCAGGACTAGTCTATGTAAAAGCCTGATAAATAAGAGTTAATGTTCCCAGTCAGCTTCAAAGGGAGTGTACCGTAGTTTCTCAGGAAACAAAGATTAACACACAAACACTGAAGATAATATTTGCAATACACTGAATAACTGTTCAACAGTAACTGCAAGGCATTACAATCTACTGGTGTTCCTTAGACAGACTCCACCCCCGCCTCCCGTTGCTGTTCCATATTTAAATGTAAATGCCAGGTTTCAACATAACGTCGACATTTGTCTTCTAGTGCACACGTTTTTCTCTCAGACGATTTCTCAGGCGTCATAAGGTGGTTGTAACATGCAATGTGTGTCACCTGGACTGTTCTGAGCTTGAGACGAATGGCAGCATTTCTCTTTTTTGCCAAACCCTCCAGAACGCTGTCAACAACCAGATAGTCTGGGGGGTCTCCACAGCTGGCAGTATTCAGTCCTTGCGTTAACGGCTGACTGGTCCTCTGTTTCTGTATCCACAATGGTACAAGTACTGGGACCCAGCCATCCAGGAGACACATCTCTGGGTCCTGCACTGATCAGCCACTGAGTCCAAAGAGCTATCTGTAATTCCAGTGTTTATCCCCTTCCCCCCAGCTCTGATTGGCTCAGCTCTCAAATGGTAAATACGTGGGGGGCCGACAAGACTCCTCGCCTGCAATGAAACCTTCCTATCGAGCTGAAGAAACAGCTCCGAAGCATGTCTAATAACTGCCATCTCCTTTCTTTGGCTGCTTCTGGACCTCTCTATCTGAGCTGCCTGGCACCTATGCAGAGGCACAGACTGTTCCCACTAAAGTCCATGTCCCCACCCTCCTGCTTCTCTCCTGTTCCTTGGGCCAAAACAATCAATCAATCAATCAATCAATCAAATGCTATAAAACAAGCCTGTGTACTAAAAGTGAAGCATATGTGTCCAAGGCACTTGCATGTTATGGGGATGGGCATAGCGTAGACATGTAGACAGAGCAACACTGGACAGTAATTATGTGTGACTCTCGGAAGAGCAACGACGTCAGCACCCGCAAGCCATCTGGCATGCCGTCACTTACCACCAGCATCTTGTCCACACCTGTATGGTCTACAAAACTCAGCTAACGTGTTCCCAAGCTCCAATTCCCCACCCTCCACCTGTATTTTGTAGCTCTTCGATTTCTTTTCCCTAGGCGTCGCCATTCAGTCATTGGCCTCCCATCCGAGACTGCTGAAGATGATGTCCTTAGCTCCCAACAGTGAGTGGCAAGGGGACAGCTATGGTGCTGATGCCACTCGGAGCTCATGTAGCCCAAAAGGGGACTTCCCAGCATGGCAGAGTGACCCAGAGCAATCCCTTATGTGTGATGGCTGCTGGGAAGGTACCCACCTCTTTTCAAATATTCCCGGTACTGTAGGATCTTCTGACCTCACATATAATTTATTGTGTCCATTGCACCCTCATGAGCCTGACATTTCATTGAGCAAAGCGCAAATCTTTGTCCTTTTTTCCCAGTTGTCTTTTAGCAGGAAAGGGGTAATAAGAGAATATGCACAGCATAAGCAAAACAGTTGATTATCTGCCTGAGCGGCCTGCTCATCTGAATATAGGGGAAAGCAGCTCTGGGCAGTTTAGTTTGCCTAGGCAAATACCAGGGTGGCTCCTACAACTAGCAGCCAAACAAAGAAAATAATTCATAGATCAAAGGCCAGAAGAGACCATTGTGATCATCTCTTCTGATCTCCCGTACAGCGCAGGCCTTAGAATTTCCCTTAAAATAATTCCTAGATCAGATCTTTTAGGGACACATCCCATCTTGACTTAAAAATTGTCACAATCCACCATGACTCTTGGTAAATTGTTCCAATGGTTATTTGCTGTCACTGTTAAAAATGTACGCCTCATTTCTGGTCTGACTTTGTCTAGCTTCAACTCACATGTCCTTTCTCTGCTAAACCAAAGACCCCATTATTAAATATTTGTTCACCATATAGATACTAACAGACTAATCAGCTCACCCCTTCACCTTCCTGTTGTTAAGATAAATAGACTGAACTCCTTGGGCTTATCACTCTCAGGCATGTTTTCTAATCCTTTTATCATCCTTGTGGCTTTTTATCAACATCCTTCTTAAACCGTGGGTGCCAGACCTGGACACAATATTCCTGCTGCAGTCACACCAGTACCAAATACAGAGGTAAAATAACCTCTCTACTTTTACTTGAGATTCCCCTGTTTATGCATCCCAGGATGGCAATAGCTCCTTTTGGCCACAGCAACAAAACATTTGGATTTTCAGAAAGCCTTTACAAGGTCCCTGGCAGAAGATTCTTAAGCCAAGTAAGCAGTCATGGAATAAGAGGGAAAGTCTTTTCATGGATCAGTAACTGGCTAAAAAATAGGAAACAAAGGGTAGGAATAAATGGTCAGCTTTCCCAGTTGAGAGGGGTAAATAGCAGAGTCCCCCAAGGATCTGTACTGGAACCAATGCTGTTCGACATTCATGAATGAAGAATGAGGTGGTGAAGTTTGCAGACAATTCAGAATTACTCACGCTACTTCAGTTCAAAGCTGACGCAAAGCGTTACAAAGGGATCTCACAAAACTGGGTGCCTTGGGTAGCAAAATGGCAGATGAAATTCAATGTTGCTAAATGCAAAGTAATTCATAATGGAAAACATAATCCCAACTATACATACAAAATGATAAGGTTTAAATTAGCTGTTACCACTCAAGAAAGATCTTGGAGTCATTGTGGATAGTTCGCTGAAGTCATCTGCTCAATGTAAAACAGCAGTCAAAAAAATCTAACAGGATGTTAGGAACCATTAGGAAAGGGATAGATAAGAAGAGAGAAAATATCATAACGCCTCTATACAAATCCATGGTGTACACACACTTTGAATACTGCATGCCATTCTGGTTACCCCATCTCAAAAAAGATATATTAGAATTGTAAAAAGTACAGAAAAGGGCAACAAAAATGTTTAGGGGTATGGAACAATTTCCATATGAGGAGAGATTAAAAAGACTGGGACTGTTCAGCGGACAAAGGAGACAATAGAATAGGGATATGATAAATGCCTCTAAAATCCTGAATGGCTTAGAGAAAATGAATAACAAAGTGTTGTTTATCTCTTCATGTGATCCAAGAACTAGGGGTCACTGAATGAAATCAATAGGAAGCCAGTGTAAAACAAAGAAAAGGAAGTATGTCACATCATGCACAGTTAACCTTTGGAACTCATTGGCAGGGGATGTTGTGAAGGTGAAAAGTATAACTGGGTTAAAAAAAGATAGACGAGTTCATGGAAGATAAGTCTAGCAATGGCCATTAGTCAAGATGGTTAGGGATGCAACCCCATGCTCTGGGTATCCCTGAACCTCAGTTTGCCTGCAGCTGGGACTAGATGACCGGGGATGGATCACTTGATATTTGCCCTGATCTGTTCATCCCTCTAAAGCATATGGCATTGGCCACTGTGAGAAGACAGAATATCGGGCTAGAAGGATCAGTGGTCTGACCTAGTATGGCCATTCTTAGCTTCTTGTGGGCACTTATGTTGAGCTGATTATCCACCGTGACCCCATGTGTGGCATGTGACACCTGCCTTTGGGAGGCTGGGCAGAGGGCGGGGCCTATTGTACCTGCCACCTATGCATGACTCCCCCCAAATCTTTTTTCAGTTTCGCCACTTCCCAGGCTAGTCTCTCAACCTCTACGTATGGCCTATGTTCTTTGTTCCCGGATGTACACATTTACATGTAGCCATATTAAAACACATCTTGTTGGCTTGCACCAAGTTTACCACGCAGTCCAGATTGCTCTGAATCAATGACATGGCCTTTTCATTATTTACCACTGCCCCAGTTTTTTGTCATTTGCACACTTGGTCAGTGTTTGTTTGTTTGTTTGTTTGTTTGTTTGTTTGTTTGTTTGTTTGT
>ML675603.1:6637964-6717135 GCA_007922155.1 Mesoclemmys tuberculata | reverse complement strand
GTCCTCTGCTGTGAAGACCAATGTCAAGAATTCATTTAGTTTCTCCTCAATGGCTTTATCTTCCTTGAATGCTCCTTTAGTATCTCAATCATCCAGAGGCCTCACTGGTTTTTAGCACGTTTCCTGCTTCTGATGTACTTAAATTTTTTGCTGTCACTTTTTGAGACTTTGACTAGCTGTTCCTCACTATTTTTTTTGGCCTTCTTAATTATATTTTTATATTTCACTTGCCAGAGTTTATGCTCCTTTCTATGTTCCTCGGTAGAATTTAACTTCCACTTTTTAAAGGATGACTTTTTGCCTCTGTTTACTTTACTTTTGTTGTTTAGCCATGGTGGCACTCATTTGGTGCCGTTCTTGTCCTTTTTTTATAACTTAGTTTGCTTTATCTATGCCAATAAAAATGTGACATTTGAACTATTCTGAGGCTGCTGTTGCTCTGGTTTTATTGCCTTTTAAGACAGTCTTTCTACTCTCTTGTCATCATTTATGAGGATCGCCCCTAGAAGATGTTTACTGAGGAAACAAGCAGACGAGCATTTGTGGGGTGTGGCTCTAGGCAGCCAAACAGGAGTGGGGGAGGAGAATGCAGGCTGATATTTCTAGCTTTTTTTCAGATTTGCTTGTCTTTTTCTTCCGCTCTTTACCTGACCCCTGGCCACATCATTGCATGTCTCACTGGCTTCCCCAGACCATGACAGTCCTGTGGGTGTATTTAATTGCAAGCCCATGTAGAAACAGTTTTTCTTGCCGCAAGCAGCAGCTTGCACAGTCAACTGCTGACAGCTGATGGGACCCAAAGGGAAGGAATAGCCTCGTTACACAGAGGCGTCATGAGATTATGTCACATTGACTGTACTGGAGCGAGAGCTGAATTGTGAGCTACAAGAATTCATGTCTTAGAAAGATCCCCTCCATTTTCCTGCCCAGATCTTTGCAGTGGCTACAGGCAAAGCAGTCAACCATGAATCCATCCCAGGTTTTGCTTCAGACCACACACAGGCTGGGACAGGACACCTAGGGAGATTTAGGCTATATGTCTACACTGGAGCTGAAAGGTAACATTTCCAGCTCCGGCAGATACACCCCCACTGGCTCTGATCCAGCTAGCGTGCTCAAAATAGCAGAGGCGCTGCAGCAGTGCAAGAGGCGGGAGGGGCTTGCTGACCAAGTACATACCCATGCTGGATTTAGCCTTGTTCTTTGACGACAAATTTAAGCCCTTGTCTACACTTCAAACCCGTGTCAATATAACTACACAGTTATCCCACCTGAACTCCCAGTGTAGACAGCACTGTGTCGATGGGAGGGCTTCTCCCACCAACTTAGCTACTGCCTCTTAGGTAGTGGAGTACCTACGCCAATGGGTGAAGTTCTCCCCTCAGTGTAGGTAGCATCTTCACAAGCCTTTGTGTAAACGAACTGGAGCTGGCTGAAAAATTTGTGACAAACAATGTTGATCGCCCTGCTCCCCTGTTAGCCAACTCCCCATTTGGTGGCTCCTCGGGCTCCCTGGTTTTGTGAAAGGTGACAGAGTGACTATCCTGAAGTCTGCTGTTTTAGCCACAGAGCGGTAACATTTCTGGAAGTAATCCATCTCCCAACACGCTATCCCCCTGACCTGTTTCAAACCTCTTCTGGAGGAACGGTATCTAGAGGAGAAGATGGTTCGGCCTCCAAGTCCACTGAAAGTTTCCCCTGTCTGTCAGGGCTGTCAATTCTAGAAGTGGTGGCATTTGAGCTGTGACGTTTATGGAGGGGATGGTACGATGTGTCAGCCTAATCTGGCAATTGGCTGATCTTTGACTACTAGCGGTAAATATGCCCAATGGCCTGCGAAGGGATGTTAGATGTGGCAGGTTCTGAGTTAGTACAGAGAATTCTTTCCGGGTGTCTGGCTGGTGAGTCTTGCCCACATGCTCAGGGTTTAGCTGATCGCCATATTTGGGGCTAGGAAGGAAGTTTGCCATAGGGCAGATTGGCAGAGACCCTGGGGGTTTTGTACCTTCCTCTGCGGCATGGAGCAGGGTCAGTTGCTGGTGGATTCTCTGCACTGTGAAGTCTTTAAACCATGATTTAGGGACTTCAGTAGCTCAGTCATACGTTAGACGTCCATTACAGGAGGGGGTGGGTGAGGTTCTGTGGCCTGCATTGTACAGGTCAGACTAGCTGATTGTAATGGTCCCTTCTGGCCTTGAAATCGGAGTCTGTAACTCCAATTGATTGGGAAATAGTTGGAGATAACCCAGTTCATTTTATCACCAAGCATTCATTACTTGGTAGCAACTTTCACTCGCAGATGACTTCACCTGGAGTTTTGCTGGTGTTAGAGATGAAAGGCTGAACAGCCATTTACTAATCCCCTGAGCCCTCTGCTCCTTGCTGTAGTCTTTTGACTAACAGCCAAACCTGACGTACAAGGTCAATATTATTACTGTTATTTTACAGATAGGGGACTAAGCGAAAGACAGGGAAAAGGCCTGAGGACAATGGGAATCTTTGTTCATCTCGGGGAGTATTGTATGGCGCCCTAAAGCCCCGATTTTTAAAGGTATTTTGGTATTTGCAGTGCCTACGTCTCATTTTCAAAAGGGAGTTAATATCACAATGATGGTCAATGTGATTTAATCTACTAAGTGTCTAAATCCCTTTTGGAAACGAGACTCATGGTTCCTAAATCAGTTAGGGGTTGCCACACTGAGAGCAGCAAAGTCTAAATACCTTTAAAAATCTGGGTCTAAGTGGCTTCTTTAAGATCACACAACAACTCTGTGGCAGAGCTGGAAAAAAAAACCCGAGCGCTTTATTTTCACATCTGTGCATTAGCCACCAGACATGCTTCATCTGCTTAGTGCTTGTGATCTAGCTGCCCACTCAGAAAAGGATTGAAGAAGAGAGCATGTTTTAATATTCCCTTTTTTTTTTTAACATATTTACCTAATTCTGTCAATAGTCTGCTCTTCAGAATCCTAAATACATATTGACCTAAATTTTTCAAGTGATAATGAAGTATTCATTCAAAAGGAAATATCATAGCAGGCTAGGTAAATCCGCAATCCACCAATTTAGATATGTATATCAACTTTCAATACAGGAAAAGGAAAAACATGACCATTAAATACTATAATCTCTAGCTTGCAGGTAGCATAGGTTACTGTTGTTAAAAATCATTTCTGTCGCATCATAATTGTCCACAATGTTTTTAATAACTCGAATCAAGAGCTATTTCCTGCTCCAAAGAAATTATTATATGAATCAGGGTATATCTGCACTCTAACCGCTATTGGCCATAGCTGTGGAGCTGCAGTTATGCCACTGTGGCATAGTAGCACAAAAGCTTCCTACAACAACGGAAGGTGTTTTTTCCCCCCATCAATATAATTAATCCACCTCTCCAAAAAATTGTAGCTAAGCTGACAGAAGAATTCTTTCATCAGTTTAGTTTCACCAGAGATTAGGTCAACCTAACGATGGTGCTCAGGGGGTAAAGTTTTTCACATCCATAAGCAACATAGCCAAATCTGTCTAATTTAAGTGTAAGACCAAGGGCAAGTCTAATTTAAGTCAACCTAAGTTATGTTGACATACAGCCGCCCCAGAAAGTGAACCGGTTTTACACATGCACGCTACGCTTCTTGTGCTGGCGGAGCACGTCCTCGCCAGGAACACTTGCACCGATTCAGCTGCCAGTATGAGACATTGTGGAGTGGCTTCTGGAAGGCAGTAATCAATGTAAGCAACGCAGCGTCTACACCGGCACTGTGTCAACCTAACTACATCAATCTAAGCACCACCACTCTCACGGAGGTGGAGTTAGTAAATTAGTGTACTGGGCAAATGACGTCAGTGGGAGTGATGTTTTAAGGTAGATGTGTACGGAGGTCGGTTGACGTAAGCTTCCTCACATCAGTGTAGTCCTCTGTAGTGTAGGCCAGGCCCAAGACTTACACAAAGGAAGACAATTAGAGCTCAGGTGAGGGAGGATGAGGGCATTGATGATGATGAGAAAAAGGGAGTTAACCTAAGAAGTGACTTGATTTACCCCAAAGAACTGCATTTACAAGTATCATTCATTTGAAGCTGTTAGTTCAAAGAATTCACTCGCTCTCCCAGTATATAAAGTGCACTGGAAAACAGTGCAATGGAAAAATAACTTTGCCAGTAGAGCCAGTAAACCGCATTTGACCCCCTACATTTTTCCTTTATTTTTCCGCAAATAAAAATATTTGCTTTTCAAAAAAACAAGTTTTACTGGATTGTGAAGATTGTGAAATCAACTACCAAAAGGCTCGTCCCTCCTTCAGTTCTCATCTTTTCCCCTTTTGCCTACAAAACACGTGATAAAGCTCGGCAGCAGCTGGGCATTGGCTGCTGCTCATTAAACTTTCATGGTCCTCATCCTTTCCTTGTGGCACTGGGCTTTTCCCATGTCGTGTGTTGTATTCAATTGTTTTCTCTCAATGTGGATTGTATGCTCATTGGCACAGAGCTTGTCTTGTGTTATGTGTTTGCACGGCATCTTGCACAATAAGACCCTGATCGCCAATTGAGGCTTGTCGATGTTGCGGCAATAAAAACAATAAATAACGTTAGGAATTGGAATGTGCTGGGAATGTTACCACAAGCGTGCGTGCGTATGTGTGTCCTATTCCTTTGTTAAATATAAACCTTCATGCAGTATGCTTAGCTATTACTGTGTCTTATAAAATACACCGGACAAAGGGTCCCTGATTCTTTACCTGGTCCATTACACCCTGTAGTAATAAAAATATAAAGAACAGTTCTCAGTCCGTCAATCTGGCCAAGTAAAAATGGCTAGAACAATCTTAACATTAGGAATTTCCTTTTTTTTTTTTTTTTTTTTTTTTTTTTTTGAGTTGCTTAAGCTCACAACTGTAATTCTGGAGAGAGAGGGGCAACTAGTTGTCATTCACTAAGCGAGCGATGTAAACATGGGGAAGGGGTAGGCTCAGTGTGAATTTTTAGCCTCCCATCTGAAACTCCTCTGCCGTTGTTGGTGTCAGGCTGGTCCAGCGGGGCTCTGAGGGTACGTCTACACTGGAATCAAAGACCCCTGGTTGGTTGGGGTCAGCTGACTCAGGCTGGTGGGGCTAAAAATTGCTGTGTAGACATTCAGGCTCAGCCGGGAGCCTGTGCTGTGGGACTCTGCTCATGGTTTCTTCGAGAATGGATGGGCTAATAATTTAAGGAAGATCAATCTCTCTCTCTGCCCTTTTTGTAGGCATCAAGCATGCATCCTGACTGCACCATCATGCTGGCGATCGAACTCGAGCGTGAGAAATGCCTGGAGGACTCCAGCATGGAGAATCAGACAGCAGGTAAGGGCTGAATCTTTGCAGACTCCACGTGCAGAGACCTGGCCAGTGACCTCCTAGCTGAAGCCCCTCCACTCGCTGAGTCCTCCTTGCAATATATCCTGCTCCGCTCTGGAATCTGGAAGACCAAAAACTCTGAGTTCAACTTGACCCGCACCTTCCATTTCTACGCTTGGCTGAGCCTTGGTAATTTGCTCCACCCTTTAGATTGCTCTGCTGCCCTGCCTCTGCGGGAAGGGCAGATGCTGGGATAGGATTCCTCCTTTGTCAGTATCCTCCTCCCTGCATGGTGCTGGAGTGAACTGTCTGTGCTTCCCAGGGAGCAGAGACTGCCAAAACTGCTATGCTGAGGGATGCCCTGGGCAGCCGTGCAACTTCCCGTATTCCCTGCACAGCTGACCTGAGCACAATTTGTGTCTGACGGTCCATAGATCAGCCCAGCCCAGAAATCCCAGACACGGTGAAATAGGCTGTTGTGCGGAGCTGGATTATAATGGCCTCGCGGAGTACGCGAGCAGTGTCCTTACAGCAGCAGAAGTTAGTCAAGGGTGTTTAACGTGCCCTCCTGGAGTGCCTCTCTCAGGTCACAGAACCTGGTCTCACGATTAAAGGAGGCTTAAGGAACAGCCACGTACATGCTCACAAAGGCAATGAACAGTCAGATCATTGTGGTGGTGTGAGGTGTGGAAAAGAGCGTCCCTTGCATGGAATTTATTCCCCTCCCCGCGTCTGTCGGGAGCCATGAATTAAGCAGATTGTCAGTAATGCGCCATGTTCGTTGGGCAGAACAGCCTCCTTGGCCATCGTGGCTGCCAACCAAAACTCTGCTGTACCTACAGAAAACTCCGTTTTGTTTGACTCTGTCTCCCGACCTTACCCTTAGTAGGCTGAAGAAGAATGCGGCGTTCTGCACATTGATTTGCTACTTATATAATCATGTGCACATGCCAAAGTCGTCCCTGGCATTGCTCAGTTGACTTCAGGGACGAATTTGGAATCTGCTGACACCCATTTGGGTTTTCTTTACTATTAGAGACATTACAGGACCACAACAAAGGGTAAAGTCCATTCTGAGCATGGTACATGGACCACATTGCACCCCATTAACGTCCATAGTTCTTAGCAAATGTCTAAATGAATTCTGATTTTTTTTTAAGGTGCCACATTAAGCTATTGGCTTAAAATGAATCTGTTTCTGTAGCATCATCAGCTGATTTTGTTCACTGGGACAGCTTCTGAGATCCCAGTGCATGTGTTGTATGTGACATCGGTGGCTATTGAGCTGTTTTCCATGTGTTCGGTGTGCAGCGCCTTTGTGCCTGCATGGCTCTGCCACGTTTGTATGCCTGCCCATTGGGAGAGCTGAGCAAATCACTGGTTTTTCCTTTTTGCTGGCTGGTTTGAAAAATAGAAAACCATTTTCAGGTCTGGTCAAACAAAACATTTAATGTATTTTTAATGAAAGCAAAGGAAAGGAAGGACTAGATTCACAAAATGCTGCCAAAGGGGCGCCTCCCCCACCTTTGGCTCTGTGCTTATGGCACTGAACTGACAATAGGGAAATGGTGGTTCAAGTCTGTATGGTAGAGCAGGGATTTGAACTTGGGTCTCCTGTGTTACAGCTAAGAACCCTACTCAACACCCTACAGGCTACTCCGAGGCAGGTGCAGGGAAGCTCTCTTTCCCTCCCCCCATTGAAGCTGTTCTACTTTGTAGCCACGGGGCCTGAAAGAGCAAGCAAGAGAGTGCTCTATACTCTGGTAGCTAATGCCTCCCCCTGTGCCACTGAATATTTAAGCATGCTGTGTGTGTGGGGGGGGTGCTTATGTATACCTGTCAAGTGTCTTTGCTCGAGTGTGTGCACATCAGGGGTTAGCATGCATTGTGTGAGCACAGATGGCAGAAAAGCTACTCTCCTGTACTGGTGCTAACCTAGTGCGTCTATTATGTAACTGAAAGCAGAATTGCAAAAATTGGCTGTGTGAGAAAGAGAGAGCTCTGAAACAGCAGCCGCTAAGTATAACAGCAACAGCAATGATTACCATTTCAACTAGAGAAAGCTGCCAAAAAAAAAATCCTTGCACATAACATCTCCGTTAAACCTGCCGTGAGATGGCTCCTTAGCTAGCCGGATTCTGGCAAACGGGAAAGGGAGAATGAGAAGAGAATAGGGCCCGCTGCCGCCTATAATATAATGCTTTGATTTATGAGGGGGTTCGTGCGTTATCTATCTTCTGCACACGCTGCATCCTGTTGGCAGAAAGAAAATCCACTGTGCTTAAACAACTAATTTATTATCCTTTCTAATTAAATGAGTGGAATTAAAAACACACACGATCAGTGGAAACTGGAAATAACAGTGGATGCAGGAGCCATTATCAGTGGTATTGATGAAAGGGGATTAATCTGTTTGACTTGTTGGATTAAGCCAGTGGCAAATGATGAATCAAGAACACCCTGCGGGGGCACCTGTATTGATCGCTACCTCTTACCTTTAGATATACAAGTAGTTTTCCCACTAAGAAACAACAAGAGCTGCAGTAAACACGCTGCTGGCTTTGGATGGCCAGTCATTGTGCTGGAGGAGTTTGTATTGGTAGAATTAAAGTGATAGTTGTGTTTTCAGTTCAAATCCCCCCACCTCTGTATTTTCAGTGCTAGTGACCAGTGCCTAATTGTCAGTCCTGGCATCAAAAGTCCTCTAGGTTTCCAGAGAACAGGTACAGAATGGGCCAGAGCAGAACACCAGTGAGCCTTGTTTCTGCGTGGAAGGACCCCCTAAAACCTGAAGGAGCAATTCAGTTTCATGAAGGGTACATCTACATTGCAGTTGGAAAGCGTGACTGCATCGTGTGTAGACATGCCTGAGAGATTTTCCGGGCACCTCTTACGGAAACATTCCCCCTTTATGAGGTTTCCCGTGTTACGCTTGCTCGGCCTCTGTAGGAACTGATCGAAGCCAGCTCAGGGATGTCACACCGCTCGAGTGCACTGCAGACAGACCCCAGTATTCTTATCAGCAAGTTAAAGAAGTATGGGTTGGATGAATGGACTAGAAGATGGGCAGAGAACTGGCTAGGTCATCGGGCTCAACGGGTAGTGATCAACGGCTCGATGTCTAGTTGGCAGCTGGTAACTAGCAGAGTGCCCCAAGGGTTCGTGCTCGGGGTGGTTTTGTTCAACATCTTCATTAATGATCTGGAGGATGGGGTAGATTGCACCCTCAGCAAGTCTGCAGATGACACTAAGCTGGGGGGAGTGGTAGCTACCCTGGAGGGCAGGGTTAGGATACAAAGTGACTTAGATAAATTAGAGTATTGGGCCAAAAGAAATTTGATGAGGTTCAACAAGAAGTGCAGAGTCCTGCATTTAGGATGGAAGAATCCCATGCACAGCTACAGACTGGAGGCTGGCTGGCTAGGCAGCAGTTCATCAGAAAAGGACCTGGGGGTTTACAATGGACAAGAATATGGATATGAGACAACAGTGTGCCCTTATTGCCGAGAAGACTAACGGCCTATTGGGCTGCATTAGTAGGAGCATTGCCAGCAGACTGAGGGAAGTGATTATTCCCCTCTGTTTGGCACTGGTGGGACCACATTTGGAGTATTGTGTCCAGTTTTTGGGCCCCCTCCAATTACAGAAAGGATGTGGAGAAACTGCAGAGTCCAGCAGAAGATGACACAAATAATTAGGGATCTGGAGCACGTGACTTACGAGGAGAGGCTGAGGGAACTAGGGTTGTTTAGTCTGCAGAAGAGAAGAAAGAGGTGGGATTTGATAGCAGCTTTGAACTACCTGAAGGGGGTTCAAGGGAGGATGGAGCTAGGCCGTTCTCAGTGGTAGTAGATAACAGAACCAGGAGCAATGGTCTCAAGTTGCAGTGGGTGAGCTCTAGGTTGGACATTAGGAAAAGGTTTTTCACTAGGAGGGTGGTGAAGCACTGGAATGGGTTACCTAGAGAGGTGGTGGCATCTCCATCCTTAAAGGTTTTAAGGCGCATCTTGACAAAGCCCCGGTTGGGATGGTTGAGTTGGGGTTGATCCTGCTTTGAGCAGGGGGTTGGACTAGATGACCTGCTGAGGGCCCTTCCAACCCTCATCTTCTGTGATTCCAGCGAGGAAAGGTGCGAAGTGCTAATTGTAACTTGTGGTGGTGTTGCCGTCCATACTGATAAAAAGGAGTTAGGCGTAAGTGCCAAGTGCACTGTGGCAGAAGTACTTAAAAGTACACGTGTGTTGTGGAAATATTGTTTATGTATTTATGCAAAAGTACAAATCTAAGCACAATTCCTTTCAACTCCCTTATTCACTGCAATTGTCTGCTCCACATATGGACAGCTACCTAAATAACATCAGCACACGGTGGAAGAGAAGAAGAGAATCCATTAAATTTTTTTCGTATACCTAAATTAACAAGGAAAAAAATCTCGTATGAATGTAAATAAACATATAAATTTGCGTGGGCGCATGGGCGTGCGTGCAGACAGCATATCATTCCATGAAATGGTAACTGTTCTTCAATAGCAGCAGAATCGTGAACATATCACCCTGACGTTGGTTCCTTCTTGGCAAAAGGATTTGTCCAGTACTATTGAAGAGCCTGTCCACAGGAGCAGAGTTTGGCAAAGTAGTATTAAATTTGATAAAATTAGCGCCTGCTGGACAGGGCTGGATTTAGGGGCAGGTGACTCAAAGCAGCGCCAGGGGGTGGGGCCGAGCTCTGGGTGCTGTTTTTGTTGTTAATGACGAAAGGAAAAAATGAATGTTTGAAGTAAAATGTTTCAGGCGTTCCAAATATGGATTCATTTTTCACTAACCTAGAATGTTTTGGACCTATGTAAAATCTATGTATGGCATGAATAAATATAGATTTACAGATCCTAGCATGTAAATGTATCATCTGACGGGGTAAATCATGCATGCAAATTGTTCATCGAAGTTGTGAAATGGGCTACAAATGCAATGGAAAATAGGGTACTCAAAAGTTGAACAAAAGGAGCGGGGTGCCGAAGATATTCTTCGCGTGCGGTGATATTTGGTCTAGGGCCAGGCCGACTGCTGGATATGTTTTCAGTTGATCCAGTTCATGCAATGGGTCACTGAGGAATTGCCACCCAAGAATTCGTAAGTCGGAGTCCGATGCAGAGGCCCCCTGCTCATCCAAGCCATAGAAATTAGTGGCAGCTTTGGAAGTCGTAGCTTGATCTCTAGCCTTTGGTGTAGGGTGTGCTGTAGGGAGGTTTGTATCCAAGATTGGCAATACCACTGAGAGGTGAGATGCAGGACTATGTGGCCCAGTGGCAAGGGTCAGTGGCCACCTTGTATGGTGGCTACAGTCAGTGGCAGTGTCATCTAGTGGTGAAAGTCACTGGCTGGCTGTAGGGGAACCCTGGCCCAGCTTGTTCCACCAGGTTCCAACCCAGGTTCCTTCAAAATAATGGTCCAGTTACATGTCCTAGGGACAGGTGTCCTTACACCTGTTCCCTGGGTCACTTTCTACCCCTGCTTCTGTTCCTCCATCTGTGCCATGTATCTGACTTGGGGTCTGCCTTGGTGTCCTCTCAGGTCGCTCTCCAGAGCATCTTCCCCTATCGGTAGCAACTCATCATCCTCAGCCCTTGTGGTTGAAAGGCCTGTGGTGGCTTAACTATGAGTCCAGTCCCCAATGCTCGGAGCCCCGGTGGCTTCTCTGCAGAAGGCTGCAGCATCCAACTTCTTTCCTGCTTGGTCGGCAAAGACTGCCTCTTTTGAACTCTCCCACCTCTGGGAGCATGCCCAGGAGAGGCAAGTGGGGCATGGCTTCCTTTGTCCAAAGCAACTTCCTAACCCTTGCCCCACCAGTGCGGGGTTTGTACACACTACACAGGGGGTCACAACAAACCAGATCTCTGAAATCTTTTATCTGATCCCGATTCTGCAGCCAGGACAAATTAAAAAATGGTGTGACACAGAAGCAGCAATGAATGATTTTGTACTTTGTTACCCATGGCGGCCTCAGTGGTGAAAATATACCCAACCTGTCTTCTCAATCCCTCCTTCAAATTACCTACCAAGTAAGAACTGTATTTTGGGGGAAATGAGTCAAGTCTGGATTTTAACACAAGCGTAGTAGACAGATTCACACCGCAGAAAGATTCTGTGTTCTCCTCCCCCTGAAGTTTAAGTCCAGTAGCCAGTGGGGGACATCCTCTCCCAACACTAACCTAGAAATTCCAGCTCTAGGTTGGAAAACTTTGCTAGCTGGAGATGCCGTATTTATCCTATCACACATGCCGTAAATGCGGCAAAAGGAATCAAACACTGAATTCCACTGCGTAGAGGTAGGTTTGGAGAGTGTTTTCCCAAGTGTGTCGCTCACAGTCTCAGTGCTCGTTGCTTAAGATGGAGCACTTAGCTGCCACACTTCTGAAAAAATATTTGTACAGAGTTCTTGACGAGAGCCCTAAAAACATCAGTAGATGCTACCAAGTTCAGTAGGTGGAAAAAAATAATCATAGGAACATAAGAACAGCCATACTGGGTCATACCAATGGTCCTTTTAGCCCCGTATCCTGACTTCCAACAGTGGCCCGTGTCAGATGCTTCAGAGGGAATGAATAGAACAGGGCAATTTATTAAGATCCATTCGCTGTCTTCCAGTCTCGGCTTCCAGCAGCCAGAGGTTCTGGCATTCCAAGAGTTTGGGATTGGATCCCTGGCTACCTTGGCTAATAGCCTTTGGTGGACTTATCCTCCATGTACTTATCTTTTTTTTTTTTTTTTTAAAACCAGTTATATTTTTGTCCTTCACAACAACCCCAGCAATGAGTGCCAAATGTTTGACTGTGCGTTGTGTGAAGAAGTATTTCCTTTTGTTTGTTTTTAGACAGGCTGCCTATTAATTTCTTTGTGTGACCCCTGGTTCTTGTTTTATGAAAAGGAGTAAATTACACTTCCTTAGTCACTTTCTTCACACTATTCATGATTTTATAGACCTCTATTCCCCGTCAGTAATCTCTTTTCTAAGATGAACGGTCCCAGTCTTTATGATCTCTCCTCATATAGAAGTTGTTCCATATCCCTAATCATTTTAGTTGCCCTTCGCTGTATTTTTTTCAATTCTAAAATACCTATTTTGAGATGGGGTGACCAGAACGGCCCACAGTTTTCAAGGTGTGGGCGTACCATGGTTTTATATAGTGGCATTATGATATTTTCTGTCTTATGGCTCCTAACATTGTTAGCTTTTTTGACTGCAGCTGCATATTGAGCAGATGTTTTCCGAGCACTATCCACGAGGTGTCCGTGATCTTTCTTGAGTTTTTATGTATATATATAAAATATGGATTGTTTTCCATTGTGTATTACTTTGCATTTATCAACATTGAATTGCATCTGTCCAGTCACCTAGTTTTGTGAGATCCCTTGATTTATACCTCTTCACAGTCAGCTTCGGACTTATGTGGTGACAAGTAAACTATACATGAAGAGTCAGCCAGAATCGCTTGACAAAACTTCATCAATAATCACATGGCTGCATAGATCAGAATGTGTCCATTTGCTTAATAGCATCCTCCTCCTCCACTTGCTTACTAGCATAGTTTGCCAGCACTCCAGCTCCTGAAAGCAGCTTGAAAGTTTAACAAAATCGCTATAATTGTCTGTGAGCACATGTGCTATTTTTGTTGAGTCCGGGTCAAGCTATGAGTGGACCTCAGTCAACAGAGAAGCAGCCATGTACAAATGTGTTCCAATAATGTGTCCGTACCCTAAGATTGCCGACTCTCTTGTTAGGTTAGCTGAGTCAATCCAGTGACAGGGAATAAATAACCCATGTAGCTTCATGCTTGATGTCTCCCCAGGTCTGCAATTGTGCAAACATAAGACACAAATGCCGATTTTGTTTTTAATTCTTTCAAAAATTAAGTTATACTCTCCCCCTAGTTTGTTTTTCAGTCTTTCTGTAAATGTAACCGTGGACTTGGGAATAATACCAATAAGCAAAGTGTAAAAGCCACTCCTTTCAGCAATCAGCATGGCCAGCATGTCATTAACAAGAACACTGAGGAATTGTTTCTGTTTTTTCTTTGGACAGTTATCCTTCACAGTCATTACTGAAGAAAAATATCCAGATAGGAGCCTTGTACTTTGACCTTGAGAGCAAGTCGTCACCAGCTCGCTTTCATCCCAAATTCTTCCTTTTTGTGCGTCATCTTGAAATCTTTTTCTCCATGGCTTCTCTAAACAAACACAACCTATTTTATTCAGAATTATTATTCTGATCAAATATGAACGCCAAACAAATGCTAAAGTTGTATATAAAATGCTATAAATACTGTTTGTCTCTGTTTTATTAATCAACTGATCATAAATATGGGATTTATGGCCTTTTCTGGCCTAGTAAACTACAATTTCAGGGAACATATTGAATCAGCACTTGAAATAATAAATATGTCCAACTGAACTAGCCAAAAATGGAATGAACCATACTGAATTAATAATACATAATTATTTATCTGCACGTTTGATATAGTTGAGGGCACCTTTTTGCTGTCCGTGAATTGTCATCTTTGTTAGTTTGCACAAACTGGTTCAGTAAGTAGGCCGTCATCTTCAACGATCTGAGAAGTATCTTCTTGCTACCATCAGCAACACTTCACTTTCAGTCTCTTACTGACTGAAGAGATACTCCAGGATTAAAGCACGAGAAGCTATTTACAATGCAACAGGAGACAAAGCAGGAAGTGCAATTAGTGACACAATGACCATCAGTCGTGGTGCTAGGCTGAAGCACACCAAGCAATTGCGTCAGGCCCGGATTTCCCAACAGCCTCTTCAGCATTGGAGCGTGGCCAGGGATGGGCAAGCCTTTCCTACCCCACCTGGTAGGTGACGCAGCTACGGGGCTTGTTCTTTCAGTTCAAGACCCTGAGATATATGCGTCTGCTTGCATATATGTGCCTGCCCCCAGTGCATGGCAGGTGCACTGACTTGCCCCTCCACTGCAGTGACCAATCAGAAATGAAGGCAGCAGGGCCGCCACCCTCCCTCGCTGGTGGGGCAGTAAAGCTAACAGAAGAAAGACCTGGGAGCCAGGACAGGAGAATCTGGGAGTCAGCCAGCCTCCAGGACAGTTGGGAGGGAAGTGATTCTTTCCAAAGACGATTTTGAAAAAGTGCTTGCAGATTTAAAAATACTTCTGCTCAGGCCCCCTTGAGTTTTGGAGTCCTGGTACAAGTGTCCTCCCTTTTGCCCCCTCTCGTAAGCCCTGTTTGTGCTCTAAGGACCTTTAAAATATACTTTAAATATTCTGCATGCAGTACTTGTATCTAAGTACTTAATTACAAGTATGTAGAGTGCTTCAAAATACTGAAGTACAAATGTATCTAAGTACATAGGAACACTGTCCCGAGGGAGATTCTCCTCCACTAACAGCTGAATCGAGTCTCACCAGTTCATTTCACGTATGCTGCCAAATGGCCATCAGATGGTAATGGTTTGGGTCACGACTGAACTGGGCTGGATTTGAACTTACGATGAGACGAAGGCTCCGTGGTCCATTACTGGGGATGCTGGACCTGCATGGTCACTGAAAAGGGATGGAATTGCAGAAATAGCACAGTACCATGGATTTTGCTACGTGTTCCAGAAACGCTTTCTTGGGTTTTTGTTTAGATGATATTTCTAGCTCTTTGGGTCCAGAAGAATGTCCCCAGTGCAATTTGTAGTTTTGCTTGATAATTCTGCTGAGTACAAATTGCTGTGGAAGATAGGCTACCCCACCACTCATGCTGGGAAACCGCTGACCGTGCTTAATTTGAGGCCCGGCTTGCTAGGGCCAAACCCCTTCACCTCTAGGCTTGGCAGTTCATAACCTCGGCACCTCTGGGCCTGCCACATCAGTTCTGAAAGTAAAAAGATTGCTTGATTCCCAGCATTTCATTACAAATTAAGCACTGACATCTGATGCATAAGACTGGCCAGGCACAGCCCAGTGCAGATTGCAGAATGCTACTGCAAATGGCATGAGGCACAAAAAGGGGATATTTTTTCTCCAGCACCAAGGAAATGTATAAAACCAAGCACCACAGATACTCCAGCTCAGTTTTACAATCCCCAAGGAGCTTGGATAGCTCAGATAAAGAAAAGAATCCAAGCTAGCCAAACCTTTATCACAGCAGGAAAGCCTTTTTGGCTAAAGACCTGTGATTGTTGTTTATTTTTTTTAAAGGATTCTTTGAATTCATTTCAGTGGACTTTTGCATTTCATACGGGATGCATTTATTTTTGCAGACACCTCTGGCCTGATTTTTGGAGGTGCTGAGGTGTGCAGCAATGTTAAAACCATAAAGCTTGTGGTCCTCCCATTTCCAGAGAGGACCAGCAAGTGTAGTACGAGAGACTTCTTAAAATGCGGAAATGCCTTGCTGGGAGGCTGCATGCAGAATGTCTCCCTTGAACCATGTGCCCTGATTCTCATTTACAGTAAGGCCACTTCACCTCACTCTGGCACACTGAGGTGTAACCCACGCTATGCCTTTGTGTTGCTGCCAGAACAGCATAAAGGGGCCTTAATGCTAGTGGAAATCAAGCCGCACAGCGTCTGTACCTTTATTTTCTTCTGATGCAACCCTGAGTACCTGCAACCCACACTCGCTAGACAAGAAAATTCAAGTCACTGATGTTTTGTCTCCTTCCTGCCCCCGCCCCCTCCCCGCATCATTTAAAAGGCTCTTTGTTGGATATGAATAGAATAGGAAATGGGCTTTTGGCCATTGATCCTGTTATCTCTTAGCCAAGGAGGAAATGCTGTTGGGTTCCCCTGAACATGGGCCCATCCAAATATTTGGTGATAAAGCCTTCCTTATTGAATGTTTGAGGTGTCAGGAGGCTTCCTTGTTTTCCTCCCTGGAGCTGAATTTCACTCTTTCGAAGTCACTGTTACGTGGCAGGCCTGATTATGATGCCCCACACGAGATCTATGGCCTCTTGATAAGGATCCAGTTGAGCTCTAGGTATTACCACCCACAGCACGAGTCACCCAACTGTTACGGCCTTAATGTGCCATCACAGACACATTTTAATCCTGCCAGTTTATTTATAGGTCAGTCTCTGGCCACAGAAAGCGGTCTGTGTGCGACTGTGGCACTCTGGCATTAGGTTCTGATGATGAATGAGAAGCCAGGAGATGGAAAGGCTGCAGTGTTCTCGATCCACAGGGTACAGCTTACCAGCGCATTGTGCGCTAGTGACGTGCGCATTAGAAGCTTGGCTGAGACCAGCTCGTGGTCTCACGAAAAGCTGCTCCAGGTGATGTTGGCCTGCTGTTGTTTGCTCTGGGAAATGCTTCGGTTGGTTTTTTTTTTTTTTTTTATCAAGACTAATAATAATAATCAGTGTTGTTGGTGTTTGTTTAATATAAGCCCAAATGTCACGGAAAGTGAATCCCTATATTCATTGTCCTTCATCGACTTTTGTTGTTAAGAGAGTGCCTATCTTTTCAATTTCTCGAGGCATCACTTCAAGACCATTTTCATCATTTTAGAAATCCCTTCAGGAGGTTGAGAATGAAAGCTGTGGCCCCATATTGATTCCCCACCTGCCCTTCAATTGCAGGTATCAGTGATTCACAGAAATGTCAGACTGGAAGAGACCTTGAGAAATCATCACGTCCAAGTAAACCTGGACCACCTCTGCCAGGTGTTTGTCCAACCTCTTCTTAAAAACTCGACTGATGGGGATTCCACAACCTCCCTTGGAAGCCTACTCTAGAGCTTAACTACCCTTGTAGTGAGAACCTTTTTCCTTACATCTAACCTAAATCTCTCTTGCTGAAGACTAAGACCATTACTTCTTGTCCTACCAGTGGACATAGAGAACAATCGATCGCCATCCTCTTTATAACAGCCCTTAACATATTTGAAGATTATCAAGTTCTGCCCAGTCTCCTTTTCTCAAGACTAAACATGCCCAATTTTTTTTCAATCTTCCCTCACAGGTCCTGTTTTCTAAACTTTTTATCATTTTTGTTGCTCTCCTCCAGACTCTGTCCAGTTTGGCCCCAGCTTTTGTAGAGCGTGGTGCCCACAACTGGACTTAGTATTCCAGCTGAGGCCTCAGCAGTGCTGAGTAAAACCGAACAGTTACCTCCCATGTCTTACATATAACACTCCTGTTGATGCATCCCTCAATATTAGCATTGTTAGCAACTGCACCACATTGTTGACTCCTATTCAGTTTGTGATCCAATATAGCACCCAAAATCCTTTTCAGTAATATGCCACCAAGCCAGTTATTCCCCATTTTGTATTTGTGCGTTTGATTTTGTCCTTCCGAAGTGAAGTATTTAGCACTTGTCTTTATTGACTTTCATCCTGTTGAATTCAGATCAATTCTCCAGTTTTGGCAAGGTTGTTTTGAATTGTAATCTTGTCCTCCAAAGTGTGCAGCCCCTCCCAGCTTGTTGTCATACACAAATTTTATAAGCAGATTCTCCATCCACTCTATTAGCCGAGTCATTAATGGAAATATTGAATAGTCCGATACTGACCGCCTGTAGGACTCCACTAGATATGCCCTTGAAGTCTGATAGCATGCTCTTTGAGTGTGGTCTTTCAATCAGCTGCGTACCTACCTAATAGTAATTCCATGTAGGTCACATATCTCTAATTTGCTTATAAGAATGTCAAGTGGTACTGTATCAAAACCCTTACAAAAATCAAGATATATCACATCTATTGCTTCCCCCATCCACTAGGCCAGCAACATGTCAAAGAAGAAAATTAGGTTGCCTTGGCATGTTTTGTTGTTGACAAATCCTTGCAGACTGTTCCTTATTACCCTATGATACTATAGGTGCTTACGAATTGATTGTTCAATAATTTGTTCCAGTATCTTTCCAGGTATTGAAGGTATCAGGATGATCTGGTCTATAATTCCCCAGGTTCTCTTTGTACCCCTTTTAAAGACATGGAGAAAATTGATCACCATTCTCTTCATAACATAAGAACGGCTAGGCTGGGTCAGACCAATGGTCCATCAAGCCTGGTATCCTATCTTCCAACAATGGCCAATGTCAGCTGCTGCAGAGGGAATGAACAGAAGAGGTCAATAGAATAGACCAGGTGAATAGATCAAGTGGTCCATATGTGCAGCCCATTATTAGGTCCTCCCTTAGTTCTCCTGTCTCAAAAAAAAAACAAAACAAAACCCATTTTCCCCATCAATCAGGTTTTCTAAACCTTTTTTCATATTTCTTACTCTCTCTGGACTTTCTGCAATTTGTCCATATCTTAAAGTGCAGCACCCAGAACTGGACACAGAACTCCAGCTGAGGCCTCACCAGGGCTGAGTAGAGGGGCACGATTACCTCCCGGATGTTGCATATGATCCTCCTATTAATACACCCTAGAATGTCTGTCAGCTTTTTTCTGTTTGGCAACTGTATCACATAGTTGATGAGGGACTCTACCCTGGAAAGCAATGACTCTGAAAAAGACTTAGAATCATAATATCATAGAAGATTAGGGTAGGAAGGGATCTCAGGAGGTCATCTAGTCCAACCCCCTGCTCAAAGCAGGATCAACCCCAACTAAACCATCCCAGTTAGCGCTTTGTCAAGCCACACCCTTCTAAGGATGGAGATTCCACCACCTCCCTAGGTCCAACCTAGACCTCCTCCACTGCAACTTGAGACCATTGCTGCTTGGCCTGTCATCTGCAGCCACTGAGAATAGCCTAGCTCCATCCTCCCTAGAACTCCCTTTCAGGTAGTTAAAGGCTGCTATCAAATCCCCCTCCTCATTCTTCTCTTCTGCAAATTAAACAAGTCTAGTTCCCTCAGCCTGTCCTCACAAATCTTGTGCTCCAGCCCCCTAATAATTTGTGTTGCCCTCCTCTCGATTCTCTCCAATTTTCCCTCATCCTTTCTGTAGTGAGGGGCCCAAAACTGGACACAATACTCCAAATGTGGCCTCACCAGTGCCGAATAGAGGGGAATAATCACTTCCCTCTATCTGCTGATAATGCTCCTACTAATGCAGCCCAATATGCCATTAGCCTTCTTGGTAATAAAGGCACCTTGTTGACTCACATCCAGCTTCTTGCCCATTGTAACCCCCAGGTCCTTTTCTGCAGAACTGCTGCCTAGCCAGTCAGTCCCAGTCTGTAGCTGTGCATGGGATTCTTCCATTGTAAGTGCAGAACTCTGCATTTGTCCTTGTTGAATCTCATCTTTTTTTTTTTTTTTTTGGTCCCAATCCTCCAATTTGTGTAGGTCATTCTGTACCCTATCCCTACACTCCAGGGCATCTACCACTCCCCCCAGCTTAGTGTTATCTGCAAACTTTGCTAAGGATGCAATCCACCCCATCCTCCAGATAATTAATGAAGATATTGAACAAAACTGGCCCCAGCACCAACCCCGCTTGTTACTGGCTGCCAGCTGGACATCAAGCTGTTGATCACTACCCATTGAGCCCGATGTAGTAAGCGTTCTATCCATCTTCCAGTCCACAACTTGGACTTGGAGTTGGATGGTTATAGTGGATAATCAAGCTGAACATGAGCTTCCAGTGAAATACAGTGGTTAAATCAGCTAATGGGATCTTTGGAGGTAGAAACGGGAGAACAGGGGGTTATATTAGCTCTGTAATTGGCACTGCCAAAATACTGTGGCTAGGTCCGGTGTTCACAGTTCAAGAAGGATGTTGATGAATTAATAGGGTTCAGGGAAAAGCCATGACAATAACTGAAAGATTAGAAAAGATGCCATCTAGTGATAGTCCAAGAGCTCAATCTGTTTATTTTAACAGAGAGAAGATTAAGAGGTGACTTGATCACTGTCTATGGCAGCTGCATGAGGAACAAAAATGTGATAATAGAGGCTCTCCAATCTAGCAGATTAAGGTGTAACAAAATCCAATAGATGGAAGTTGAAGCTAGAGAAATTCAGACTGGAAACAAGGTGCAATTTTTTAACAATGAGGGTAATTAACCATTGGAACAATTTATCAAGGGCGTGATGGATTCTCCATCACTGACCATTCTTAAATAAAGATTGGACGTTTTCCTAGAAGAGAGGTATGCTGTCTCAAACCTCAGTAGATAAAAGAGCAGTCCTATGTCCTGGGTTAGACAGCAGATCAGACTAGATAACCACAATAGTCCCTCTGGCCTCATAATTTATGAATCTACAGCTTTTGTAGATAGTAATAACGTTACCAGCAGCAGCAATGCGCTTTCTCACTGTAGAGCAAAAAGAAAGTTTTTGTCCTTGTTTTGCTCTGAGCCCACGGATGTCAAAAAATGTCTTTCCATGTGGAGTGCTCTGGAGTCCCTGAGGGCGTGCCGGAAGGCACACTGCAAAGCCTTTTGCAAATCGCTGCTCACTGACTTGAGTTCGTTATGTAACGTTCCCAAAGCAGAAGCCAGGGACTTTTTTCATTTATTTAAAAAAAAAATCCTCCCTTCATTGCTGCAGCTTACAAACAGCTTGGTTTAATTGAAATAGCTGATCTAAAAAATGGAGGGGATTTACCAGAACGACAAGCCAAAGCAAGCAGGACTAAGTCACTCAATTGTGTTCCTAATCTGATTATCTCATTACTGCTAATCAATTCCCTTTATAATCATTCATTCCGTAATCACTATGAGAATTAGCGATGGAGCTCTGAAATCTGCTGTAAGTAATTTGTCAGGCTGCTGCGCAACGCGCATGCAGACAAGCTGCTCTCTGGTCCATGGTGCTGAGTGGCAAGGTACAACGTAATAGAGTTTATTAGAGAACGGTGGGCGCCTGAGACAGCATGCTTGGAGGTAGAAAGCTTGCTCACAGCTTGGAGAGTGCTCTGATGGCCTGGAAAGGGTGTACTTGTGTGTGAATGAAGTGAGCAAGGAGACAAAAGGCACCGTTAAAGCTAAGAGACTAGCTGAGGATTGGAACTATTGATCAGAGCAAAAGGAATGTGATTTTCTGCACCGACTGGATTCCACGGCCTCCCCTACTTAGAGCTTGTCGGTGTTGAGTCTGCCAGGTGCCAAATGCCTTGTTGCAAGGATACTTGTCTCCCATTCACTTCAGTCAGCGTTAAGGGAGCTCAGACCGCTGATGGTGTTCAGCACCTGGCAGAATCAGACCCACTGGCTTCCATATGTAGTCGTGAAGGCCAATATTTTGAGACTCCATTGTTTCATCGGAAAAGTGATTGGTCCTATTTCTTTAAAAGCAGAGGGGAAATTGTGGCCTCGCTTCCAAAGTCATGTGCGCTTACTCACTTATGCAATACACTGTGAAACATGCATCCAAGTCAGGATTTGCAAGCTCCTCTGGGCACTTGCGTGCAGCATCGTTGCATGTAAACCAGTTTCACCAATCATACGTACTCTTGGTGTGCGGGACGTACGAAGTTTTGCCCTCAGAAAAGAGCAACTCTTGTTTCCTGCGCCATGTGCATATAACTGACATTGGCTTGCAAGAGCAGATTTGGGGCCTGGAATGCTTTGTGAGAGCCTCCCTTGAAGAAATCAAGATGTGTTTTACAAGAGAACATATGGAAATTAAAAGCCCAACTGGGTGAAAGGTTAATGCAGTTTAAATGAGGAGTCTTGTTTATACATCACCCTCTGTTTATAGTGCAGCAAGATAAGAGATAATTAATAGCTTTTTCCTGTACAGACTGAAGTGAATTCTCACCCTGTGAACTGGCAAAGACCTCAAAGTGTACAAAGCGGTTAGATCTGGGCTTTTTGAAAGGAGTTGGTGGTGGATTGACAGCCCTGAGGTTCATGTTCTCCATCACCATCATAGTGTGGAAGGTAGCAATGCAAGCGCCTCACATACCAGCCTTATCAAGGTACTTCTCCCCCCTGGCCTGGAGGGCCCTCCTCCCAAGGTGAGCAGGTAACTGTCTCCATTAAAGACAGCTGTGTCCATGTGAGATGAATGCTACTGCCTGAAAATTTCAGTAACACTCAAACAAAATCATAAACCTTCAACCCTTGACCTTTCTGCTGGGGCTGTCGACAAAAGAGAGCCAACATTGGTGGTGGCTTTGTATAATGTCGATAACTGTCCACTGGGCATTAGACTGTGACCATCAAACTCACTTCACACAGGCCACACGTCACATCAGATTGCAGTCTGCCTTTAGTCACTATTGGCCTATGTCACGTTTAAACCCGGAAGCGGGAGAGATTAATAATTCTCTAAGATATCCAGTCCCCCCCAAAATGGATCTGTTAAATTGGCACACTGTTGTGGATTCAGTTGTAGAGGAATTCAAGGAAATTAAAATGAGCCCTTCTCTCTGAGTGGACCACTCTAATTTTGTTGTGTCGCAGGAGCAGGTGTCTATAAGCTCTGGGGCAGCAGGGATCATCTTTGTGTTCTGTTTGTACAGCACCGAGCACAGTGGGGCCCTGGTCAATAAACTGGTAGTTGGAAGCGTTCCACGGGGTGGGTGGTTACCTAGGGAGGTGGCGGAATCTCCATCCTTGGAGGTTTTTAAGATGCGTCTTGACAAAGCCCTGGCTGGGATGATTTAGTTGGGGTTGGTCCTGCTTTGAGCAGGGCATTGGACTAGATGGTATCCTGAGGTCCCTTCCAACCCTCATCTGCTATGATGTCGTAAAGGCGTGTGTATAAAAAAGCCGAAAAGAGCTGAGAGCTTTAAAAACTGGACTGTAACAATCCGTGAAACCTGGGGAAGGTTGAACCTGGTGAACAGTGGCAGTTGGGCCAAGTACTCCACCATCTATGCAACCTCCCTCACACAACCAATGAAACTGTTGCATGCAGATTAGCTGGAGAGTAAAGGTGGTGATTGGTTGCGTTATCTCTGATATCACAATGATCTAGGACTCTCAGTAGGCTTTACTGTAGCTGAAAGGCCATGCTGTCACACAGATGTAATTGGTAAAGGAAAAGTGGCTGAAAACTCTAAAATTGGACAGAAACAGGCCTTGAATCCCAGTGGTGGTTGAATCTGGTGATATTCTAAACACAAAGAGCTCTCAGCCATGCTTGTAGCTGTTTCCAAAGCTTCCCTCTGTCTCAACAGACCATTTTAGGCTTCAGAGTGACACACAGAGTGACAATCTTGGCAACTTATTATATCGATAATAATGAATAATAGTAATAAATTGGGGGAGCACATTTTACTAGAGACGGTCCTGGGCCAAAGCCCCAGATTCGAATATCCCCAACCTCTGAAGCTTTTGTATTCCAGATCCAAAGTTTGCATTGTCGAAAGCAACAAACCACCTTCTCAGAACATCTGGTGAAGATGCTGGTATGCAAATTTGTCAAATTAAAAAGAAATGTCAAGTGGGTAACTGATGCACAATGTGTAGCCGAGAGTCAGGACTTAGCTGGACAGTTCTCTTGAATGTTAATGAAAAGGTCCTGACAATGAGAGCCATTCTTCACACCTTTCAAAGGTAACTTGCTATTACTTTTGGCCTGAAGGACTTGGAAAATGTTCCTTATGCCATGCAGTGCAACTTCCAAGTCTAAGATCCAGATTCTCGTCCCTCTCTTGCCTGTTCTATAGTAGAACTCCCATTGCCGGGCGGTAGGAGACTTTCATGGGAACAGAGTATAAATGAAGATCTGTATAGCACATAAGCCATCTGCAATGTAAAGACCTGGATTTTGCCCTGAACATGCCCTCATAAAGGCATAGTGGGGAGTGTGTGAAGTATTCTATGGAATTCTCTGAGGATTCTGATAGGTGTCTTTGCCCGTTGAGGTTTTCCCCTTGAAAACCTTGAGTTGGAAGAGAGATTCCAGTGCCATCCGTTTTCTGCATCGTTTGGGTTTGAAGCTTTGATTTTTTGTTCTGAGTGTTGCTGAAGTTTTCAGGTTGCAGCCTTTCTAGCAAACGGCAGTGTTTATTCAACTTGGGAACAGCTGTCTTCTAGCTTTTCGGGATTAACAACCATTTAATGAAGATAAATCTTGTTACGGAAAAGGCATTTTAATTCGGAGATATGTAACATTTGGAAATTCCTTTTGGAGTTTTTACTGTGTTTTTTCTTTTCCAATAGGGTAATATGTAAATACGCACAATGTTAGCTATGCAAAGGTTATGAAAATAAACAGGAGAGAATGTCATTGCTACAGACTAATAGTGAGTTAGAGGCACTGGATAGTTGCTCAAATGTAATCCTCAGATGAAATCTTTAAATTGTTTCCTATAATGACTTGCATGTGTTTTCCCCCTTATCAGATTTCTGTTTAAGAAACCCCCTTTTTTATACGGCCTGGTGATTTAACAGAGCAAGGATATCTGCGCTTTGTGCCAACTGATGGCTGCATTGGCAACTGGCAGGCACCTCGCAAGGGGCAGCCAAGTCCCACTGAGAGCTGTGGGCCTGATCTTTCTACTGATGTCAGTGGGCCTTGATCAGGCCTTTCTGTGATTTAGGTGTGTCTAAGGACCCCATCACAGGAATGTCCACACCGTGTTTTAAAATGCGCAGCAGCATGCCACAGAGCCCAGGTTTACAGACTTGGGCCTCGCACCACGGCACTAAAAACAACCGGGTAGACATTGTGACTCCAGCCGTCGCTCGGTCTCTGAAGCCCGCCCCCATCCTGGATTTCAGAATCCAAGCTCCATGCAGAGTTGAGACACCTGCACCACTGTTTTTAGCTCCGTAGCGTGAGCCTCTCAAGTTGTGTGGGTGTTAAAGCACAGTGTAGACATAACTAGAAATCAGGTTATGTTGGCATGCAGAGATGGGGGCAGCAAGTGGCAGAGGGTGGATGTAGGGAGACAGAGCTTTCAAGATGACAGATCTAATTGTGGCTTGTACTCAAGGATCATTGAGTCAAAGAAGATGAGGGTTGGAAGGAACCTCAGAAGGTATCTAGTCCAACCTCCTGCTCAAAGCAGGACCAACCCCCACTAAATCATCCCACCCAGGGCTTTGTCAAGCCGCACCTTCAAAAAGGTTATTTATGAATGAGGGATGTCTTGTAAAATGAGGGTGTCTTGCAGCTGTAACATCTTCTTTACTGACCAGTAAATATGTGGCCTTCATATTGGTGGGATGCTGACCAGGGAACAGTAAAATCCACCTCCAACTGCAGAGCCAGGGCGAGAGACTTCCTTCAGTCTCCCCGCTATTCTGCTCTGTGGGCTGGAATGCTAGCCTGCATGGTGGTGGTTATAAGTGTGAGAACCAGATCCTGGAGGCTTTTCTTAGGGAAAACTCTCTCTGCAGCCCGTCGGAATTTAACAGGAATAAGCACTCAAAGAGCAGCCCCAAGGTCAGCTGCGCCGCTCTTGTTATTGGAAGAGGACTCTGGAGCCGCAGTTCCTGGAAATGTTTTCCTTTTATATAAGCTGATGGGTATATCACTTTGTCGTCCAATAAAAATATTTGACTTGCGTACAAAAGAAAGATTGCGGGGTTGGCTGAGAATTTCTATTCGTGCAGCCGTTCAACTTGGATGCTTAGCTCGTCCTTTGGGTCTGAACGCTGCTTTTCGGAGCCCACTAAGGTTTCTGAGAAGAGGTTAATATGAAAGGTTGTATGATTGCTCACTCCGGACTGTCACGATTATGGAATAGCTGAAATTTCTAGCCTGGCTGTTTATATGCCATAGGAAGCAATTTGGGTTACATAGGGGCTGGTAGAATGTGAAACATTTCTTAAGGGTGACATTTTTATCAGCATACAAGAACTCAATTTACATATTGGTCAGGCTATATCCCGGCTACAATGTCCTACGCTTGGGTAACCAGTTATTGTCATTTGTCATAGGGCAGCTGGCCCCATTAAGGGAAATTGAGGTCCAGTCTATTTGTGATGAGCTTCTTTAAGGAGCCAGGTTGGCCCACCTGCAAATAATGAACTGCTGAGGTGGCTAATAGAGCACCCAGACCTGGAAGAAAACTATGGGAGCTCTGATCGAGAGCTGTGCTCCAAGAAAGGAGGCTTCGGAGGAGAGGAGCTCCCAGAGATGCCAGCAGAAGGAGAGTGTCCACGGGCTGACATGTCCCAGCCAACAGGTGAAAGGAGTGAGTAAAAAGGAGCCAGCTGGGGAGAAGCTGACTGCGGATTAGAGCTGGCCTGAAGCAGGAGGGAGGCCCTGGGGAGTCTTGAATTTGATGGAAGCTTGTTGGCCCATGGATCAGAAGAAGCAGTTGTGGGCTTTTGTTCCCTCAGCTAAGCCTGGGGCTAGCCGGCTCTGGTCAGTTATTGAGCCCAGTGGGATCGCCTGATTGGCTGGCCCCACTCCACTGGCTGCAAGGAGCCGACAGGCCTGCTTTCAGCTTAGAAGCAGTTCCAGGTCACCCGCTGCTCCAGGCACACGCCTGCAGCTGCGATGTCTCCTGTACCAGCCTCATTCCCAGCCTTGCTCCTGCCTTCCCTTGCCTGGCTTCTGAATCCGGCTCTGACCATGGGCTTGTCTTCTGGTTCCTGTTCCCAGCTCTAACCACTAGGTCAGACTGCCCACATCCAGGTCCCTGACAAAGGGTTGGACCTCAGGGGCTAATTTGGAGATAATAAATGAGATCCTCCCTGATTTTGCAGATGTCCAGTATGACAACTTTAAAGGACCTGCTTTTTCAGCAAGCCCTTAGCACTCCCCCTGTGAAAATCACACCCCTTCCAAATGTCTCCTGTTGAGAATCTGAAAAACGGAGGTGCCCCAGATCTCTCGTCATCACAGAAAATACTGGCCTTTTGACACCTGAATCCAAAGGGTAAAATGCATGCTTCAACTTCCGGAGCAGCAAGAGCTGCTTTTAGGTGAGTGAGGTGGAAGAGTTCTCCCATGGGGCTGCATCACAACGATATGGAAAGAAAAGTGTGGTCTGAACATAGAAATGGGGAAACCTGAGCCGCTGAGTCCTATTCCTCCTGTCTGCCTCCCTCTATTTATTCACGTACGACTCCCCAGTGGGAGTGCCTTCCCTAAGGTTAGAGCGGAGGATAACCATGCTCCGAAATTGCCTCCTGCATTTCTCATCCATTCTCATTCTTGATTTCTCCCATTACAACAGCAGCCACTAAGACAAAATTAAAAGAGCAGGATTGGATAATTTGATGACAACTAATGTGCATTGCCAGCTGTGTGTGTGAGGGAAATGGGCTGAGGATAATCAAATCCCCATGCATTCCGGAGAGACATCCAACTCCCCTTGATTCAAAATGGGGGCTAGACACCTAAATGCCTTGGTGTATCCCATCCATAAGGCCTCAGCTGATTGTCTGCAGGCATCAGGAAGGAATTCTTCACCCCAGTTCTGTTCCCCCACTCCACCACTGTAATAGACGAGGTGCATTATTTGTCTCTCTTTCTGACACTTCTGGTAATAGCCAGAGGCAGAAGCTGTGCTAGAGGGGTCTGTGCTCTGATTCAATGTGACAGCTTCTTTGTACCTAATGCATATGCCGGACCCGCTGTGAACACATGAAAAGTTTGGTTGGTCAGTCGGTTGGTTGGTTAGTTTGGCACCTCTGCGTGAAGAAACTGTCAAGTTCAGGCGAATTAATCTTTTCCTCCATAGTCCATTGCTTGGCCATCTCTTTGCGCAACCCTTTAAAGAATGTTAGAGGTGTGACTGCACTCGCCCTTTTGTGCGCAAAGGCTGGCTCGTAAGCGTTGTACGTGCCCCGAGAATAGGACCGAGTCAGACATTTAAAAATCAACCTTCCTCTCAATAACGCCATTGAAAATGCTCTCCAAAGCCTGGCACTGCGCCTCAATGCGAGCCTGGCTTTGCCAACATGTTGTGGCGCATGACAGTTCTTTCCAAGGTGCCTGGCTGATGGACGTTGCCTACATACTCAGGGTCTAACTGATTGCTATATTGGGGCTTGGGAAAGCAGATTGGCCGAGGCCCTGGGTTTTGTTTTGTTTTTTGCCTTCCTTTGCAGCATGGGGCACGGGTCACTTACAGATTTAATCAAGTGTAAATGATGAGGTCTCTGTAACTTAATCTCTACATCATGATTTGAGGACTTCAGTAACTCCGCCAAAGGCTAGAGGTGTATTACAGGAGTGGGTGGGTGAGGTTCTGTGGCCTGCAATGTCAGGCGAGGAGACTAGCCAACCGTGGTGGCCCTTCTGACATTAGGGCCTTTGGGTCTATGAATCTAACTTGGCCCTGCTTTGCTAAGATGCAGTGACCTGCATTCATGATGCGGAAGAGCAAGTCAACTGAGCTTTCAGTGGAGAGCGAGGCAATTCGTTCTATGGGGAGCCAGGACTCCCACGTTCTGCTCATAGCTCCACCATTAACTTGTGCACATTTGGGCATAAGCAGATTTTTCAGACATGAGCACTTAATATCTAGGTAAGCGGCCTGATTTTCCGTAACTGCCAGCAAAGTCAATGGAAACTGGTAGGTGCTCAGAGCTTTTGAGCATGTTAAAGTGCTTGGGTGGGAGTTGAGGAGCCTAACTTTAGGCAACCATTTTTTGGCAAATCTTGGCCTTTAGCTTTGAAATCTCTTTGCTTCAGCTTCCCTGTTTCTAAATTAGGTGCAAACACTGACCTTGCAGGAATGTTTTAAAGCTTAATTCATTAAAAAAATTACCTGGAAAGGTGGGGAAAATACAACTTTATCTTTGGTCTGATGGGTAAAGAGAGTCTGAAAGATGGTGGATTTCTCCACTTCTTTCTTAGAAGTTCAGGTCTTGTCTACCCTGTTTTTCTTGAAGCCCCTATTGTTGATCGGGAAACTCATGGATCCCTAAAGTTTTAAAAGTATCAGCTGAAAACTATTCTATTTTGGAGGAAAGGATGTTCTTTATGGCTTGCTTTCTTTTAATGCATATTTAACTAAGAGAAAACTTGATGTTCTTGGTATTACTCCGGTGAAAAAAGATCAGGCTATCTTTACATGTCATAAAGAAGCAAAAATCTTCTGTTTCTTTTCCTTTGCTGTGTTTGTAAAGGGCCTTGGCAGCTTCTGATGAAAGCTGCTGCAGAAATGCAAATCAAAACCTATTTTTATAAAGTGTTGCTTACACTCGGAGTGAAAAAATCAGTGTCTGGGTGAGCTGAGGGGAAGCCCGAGAAAGCACTGTCTAAGGAAGTATCCTATAATTAAGATCAGTCTGGGAATCCTCTCCGCTGGCTCTGAGTGGCTGAGTTAATTTCCTGCCGAATGTGGATTTCAGAGGTGGCATGGGAGAAAAAATAAGTGGCATCTTCATACTGCAAAGAGCTAATTATTGGTCGAAGCAAAGCACTGTAGCACTAATGGTGCAGTTGTTTTCCTTTAGCTTTCCTAATTGCATCCCTCCATTGCAAACAGCACCAGGGTGACGCAAGCCAACAGGCCAGGCGAAAGCACATGAAGTGAATGTGAGGCCTTGCGGAGTTGAAATGTAAACCTCTGAACTGATGTATTTGCTTTGAATCAGACCGTTCTGCCCTGCCTTCATCTAATCAAAAGAGTGATGAGATGAAGGAAGGGCAAGGGAGGTCAGCAGCCCCTAGCCTTTAAGATGCATCTAGGGACGCTGGAAATGATAGTGAAAATGGAAGTGAAGGGTTTTAATGTTGCTGGGGGGGAGGAGGATTTCAGCAAAGATTGTACGGTGCTTATCTCATGCTACCAGCCCTGCTGCAAGCCGAGCAAGCCAAAATGAACCCTAACCTGCAGAGCGGGCTAGGGAAAGGCGAGCTCAGGTACACAAAGCTGGTGCTTGCAGTAGGGTCTTCTAGGAGTAGGAGGCACAGATGCCTGCATGCTGATCCAGTGTGGACTACTGCCTTGCCCTGTGGCTTTAGGAAGTCTTTAAAATGTCAGGCGTCTGTGGTCCAAACTCCCAAGGGCGGTCCAGCTGCAGCAGGCAGGTGGTCCTCGTGCAGTGTTACTGCTGGCTGAATCATCTGCAGGGATTGAACCCTGGATCTCAAACCACAAGACTGTACAGCTTAAACAAAAGGGCCGTTAGCACAGAAGTGGTAGCAGATTCATATGCCTCTGTACGCGGTCTTACCACTAACGAACCCTAGCCCCCAACTGACAAAAGCTGCTTTGCCTGGCCACAATGGCACACAGCTCCAGCACTGTACCACTGACGCTGCCCCTTTGTTTTTTCACCTCTAAAAGGTAGACGATGATAGTATGATGGCACATCCCTTCACAGTGAGGTCTCTCCACACTTTTCAGGTAGTGAGAGAGGCCGGACTTGGATCATTCCAAACTGGGATGCAACGCTTCCTATCTGGTGGACTGCTTTGGCTTCTTGCAATCAGCTGCTCTTATTTCCTTTCACCGTTCCTGTTCTGCCATGTCCTCCTCCTTCTGTGAAAGAAGCTAAAGCCAAGTTTTTCAAGCCTGGATCCTTCAAGTTAGGCCCCTTGATTTAAAAAAAAAAAAAAAAGTGGATTAATTCCCAGATATGATGATTACCTGTAGCTCCAACTGATTTTCACCAGGCTATATTGCTACTGCCTGAAGAAAATATTGATCATCTCGTTGCAGATGCCCCTGCCCATCTGGCTGGAATTTATAGGTGCTTGTTTGTATGTGTATATTTTGCAGACATCCCTTCTTAACAATGTGGCCCTTTGTGGTTTTCCACTAGATGGTTTGACTGATTCTGCCAGTTACTGCAGCAAGCCCCTTGAGGGAAAGATGGTCTTTTTGTGCTGATTGTACCGCACTTGGCACAGAGGGGCCCTGGTCCATGACTGCAAATTTCCTCGAGGTGCCTTAACTACCTTTTAAAAATCTCGCAATAAGGCAATACAAATAATAACGGTTATTTATAACCAGACTGGGTAAACCACTGAAGAATTTACCATCGGCAAAATTGCTGCAGCGCTAACTGGGGATGTAATAAATGTGACGTAAAAGATCTTTGGCATCCTTGACTTCTGACTATTGGCTCCATGGGTCGTTCTGAAAACCGCTGGCTGATGTCAAACCAGAGCAAAAATGGGCTTCTATTACAAATAGGAGAAACCTTATACCACGGTCATGGTGTGTATCTTACCCTTTCCATTTTCTTCTTCGGCTGTCCATTGCAAACAATGATGACTGTAGAGAGCATCTAGCACTTTCCCGCACGCTGATGAGATGCAAGTCCAGCTCTCGAACGGAAACATCGACCACATCGAGGGCAGGAGATCTCTGTGTTTGGTTTTGAGCCATGTTGTGTCTTAGCTGATGTTGATGCTGATAAGTTGCTAATCATTTTTCTTCTACCTTTTCGATGGCCTCAGATGCAGCATTTCTCCACTGTAAGCGGTTTTCTGCCATTGTTTCCCATGTGTCCACATTGATGCCCACTGTCTTGAGACGTCTCTTAAGGACATCTTTGAAGCATAGCTTCTGACCCATTCCTTGCTCATTTACCTTCCTTCAATTCACTAGAATAAATGTTTAAATAAAAGAGGAGTTTTGGAAGCCGGTGTTCTGGCATACAGCTCACATGTCCTGACGACCTCAGCTGCGAGGAAGTAGCTATTGCTTCTACACTGGGCATTTCAGCTCCTGATAATACTTCAGTGTTAGGAATTCGGTCTTGCCACTTGATGTTCATGATTTGCCGCAAGTGTCCCAGTTGGAGGCTCGTCAGCTTTTTCAGATGTCTTCTCTGCAGTGTCAGTGTCTCCACAGAGTAGACTATAGATGGTATCACTGTTGCTCTGTAGACCTTAGTAGCCAGTTTGATCTCATGAAGAGACCAAAATTGCTTTTTGATGCTGCCAAAAACCCTGGATGTGGCTTGTAGATGTGACGTTACCGCAGCATCTGCAGAGTTGCCATTTGTCACTGTTTTACCTAGGTAAGTGAAGGAGTTCACACTCTTGACAGCTTCACCATTGATGACCATATCTGGTCTAATGTTGTTACCAGTTTGTCTGTTGGCTGGTTGGAATGGTCGTTTGGTCTTACTTGTGTTGATCATCAACCTAAACTTGCGTGCTGCTTCAGCAGAACATGTTGTGATTTCCTGCATATCTTTTTGGGCGTGAGCAACCCAGGCTGAGTCGTCTTCCAAGAGAAGCTCCCTAACGTGCTCTTCTCTCACCCTGGTGTTAGTACGTAACCTGGTTAGATTGAATGGCTTGCCGTCATGTCTTGTACATACGTAGACACCAGTGCTGAGATTTGCATTCGTGCTTGAGAGCACTGCTGCAAGGAATAAAGTGAAGAGGGTTGGAGCAAGCGCACACCCTTGCTTCACCCCATGGCTTATGAGAAGCTTCAGTCACAATTCTTGCCACTGATATTCTGCCAGTCATATCGTCGTGAAACTGCCTGATATTAACAAAGTGCTCAGGACATCCATAGGCTATTTCAACTTTCCAGAGAGTGTTCTCATTAACCATGTTGAAAGCTTTTGAGAAATCAACAAAAACCACATAGAGGTCTTTGTGCTTCTCTACACATTTCTCTTGGGAAGGATTTTTCCTGCTATTGATAGAAGAGAGAGACCACGATGGTTTCCACAATCTGATCTGTCACCTTTGTGCTTGTATGTAGTGACAATTAGTGTATCTCTGAAGTCCTGGAGAAGTTATTTTTCCCAACCCATGTTGTATAGAGTGAATAGTTGGGACTTCGATTCTTGTCCTCCATGCCTATACATATCAGAAGGAATCCCATCTTGTTCCAATGTCTTATCACCCTGCATGCTCTTCATAGCCTTCTCTAGTTCATCCATACTAATTGGACGGTTGAGGTCATATTGGATAGGTAGTTGGTTGAGTTCCTATTACATCAGGATCCACATTTCTTGCTTGGTTCAGCAAGACGGCAAAATGCTCTTTTCATCTGTTGATGTCTTGCTTATCCGTCAGTGAAGTTGGTTTCCATAAGTGCTCTTTATTGGGGTGATGGTGTAACTTCTTGGTCTGTAAACTTTTTTGAGAGCATTGTAAAGTCCCTTGGAGTTATTTTTACCAGCTAGCACTTCTATTTCTTCAGCTTTGTTACTCTGCCATTTATCTTTCATGTCTCTTATTTTTCTCTGCACTTCTGCTTTGATTTTTCTTTAGCTTGGATTGGGAAATAGATGTCTGCTTGGAAAGGCACTCGTTGTGAAGCTTTTGTTTCTCTTCTAGAAGTATGAAAATGTCTTTGTCGTTTTCATTGAGCCAGTCAGGATTCTTATGTTTGGCTTGTGCAAGACCAGATTTCGAAGCAGCAAACCCAGGTTCTTTCAAGTTTTTCCATGCCAGTTCAGTTGTTGTGGCCTCCTTAATAAGTGCCTGTATTATGGCAGCATCCAGTTGGGCTTGTATTTTAGCGGATTTGAGTTTCCATATATCTAGCTTTTTTGGCAAAATAGGTGCCTGCTTCCTTCTCGAGAACTTGATTTGAAAGTTGCCAGGCGATTTGACAAGGAAATGATCCATTGAGCATTCTGGACCTGGCATTGCTCTGGTGTTTCGTATGTCTTTCAAGTCTTTTTGCCATGTTATAATGTAGCCTAGAAGAAGGTAGTGCTTTCGTGATAATTAGGGGTTTGCAAAAGTGCTACTTCCCTTTGGCATCTACCCCCCCAGCAGATATTGAAGAGTGGATTGGAATCCAGGGGTACTATAGAAATTATATTACTATGGACTTGTCTACACATAGATTTAATGTTCAGCAAGCTGGGGTGTGACTCTACAGCTCACTAGCTTGCCACCCACTAACAGTTGTTTGAACCCAGCTAACCTACAGGAAAAGTGCACTTTGACTGACCGCTGTTTGAAAACACCCTAGGGAACTTTTAGCGCTCAATAACAGGATCTGCATGGCCAGTTAGTGAGTGGCAAGCGGGTGCACTGTAGATTTACACCCCAGTTTGCTGCGTACTGAGTTTCCATGTCGAAGAGTCCTAGATCTCAAGATAAACAAGGATATAAAGAGCTAAATTCTTCCTTGGTGTAAGCACATGGATGTCTATGAAGGCACACCAGGAATGACAACTCTATTTAGGAAGCACTTAAATGAGAACTAAGCACATGCTGAAGTGCTTTCTTGAATCAGTGTCTCAAATAGCACCAAACATTTAAAAATTCATTTTACTCACAGCTATATGATACTGCCCTCCCCGTCACATGCTCTTCTCCTGCTTCCCGCACTTCTTATACAAACCGATTAGCATCACAGAACCATGCCCGGCTTCTGTAGATTATATTTATTTACGACAGCAGGTTATTTTCTGATGATTCCCAATTAACGCCAACTGTATATTTTTAAATCCAGACATTCCTCAAACAGTCATTTATCAGGTTTAATCTGCCAGGTATGTAAACCATAGCAAAGGACTGTGCCTCATATGAATTGATGTGTGTTGTCTAATTTTTTTAACCTATTAAAATAAATAAAAAACCAACAATAGACAGAAAGAGAAATCTTCTGCTATAAAGTGATATAAAGCTGTGGGCCTTACAAAGAGATTTGAGGAGCTCAATTTAATTATCTTTTCAAAGAGAAGGTTAAGAGGCACCATCTGTATGTACTCACTCAGGGGGGAAGACATTTCAGGGAAGATATGGACAAATTGGAGAAAGTCCAGAGAAGAGCAACAAAAATGATGAAGGGTCTACAAAACATGAACTATGAGGGAATATAGAAAAAATTTGTTTAGTCTGGAGAAGAGAAGACTAAGAGGGGACATATCAGTTTTCAAGTCCATAAAAGGTTGTTACAAAAAGGAGGGAGAAAAATTGTTCACCTTAACTCCTGAGGATAGGACAAGAAGCAATGGGCCTAAATTGCAGCAACGGTGGTTTAGGTTGGGCATTAGGAAAAACTTCCTAATTGTCAGGGTAGTTAAGCCCTGGAATAAATTGCCTAGGGAGATTGTGGAATCTTTGTCATTGGAGATTTTTTAAGAGCAGATTAGACAAACAGCTGTCAGGAATGGTCTAGCTAATGTCTGGTCCTGCTATATGTGCAGGGGACTGGACTAGATGACCTCACAAGGTCATTTCCAGTCCTACGATCCTATATCTGACTGTATGGGAACTCTTAGTCTGACAGACAAAGGCATCACAATATCTAATGGCTGCAAATTGACGTTAGAACAATTCAAATAAGATGCAACTTTTTAGTTGTGAGGGTAGTGAAACATCCCTTTTATGGGGGGACAGTAATAAATCATTTAAATCAATTATCAGGGGATGTGATACTTTTTTGTACTACTGTCACACCTAGAAGCCCCAGTCATGGAACAAAGCCCATTGTTCTAGACCCTGTGTCAACAGTTGACGTCTTCTTCTACAAGTTACGCCCTAGTTTTCAACCACAAGTTATTGATATTCATAGACTTTAAGGCCAGAAGGGACCATCATGGTCATCCAGCCTGACCTCCTGAACATCACAGGCCACAGAATCTTACCCGCCCATTCCCATAACAGGCCTATCTCCTTTGGCTAGGTTACTGAAGTCCTCAAATCTTGATTTCAAGACTGCAAGTTACAGAGAATCCACCATTTACTCTGGTTCAAACCAGCAAGTGACCCATACCCCACTTTGCAGAGGAAACTGAAAAACTTCCAGGGTCTCTGCCAATCTGATCTGGAGGAAAATTCCTTTCCCATCCCCAAAATGGCAGTCAGTTAGACCCCAAGCATGTGGACAAGACTCAGCAGCAAGACAACTTGGAAAGAATTCTCTCTAGTAACTCAGAGCCCTCCCGTTCTTATGTCCTGTTTCCGATGCTTGGAGGTATTTGCTAATAGCTGTCATGGATAAGCCATATGCCACTGTAGGCAACTTCATCATACTATCCCCTCCAAAAATGTATGCAGCTCAGTCTTAAAACAAGTTAGATTTTCTGCCCCCACTACTCCCCTTGGAAGGCTGTTCTAGAATTTTTCTCTTCTGATGGTTAGAAACCGTCATCTAATGTCAAGCCTAAATTTATTGATGGCCAGTTTCTATCCATTTGGTCTTGTGCCGACATTGGCCCTTAACTCCTCTCCCTCTCTGGTGTTTAAGTTATCTGTCTGATATATTTATAGTGTGCATTTACATAGTATGAAGGAATGTTTTCCTCCCCTACAGGAATTACTGGATGACATTCCCTGCCCACTGTTTTGCCAGGGGTCAGATAAGATTATCATAGTGGTTTCATTTGACCTTCAGTTTATGAAAGAGTTTTGTCAGCATGAATTTAATAGGTCACATTATTCAGGAAAGGTGAAAGCCATGGCTGACTGATGCAAATAACCTCAGGCAAGCGCTGTTAAAACTTTTTTGCATCTCCCCAGCATGTAGTGCGTACGTGCCACACGTGTTGCAGGAAAAAACAATTTTAGCAGTAAGCCTTGTTTAGTAACGTTTGATTAAACACATAAGTAGAGTAATGAAAATAAGTGTTTTTCCTTCTTCTCCTTTTCCTTCTCCTTATAGGATCACTGGCTCCTATAAGGCCTGATCAAGAGATCACTGAAGTCACAAGGAGTGGGATTTAGGACAGACCCAGTATTACCAGAAGTCCATCTGGACAGGCTTTGGAGGAAGAGAGAAGCATTTTTAAAACCTCTAGAAATTGCCTAAAACAACTTTTCCATGCACACTGTTACGGATGTGCAGTCCAGCATCTCAGGACCATGCCAGGCTAAAGCGCAGTGCTGTATATCCCACAGGGAAAATGGGAAATCTTTCCAAAGGTTTTTAGCACCCATTTATAGCACCCTGATGACTCATGGGATATCAGGCTTAAACTGTCCAATGGGGTAGAATTGAACACTATGCTGCAGGCCTCAGATCACTATATTCTTGAGGCCATAATTCTTGGAGAAAGCAGGAAACATTTTTCTGACAGGCTTATTTCATAAATTATAAGCCCAGAAAGGACCAGTGTGATCATCTAGTCTGATGTCCTGTACAGCACAGGCCGTAGGATTTCCCTTTACTAATTCCTGTTTGAACTAAAGCATATCTTTTAGAAAAATATCCAGTCTTGATTTTAAAATATCCGATGTTGGAGAATCCACCACAAGTCATTGGCTATGTCTACGCTGACGGCAGCAAATTCGCCGCCATCAGATCAATGTATCTGGATCGATTGAGCAGTCAGTGGAGACCCGCTCAGTCGATCCAGAAGTCGACATATTAAGACCATCTTCTCAAGCGGTGTAGCGCTGTGTCAATGGGAACACGGTTCCCGTCGGCGCAGTGCAGTGAAGACAGCGCGCAGAAGAGAAGCACAAAAGTCGGCAGGAGTTATGCAAGTACATTGTATACTTTGCGTAATTCCCGTCAACTGCCGTCGAATCGCCAAGGTTAGTGTAGACCAAGCCCTTGGTAAATTACCCTCGCTGTGAAAAATGTACACCTTATTTCTAGTCTGAATTTGTCTAGCTTTAACTTACGGCCATTGGATTTATTATACCTATTGTCTTTTTACAGAGACGATGTGCATTAGAAACTGCTCAGAGGTTTGGAATGACAGAAGTAGTCCCAGTGGAGATGGGTTTGTGGACGGAGTACAAGTGAGATGGTCAGATGTGCATAAGTGCAAGCCATCACATGGATATCACCACTATAGCTATATCTTCTCTTTATGTAGTTCCACGTTTGTTTACTGAAGGATGTAGGTAGCAGTTCTTTCTGTGGTTTGCAACAAAAACAAATGGACTATTATGTAAGCATTAAATGTAGACATTTAAACTAAGCTCAGAACAAAAACACTCCTTTAGGGTGCCATCCAGTACTTTCATCTTGTATTTTATATTGGATTCCATTTTGGTCCAGAGTTTCCAATAATGTGGTTTTGAATCCACTGTAAGTACCTAAGATGATAGTCCCAAAATTTTAGATGTTGAAATATTCTGTTGTGAGACCATCTATTTTCCCCTGGGTAGAATTCTGATCATCTTTTATCTTTGGCCCCCCACTGGCCACCACCGTGGGAGTTAAATAAGAGAATCTGAGAACTGAGCTTTATAGCTAATGTTAAAAATTGGAAAACTGAATTTCAATGAACCTAAAAGCAGAGGTTACAAGAAGAAGATATTCTCAGTGATTTTCTTTACAATCCCCAATAATCCCACTTCAAAGATGCATTTGAAAATTTCCACATACTCACACAAAAATAAAGATAAGAGCTTTGGTTATAACTTTCAAAGGGAGTTCAGGTTGCTTTTTGGTTTTCTGGTTGTTCAAAGCTCACTGTTGTTTGCTCACTCCTTATTGATCTGAGGTATCAAAGGTGCTAATGCAATTTTGGCAGATTGATTGCGGAGGCAGGCTCCTATGTAACCATAAGTAAAAAAGCTTGGCTTAAAGGAGCAGTTTCACATCAGCACATAATATTTACAGGAAAAATGTGCTGTGACAGTGGTTTTCTGAGTTCCTTTTGTTATTATTGGAAACCTGTTTTAGTAAGTGCTTTTTTCTTTACAAGCCAGTTCCACTTTCTGGGATGTTGGACTTAACCACAACCTTTTCCTAGAATCTGGGGAGTTGTTCTATGCACCATCACAGGTGTCCTGAATAGGCTTGATAGAGGGAAATGGCTCCAGCATGTTCATTATCTATCACTATTCTTCACATTCTGTATGAAATTCTGATATTTTGTTTTTTTTCATTCCAAATCAGGACAAAAACCCAAAGTTTTGGAATTTCCTGAGAAACCAAAATTCTGAAAAAGTTCAATTCAAGATCTTCTAAATGTCTTGTTTAGGCACTGTCAAAATGTTTCAGTTAGTTTTGACATTTATACTCAAACATTAAATACATCTAAAAATGAAATATTGCATAACCTATTTTTAAAATAATATTTTCATGTAACATAGAAGTCCAAACAACATTAGTTGAAATGATCACATCAAAAGGGGAGCATTTTGACTCTTCCCTGTCCAAATTTTGTGGAAATCGACTCGTTCCCGTTTCAGTTTTGTTGAAGCTGCATTTTTTTTTTTTGGATGGAATCTGTTCAATGGAAGAATTTTGACCAGTTTCCCCATTCATTTTAGGGCTTTACTGTGCTGCCAATGAACATTGTATCAGAGCGCCATCCACACAAAATCGACAGCAATAGCAAGTCCTAATTGGACCTCGCAGAGCCTCTTGAATGTCTCTGTTTCTAGGGATTAAAAAGTCTGCCTGGGGCATAATTTACTCTTCTCACCCAATACATCCACTGCGTTAGCCATCATTTTATAGCTATGTGGGTGGCAGTGACAGTTGCGCAAGAGATGAGGGAATTAGAAAGGAACGGAAGCAGTCGCATCTTGTGCACAGCATGGTGCGTTCAGATCAGGTACTTAAATTTGATGAGGGGGAGCAAGAGATTTTATCTGAGCACCTTTACTGTTTCCTTCTATAAAATGCACCATTCCATATTAACCCAGATGTCTGAGTTCTACACAGATCTGGCCTGTATCTCCCTGTCAATTCCTGAACATGCTTGATGCCACAAATGCTGAATCTTGGAACGGAGGTTATTGAAAACCATATGTTTACAGAAAGTAATCCCACGTTCGTTCAGTCTTTCCTCTCCCCTTGTCAGAGTTATGTGTCTCATTCTGGGTCTTTAACACGCACTTTTTAACTCCCCTTTTGGTTTTTGTCTAAGATAAAGTGTAGTATTGTGAGACGACCTCCGTTTAGAGCTCCATATAATACACTCGCACGGGGTAGTCTCCGTGATTGAAACAGCCTTTTTCCGCTCTAACGTCTGTGATCCAGGTTTGCGATTTGATTGAGAGAACTGGAAAACCGAATAGAGCTGGTTGTCCACCCGGTAGCCATGAATCGTTCTCTGCGTTGGCTTTCTCTGCGTGCTTTCCATACAGCACATACCAAGCAGTTCCTGAACGTTATAATATGATCACCGCTTTCTCTTCTCTTCCTGCAGGTTGTGGAAGGATGTGGGACAACATCACCTGCTGGCCCTCCGCAGCCGTGGGAGAAGTGGTTGTGATGCAATGCCCGGCATATTTTATCTACTTCTCCAATGCCCTGGGTAGGTGATTATAGAACCTGGCTCCCATGACCCTAACATCTAAGTGCCTCGTAATCATTAATGTATATAGCCTCACCACACCACTGTGAAGTCAGGGAAGGGTTATCTCCATTTGACAGAAAAGGAACGGAGCCACAGAGAAGCTATGTGACTTGCCCTGGCAGAAAGTCTGTGGCACTTGAACCATGTGTCCCAAGTAGCGAGGAAGTCCCCTAACCACTGGACCATCCTCCATCTCTTCTCTCACTTGGGAAAAAATACTCTAGATTCGTGACCCAAAATGGCTTCCCGGGAAATCCTCCAGCATTACAATTATGCCATGAAAATTAAATCAGCATATGTAATGAAATCTTTGTTGCACAAGACAGGCAATCTGGTGCAGTAGTTAATTAACTGCCTTATGTATAAAATAAACAAGCTGCTGTTGTATGTAATAAAATCTCTCTCATGCCTAGCAGAAAACTTGGTCGTCAGCAGAGGCGATCACCTGACAAGTGATAAACACAAGACGGCCGAAAGGGAAAATGGGGTAATTCACCTGTCTTGCAGTTCTGGAAAGCAGAGTTTAAATCTTGACTTGTGGGCAAATAATAATGAACCTGCTGGGTGCATTATTATGGATGAGTTTCATGACAGTAACCCCTGCAGGCCTTATTTGAGATGAGTTATGCTGAAGTTTGCACATACATTTAGGAAGTGACAGCCCTTGTGATTAAAGGCATGCCATCTAAATAGACAAGACAACGGAGGGGAGAAAGGAAGCATTATTATTCCCATTTTACAGATGGCTAGCTGAAGAAGAGATTAAATGACTTGCCCAAGGTCACAAACAAATTCTGTAGCAGAGCCAGGAACTGACTGCAAAACTCCTGAGTCCCACTCCAGTGCCTTAAACACAAGACCAGCCTCCCTCCTGTGGATTTTTGCCCTTGACTCAGAAACCTCCCCGAATTTCAGCACATCAGCTTCTGCCTGGGAAAAGGCAACAGCTGGAATAACAGCCTGTCTCGCAGCTCAGGACAGCTGTGGAGTGACACAGCTACATGGAGGAATTGTCTCTGAACAATGCTGTGAACCCTTCACTCTCAGGAGCACAACATTCAGTCATCGGGGGGCGGAGGGTTAAAGACCCTCCAGAACTCAAGCTCCAAGTACCTGCTTCCTAGAAATCGTAGAAAAATTACAATGAAGAAAACTTTCCCCTAAAATAGCCCATGAGGGTGGAGCAAAGCAAATGTGCCTGGCTCCATGTTTCCTCTGACATCCCTGAGGCTGTGATGAACCTAATCTTACTAGAGCAGGATTGCTTGTGACGAAGTAGTAAGATTCCCGGGAGGAGATCCGAATTCAATAATGACAATCTAGTAACTGTTGGAGGTTCCCTCTAAAGTTGGCAGCTGGAGACCTTAGTTGGGGATAGGCTCCTGATCTAAGCACCATTTAATAGTGTTGCCTGTGATTGTCCATGAAAAGCCAAGGCCCAAATGTCTGCAGAGATATAGGCCCAGGCTGGAACAGTTTAATTTGCTTGTCAGTGCAGCTGGGATTCAATAACATACCAGACCAACTTTATCTGCATCAAAGAAGGATGGAGAAAAGGAGTGACCGTTGGGGAGGGGAAGATGAGGATGGACATGGCTGAGGAAGAATCATTGATATCTTGCTCGGAGGTCAGAGCAGGTTCGGTTTGGAACCTGTTTGTATCTTTGGAAGGGGAGAAGCTAGAACTTTAGGGAGTGGGCTATTCGCACCAGTGGGATGGGACAACTCCCTCGGTGACCATGTTACGGAAGGATGGTGAGTGGCCTGTGGGTAACCCTTTCTGATTAGGCATTTGTGCTGTTATCTCTATCTATAAGGAAGTACACAGAAATGGTTTCGAAAGTGGAAACCCTGGGCCTACTTCTTCATGGCCATGCATTTTATATAGTCATTTATACTTGTCTAAACTGAATGGAAAAATGTCACCATTTCCCTCTAGAAAGTGGGGATAATACCTGCCAACTTCAGGGAAGCTAATTTAATTGAGAGTGATTGAAGTACTCACAGCACTGTGACAAGTGCCATAGAAAAGCCCATGAGGAAATTAGTAACTTGCTAGCATTTTATGCTAGTTCTGGAGTCCCTTTGCAGTGATATGAATGCTAACACATGGTGCAGGGCAGTGGAGAATCAGACTGTTAACAATTAGAGTGGAAAGATCAGGAAGTAAAGATTTAGTGTGTGAAATTTCCTGCTTGATCAAGAAATGAGTTTTTTCCAGTATCTCATATCGTGGCTTGTGACAGATAAAACATGGAAACCATAAAATACCTAGCACCGTGTTTATCTCATCTGACATTAAGGTCTTACGCCAGTCACAAATTCAGGGCAGCTTCATTATTTCATGACATTCGTCATTAGCACTTGGAATGAATGGACAAAAATATCATTGGGCACAGTCCTGTATTAAGGAGCATTACTCACTTCCGTTACACTAGAATATTCTAGCTTTCTTTTATGTATGTAATCCAAAAGTCACTGACAAACGTCTTCATGCAGTTTCTCGAATGGGAAATCACCAATGAATCTGTCCTACACTGGAACTGGAGCTTAATTTCTAGCTTGAGGAGACCTAGTTCCTCTGATTTGAGCTAGCATGCTAAAAAGAGAAGTGTAGCTGCCCAAGTATATGTCAGAGCCAGCACAGGTAGGGGTGTGCCTGAACTGGAAATTAACCTCCGGTATCAATGTAGGTATATCCAGTACTGTACATACTAAGGCCATGTGTACACAACACACTTAGTCTGATAGAACTGTTTGCTCAGGGGTGTGAAAAATCCATGGCATAGTCATACCTTTCTTCTCCCCCCGTGTAGAAAGCACTATGTCAGTGGGAGAGCATCTCCTGCTGACTTAGCTACCGCCTCTCGCGGAGTTGGAGTAACTGAGCCGATGGCCTGGAGCATCTCATCAAAGCACTGCAGCACCACAGCTCCATGGGGGCAGCTGCACCAATACAGCATGTGTAGTGTAAACCTGCCCTGAGAACCTAAATTAAGATGATCCCAATTTAAGCTTAAAAACTTATAGGAATGGATTCCTTTAAGGGGGGAAAAAATGGCACCGGCATCCTGAGTTCTGGATTCCCATTCAAATGGGATGAGACCCTGGAAACATCCTGGGGTCCAAAGTGGGCGGAGGCCACACTTGAGCTGCTTAGCTCATAGCCATCCCCTATAATATTAACTTGAGTTAAGGTAGGCCGGAACGAGGTGCCTATGTCCCTGTTTTAGCCACGTAGTCCTGGCTTTGGCACTGATGCTACGCACAACCCCCCTGCCACACCCAGGAGGCACCTCACGTTGCTTGGCAACTAAATTTTGGCAGTAAAAGTTCCCTTGCTCACAGACCCCCCCACTGGATCAGCCCCTCAGGTGAGATCACACAAGCAGTAGGGGGCAGGGAGCAGAGAAAGACCTCCCTCATCACTTCTATGCCAGTGGTTAGAGTTCTCACCTGAGATGTGGGAGATACTCCCCTGCCCCTGAGGGGGAGAAGGGATTTGAACTTGGGCCTGCCACCTCTCCGCTAAGTGCTCTAACTACAGCGTTATGTGATATTCTGATCTGATGCTCTCTCAGCCTCTTCTCTTGAAGCTGTTTCATGCTGGATAAATAAAGAGTCATTAGAGTTGCATGACTGGATCCTGCGTCTCCTGCATCCTGGGTGAGAGCTCTCTCCACCTGGATATAGTGTCTTTTTCACGCTTGTGCTCTCTCTTTCTCTCTCTCTCTCGTGTTTCATTTGGGACAGACTAATGCCCAGGTCCTTTTGTGCATTCAAACATAACTGTCTAGTGTGTCTTCTTGTTGGTTATTTTAGTTCCCTCTGTTGGTGCCCTAAGTGGACCTTTCTCCATTTGAAAATACTGTGCTTAAATAGTCTTCTCAGCTTCTCTTTGCTTGTACTATATCGTCTGTCTATCGCCAAGCCGTGTACGTTTTCCTCATAAAGTTTGCAGACGATACCAAGCTGGGAGGGGTTGCGAATGCTTTGAAGGACAGGATTAAGATTCAAATAATCTGGAGAAATGGTCAGAAGTAAATAGGATGAAATTTAACAAGGACAAATACAAAGCACTCCACTGAGGAAGGAACAATCAGTTGCACACGTACAAAATGGGAAATGACTCCCTCGGGAAGAGTACGGCAGGAAGGGATCTGGGGTTAGAGTGGATCATGAGCTAAATACGAGTCAACGATGTAACACTGTTGCAAAGAAAGCAAACATCGTTCTGGGATGTGTCAGCAGGAGGATTGTAAGCAAGACACAATAATTAATTCTTCCACTCTACTCTGTGCTCATTAGGCCCCAACTGGAGCATTGTGTCCAGTTCTGGGTGCCACATTTCAGGAAATAGGTGGACAAATTAGAGAAAGTCCAGAGAAGAGCAACAGAAATGATTAAAGGTCTACAAAACATGACCTATGAGGGAAGATTGAAAAAAATGGGTTTGTTTCAGCTGGAGAAGAGAAGATTGAGGGGGGACATAACAGTTTTCTAGTACATAAAAGGTGATTACAAAGAGGATGAAATATAAATTGTTCTCACAAACCTCTGAGGATAGGATGAGAGGCAATGGGTTTAAATTACATCAAGAGCGGGTTAGGTTGGACATTAGGAAAAGCTTCCTAACCATCAGGGTAGTTAAGCACTGGAATAAATTGCCTAGAGAGGTTGTGGAATCTCTATCATTGGAGATTTTTAAGAGCAGGTTTGACAAACAGCTGTCAGGGTTGGTCTAGATAATACTTAATCCCTCATGAGCGCAGGGGACTGGACTAGATTACCTTTATCTTTCCCTTCCAGTCCTATGATTACGTGGTTAGTTCTAATGGTTTAGCTATCTCAGCTCACTTTGTTCATATCCCTTTCTCCTACCACAGTAAATACAACCCCTGTTTTCCCCCCTTCTCATTATAAGTATGTAATGTCCCCTTTCTCCTCGTCGTCTTGTTCATCCCTAGCATTTTCCTATGATCTCATTGGCCTTCCTGAAATATGGTGCTTAACATTGGTCATGAGTGGTTCTGGGTCCTAGATCTGCATGGGGAGAGGGGAGAATTTCACCACTGGGGGAATCAGTAAATTAAAATTGGAATAATAAATAGTTGAAAATAAAGTAATTAAAGCTATTAGCCAAATGGTTTGTGGTAGCTCTCTCCATTATACAGGCGATCCCCAATATTCTTGGCTGTAGGTTAGGATCTGCCAATTAACAGGCAGCCAACCAGTGAGGCAACCAGTGAGGCAGAGTGCCAACCAGTGAGGCAGCCAAGAGCACAGCCAACCAGTGAGGCCAGCCTGCTACCACTTTCACATCATGTTTAGAAGTACTGTCTCCAGCAGGTGGTAGATACACTGTCACAACCAACTGACAGGTCACCTTGGTGAGCCTGGCCAGTGATGCCATTTCACAAAGAAGCAAGTTTTTCGCAAGAAAGAGAAGTGACACAAGAAGGTAGTTGGGAAATTGCTCTGGAGGTCGGTCAGATCTATCAGAGCCAGTATGATCAGCAAAGGCCACTTTATGTCCTCTGACCCACCTTGAATTTTGCAAGACTACGCGTCGTGTTCTCATCAATTTCTTATGGCAGGTAACCTGTTGAATAGCGATCATTCCTCAAATATCTTCCTTGTGCTGCCCCAGAGTTTGTGCTGGTTTGCGTATCTGGAGCTTTCCCTGACAGGTTAGCGAAAGCATTTGAATGTACCGATTCTGCAACCCAGCTCCTGTTCTCTCAGCTCTTACTTGCATCTACAATGTTTGCTGGCATGAAGCAAGAGCCAAACCCGGGTAGACTGTCACCACTGATGGACAAATGAAACCAGGGAGGGTAATGGTCAAAATCACAAATGAGCTCAGTGCACTTAAATGTGTCCCTGCTGCATGACCCCCACAGTTGGACGAGACAGCAGGAAAAAGTGATAATGGCATGGGGTTACCACAGTGCAGATAAAACTGAATGCATAAAGGACTCTTGGTCTGAATCGTCTTTTGCAGCCTCATAACTATAAACCTGTATGGTCTCCGGGCCAACGGGAATGGTGATGCGAGTTTGAGAAGATGATGAATACTCCTAGCAGGTCTCCATCGCTTCATGAGTAGGGTTTGTGTTTGAATGCAGAAAGTCTGATGGGGATAGCCCAGTAAAGGTGCTGAGATATTACAGAGATGAGCAGTATAAGAAACTACATGCTGGAGTATCATGGGCAGTCATGGCCTTAGTCTGAAATATAGGCTGCCTCCTGACCATTGTTGGTAAGAATTTTCCCCATTGAATGTATAGCTTAAGCTTCTCCTTCGCTTCAGGCCACTGCTATTTGGTCTAGGTAGCCGCCCCAAACACCAGTGTGCTGAGGTGCCTAGTCCAAGAAATACCCATTCGTCTTCTCTCCTTTCATAATTACCCAAAGATGGGCTCTGGTTACACTTGGAGGCGATGCTTTTACTGACAGTTTGAGTCCTAGCCAGCCTAAAAGGATGGCTAACTGTGTTTACCACCTAACCTTTACTTATAATTTTGGCAGCTTTTATTCCTGCTAATGGATTGTTAGCCTGATTTCCATGGTGATTATCCTGGATTCTGTGTGCAGCACTCCAACAAAGTATCTTTTTTTTTTTTTTACGCCAACCAAAGGCTGGTGGCTATCTCACACCAGCTTTATAAATTAGTAGTCATATCATACAGCAGCTCCAAAGAGCATAGGTGGGGATTTTAAGTGCTTACATGCCTCATGTTTTCATACTTGGGTCCGTTTATTTGGACAGACGAGAATGACAGCATGGTTATCAATAGGGATTGATGGTGGCAAGGTCATTCACTTTCCTACAGAGGAAGCATGATCTAGTGATCAGCATGGAAGACTAAGGCCTTGTCCATGACGATGTCTATATTGTAACCACAGGTGTGATTTGCAGCTCGTGTAGATATATTTGTGCTAGCTTTAGTCTAGCTAGCTTACTAAAAATAGCTGTGAGGGTGTGGTGGCCTGGGCTTCACAGTTGCTCATGATTTACATGTGCACCAGCTGTGCCATCTTTGAAGACTTCCTGGAGCTGGTGCAAAGAATTCTAGGAATTATCCATGACTTAAAAGCCAAGGGCATTGGACCAGGGCATTGGTGGGCAGCTAGAGTAGGTGGCAAACAAGAAAAGATGGGAATGGGTGAAGAAGAGTTGAGATTGGGTCAGAGAACATGCCAAACTCCTATTTGCTTGGGTGTCTGTGCGACCAGGGCCAATGCTACTGAAGGCACAAACAAAATGAGAACGGGTACAATTTTCAGAACGCCTTTGTAGGGGAGACCACAAAGGTACTTAGACATCTGAACCCAGATTTGTAATTCTCTCTCTCTCTCTCTCTCTCTCTCTGCCTGGTCCAGTAAATCATTCCACTGTTACTAAATACTTAAACAGTCAGTGGGCCAGAAAGAGGGGAAAACTCTAATTCAGTGAGTAGGGCACCCACCTGTAAGGTGGGAGACGCTGCGTCCAGTCCACCTGCTCCAATCATCTTTCATTGCTTCACCACAGTGGAACAACTTCATCAGGAGAGACTGAGGAACCTCACAGCGGAATAGCCCATAGCTCGGTGATTAGTGCAAGTCTTCTGAGACGTAGGAGACCCTTGTTCAAATGCTTTTTCCCATGCTCACAGAGATAGGGGGGTTGAACCTGGGTCTTCTACATCCCAGCTGAGTGCTTCACCCACTGGCTCACAGTTATAAGGTGGGCATCAACCCCACCCCCTTCTCCTCTTTTTGGTGGCACAAGGCAGGCGCCTAACTCATTCCCACAAGGAACACTTTAAGTCCCTGAGACATCTAATTCCAGGTGGCAGGTGCCCATTTGTGTATCACTAAGCAGAGCCAGGCACTTCCCTGCAGCCTGGACCTAGGTGCCTGTCTCTATCGGAGGTGTGGGGCTTAGCGCAACCACCCCTGGGTGGCATCTCCCATTGGCCAGCTCCTCACCTAGCATGCTGGCTTGTGTGGATCACGTTCTTAGGCGCCGCTCTCTCTCTGTCCGTTCTTTAGGAGCCTAGGAGCTTCATTTATGCTTTGTGGATCGCAGTGTGTTCCTGTGGCTTTCTAGGCGCCCAAAATGAGATGCTGTGAAGCAAAGCATTGCGATGCCTAAGCCCGTTTGTGGATCCTGTCCTAAGTTAAGTGTAGACCTGGCCATAGTCTAAGTTTTGCTGGCATAGATATGACGATCAGGAGTAGGAGGTGAAAAAATCACACACACACCCCAGCCGACATAGCTATTGTGACACAATCTAGTGTCAATGCAGCTGTGCTTGCAAAAAAAGTCCATTCACCGGGACAGCGTGTGTAGTTCAAGGAGGGGGTTTCACTACACTGGCAGAAGAAGAACTTTTGCCAGTATAAGCCAGGTCTCCACTCGGCAATGTTGTCACTGTAGGTCTACCAGCAAAGAGTTGGTAGTAGAGACTTGCCATTAGGCACTGAAGTCCCATGGAAAGTCAATGAGACTTGGGCACCTAAGCCAGTTAGGCCCTTTTGAAAATTTGACCCAATCTCATAGAAGATGAGGGTTGGGAGGGACCTCAGGAGGTCATCTAGTGCAACTCCCAGAGCCTATATTTAAAGCTATGTCTGTACTTGGAGGGAGGGGTGTGATTCCCATCTTGCTAGCTTGGTGTATCCATAGGATGAGTTGTGGTGAGCAGTGGCGCAGGCTGGCTGCCCCAATTATCAACCCACCTGAAGCCCATAAGGACATACTCAGCATGGCTAGACCACTTGCCTGTGCTGTCCTGGCTACACTGCTATTTTTAATGAGCTATCTCAATGACAGCTAGCATGTGCATGTCTGTGGGAGCTGGGAATCACACCTGAAGCACCAGCCATGGACATACCCTAAAATGCTCTGGGCCAAATTCTTCTGTCTTCCAGTCTTGTAACCCTTCCAGTCATGGCAACAATGAATTCAGTTTTACACCAGTTTAACAGAAATCAGAATCTGGCCCTATGGCTATAAACTATTCAGGAGGGCAAAGAATGTAGTTACTTGGCAGTGTTTTAAATTGGCAGAGATGGGGGCACAGAAGATAATTACCTGGGAGAATTTTAGACCCTTTAAATCTGGATAGGACACTTCGAAGCTATTAAATATTTGTTTCAATGCTTCTTGTTCAATCTCTCCAACCCTTGCTGTATGGTTCTGCTTCAGGTTTCAAATATATCTTTCTTTCATACCCCTTGATCTTTTTTAGCCCAATAGAAATAACACAAGAGCCTTATGAGATCTTCTGTCATCCATTTGTATTTGATGCACCAGAAGTTATTTTCAATGGTCCAGTGGTCCTGGGGGCCTGTCTTCAAGCCACATGTCCTATGATTTTTGGCTTCTTACTAAGCGCTTTTAAGCAAGGACAGAATGATTGGCAGGAAGGAGCCAAACCTGTCATAACACGCCTGCAGCACGGTATTAGTCTCCACAGTTCTGGAAACAGCATCCTCACACTGCACCTTCTGTTTGTATGGCAGACCTGATTAATCATAGAATCATAGAAGATGAGGGTTGGAAGGGACCTCAGGAGGTATCTAGTCCAACCCCCTGCTCAAAGCAGGACCAACCCCAACTAAACCATCCCAGTGGGGCTTTGTCAAGTCGGGCCTTAAAAATCCTCTAAGGCTGAAGATTCCACCACCTCCCTAGGTAAATCCCGCATGTCATTATCTGTCGTCATTATACAGGAGATAACTTTGCCAAATCGAACATAATGTAAGAAACCCCTTCAGATATGAGTCAGTTACTGTTAGCGGCTATTCCCACGCTCACCACTGCACGCAGACGCGTACATGCAGAGCAAAGGACCTAGCATGGAGTAGCATGAGATTAAGGCTCTGATCTTGCAACCACTTAGGCATGTGCTTAACTTTACTACTGCAAGTTGCCCCGTGAACTCCAAGGAGCTACTCAAGGTAATAAAATCTTAGCATTTGAGTAGCTCAGGACAGGATCAGGACCACATAGTCTGAAAGTCTCCGTGGTCTTACAGGCAGTTAGTTGTTTCCTCTGGTGCAAAAGTGGGTGTAAGATTGATTTGGTCCAAGCATGGTAAAGAGTTTTGTTTTATTTTATTTTGCAGAATTATGTTCATTCCCAGATTTCCAAAAGGGACAAGTTTCCATACATTTGAAAACTTTCTCCATTTTTTCTTAAACTTTTGATTTAAAAAAATGATCATTTTGGGGGCTGGTGTAGGTTATTAATTATTATCATTACTCTTGTTCTCCTTCCCCCCCCTTTTTAATTTCCATTTCTATTTTGCCTCTGAAATGGGAGAGGGGGCGAAGGGAAACAGATGAGAGGAGGGGGGAAAGGAAGGGAAACTGAGCACACAAAAATTCACGTTCATAGAAAAAAACCAGAAATATATTTAAAAGCAATTTGTTTGGTAATCTTTTCATTTTTGGAAAAAAATATAACTTTTGAATGCGAAAAATTTTCAGTTGAAAATTGCAACCTGCTGTAATGCAAAGTGATACATGCACTTTGCACAGATGTCAATGACTAGAGAAGGCGTCAGACAATGCAGAACCAGGCCCCAGATCTGTAGGTGAATGCTGATTTGTATATTCCCGTTTAGTCTGTATGAACACTAAACCCAGACCTACAAGCAGCTGCTCCTACACCAAACCACGTCGTTGAGCAGATAGGTGGCTTTGGGGGCTTACGGCGTGGTGTTGCCTTCGCCTTTGGAATTTGTTTGTAACAAGCCCCTCTCACTGCATTTGTCAGACTTCTTGGAAACCGTGACAACCAAAATGCCCATTGTTCTGTTAAATGCATTTGTCTGGTGCCTCTATAATGGGCTTGTAAACTGGGCTATGTGTTGCCATCTGGTGACTGATCTACATGAAAGATAACAGGCTATATTTTCCACCAAGTAATGGGTTTGCTCCTTTAGATCAGGCGGTAGATGGGTGTGCTTTGCATGTGAAAGTCCTGGGTTCAAAGCCTATTAACATCCCTGAGAAGGAAGTTGTTACACTTTGAGTTAACAAACGCTTAGTATTTGTAAATATTATTCTGTATTATTTTCTTATTTTAGAATTTGGACACCACTAACTAGTTGCCATTACATTCCTCCATATCCAGGAGAAACTTGGATTAAGGTTTTACAGTGAGGTAATTTAATATGAAGCAATGGTGCAGTTTGCAGGTGGTGTCCAATTAAAGAAAACAAGTGGGAGGGGGAGAGATATGCATGCTTATTAAGAGAGCAGAGATTTCTTCCATTAGCAACACGGAGTCCAACGAATGAAGGAAAAAGGAAACAAACAAACTGCAAATTCCACCAAAGCAGAAATGTAGCAGAGAAATAACTGCATGTCTGGTTAAGGTCAGTGCAATGAAACCAGACTGTGATGGTGACTAGAGGAGACCAAACTGATATTAAAAAAAAAGAACAGTGAGAAAACTGAAGAAGTCTGTATGTTCTGCCGTGTTTTGATACCCTATAATTAGGTTTGGCAGAGTCCTATTTTTGTATAGTTTTGACAGATAGTGATGTTTATTTTTTAAGTATATTTTTAGATGTTTATCCATTTAAATTTTCATAGTTGTGGGAACTTCTGAACGGGGGTCAGACAATAATTATTTAATGGCAGTAGAAGTTATGGTTCAAAACGTTGAATTTTTAAAACTGTCAAAACACAAATTGTCAGTCACATGTCAAAATATACAGAGTAAATATCCTTAAATCGAACTCTCATAAGTTCTCAAGCAGCATTTTTGTTACTTTGTCTATCTGTACATTTCAATTATTATTGATGGAAATATTTTTGTCAGTTTGTGGGTGTATAGTAAAATCAACACTTACTGGCATTATTCAATATAAATCTAAGTCTTCCAAGGCTATATACAATTTTATATATGCTTGAATAAATATATTCGCTAGGCAGCAGCTATGCCTAAGGAATGATTCAGTGAGAGAGACACAGACAGACAGGACCAATTTCACTTGTAAGATCCATAGCTTCTGAAAATAATTTGACCACATCTAACCATAAGCATTTTTCCAAGATCTAACCACCTATACACTCAGATAATCAGAACTTGTAAAGCTATCTGCAAATGTTAACTGGTGACTCCTAATAATATTGGAACTGTCTGGTGATAAAATTCCAGCCATAAAGATTGAAAGAGACTCAATATAAGCAGTAGAATGTGCAAGAATGAGTGATGAAAAGTGCAGTTGCTGTGGATGCAACCGGATGCAGAAATAGGTTTCAGCTAAGGGGAATGTGATGGTAGAGAAGCAACAGAGACAACTGTTAAGAGGATCTCCACTGTTGTTCAGAGGCCTTTCCCAAAAGGACCAGGAGAATAAGAAGAGAAAAACGTACCAGAGGCATGACTGATCCAGACTGTGTTCTTGGGATGAAATCCTGGACCCACTGAAGTGATTGGGAATTTTGACTTTCACTTCAGTGGAGCTAGGATTTCACGTGTGGTGCAGTGAGGACTTTCTTAGATCTATTTGTCGGACTGACCTGACACTTGCAAGAGCTGAGAGCCTGAAAAAGAAATTAGGATTGAGGAAAGCTGTACAAGAGTCTGACATACATATATAATGAATTGCTTTTAACTCCCAACTACTGTCTTACCCACTTTCCCCCATCTTCACCTGCTCAACATCCAATTCCCACTTGGGTCCAACACTTTTTTATCAGAACCCTCTCTGCCATCAACTCACTTCCCCTGGCATCTCGCTAGATGGCTTTCCTTATACAATTTTTCCATTACGCCTTCAGTAAATCACTTAGCTCCTGCCTCATGCTCTTTAACAGTCAGCACAGTCTGTGTAAGCCAGTCAGCACAGCCACTTCAATTCACATCTTTCACGCTCCCTCCCAATTAAGTTTATGCACTAAGAAATTCAATTATAACTTTTGCACTTAGAAGTTTCTGTCCCAGGAAGCCTTTGCTCTAAATAATAAAGTGACACTATTCGCTAATGCTTAATTCATCAACCTCCCATTCTGATCAAATTCCCCTGGAGCAGAATTCACTTTTTTTTCCTTTACTCTGCCACTGCCTCACTCCAGACTGGCTTCTCAGAGCTCAAGAAAAATTAGAGGTGAAACACAACCAAGAAATGCCTCTTTCTATTAGTATTTTCTATTCTATTCTCTAGGTTAGTGCATTAAGTGACATGCTTACATCTTCACATGCAGTCCTTTCTCTCTCACATCTTCTGCCCACAGAGAGAATTGTGTGTGCAGTCTTTTGTTTTGGTAGGGTTTCACCTTTTAAAATGTGCATGCTGCTCTGAATTCATTAGAGAAGGCAAGTAGAAGAAGCGTGCCTGGCACTAGGAGTGAAAGGTGATGAGGTTTGTGATGGGAGAATTCGTTCCACAGTCTGGGACCAGTCCCTGAGAAAGCTCTGTCTCCTGCAGAAGTGAGCTTTACCCTGATGGCAGAAAGTTTCATTACACCAGAGGAGTGGAGTTGTCAACTACGGTCTTCATCCTGGAGCTATAGCTGGTCTTCTAGATGTGCTGAGCCAAGGCTACGGAGCAGCTTGAAGATAAAGAATGAGATTTTGGACATGACTCTGTATATTGTATGGGAAGCCAATGTAGAGAGCAGCAGGCAGGTGTGGTGTGCTTGTGGTAGCCCATGTTCTGAAGAAGACACGCTGTAGCATTCTGTACTAGTTGGAGTTTCCTGAAGGCTGAAGGTTTCGTGTCCAACTATCTCACATTGGTGGTAGCCCAGATCAGAAGTGATGGAGCAACCTATAACTGAGGCCATGTCATCATCCGCCAGGATGGGATTCAGTCTCCTAGCCAACTGGAGATGGTAGAAAGTGATGTGCATAGATGCTACCATGTGAGAAAGAGGTGATAGGGGCCAGTTGGGGACCAGTATGTCAATGGTCAAGACTAGGATACCATGATAATGATTCACCAAATGCTTGAGTCCTCCTGTGGGTGAATCGCTGTGGTCCTTTAGCAGGCTTTGGCATTTGTTGGAGTTTGAGTCTTTTGTGATTGAATCAGGGGTCGTGTGTCTGTCTTGTTCTCTGGGTGCTGGTGGTGATGATCCGGTCAGGAAAGTGACTGGGTTGTGGTGTCTTCGATATTGACATCTAATCCAAACACCCAAGCCCGGGGGTGACCAGATGTGTGGGTTGGACCAGAGATGGCCCGTGAAAGTCTTAGGGAGGAAAGTGGGAAGCTGGGTTTTTCCATCTGTGCTTTGCCTCTGATCCCTTGTCAACATGAACGTTGGAATCTCAAAGACAACCAGTCTGGGGCATTTCATCGCCAACACTGACGAAGCCTCAGTGAGCTCCTTTATGACCCCACTAGTCTGTGATCGTCTGTAAATGAGCACAAAATCCATAGGCTTTAGCTCTGGTTTCTATCATCAGGCGAATAGTTTTGAATGAAGTTGCCTGGCGCACCTCTCTTCTATAGGCAGTTTGCAGAGAAGATCAACATAATGCCTTTTTGCTCTGTCTGAGTCTGTGATGAGTCGATGAGCTTGGAGGGATGGAGTGTCATCCAGCCAGGTCTTGGTGATGTAGAATATCAGATGTGTCGTGGCTTCATGGTCATGTATTGTTTGCCGGAGTCAGATCTTGCACTGGTCAGCCTCAATTTTAGTTCCTATTGTTTTGTGCCGCCTGCCTGGGCCCACGCCTAGATAACGATCCTGTGCAGTGGATAGATGGTAGGCGTAGCGTATCGAGTTTCTTATTTCTCCTGTTTCCTTAGGCGGTTCCTCCCAATTTGGACGATGATTGTAGAGGTATTTGTCGATGCCTTGGGATCCTCCAAGTGGAGGAAAAGGTGCCCAATTCTCCATGTGCCATGAGCAAGATGGATTGTTGGATATCTTTTGATACTAGGACCTGGCTGACTCCTTGGGGTGGGAGGAGCTGGAGAAAAATGTCCCTGGGGTACTAGGACGTGTGCTGGAAGCACATTGCCGTAGCAACAATGGAAACAGTCATAATAGTGACAATAACACTCAATAGGGTCGAGTCCAAGAAATGGGGATGTATCAATGGCATCCGCCATCGAGTCCCGTTTTCTTTTTCCTGTGAAGCTTCATTAACCTGCAGCCATGCAGCAATGAAATAGCATTTACTAGGGCCATTCCCCTTAGGAGCAGGGAAAGTACAGCTGAGGAATCCTTCATACCTCTTTGCCCATTGCTCTTTGCTGCTTTCTGATGAGGCTGCCATCAAAGGGGCCGGCTGTGATGCACACACTTGGTAGGAACTGCCCACTGACCAGCATGGGCCAGGGCCCGTTCTCGCTGCTGGGGATGTGTGAACGACAGCTCTGCTGTACCTATGCTGTGAATGAAGCGGGAGCTCAAGTCTTCAGGCCTTTCCACCGGGCCCCTTTTACCCATATTGTTTTCACCTCAGAAGAAGAATCCTGGTGCTGTAGATTCCTGTTGACTCCTAGTTCAGGGATGGGCAATTTTAAAGTACTAAAGGGCCACAAAATCTACTACAAACCTTTGGCCAAGGGGATGGGAAGGTTGGGTCCTAGTTCCAGGGATGTGATGTGGGGATGGTCAGGTCCTGGCCCAGGGTGTAGGAGACACTGGAGGGGTAGCCCACTTCACACTTACCCCACAGCAGCAACAGTTCCCCGTTCCAGCTGGTTGGCTGATGCCACAGTGTCCTGTGATGTGCACAGGCAGGGCACTCCTCCTACGATGCCCCGTCCTGTCCTATTCCTGGCCCTAGTAACATCAGTCACCTTTTCCAAGCTGTTTTGTGGTGAGCCAAATAAAAATGATCTGGCTGGCCGGGTGCGGCACCCATTCCTGCCCTATATGATCAGGGACTGGAACATCCTGTGAGACAGAAGGGCTGATTTACTTCTTTTATTTTTAGTAAGTCTGTTCAGTGCTTATGAAAGATGAGATCCATCACCACTTTGCTACTGCAGCAGCAACTCCTCAGAGTTGCTCCTTGCTGGCTCAGGTCAACGTGACAAAGGGATTGTGCAATGGAAAGTTTTCCAGCTGGCTTCCTACAGTACTCGGAGGTCATCGCAAGTACAAAAGGCTGCTGAAAAGTAACTTGCAGAATGTTACCAGGAGGGCTACACCAAAGAGTTTATCAGAGCGCTGAATTCTAATGAACTTGCCTTAGTGGTGGGACTGCATGGAAAAATCAAGCTCATTGCTATTGTCTTTATCCAGCAGCTGATACCTTTCTGTTCCTTTACAATGTGTCCAACTGGTACCAAAATCCTATTCATTTGGGGGTGTCTGCTCCTAAATCAAGTCATTTTAAGAGAAGGAGTGAATGCATTATAGATAAGATTTCTATAGTTAAGGTTCTATCCTCCATCTTGGGCACCTCCCCGCCAGTTCTGTATCTGCTATGGCTGCAGGTCCAACTCTGTGCCTGCCCTGGAAGCTGTCTGCTTTCCTTGAAAGCAGGTTTCGAAATCGGTGTTTAATCCTTCATTCCATTTTCTTCCACAACACTTCATGCTGTTATTTTTATGGAGAATAACATATCCATATAAAAAACAGTGAAGTCAATTCATTTAATCTATGGTCTTGCAAAAAAAGAAAAAGATGGGGGGGATTGAGGGCTGTTTAGATTTGTAAAGTGACTAGGTTATTCTATTTGCATCACTTTGTTATGCACTAACGTTTTTAAGGTATAAGTGGTGAGTTAAAATGTAGGAATTGGAGAGTGAAAAGAAGATGGAAAACACTGGTTAGCTAATCTGCCCCATTGCATGCAAATGCTGGATTTTTTCGTAGAAAAGGGTTTCTGATAGAACTGAGTGGATAGTGAGAAGTTATTTTGAAGCTATTTTTTCAAACGTTGAGTCCTGTTTCAATCTGGGCACGTTTGCATGGCATTTCATTTGCCTTTTGTGAATATTTGTACCACCAAAGTGTTGTTCATGTGAATATTCGCAGAAAGCAAAGTTAGCACGTTGTAGCAAAGAGTCATTTAAATCAAGAAAAGAAACAACTAAACTAAATTAATTTTGTGTCCCTCAAGCCAAAAAGGTTGGGAACCACTGATCCAGTGCAAGAATACTTCCAATCTTGATTTGTAAGATCAAATAATAACTATTCTTAAATCCTGCATGGCCAACATTAACCAATTTATCTATCTAAGTACTTATATGGCTCTCAGCATAATAATATCTTAGTGCCCCTCAAGTAATTAATAAAAAAAGACAGGAACAAAAATATATCTTTCTCCCTTCTTTTTTTCCACTCAGATCAATGCCACTGACATCAGCATAAAGTATTATTTATAGAACTGGTCATAAAATACGGGGGTTTTCAATGGAAAAGTTTATTTGGTTTTTCCCAGTGGAAATTTTAATATCAAATAATTTCAGCAAATATTTTGGTTTTTGGACAAAATGTTTCTGGTTTGGAGTATTTGGTTTTTCCAGGAAAAAATCAGTTTTCAGCCACAAACAAGAACTTTGGACAAAAATGTTTAAGTTGAAAATCCAATTTTCTATTGAAAAACACTTTTGAAGGAAAATTTTGACCAGTCCAAATTATTTGTTCAGATTTCCTTCCTTCTATGCTCACTAACCAGCACAATCAGCTTCTAAATTATACTACGGGCCAGGAAAGAATATGGAGGGTGTGTCTGAGCTGCGTTGCACATTTTGAACAGCATTACCAACTGATCAGAAGCAAGGGAGCCAGTGTTATATAAACTGTTTCTAACCGGTTGGTTGTGTTTTTGTAAGTACAGATGTTATAAAATCATTTAGATTATCAAATAGTTAAGGGTTTGTGAACTTTTATAATTTGTTTAAGACATTAGCAGCTGCTAGCCAGGTGACACAGCACTGCCATCTAGCCAGCACGTTACAGACAAGTACAGTTACTATCAGTGCTTTGCGTGCCATGACATACCGGAGATACTACTTCAAGGAACACGGTCAAAATTAATAAGTATGGGCTTATTATTGTCCCAGTCCAGTGCTTTAGCCATCAGGCCATCTTTCCTCTCCTGGGGCGAGGTTAAGAATAGGCATTGAGATTTTGAGGGTCTTTATTCAAACTGACCATGAATTTTGAATCTTCAAACGTTTGCCCATCGCTATAAGGCCACGAAACCACACTCCCAGCAAATATTGATTCAAATTGGTGTCCACTTCAGGGAGCGACTTTGTCCATCACCTGTCGTCTGCTTGTATTTCCTGCACACCTCAAGCTGCCATTAAAGCAAGTGGGAGTTTGGAATCCTGAGAGATTCCAGACTTTGTGAATTCAGCAAACATGTGAACTACCAAAGGAAGTGGAGAAAACATTTAATAAAGTGAGATTCCCTTAAATCAAGAGAAGAGAATTTTTGGCCTTGGCCATTTATAACAAGACCTCAGAGTTTGATGTCCGACTCAGTGGCTCAGCTGCAATAGAGACCTCTATGCAGCAGCAGCTTTTTGCAGATCATTTTGTTCTTTTTGCTTCTCATCAAAACAGAATCAATCACTCACGCTCCTAGCAGCGGAACAAAGTGATAAAAATAAACTTTTCTTTACATGTTCACCTCCGGCCTGCATCTGAGAGCTTCTCTGGGAGTAAAAGCCATGCATTTGGGCCTCCTGCGTACTTACTGGTAAGCAAAGCTTGATAAAAGCTTAGCTCAGAAGTGCGAATGGTGAGCGGCAGGTCACTGTGCAGAGGGAAAACCAGAGCTGAATAAGTGTGCCACATTTCCGGGTTGTCTCATTAGTTCTTTGTTTGTTTACTAATTTACAGTGTATTATTTGTATTACCGTCTCAACTAGAGGCCCCATCTTAGCTCCATTGTGCTAGATAGTGCCACTCTGCCTCAGTTTCCCTCCCTGTTAAAATGGAAAAAAAGATTCCTCTGTAAAAGTGCTCTGAGATCCTTTGCTGGGAAAGCATTATCTGAGAGCCAAGGGTTACTATTAAATGGTAATGAAGAGTAAGTCACAAATGAACAAGAAATTAGAAACTCAAAGGTGTGGGGAAATGACCAAAGCAAACCACAGAATGAAACAAGCAGCAATTGCTTCAGTTAAAAAGGTCAGAAACAAGAAATTGAAACCACCAAAAAGCACCCAAATTGGAGGGGATGATGATCTATGATGACAGCGCTGCACATTTGAGGAACCACTGATATATGTATGTCACTCAGAGAGCAAGAGACAGCATTACATGAGCTCATACTTGGTTGCCAGAGTTCCAATGAGCGTGGGTGTTTCACCTCCAAGGGAAATGTTATGGGGGTAATTCAAACCACTGTAAAAAGGAATTGAAATAATGAATATGCAGGCATAGGCTGAACGGTAGCAGCGGAGACTTCTAGATGGTATAGCAGGAAAAACCATTTGTGCTATACAATCTGCATTCAGCTATTGGAGTGTAGTAGGGCATGACAATTTCAGATCTGTACAAGGTGTGCAAATCTGTAGGGTCTTCAGGTGCTAGAACAATAAAATAATAAAAATCATGTATTTGATTGTTACTAATGAGTAACTAATATCTCTGCAGAAGTGGAGATCAGGTTATGAATACTTCAGAAACAGGAGAAAGGGCTAAGTTTGCCACAAATAATATTGACAATGAATAATTAGCTCCGTCGATGTAATAATTCTGCAAGGTAATGAGCACCTGTTGTGAGTTGAGGGTGTCCCATACTTTGTAAGTCTGAACCTGAATTTGGGAATTTGATGCAGTTCTGTTAAACACCCAAAAGTTCAGATGTTTATTCAATTCAGCTTAATCTCTATGGTCTGCAGATCTGTGCTGGAAATCCCAGTAGAACTGGTTTTATGTATCCGGAAGCAGGAAACACTAGTGAGGCAAGAAATACCATGAGAGCGGTTTTCCTTGGGATACGTTGGGCACGTCTGTGTGCAGTCCCAGCTGGAGCCAGGAGCTCAGTAGATATTTTGAACCTCTAGCAAAGACCTCGCCAAGTTTTGTCTAGTTTGGGGGAAGGCTGAAAATGGCAGCTTTTATGTTTCCTGATCCTGTTCCCCTAGCTCGTTAAAGCATGCAGGACAGCCTGTGGACCTCTGTTGTTTTCCCACCACCAAATCTGAGGTCCTTGGGCCTCACTGAAAGAACACTCTCATTGACTTCAGTGGCTTTTGCAAAAGTAAGGCGGAAAGGTTGGGCTTGAGGGTAAAATCTGGATGGAACACGGAGAATCTGGGTGCAATGCCGAGCTTTGCCACACACCTCTTGTAGAACTGTCATCTTGGGCAAGTGATTTAATCTTTCTCTGCCTTAGCTCCCCACCTGCAAAACAGGAGCAATAATTCTTCTCTTGTCTGTTCAGACTATAAACACCCAGGGGCAGGGACAGTCACACGCTATGTGCCTGCGTAATGCCTCGCACAATGGGACCCGAAGTATAGGTGCTATTAGAATATTGATACTAAATGACAACTGAGGAGGTTGAGATTTGGTCCCGAGTGCTGTAAAACTCGTGATCTGGAATTTAAATTTGCAAGCGATGCCTGGTTTGAGGGGGTTGTTTGGTTTTTTTTAAACATCAAATCAGTGTGTCCATTGTTTAATCATCCTTCTCTTTTCCTTCTAGGAAACGTGACCAGAAACTGCACGAGCCAAGGCTGGGCAGACATGTATCCTGCCCCATATGCAGCAGCTTGTGGGTATGACACCAACAACACCGCAGCAGAAGAGGTCTGTAAAGTCCTGATGAGTAGAATTCACTCTGGCTGTTTCCTCAGGCGTGCGGAGAGGAATCCTCCTCGCCTCCTTTTCCCCTTTCGCCCCTGAGCCTCAAGGTCTAACAAGGAGGGGACTGTCCTGCTGACCACATTCACCTGGAAATAGAGCTTGAGCATTCCTGCGAGGCAGCATTGACACCATAGAGCTCACTGGCACCAGGGGCTGAGCGCTCTCCAAATCCCACTGATTTCAGTGAAAGTCACAGGTTCTCAGCACTTCTGGAAATCGGGCATCCACCTAATTATAGATTTAGCTGCCTCACGTAAGTAGCCAGGTTTGAAAATTTGCGGCCATAACGTCCTTCACCCTAAGGAATCTCCAAAGAATATGCAAACTATGGTCCACTTCTAGACAGAGCTGGCTTGCCAGCTTGACCTTTAAGTAGATACGGAGACCTCCGTATTTGCAGCATTACCTACATGACCCATGCTTCCAGGCCTGCTGATCAGAAGCTGTGCATTTTCACAGGTCCATTGACCCCCGTGGAGCTATGCCGATTTACATTAGCTAAAGGCCTAGAAAGCTGTAGGGAAAGCCTAGGGCATGGAAAATGCTCAAGTAGCACTATTCGGTTTCCTAAGAAAATTATCAAGTGTTTGAGTGTATCTAAGGCCTGGTCTACACTCGCTACGAAGAGTAGCTTGTGTATCTCCTGTCGACTTCCTAAATTTTAATTAGCGCAACATCACCACACTGCGCCAACGGGAAATACCTTCCCATCGACACAGAATTCATCTTCGTGTAAGGGGTGAATTTATTCAGTTGACTTCCTGATCGATTGAATGGGTCTCCACTGCCACTCAATCGATCCCACCAAATCAATCCAGCAGCGCCGACAGTCCTGCTGTTGGTGTGCACGTAGCCTAGGTATGCGAGTCTTTAATGCTATAGATATCATTAGTCTGTGTAGCAAAAATGAGAGTCCTGTAGCACTTTAAAGATGAACACATTTAATTTCTGCAGGAATAAGCTTTCGTGGGTTGCAACCCACTTCGTCAGATGCAACCCACAAAAGCTTATGCCTACAGAAATTAAATGTGTTCATTTTTAAAGTGCTACAGGACTCTCATTGTTTTTGCCAGAACTTTTCATTAATGTGTGTGTGTGTGTGTATTTACTGCATAGGAATTAGGCTGCGACATGTGGCATCGACATTCTGTATTAAAAGTGAGAGTGGACACATAATGCATTGTAAAATCCCATACGCAGCATTTCGCCAAAGGGTTGAGCTTTGTCCCTCACTGGAATAAACCAATCATAGCCAGCCTACACCAGAAGACCTGGATTGAGATTTTCAAAGCTGACTAGGAGAGTTAGCCACATAGCTCCCCTTGAAATTAATGGGAGCTATGTGGCTAAAGCCTCTAGTCAACTCTGAAAATCTTAGCCTTGGAGTCCACCGGTATGCCAGTGGTTCCCAGCCTTTATGGCTCGAGGGCCATGGATATCACTTTTACAACCTTGCAGCCCCCTCCCTTCCCCCACTGCAGCCAGGTGGAAGGAGTTCAGCAAGGAGGCTACCTCCCTTTCCTTGGCTGCAGCAGGAAAGCTGCACGCGTCCTGTAGCCCCGTGCATTCCACCTGGGTCCCTAGGCAGTGGCTCCCTGCTACAGCCAGGGGGAGGGGAGCGCTGATCTCCTGTCCCCTTGGCTCCAGCAAGGAGCCTGCACCGGTCTTGCAGCCCTGAGGAAACACGCTCCGCCTGGGTCCTTAGGCAGTGCCTCCCTCCTGCAGCCAGCGGGAGGGGAGCGGTGGACCACTTTGAAAGCCCCCACGGGCCACAGGTTGGGAACTAATGCGGTATGCTGTGCTAGCAAAGCATGAGATGTGACTGCATCCAAGCTTTTGTTTCATCTAAGCACAGCTCCGCTGTGTGCATGTCGTTCCCTGTATTATTGCCTGCGTCAGCATAAGTGGGCGGTAGGCAACAGGAGGCTCCGTATTGATGGACACTTGTATCTGCCCTGGTATGGTTCCTAAGGCTCTCCCAGTACCCCCACATTACAGGGACAATCAAGTGATCACATGGAAAATCTCAAGAGGGCTTAGCCAGCCTTAATAACGGACAAATCGGACAGAAAATGCTACCGGAGAGTTGCACAAAGAACATCAATGCCCTATTGAAGAGGGAGTTTTAGTCAGCTGTTGGGGCCAACCACAACTTCACCTCTTCAAGTGTCTTGTTTCTAAGATCAAAACTTAAGGCCTGAGCTCCAAGATTGGAAACCCATTGTTGCGGCTCAGGAATGCAAAGGGCCTCCTCTAAGAAGTCGAGTTTGTGCTCTGACCACAAGGGATTTGGGAATTCCTGCCACGGGCTTTGAAGACCCAATGGCTTGCAGCTTTACACAAATGCCTCGTTATCAAGAGAGCACGCATTGTGTGCTTTTAATTCTCTCTTAATTATTTTCTTTCAACTCATGCAGGTTTGTGAGGCAGCTTGAGTCAAAATGTGGCGTAGGCAGTAACATGCTGTACATTACTTGACTGTGGAGATGAATAGAAGTGATTTGTTGAGTTGGCTGTCACTTTGGGGCGGGGGTGGGGGGTCAGAGAGGGAGGATTAGAAAGAAGGAGAAAGACCGAGTGTATCAGCCAGTGAGACATTAGGTCCAACCTAGGTTGGTAGCCATCCATGCTTGAAACGACTCTTGAATTTTTAATGTCTACTAAGCACAACTCAAAATCAACATGCAAAGTATGAAATATGGATAAGTGCTTTGTGGAAGATTTTGTTCCTGAATGCCGGCAGCCCCAGGAATGGGGCATGTACAAGCTTCAGACTGGTACACATCCCTATGGCTGTACAACATCTATCTATGGTTTAATTTTTCAAAATGTTTCCATTTGCCAATGCAAGCCCATTTTGCATGCATTACTTGGGTATGTGCCAACTCCCAGGTTTGTGCATGTATATAGCTAGATTCACAGACCCCAAGGCCAGAAGGGACCATTGTAATCATCTAGCCTGTTTTCCTGTAGAACACAGGCCGTAGAACTTCCCCACAATAATTCCTTTTGAACCAGAGCATCTATTAAAAAAATATTCCAGTCTTGATCTAAAAATTACCAATGCTGGAGACTCCACCCGGACCTGTGAATTATTCCAGTGATGAAGCACTCTCAACTATTGCATGGGGCCTAAGTGTGCAAACTGTGTGTGCACTGGATGCATGTGTAAATGTGGTCTACAAATGTAGAGCAGATCAGTCCCAGGGTGTTCTACAAAATCATTACAGTTGCTGAGTGCATTTTGGGAGCAATGCTGCTCATAGAGTTAATACTAATATATTAGTCTTATATCACTGTAACTAATACATTATACACTAATAATATTCGGTTATATCACATTTTATCTGAAGTCCCCAAAGTGCTTTACAAACATCAACAGATTCGTTCTGATCTCAGTTACACTGGGGTAAATGTGGAAGTTATTCACTTGAATGGAGTTATCTCTGCAGTTACCCCGGTGTAATAGAAATCAGAATCTGGCCCAAACTAACTTAATCCTCTGTGATATAAATGGTGGTGTTCCCAAGGAATTGGAGACTTGGCAAGATTAAAGTTGCCTGACATCAGACATAGAGCCAATGGCAGAGCTAAAGTCAGAACCCAGGAGTCCTGACATGTAATCCCCAGCTTTCCTTAATAGAGCATAATCCCTTTCTCTGTTAGTCTGAGAAATGGTTTAGCAGACCAAGCACAGGACTCAGAGCCAAGTTCCCAACTCCCTCTGTAGCCTGGGGCAGATCATGTAAACTCTGTCTTGGTTTCCCCATCTCTACGGTGGAGAGCGAAAATACTCCCCCCCACACACACCCCACCGGGACTACATCTCCCATTATGCACCAGCACCAGCGACTCCCAGAATGCACCACCTCCCCTCTTCAGGATGTGGTGTGTGATGTGGTGCATCATGGAGGATATAGTCCAATTAGAGAGCCCAGCCTATAGAGCAGAATGGAATCCTGAAACAGCCAAACTACAACTCCCAGGAAGCATCACCCAAGTATTTCTGAATCAAAATATTTGGGTTTCCAGCCAAAGAATTCTGGGGTTTGATTTTTTGACACACTCATTATTTTTATTCTCCTGCAGAAATAAAAACCATTTTCAATGCAGCTCCATCATTGATTAAATGAAACCATCACACACTCTGTGTCAGTGGACAAACCAAAGTGCTCCGTTGCCAATGCTCTGTTACTGGGTGTAAAGCATTCCCCTTCTGCATGAATATCACCTTGTAGCCACCTCCGTGGGTAAATAAGTAACACTACACCATGTTGGATCCTTTTCCTTGTAAACTCACTTCATACTTCGGGCCTGATCTAAGACCTTTTGGGGTCAATGGGATTGTTTCCATTTGCTTCAATGGGCTTTAATGGCCATTTCACACCTGAAAAGGGTGGTTTTTACCCTGGTGAGCTAGTAATTGGTGAGTGAGATTGTATGAAGTGTTTGTTAAGGAGGAATCCTCTTAAAAGTCCTAACCGTTGCCTCTTTTCTCCATGTTGGCAGACGACGACGTTCTATGGCACAGTGAAAACTGGTTACACCATCGGACATAGTTTATCTCTCATTGCTCTCACTGCTGCTATGATCATCTTGTGCCTATTCAGGTGAGAAACTTGGGCATGGAGTGGAAGGGAAAGTGCAACAATGGGGAAACAGCTTGTTTAACCCTGGGGAAATCAGCAGATTCTTGGCTATATGCCATGAGGGCCTTGCACTGGGAACACCCAGCAACCCCTTCCAAGATCAAGGCGGCTGGTGGCAATGGAGGGACACATACGGTTGACATTTCTCCCAGAAGGACGCAGTCACACATTTTGGGGTGTCACATCTGTGTGACATTTGAACTGCATCCTTGGCACTGGGACATGCAAACCCCACCTGATATTTCCAGTCAGGCAGAGCTGTCCTTCAGCATGTTCTGACCTACTTGAACCGCTGCATAGAATGCACCCACGCAATATTATGGTGATGGTGCGACAGGCCTACCTGGGAGGATTTGAGGCTGGGGCTGCTCTTGGGAGCCGGATGTCTCATTTGATGTCTGATTTGCAGCTGTTTCCCTTGGGGCAATGGGCAGAGATCTTAGAGTCTTATGGTGTTTGGCATGCTTTTACTGAAAGCGGAGAATAGCAGAGAACCAGGGGTGTGCAAAAGGGAGGGGCAAGAAGGGGAACGGGCTGCCCCCCAAATCTCTGTGTGTCTTTGCAGCCCGGGGAGGGAGGAAGCAGCAGGGCAGTTGGCTGCACTAGGACGCCAGCTGCAGGGAAAAAGAAGCAGCAGTTGCAGGGATGGGGAAAGGAGGAGCTCAACCAGCAACCAGCTGCCCTGCTTCTTCTTCCTTCCCTGGGCTGCAGGGACACGGAGAGCGTCACTGCCTCCTCACTGTTGGGTGTTCCCATCAGAGGCATCCTGAGAAATCGGGGGAGGGAGTAGAGGTCGTGTGAACCTTTCACTGGTGTGTGTTTAACGGGCCCCTCCCAAATGGAAATTCCTGTGCACGTCCCCGCAGAGAACCAAACAACCAGGAGATGGAAAAGGTTTGCTAGATTCTCTAGTCTACCTCCTAAAGCCAATGCGGGATTGTTCCTTACCGAAGAATATCTAGTTCTAGTGTTTCCACCACTTCCCTAGGGAGAGCATTCCACAAGCTAAGAGATGCCCTGTAAGGAATGAGATAGTTTAATGTGTCAGTGTATTCTGTCAGCTGGCTCCAATTGGCCTTGCACAGAACTAGAGGGTAAGTTATATGGCTGAAGAGAGTGGTAAGGTATTCCCTGCAGCCAGCCATCTGATCTTAACAGAAGATATGCCTAAGGAGGGTTCTTTTAAGGTTGGCTGATTAGGCCTAATTCTCAGTTAAACGAAGACCTGTTTATGCAGCTGTGGCAGCACAAAGGGACATGAAAGCAAGCAGAAACAACCCCCTGAGAATATCCCCACTCACGAGGCCTCCCCGACAAGCACAGAACTGGGACAGGAGCTCCCCACTAGCTCTTCTTCCAGCTTTGGGGATGGATTGTGGGTGCGGCCAGTGCACACTGCACTAGAGCCGACAAGCAGTTTAAGAAGCAGAGCATAAATTAGAGCAGCCCATGAGGCTGATGTAATTTAAACTGGGCTAGACAGATACCTTCATAGCCCCAGTATACGGGGAGCCATTTTGTCTCCCATCCCTCACATTCCCTTCACCAAGCATAGGAACAGCGTAACTGAGAATCAAGCCCTTTATAGAATTATAGAGTTGTAGGACTGAAGGGGACCTCAGGAAGTCATCTAGTCCAGTCCCCTGCACTCAAGGCAGGGCTAAGTATTATTTAGACCATCCCTGACAGGTGTTTGTCTAACCTGATTTTAAAAACCTCCAATGACAGAGATTCCACAACCTCCCTAGCTATTTATTCCACTGATTAACCACCTTGACAGTTAGGATTTTTTTCCTAATATCCAACCTAAACCGCCCTTGCTGCATTTTAAGCACCTTGCTTCTTGTCCTATCCTCAGAGATTAAGGAGAACAATTTTTCTCCCTCCTCCTTGTAACAACCTTTTTAAGTACTTCAAAAATTGTTATCATGTTCCCCCTCAGTCTTCTCTTCTCTTTAGGCTAAACAAACCTAATTTTTCAATCTTTCCTCACAGGTCATGTTTTCTAGATCTTTAATCATTTTTGTTGCTCTTCTCTGGACTTTCTCCAGTTTGTCCACATCTTTCCTGAAATGTGGCGCCCAGAATTGGGCACAATATTCCAGCTGAGACCTTATCAGCACAAAGCAGAGTGGAAGAATTACTTCTTCTGTTGTGTTGTTTATGGCTGTAAAACTTGCCTTTCTCCAGGATATTAGGGCCCGTTGCTTTTAACGGCTAGAAAAGGTCTCTTGAAAACCAGAGATCCTTGCTCCAAATAGATCTTCATAATCTGCTAAGGTCTATGGAATGGAAATAAGCCCAGTGTTGCTTTTAATGTCAATTACCCTAACTCATAACTTTTAAGTGAAAATATAATCCATGTTGTTTATAAAGTATGCAAATATTTATGAATTTGGGCTCCAGCTGCTCAGAAAAAGGGGTTTATGCTGCTGAAAATGTCAACTTTTTGGCAAAACATTGAAATCAGAAATATTCTGCATAAAGCAGAAGTTTGTCATGATCAATTTCAGCCAAAAGAGTAATATAGTGAGATGAAACCCTGATGTTTAAAAATGGTATTTTTCTCTCTTCCCCCCCAACAGAAAACTGCACTGTACTCGAAACTACATCCACATGCATCTATTCATGTCTTTCATAATGAGAGCCATTGCAGTCTTCGTAAAAGACGTCATCCTCTTTGAGAGCGGCGAGTCCGACCACTGTTTTGTGAACTCAGTAAGTAGCTGCTACCGACTGATGTTTTCGGACGCCAGGTGGTTTGGTTTGGCTCCGTTATTTGGGGAACAAAATAATGAATGCATAAAGGCAGGCAGGGAAACGCTGGCGGAAGTTTTCAGTTGTTGTTCTGCTGCTTTGGAAAGAGCAAAAATCCTCTGGCTTCAGCATAACGTGGAAGAAAACGTTGCAGCATAAACTCCTCACTCAGCAGATGTTGCATTTTAATTGTCAGTGTGCAGCAATTTCTGCCGCAATAAGGAAGCAGGAGTGATAAATGATTAGAAGAGTTTGGGATCTTCTTTACTTGGCAAACTCAGGCTACTGAAAAAATAGTTTACAATTTTTACTATTACAAACTCCAGAGTAGGGGAAAGCACCTCCTGGTCTCTGCCTGTGGCACGTAATAGTCGAGTCTTCTGTAGGTCTCATTTACTTTGGTCTCATTTCCATTGTTGGGTTTAGTATATGGTTGCTGAGTGATGCAGAGGAGGTTGGATTAGATGACCTAGTGGTCCCTTCTAGCCTTAAGCTCTATGACTACAAAAATGTACTCTTCCCCTTCCACCATCCACTGCTCCCTTTGTGTCCCTGTCCACCCCAGCTCCATGCCTTCTTTCACATGGTCCCCTTCATGCTTGGAACAGCCACCCAATTCAGATTTGCCAACCAGCCTCCCTCCCAGACCACCCTGAGATCCATCTGTTCCATGGCTCATTCCAGATATAAATAACTGGCCAGAGCCTTGTGCCACAAATAGCTGCCAATGTTAATTGGAAAAGACGTCAATGAGCCATGGAGATTGAACTAACCTCTCACCTCTCCAAGGATTCCTCTAGGTCATTACTGAGGCCCCTTTGTGGGAGACCGTGTGGAAAGCTTCCACTGCAGCTACCCCTCCTGTAACTGTTCTGTAGCTAAAGAAAGACTGTTAGCTTGCTAAGCTGTTAGTCTGGCACATTTACAAAGATGAACGGACGAAGAGGGAAGATAATTGCGCCCACTAGCATACTGACTTTTCACCCCAAATTCTTGGCTATTGCTGTAGGGTGTTTTATCCCCATCAGAGTCTTTTTCACAGTAAACTAAATACTCAGCACAACTACGTGAATAACTGGATGCTACACCAATTTTATGAAAACACATGAAGCAAAATTCTCCCTGCTGCACTGTACTGTACCTTCCTGTTGCAAATTGTGCACCCATCCTGCCACTCCTTCTTGTGCAACCCCAGGCTAGAAAGTTCACACACAAATACCCACCCCACTTGCACAGATCAAAGTGTCTTTCCAAACATTCTTATGGCCGCCTGAACGCTCATAGAGAATCAAATAAAAAGGGGCACAAAGGCTATTGGATAGAATGGGGATTTTGATTTGGTGAACACATTTTCACCCAGTTGCAGATTCTGATTCTCGGGGGGGGGGGCAGTGAAAAAAACTATTCTTAATTCCAGTTTTTAATATAAATTTTTTTAGAAAATTGGCTCCTCTGAAACACTGTACTCGGCAGACCCAGCTCAAGTCACTATTCAGTACATGTTACTTGAGTCTGAGTTAGGCCCCAGTCCCCAAGGTAATTGGAATCAAAATTCCTGATTTCACTGGACTTTAAATACTTTGATGACTCTGGACCTTAGTCCTGTAGCTCAACCTGCAGATCCTTGCTCTGAAGGTCTCAGGTTCAAGCCTCAGGGATTACTAAAATGAAAGTTTTTACACCCAGGAAAACAGGAGATCTTTAGGGCCCACTAGCCCCTCATAAATAAATGTAAATGCTGCAAGAAGTGTGAATGACACTTTAGGTACCTATGCCCTTTAAGAAGCCCTGTCCATTTATTTTGCTGCAAGGGTATTGTGTTGGTTATTTAGCCAACAATGGGAAACCTCAATTACAGCATTAATCAAATTGCAAGGCTTCCTATCTATTAGGAAAAAAAAGTTAAGAAAATCAGTGGCAAGAGGCAAATGGCTTTCTGGGTGTCTTGTTGCTAAGCTGCCTGATAATGGTCCCAGGGTGTTGGCTTGTTGGTCTTTTCCCTACCTGACAGTAGCTGTTAAAAGAATTTTGGAGGGTGGGGAAGAGAAAAGTATTCCCATCTCGATGCACCCCAGTGCCCTCGTGACTTGGCAAACAAGGCTTGTTGTCATAAGTAAATGTAGCAGGCTAAATTGACCATGGATTGCAGAGCTTGTGTAAAGGAGCACAGACCCTTTGTCCTGCATTAAGAGATTCAATTAGGAAAGCTTTACAAATGTTTCTTCTCTGCCAGCAGCCCAAAGCAATTAAGCACAAACACAAGGGTGATGAGCTCTCCTGGCACACACAGCAATATGAGGCTTGATCTTCAGTAAGCGGGCTTTCCTGTCCAGGGATTATCAGCAGGGTTTCCCAGAGGAAGAGCTCGCGCTGCTGCTGGCTTGCTTTCTTCAGTGGTATTGGATGGTCAGTGAAGAAATCTAAAGCTCTGCTCTAGAAAGTATCTGAGGGAAGTCCTAGGGCCTATGTCACACAGGAGGTCAAACTAGATGGTCGCGGTGATCCCTTCTGGCCCTGAAATTTACGAATAATGGCTGTGTGTACCCACCGCTTATCACCCCAATTCTAATTCATTTAGATGCTTCAAATGAATGTGTGCTTTCTTTCCTAGACCCGTTTGTCAATGTATTCAAGCACGCATGTAATTTTAAGCACCCGAGTAGTCATGTTCACTTCCATGGGGCCACTCGCCTGCTTAAAGATGTGCATCTGCTCAAACCACTTGCTGGATCTGGGCCTTAACTTGCTGGATTCATAGATGATAAGGCCAGAAGGGACTATTGTGATCATTCAATCTGGCCTTCTGTATAACGCAAGCCATAGGACTTCCCTGTATTAATTTCTCTTTGAACTAGAGCGTAGATCTTCTAGAAGAATATCCAATCTTTGTTTTAAAATGGCCCGTGCTGGAGAATCCACAACAATCCTTGGTACGTTGTTCCAATGGTTAATTACCTTCACTGTTAAACATATACACCTTTTTTCTAAACTGAATTTGCCGAACTTCAGCTTCCAGCCATTAGATCTTATTATACCTCTGTCTATAGATTGAATACTCTTCTGTTGTCAAATTTCTGTTCTTTGTTTAGGTCCTTATGGACATCCCCCATTTCAACATCCCACTGCCACACTTCCTTTTTGTCTTTCTCTCTCTCTCTCTTTCTGGAAGCCACTGTGTAAAACCCAATAACCAAATCCAATAATCTGGCAGAAGAATTTAGCTGAAATTTTGGGTTGTTTTTTTTAAAAGGACAGGACATCGGTCTTCTTTCTTACTCTGGCACCTAGATGATATGGTGATTGGCAGATTAGATTTCCAGGTTAGATGGAGATAGAAAAGCAAATAGATTGGGATGCTTTAGCTGGGGTTGGGCCTGCTTTGAGCAGGAGGTTGGACTAGATGACCTCCTGAGGTCTCTTCCCACCCTCATCTTCTATGATTCTATGATTAGATATAGGCAGAGGTCTAGTTTCCCCCATTAAAAGACAATAGAGCTATGAAGATTTATCTGAGGGGAGGACATGTTCAACAGTAGGTAGTTTCTCTGCACCTTTTTGAGTTTCCGAGAGACTAGTCAGACATTCGTTTGCTCCACACAGGAATTCCTCTGTGCATAGGAAGGCAACTCATCCAAAGCACAACTGTAATGAATGCACACTCTGATTTCATATTTTAGGAACACGAATGGGTATTCCTGTTAGTTCGGTAAGATCTTACTCAAGAAACTGTAAAGAAACATGATCTATAATTTTTAGAACAGATGAAAGAAAATAGCTTAGGACTGGTTTGCATTTGCTAAAGCATGTGTTTCGGAAGCTCCCTGCAGAACAGGAGTTTATACGTTGTGTGCAGAAGCGGCATGCTAAATAAGGAGAGACATTCGACAAGAGGCAGGTGACTTGCATGATCAGCATCCTGAGTGCTTAATTAAATCAAAACTAGAAAAACTGGTCAAAATCCAACAAGATTATAATCCTCGTTCTGCTCCCATTAAAGTCAATAATCGTCAAACACTCATTGACTTAATTAGTGCAGGATCATCAACGAAGAGCTAGGTGTACAACAGGGTTTAGGCACCTAAAGATGAAGACAGGGCCAGTGGGATTTTCAAAAGCAGTCTAAGTGAGTTAGGTGCCTAACCTTCATTGAAAGCCCATGGGAGTAAGGTGCCTCACACACTTTGGTGCTTTACCTTTGTAAAGCTGGCCCAGACTGCTTGCATTTAGCCTTTACTAGGGTCTTAAAGGGACAGTGGGACATACGTTAAGTCCCAGAGTTCAGTTTTGTTATAAAAAGAACAAGAAGTTACAATCTCAGAGCCTTTCCTCAGCATTTACTTGGCCTTTACCCAGGCCAAACTGATTTGGATGTCTGAGTTTGGACTCTGCAAAGGGGTTTGCTTATACAAAAAGTTCATGCATGGCAATATGGCATGTAAAGCTCAAATGCAATAGCCTGCCATGCACTGATTAACCATGTGGACCTTGCTTCCAGCACACTAAATGTTTCACTGTGAACTGTGACCTACTCCACTTTGAAACAGGAAAAAGTCAAAGCACACTACAGTGGTGGTGTCTATGCGTGCCGAGTGGCAGTGTCCAGGCATCAAGCTAGCATCCTGTAGATTGCTGTGCATTATGTAACCATATAGGCCAGCCCAGCGTTGAGTTAAAACTGAATAAGGACTTCAGGGCTCGGCCCTTTAATATTCTAGCGGGCTCTTGTTTTCACGGTGTTCTCTTGTCTTCTGACACGGTCCCTGTTTGGGCCTAAATACTTCATGTTCGCATGCTTCCCACCCATGAGTTAATTCTGAGCCAAATCTCTTTGGTCATGGTGAAGTTTGGGTTGGGAACATACAGGTTGTCTTTTTAAAAAAATTCCTGTCATACATTAAAGCGAGCAAGAATCTAGCTCCCTGAAATCCATGAGCTGCACTGTGCCCTTGTTTTACTCAACTGACTGAGGAGGAGAAAGGCTACCCCTTGTTTGGTCGACTTGGATCTTGGGTCTGGTGTGGCGCACAGTTCCTGCTCGTGTGAGCAAGTGATGGAGAGATGTAGGGCCGTCTTGTTCACTGGCAAGGGGGGAAGAAAGCTGCCCCCTTTCAAGGGCTGCCGTAACTCCCAGCTTCCCACCCCAACATAGGGTCATCAGGGGAGGATTGTGACTCAGCCTAAGCCACAGGGAGCAAAGCTTATTGTAAAGCCATTTGTACCTGGTGATTTCTCGGTGTATACGCTCCCACCTTGCCTCACTCTACAGCCGTCCTGCCATTGGCCGGCCTGCCCTTGCTACCCCAATCTTCTCTACAAATCAGATGGGTGGCAGCCGTGGTTGGGGAGTCGCCATTGGAGTGGTAGCAGTGGCACAGAGCAGAAAGCCACGGCACATAGAGAGCAGAAATTTCCCAAAAGGAGATGCGTTGTTGGGTGCTCCATCTCCAACCCCATGAAAAGCCAACCCAAAGGGCTGCCATTGGCTCAGGTTGGAGGGGTTGCGCTGTCTTGCCTTCACTTACCCCTTCCAGGCTGAATGGACACATCTGGCCTGGGACAGCTTTGTTGAGGGTCCCCATGGCAGGGGAATGAGCCTGATATGACATCCTGAATGAAACAGGCTCAGTGGAGGTAATGGCAATTTAGCCTCTCAGATTATCCTCCCTCCTTCAGCCTAGATCAAGGAAGTCCCAGCTGCCTTGGAGGTGTCTGATGTGGAACGCCACACAGCAAACCCTGCACACAACAAATTGGACTTGAACAAATAAGGCTGGCTGAACACAACAATGCCTGCGTCTTGGCAGGGGGTTAGATGACATGACCTCTGTTCTCCCGTCTAGCCTATGATTCTTATGACCTCCACCCTGCCACCGATTTCTTGAGTAACAGCAACACGCCCACGGCACGGTTTGTGTTTTGCCAAGAGAAGAAAAGGAAAGAGTGAAAAAAGGGAGCAAGCGCCCACAAATAACATCAGGAAGACAAACCCAACAAGGGGAAGGGGCGGTGCGGAGAGGAGGATGCAGCGTGGGTGCCAATTTTCTTTCAAATCTCATGCTAGCACTTCACTGGAGTCAATGAGACACTATAGAAAGGACTAGCAAGAGAGAGGAAAAGAGGCTGAGACGAGAGCCCTTAATTAACAGAGTCCCTCATGATCAAAATGTCGACTGCTGTATTAAAAGAAGTTGCTCTCTGGTGCGCCGGTTCCTGTTTCAGTGCCTAGGCTCAGTGGAGGGTTCCAAGTTATTACAGGTGACTTCAGTGGGTGAAGCACATGGGGGCAAGCAGCCTCTACAAAGAAGAAGGGGCTGGATTGTCAGAGCTCTTGCTCCCCTGCTCATAGTGCAATGCCTGCGGTTGGGGTGGGGAAGAACATGGGCTATTCGGCATGTGCAACGGGGCAGGGATGGATGAAGAGGGCAGGGAGTGTTTTGAGTCTTTTTTTTTTCCTTGGCTGCTGCTGCTTTGATCCAGGGGATGAGACACAAACAGGAACCTCGACAGTGTGCAATTTGAGGCAGGGTTTGTTTTTTTAATAAGTGTTTGTACAGTACCTAGCACACGGGGGCCCTGATTCTTGACTGGCGCCACTGGGCACGACTGTATTGTAAAGAATTGATGAGGATAAAGGTCAGAGGGAGAATAAGAGACCAAAGGAAAAGAGCTGGTGCGATGAGGTGTACAAACCCCACGCTGGGCAACAAGGGGTTAATGGGTTATTTGGGGCCTAGCCAGCCCTGCCCCGCCCCACCACACCTGCAGCACATGCTCCACCTGGTGGAGGAATTAAGAGAGAGCGAGACAGCTCATTTGGGCAGCAGAGCTGGCAGAGAGCAGAGCTGTGGTCCGCGGCTTCAGCAAAAACGAGCAGAGGGACGCTCAGAGTCTCAGACAGCTGCCCCAAAAGTGCCCTCCCTGAGGGAAGGAAGGACCCACCCCAGAAATAATCAGCTAAGGGAATTATCTACCCCCCTCTCCCGCCTGTGGATCCTGGGCACTGATAATCCCTTCCCCACACACCTCCTGCCAGTCAGGGGTTGCGGCCTTGACTCGGCCACATTTTCCTCCCAAACCCCAAGGGAGGACCATCACACTGCATGTTGTAGGTACCCATCCTGAAGGTCTCAACTGCCTTCCCCATTAGGGCCTCCATCTTGTATTTGTCCTGCACTTTATCAAAAGTTCTCATTCTACTGGTGCCAGAAAGAGTTAATCAGTAGCGGGATGCGGATTTCTCTTGTGGACATTAGAGTCAGGAACTTTTGAGGGTTTTCTAGTCCATTGATTTTAAAAGCTTTCACTTGACAAAAATAGTGAGCTGGAAGCTCATTACAAATCTGTGATTTGTTCTAGCAACAGGGTGATGGACAATTAGCCCCATTCAAATAATTTATTAAGGAGGTCATTCTATTTTTATTTCAGTTTCTAAACTCATCTGTATGTTGGTCCAGGCAACCGAAGAGCCAGTCCATTCTGGCCACCCTTTTGGGTACAGTCATGTGACTTGTAAGAGCAACCCTGTGTTCATAACCGCCCAAACATACAAGGCCTAATTCTTTTCTCACCATGGTGTGAATCAGGAGAAACTAACTCCACTGGGGTAAATGGAATGAGTTACACCAGTGTAAAACTACTGTGTGAATGAACTGTGCCCCACTAGGTGGGTAAATAGCCTCCTAGGACCAGGTCCTTACCTGAAAGGGGGTTCCAGGGAGGATGGAGCTAGGCTGTACTCAGTGGTGCCAGATGACAACAAGGAGCAACGGTCTCAAGTTGCAGTGGGAGAGGTGTTAGGTTGGACATTTGGAAAAAGTTTTTCACTAGGAGGGTGGTGAAGCCCTGGAATGGGTTACCTCGGCATGTGGTGGAATCTCCATCTTTAGAGGTTTTTAAGCTGCGGCTTGACAAAGCCCTGGCTGGAATGATTTAGCTGAGGTTAGTCCTGCTTTGAGCAGGGGGTTGGACTAGATACCTCCTGAGGTCCCTTCCAACTAATATTCTATGATTCTATGTAAACTGGCATAGTTCCACTGACTTTAACAGAGTCCTGCAGATTTACACCAGTTGAGGATCTGACCCAGACCCTGGTTTATGTATTGGATGCTCATGTAATACCAGAAGCCACATCGAGTTGTCTTGTGTGACCTGTGTATTAATAGAGATGGATTTTAAATGTCTTGACATTTAAATCCTTTCAGCTGATATTAGTTGGGTTCAACCAGGAAGAAAGGGCACAGTTACACAATGGGGCTTGGGCATCCATTTGGGTCAGGCTGCTGCCTAAAGCGTTATATGAATCACTGTGGGCCCAATCCCGTTACAAATGAGATCAGTGGCAAAACTCCCACTGACTTTAGGAGGACCAGGATTGAGCCCCGTAGCTTCTTCCCAGCCTGACACACAAGTGTAGCAGAGGGCAGGATTTAGCATACTCAGTGAGAGTCTGCGTAGACCTCTTGCATGCCTCATTTTCATGGAAGCTGTAACAAACCTTTGTCTCTGCATTGGAGATGGTTGTGAACATAGGCCTCCATGTGAACTTCGTAGCACAAACCCATCTCTAATGCATGTTATCTGTGGTGGAATAGCTTTGGAACGCTACAGGGTAGCAAAAGCTGAGGGGTCAGCCACATAGAACCATGTAACACAGAAGCTCCCTGGGGCACCGAAGGCCTAAGAGTAACTCCTGAGCCCATGGGATCCTTAAAGTTTTTTCATGGTAGATGCAAAATTCCTTGTAGTAGAGACACTGAAGAACTTCAGTACTTCATCTGTCTTACACTTTTACCTAAGTGCATAACGTTTTAAGCCCCTGGGAGCTGCAGCTTCTGTGGTCAGTTAGAAGCCACTTTACTTCTATCAGCAGCACATGTTAAAGACCTCTGGGAGCACTGTGGACGCACAGTGGGACTAAACTGCCAACGCCCTGGCTGGGATGATTTAGTGGGGGTTGGTCCTGCTTTGAGCAGGGGGTTGGACTAGATACCTCCTGAGGTTCCTTCCAACCCTCATCTTCTTTGATTAAACTTCCCTCCGCAGGGGCCTACAGTTCTGGGCGTTGGGCAGGTAAACCAGCTGAGACTTCAGCTAGTTGAGCAATTCAGCTCTGAAGGGTTCATGACCTTAAAGCCCAAGGGGGAGATTTTCACAAGCAGCATAAGTCCCATTGAAGTGGATCGGGGTTTCCCCTTAATTGTAGAACAGAGGAAGTTAAATTTGGGGAGGGGTTTTGTAAACCCCTTTGAATACAGGTTACCACTGCAATAAAGGAAAATAGGGGCTCAAAAAATGAGTTTTAAGCAGCTCTGCCTAATTTACTTGGATTTGTCATTTACTTTCTCTGCTGATATCCAAGAACCTAAGTGGTGGGGGGCTGGGCTCGCTTTTTTTAAATCCGTTCTTGGTAGCTAAGCAAAGTGGCAGCACCCCGGGACAGATTGTCTCTGGAGCTGCGTACCCTCAGCTCCCGCTCATATCAGCTGGAGTTTCTGAAAATTAGGCCCTGGGGTGAAATCTTGGCCCTACTGAAGTCGATGAGAGTTTTGCCATTGGCTTCAACCAGAGCAGGATTTCATGCAGAGAAGTCAGGCTTGGTTCTACCACAAGAGGCAGAGTAGACAAGAGGCCTGTTTATAGCCACATTTTTAGAAGCACTCACAGACTTCTGGAAATGCATCCTGCTCTCTAACTTCCACTGCATGCACACAGACTGCCCAGGGACTTTTCTGCCTATCCTGCCCCATGTCAAACACCCCAGGGTGAGGAGATAAAAACTAATACAGCCAACCACCCCTAAGGAAAGGGGATGAGAAGGGAATATTGCCTGAGATTGTACATGGTTGGTGGGACTCTTTTTATGCCACCTTTTCAGATGAGGATGTGACCAGACCCAGCAGTCCGTACTGGAAATCCATCCGCTGTGCCCCAGTAATGGCACACGGTGGATTTGCAAATGAGAGCTGCTTTAACATCAACCATTTGGTAATGGTCCCCCAGCTCCTGTTCACTAGCGGAGCATAGCCAGAGCACAACAAACTCCACTCTGGCCTCTTCCCCCTCCCCACCGGCCTCTTCCCCGCCCCAGCCACACCTCTTGTGCTGGAGGTTGGCCTATGAGCCGGTTACGCTGCTTCTATGCCAGTAGAGATGTGGAAAGTTTATACTTCCTTTGCGTCAGTTGGTCTTGTGCAGGGAGAAGGGCTAGGGGGAGAGAATCTGCTCGTAGGTGTTTTCAGTGAAAGGAACCAGGAAATTTGGTTGAACATAATGCAACATTCCTCTGCCCCCTCAATCTTTCCTCAGACAATGACATCCTGGCTAATAAGCCATATTCCCCCATAAATACCTCATTCAAAGGAAAAGCCATCCTGTAGAAAACAACCCTACCACCAAGATAAAGAGGAAAGCAATGTCCTTTTAGGAGGAAAAAAACTGTATTTGGAGCTTAATTTTGATGTGATACCTGGTGCGAATCCTGCTGACTTCAGTAGGAATTGCACTAGGTAAGATGCAGTGTGTAGCTGAAGATAATCTGTGGGCCCTGGGCATTTTGATTATACAGTGACTGGGGCTTTATTATATATAGATTCATTAGATATGAGGCTGAAATAAGGGGATGGGGGCTTCATCATACCATGAAATCCTATGAGCAGCACAGCTCTCCAGTTATTACAGCCCTCTTATTATTTAGCACAATAATATCTAGAGGCTTCAATCATAGACTCATAGACTCATAGGTCAGAAGGGACCAATATGA